>CM067218.1:88822881-89542233 GCA_034190945.1 Octodonta nipae | reverse complement strand
AACCGTAACGCTTCTGTGATAGACACCGTATATTATTTGTTTAAAAAAAAAACAAAAACACGGTTTGACTTATAATGCATTTTCCATAATTTCGATAGAAAGCGTAGGCACAATTGGGTAATTGCGATGCCAAAATTTATTTTATTAGTATAGTACACTAATAAAATAAATTATTATTGCTGAAAGTGTTTTTTTTCGGATTTTCTCATACGGCGGAACAATTTGTAACTCTAAATGTACTGTTTTATAATGAATTCAATGTATTTAATGGCATTAACTATAGAATCAAAATTTGCAATTATCATAATATGCAGACTTGCAGAATTCTCAAGTAGGTATTACTAAAACTGTTGCCTAATTATTTATCTACCCAGTGAGAGTGCATCACATGCAAGGTACTATGTTCTTGTGTCAATAAGTATGCTACAGGTGAATAAAAATAAAACAAAAATTAATATTTTATTTTTGTATACACAAATGAACAACAAATATTCTGGAAATAACTAAAACTTACTTAACTAAACAAAATACTTAAAACAAACGTAATATATTTGAAAGATACAAAAATACTGTAAACCTTTTGTTGTCCCATTAAAAATTATTGTTTTTTTTATTTACGGAATGAATTATACACGTAGGTCTTTATCTTAATCCAGTCTAAATTGTGCAATACATCTTTATTTAGATTTATCAATTTTTGACATTGATCTTTTTTGGGGACTATATTCTGCTTTATATTTGTTTTAAAATACTCAGACACAATTTTTTTTTGCTGTGTCGTCCACCTTATTCTATTAGTGGCAATTTTTGTTTTTGGCATCGTTAGACTAGTAGAATTTTCTTGTTCAACTTTCTTACTACTCGATAGAGATGTTACTGGAGCAGGGGCGTCTTCCTTATCGGAATCTGAATCAACAACTGCTGTGTTTGGATCAATATCCACACTCTCGAGTGTTTTGTTTCGGTATTCACCTCCTTTCCCTTGATCAAATAAGTTTAATAATTTTGTAATCTTTGCTGTCTGAAATGCATTTTGAGTTATTTCGTAAAATTCCTTGTGGGTCTTTTCTGTATGGCCCATAAATTTTGCGAATTGTGAGTACTCGGTTTTATTCAAGTTATAATTTGCATTAAAGTTGCAATTTGTTTTCTTAATCGATTTGACGTCATTAACTCGGGATGGCTGATTTTACTCGATTGAGCAAAATTTTTTAATACAACATCACCTCTTACCCATTGATCTGTAACTCCGGGATATGCAAATAAAATTATTTTTATTTGGTACGATCTCAGTTTCACTTCTAATTCCAAGCAATATATTAATGTATTCTTGCACATTCGGTGGAAATAAAATTACAATTGCACGACTTCCTTTACCACCTGCAACAATTCGCTTGTAACTAGATGTTAAGTTTTTCTCTGATTCGCTTAATTGTTCGGAAAATTCAGTTTGATCAATGTCGTCTGTGGTATTGTTCAAATAAGAATTTATTTCCACATATTGCACATCTCCAATTCTTCGGCGATTAAATAATATTGTGAGGGCTAAAGTTGCGTCCACAAGTCGTCTGAAGGCAATTTCATCATTTTTTATTATTTTCTAGTAAAGTCTTATTCGTTTCAGCAACTTTTAAAATGTGATCTCTAAACTTCATTATGTCGGTTGTGAGTGGTAACATAACAGTTTTTTTCCATTTCTTTTCTGATAAATCTTTAAGCGCCAATGACGAAACTTCATTACTCCATTGACTTTGAACTAACAAACGAAATCTTTTTATTTTCTTCATTGTTTCTTCATAGTCATCGCATTTAAATTCCGAGTTTCTTTTAAGTAACAAATTTGTTGCCAATTCAC
This sequence comes from Octodonta nipae, assembly GCA_034190945.1. NCBI lineage: Eukaryota > Metazoa > Arthropoda > Insecta > Coleoptera > Chrysomelidae > Octodonta > Octodonta nipae. The sequence continues at coordinate 89,540,378 of CM067218.1, read as the reverse complement.
AAATTTGTTGGAGTGTAGTTCCTATATGTATAGCTAAGCTTGGAGCTTTATATTCTTTTCCCTCGTTGTTATATCCGCTTATAGCTTTTGTACATAAAACAATGTCATCAAATAGAATAGGATCCAGAAGTTGAATAAAGGATAATGTTGGTTTTCCACTTCGCCGTCGCATTTCGATGAGCAACCTACTGCATTCTCGCATTTTGTTTGAACAGGCAAGAGATAATTGAGCTCTTTTATGCTTTTTAAGGTAATATGCTCCAAAGTGCCGAACGAGCGGGTCTCTTCTAGCCAAAAAACCTATTTTGTCAGAAGACATTCTACTGAATACTTCCTTTGTCACTCTCGAAATTGAAGATGTAGTTGCAAGTTCACTGGCACAAGCTACTAACGTCTGAGACGCTGCTCGATGACGTACGTTGCGACCTGTTTCATTAATAGGCTTAACTACACATTTCTTGTAGTGTCTTCTTAAATATTTTTTTGGGAAATAATTCGTTCGTTTACAATGAGCACAAGGCAATTTGCCTTCTTCAGGTTCTTCCTTTTGAATAAAATTCTCAAAATTTGTTTGATATCGTAATAAGGCTAAAATATTTCTTCTCATTTGTCTACCTTCTTTCGTATTTTTTGGAAAACCTAAATAATCTTGAACTTCTTTTTTTTCTGAATGATGTCTTGATAGATGCCGTTCAAAATTGGTAACGTTAGCTTCACAAAATTTACAGACGGTTCTATTCTTCTTTTGTTTATTTAGATTTTCGGGTATATTACTGGTCGAACTGCATTTATTGTTACCAGTTTCAGTAACAACCTGATTAATGACATTATTTGAATTTTCAATTACTTCCTTTAACACTGTTATAGGCTTACAGTAAGGGATGATAGAAGACTGACTGGATAAACAGTCACTTGATGCATTTTCATCGAGTAATAATTTATCTCCTATATTTGTCATTTCTGAAATATATGAAGAGCTTTGACTTTGTTCTCCAATAACGTTTTGATTCTTTAAAATTTGTTCTTCTGACTCTGTTATGCCAAATTCTTCTCGAAGAAGCCATGTCAAGGTTCTTTCAGCTGTCAGTTCTTCTGCTGGATTACATGTAGGGTATAAATAAGAGTCGTCACCTACTGATTCCGATGATTCACAAATATGATAATCTGAAATAAGAAAAACAAAATTACCAAGAACAGTAACACAGTTTGCTTCATTTACTTGTTAAATTAACGCAAGTAAATGATTTATAAAATATACCCAAAATATTACTAAAGCAAGAAGTGATAAACATACAGTTACTTGATTTTGCCCATACATGTGTATTTCCCTACACAATTTTTTCCGACAAAAGATAAGTATTTAATAAATTTGAAAATTGAACAAAGTAGTAGTTTTCTGGTTGCCTCTACAGAAGTTCTTACTTATACATATTTTGTGAGAAAGCCATGTCTACAATATGATCAACCAGTATTCCTTTGTACAAAAGTGTTTTTGTATATTATATGATACTTATCTGTGTTTGGAGATGTTTCAACTCCAAATCTGGAGTCGTTGTCAATCGCTTCGGGTTTAAATTGAACGATTTTTCGCAAAATTTTGCTTTGGTATAAATTGTGGATATTTGTCAAAAAAGTATGGCAGTGACACACATTTTTTAAATACTTATGTGTTGCAAAAAATATCCGAGGGTATAAATACACATGTATAGACAAAATATAAAAAGACCTCAACAATAATTCATAAATTCGGTACATACTTACCATCATCTGCTGCAAAAATCTTATCAGTGTTGGTTTTACCATTGTCGTCTCTTTTAACCAGTGCTAATATTTTCGCTCCGCTTAAAGAAAAATGAAAAAAACCTTGAAAAGCTGATTTGCCAAATAGATAAAATTAAGTAAAGATTAATTTGTTTATTGTAAATATTCATCTGACTATTTTTCTCTCTTCATATTATACTCCAAAAGCTAAATTTTAGGAATAAAATCTTTATCTCAGATATTCTTAAATAGTGTCTATTACAGGAAAGGTCAACTTAATGTATAATAAATAGTTCTAATGTAACAAATGTACTTATCTGATACTGAAGTCGTTGAAGATCGCTGTTTTCTAAATGATTTTGTAGTGACACTGCCAAGTTTGTAGTTAATTCGTTCATACTTTACTGTTTTCTTTTTCTACCAGTACCATTTTCCGCCAGAATAAATCGACAACTTCTGACAGTTTTCTAATTTCGTTGGAGTTCATACAGTAAATCTTTTTTTTTCCAGGTCCGTTAGGCTAGCGGGGAAATTATAGTAGAATGTAAAATAACCTATACCATCATTTTGAACTAATTTTAGACCACCATAAAAAACTTTCACTTCTGAACTTACTCCCGTTAACATCTAACCCGCTTAATATAGGTTTTTTCCTAACTTCAAGAGCAAAGCAGTTATCAGTCTAATTCTTCCGCCGTATTTTTTTACGTGGAAATACTAAAAAATAGAGTTATAGTAATTTTCGGGAAAACCACCCCAACCACCCAACAAACCTTAAAAATTCAAAACTGAAGTTTCACAGGTAATTCTATCCTAACCCCATTAGAAACATTTTTTTATTTCAAAAAACATTTTAGAATTTATTTTAAAACTTCAAGAGCAAACCAGCTGTCTTTCTAATACCACCGCCTCATTTTGCACTCGAAAATACTAAAACCACCACAACCCTTAAATATTCAAAATTCAAGTTATAATTAGAAACATATTTTGACTTCAAAGTAGTATTTTAGAATTTTTGACTACAGATCTCATGATTTAGTCCCGTAAAATGAAGTTTATAAAATATCTCACTAAATGAGCATTAAAATCGCAAAATAGCTGGTAAAAGGGTATAATTATAGATCAAATCTATTTATTGGAATCCATAATTATGATGCTTGAAGTTATGACATACTTCACTCGCTTTAAAAATTTATTATGATCCTTAGTAAAAATAAATAAGCTATTCTGACTAGCACCTATGCCAGAATTTCACAGTTCAGATAGTGTTTTTTATAAATTTTACCCTAAATTACTCTTATAATTTTAATATGGAATTTTTTAAGGTACCATAGATGTTTTTTTTTCTTGAAGTTGTAACATAATTTGCCAGGTTTAAAAATTAAGTTAGTAGAAAGGGTAGCTAAAGGAGTTAAGTGTTGCGATCATTAGTTATAAATTCCAAGATGGTATTTTGAAGTCGAAAAAGTGTTTCTAATAAGTGATTAAGTAAACCACCCGTATAAGTTAAATGTTTTCCCTTAAAATTTGGATAAGGCCATATATTCTTCATTTATGTGAAAATATTGGGCCTTATGGTTTGGGACATCAGAGGGGAATGATTCAAATTGTGTATATTTTCATTTATATATATATATATATTCTTGAACAAATTATTAAAAAATATTAAAAAAATATATTTGTATACCATACTTCTTGTGCGCTTGCAAACATTTTAATTGTTTATTTTAACTTAATTTGATTATAAGCCCCACAAAATTATCATTAGGATTTTTTCATTATTTCTCCTGTAAAATGTAGATCAAACTCTACATTGCTAATGTTTTTCAAAATTTTAGCTCTGTAGTTTTGGGGATGAAAGGAGAATGGTTTAATTTTTGTATATTTTCCTTAATTTTTGTTTGAAATATTTTAAAAATATGAAATATATTTGTTTTCCACAAAACAAGCCGTTTCATTTGGCATATTGATGCGCTTGAAAAACAAAAGAAATATTTTTCCAGTAAGCTCGGAAAGTTTTTTATGGTGGTAAAACAGTAGTCATAAATTATGCCCTAAGTTATTATGAATTCCGCTTCCAACTTAACGAACCTTATTTTTCTCATTTTCATGTTTTCCTCTTACAGAAGTTTTTAGTTGCCCCTCTCGAATTTATGGTTTCCTACACTTGTCAGTTCATGGTTCCTCAGTCGTTTTCGAAATGTTAATTTTTTTCTCTTTTGTAATTGTAAAGATCTTGAACTCTCACCTCTGTAACTTTAAGCACAAACTCAATGTACCACTGTTCACCATTTTTGATATTTTGTGTTGCGTTAGAAGATTTTGTTTTGTGACAATAGTCAGAAGTGAATGCATTATTTGTTTTGTAAATCATGTCAATTTTGCATTTATTTCCAATTTGTTTAGATTGACCAACCATGTACTGACATGCTTAGGAAACCATATAATTGAATTGGACAACAGTAATATCATCTGAAAGTGGATAAAATAAAAAAGAGGAAAACTAAAGAGTCCTGCCCTATGACATTGAACCCTAACAACAGAATGGAGAACCATATGTTCACGTCGATTTTTTTTTGTCAGAAATCAAAATATTGAATCTAAAATAATTCAAGAAATTGTGCTTAATATTTATCCACTGTCCACAAAATCATTTATAAAAAGTGATTTTTAAAAACTCCATAGTTAGGGTCAAAACATATCGACAAAGAGATTAGAGTTTTTTTAATAAATCACAAAGTTTTATTACCCAGAAAACTGAATATCCAGTAAATAGCAATATCGTTCTTTCAGATTATCCGAGATAAAATCTTTGCACGCGAGACTGTCTGGGTTGCTTAATGAAACTGCCCGGGTACACTTTCATCCAACGAATTTTAATACTGTTGTAGAACAATCTTGAAGAAAGACAAACCTTAAGATGAATATTTAAAATACCCAAACACTGCCTTAAAAAAACATTTAGAAATTAAATAATTTAACAATAGTTCTCAGTTAGGTTAGTCAGTTATAGTATGTGTTTTAAATCACAACGTATTTTTCAGAATTATGAATAGAAAAGTATTATAGCATGGTATATTACTGCTCTTTACAACTTCATAAAAATAGTTCGCATTCGTTGAGTGAAAATGTTAATATTTTCAATTGTTCAAAAAATGTCAAATTAAATAGTTCTAGCAAAATTAAAATAATTATAATATATCAATTGACAGCTTTTCTACTTACCGTGTATTCTGTATGTTATCCATTTTGTACCCTGGGCAAACTTCTCACACTGAATAACTAAATATAACTGATTTATGCCTAAACCGAGTTGACGCGTAGTACCCTCTAACCTCCGTATTTTTGACAACAATGTCGGAGCCAAAAACGATCCCTAGACATAATATTTTTTCATATTCAGAGGTGAGTTAATACCATTTACAATAGGAGCTGCAAACGTGTCAAATACAAAACTGTATGTTGTGTAAAAAAAATTTAGTAATTTTTTACCCCTCTTAGTATTTTCTAATTATATAAATTAAGTTTATTTCACTGGTGGTGATATAAAACGTATAATTCAATTATTTATGGCGGAGGTGAGGAAGTCTGTTAAGTGCTAGGAGCTGAAAAAGATACAAATGCATATATATATATATATATATATATATATATATATATATATATATATATATATATATATATAATGAATTAACTGTATATTTGGTTCAAATTCATAATATGTGGATTTTAAAAGATAATATAAAAATAGGAAACTATATATTTTGTTAATCAAGTAATACTAATTAATTATATAATAATTAACCAACATACCAGACACACGCGAGACTGCTTCAGCAATATCACATCTAAAAACATGGCACTGAAAAATGGCTGATTCCTGTGTGTCACCATGAGACCAAGTAAACGCAAAACAACCTGATTCTGAACTGTTTGAAGAGCCTCGAGCGTAAAATAAGATGCGATGTATTTCATATCGTGAAATTACAGAGTGTGTACTTGCATCATATAATCTAAAAAAGTTACAATATCTTTAATAAAACCCCTTAAACATGCTACAAATATTACTTCATTCATATTAATGTATTTATTTTACTTGAATTAAATATTAATTTTAGGCAGAAGAATTTTTTCCTCTAATATTCGCGAATATCAAATTTTTAAATATCTCGCCAAAAGTAAGCAACCACAAACACACATTTTGATCGCCCATGTAAAACAGAATTTATTAAGGTTACTTATTTTGGTTTAATCAAAATTATACCCTAAATTGTGCTTGGTAATTATTTTATAAAGCAGTTATTCTATTTTTAATAGATTAACTGGAATAGCTGTGGAACCTTTGTTGTGTCACTGATGTCTAAACACAAAATTTTGTTTCCTAATACCAAACCCTTACACTCAACGCTGTTTCAACAGTTAAGCTGTCATAATATTGGAGTAAACTAGAGATGGGCAAAACTGCAATTTTTAAATAACAGTTGTTATTGTTATTGCTATTTGCAAATAACAACTGAAAATAACAGATAACTGTTATATAGTTTACTTAGAGAAATAGTGCCGCCATCTCTTGGGAAGAAACTAAATTATTCATATTTGTTTTGTTGGCTGTTAATAAGGTAGAGTTCTTCCTATTTTGTACGATGTAAAATATATTTGTAAAAGATTCCTTATTCTTTGTATCTTTGAGATTAATGTTAACTGGGAAGTACAGATACAGAACCAAGAATTGAAAATATAAATTGAAATATAGTATCAAACTGCGGAGTAGTGAAGTAGAACTGTGTTATTAGGGACCTATATAAGTATTTATTTCTGGTGTTATTCTAAACCGACTATTTTAAAATCTTTTTTATAAGAAAATGTGTGGCATTTGTGCTTATTTGGATAAAAATTTCATTTTGAAGGTGATGGAAAATTTTTTGAGAGGCAAAAAATATAATATTTGGATTTTTTTCACTCCTGAAAGTCAAACTAAAGCAATATGTAACTTTTGTAAGTACAGTTTGTCCTATAAATCATCAATATCAAACTTTATCAAAGATTATCGATCAAACCATTGATTTTTCGTTTTAATTATTGTTAATAACCGCATTGAATTTTCGATTCTTTATTTGTTATAAGAGAAAGCAAGTTCGGGATTTATTCATTCACATTTGAAATAAATTTCGCATATTTATTGCCGCTTTAAAAAACTTACAAGAGATCGTTTCGATATTTTTTGTTATTTTGCGAAATCGTGTTGAATTTATTTGACATTGGGTCAGATAATTTGTACTTTCTACTTTAACAGTAAAAAATTGTAGATTTTGAAATAGTATTTTCCTTCGTTCTATCGTGTTAGATTTGTTCAGTTGCGTTACAGTGATTTTAATTTATTGTTAAGATCATGCGATTTACAAATGTTCTGAATTCTTGAACAAATCAGTATCCGCGCTGTTTAAGTTTGTTAAAGATTTTAGACTTTGTTTTAATTGTTTGAGCGATTCTCATCAGTCGAATCGCTGTAAATCTTTGTCCACCTGCCGCAATTGCAGACAATGTTATCACACATTGCTTCATTTTGTAAATCGTGCTGAATCAGGCATTCGGTCTGAATCTAAAGCTCCCCCCGCAAACCTAGCTTCCACATCTGGTGGGTCCAGTACCATTCATACTGTTGAAAGTCCCGAAACTTCTCTACCGCCGATTTCTTGTCATAGCTCACTTTTGTCGTCATACAATTCAAATGTGTTGTTGTCTACCGCATTAGTTGAGGTATTAGATAAGAACGGTTCTTATCAAACTTTGCGATGTCTGCTAGATTCTGGTAGCATGACATCATTCATTGCAAGCAAGGCTGTAAAACGCGTCCGACCTATGCCCGCTTCGATTCAACTCAACGGGCTAGGTTCTATGCAGAGTACCTCTGCTGAGGGCTCTCTTACCCTTTCTCTTCGATCTATAGTCAAGAGCGAGTGCAATTTTGTTGTTGATATTATTGTTTTACCCCGCATTTGCAATGATATGCCTGTAGCGCCCATTAATATGGCTAAAATGGCATATCTAACCAATTTGAAACTTTCTGATCCTGGTTTCAACAGCCCAGGCGCTATTGGCATTTTATTAGGTGCCGATATATTCTATCAAATTTTGTTGGATGGACGCCTTCTGGGAAGGAAAGGTGTTCCTGATGCTATTAACACTGTGTTTGGTTACATCCTTATGGGCCGAGTGTCTTCGAGTTCTGTTAACTCCCACTCTCATTCAGTCGTAAACCCAACTTCGCTTTTTTGTCAAATTGAAGATGTAGTCTCATTAGATGATTCACTCCACAGGTTCTGGAGAATTGAAGATGTTCCTACCGCACTGGTTCAGTCCCCTGATGATCTTATCTGCGAAAAAATATTTTCCGAGCGATGCAGGAGATTGGATTCGGGTAGATTCGTTGTGCCCCTTCCTTTTCGAGATACACTTCCTGCTTTTGATGGAATGTATAATCGCGCCGTACAACGTTTCTACTGTTTAGAAAGACGTCTTCCACAGCAACCAGAGCTCTACAAACAATATTGTGATTTTCTTAAAGAGTATTTAGAGCTTGATCATATGGAGTTGGTTCCCGATCCATCTATTTCTTCTGATTGTTACTACATACCGCATCATTGTGTTTTGAAACCTGATAGTAGCACAATCAAACTTCGCGTAGTGTTTAATGCATCCGCTAAGATACCTCTTCGGTTTTCTTTGAATGATTGTTTGTTTATCGGTCCCAAGTTGCAGCAAGAGATTGTCGCTATTTTGTTGACCTTGCAGAATTTAGTTTTGTCTCGCTTGCTTGCTATAGAAAACTTTTCTGGTTATGAACTTCACACATTTGGTGATGCTTCTGAAAAAGGTTATGCCGCTGTTGTTTATTTTGAGTTCGAAACCGCATCTGAATTTCGTCAAAGTTTTTTGTGTTCTCTAAATCGAAAGTTGCCCCTTTGAAAACCTTCCCAGATTGGAACTGTGTACTTCAGTTCTTACTGCTAAGTTGGCTCAATATGTTTATGAGCAATTTAATAGTCGTTTGTTGTTCAAAATGATTCGTTGCTGGTCAGATTCCCACGGTAATCCTTTCATGGCTTAGTTCTTCCCCGCACTGTTGGAAGACATTTGGCAGTAATCGAGTTGCTTACATTGAGGAAAAATTTCCTTCTTCGCATTGGTTTTACATTTAATCTTGTGAACCCTGCTGACTTGGGTTCCCGCGTTACTGTCATCAGAGTTGTTAGGCAATACATTTTGGTGGAAAGGCCCACAATTGTTAGTTACCGCTTGTTTGTTATATGCTTGCTCAGACTCAAGCATGTCACCCCTAGTTATGACTGAAGCCAGTATAGTGGCGCTTCAAGTCACCGCTTCACCAAACTTCTTCGGTACTTTGTTAGAAGAACATTCTTCTATTAATCGCATTACATGTCGCTTTGTTGATAACGCTCGCAATCCAGACCGTAGGGGCTCTGGATCATTTTTGGCTGCTGAGTTGTATAAGGTCAGCTTCGCATTGTTCGATATGTTCAAGATCAATATTTTTCTAAAGAGATTTCCCTTCTTCGAGAACGAAAACTTTTGCCCAAATCGCTTCCTAAACTTTCGCCGTTTATTGATGAACAGGGAGCGTTGGTAGTAGATTGACTAATGCTCCATTGCCGTTTGATACTAAATTCCCCGCACTGCTACCAAGTAAAAGTCGTTTGACTAACCTAATTGTCATGTCACCAATCTTCACGCAGGAATTCAAACTGTTCCATTCCTTTTGCAACAACGATTTTGGATTCTATCCGCAAAGAAAGTAATTCGTACTGTCATTTCTAAATGTATCTCTTGTTGGAAGCTTAATCCTTCTGCTTACCAACCCTTCATGGGAAATTTGCCCATCTACGAAGAACTTTCCACTGTATTTGCGCAGGTCGAAGCAGTTATAAACTTGCGGCCTATAACCCCTTGTAGCAACGATCCATCGGATCTTACCGCCTTGAGGCCTGGAATGTTTCTTACAATGGAACGTTTTACAGCACCTCCTGAATCAGATTGACGTTAAAGGTCCTTCGTCAATTACATACTTGCATTGAACCAGCATTGAACTAAAACCGCAACATCTAATTCATACATTTTATTTTGGATATTATATGTAATGTGCCATCGAAGACATTTCAACATTTTTTTCTATTTTAGATTTACTAGTACGAGCTAGGGACTTTTTGTTTAATTTTTCATCGCTCATGGGTTTTTTATGGGTTTTGTCATTTAATGAAGGTTTTTCTTTTTTTTGCATTATCAATAGAATGTTTGGCAAGAATAGCAATAGCTTTTCCTCTTTGTAAGTCATTTAGTATAAACTTATGTACACTAATTGGCAGAGATATACAATCACTGGTCTTAATATCTTTAAAGTATTCCTCACACCTTGATGAAGTTGGAACTAAATATGGTGATTTATAAAAAGGCATCATTACTTTTGTTAGGGCTGGAAATTGAGCCAATAAGTTGTTGATGATGTCTGGGCAGTAAAAAAATTCTGTTCAATTGTTTGAGTTGATAAATTGGGATTTTATAATAATATATGGTAAGATGGCATTGTTATTTATAATTGCAGCTATATTCTGTTCAGTTATATCAGGTCTATAAATATTATTTGATGGTTCCTGTTCAAAACTCTTAAAATTTGTCCTTTGTTTGTTTAAGAGTTCTGCCTCAATCTGAATTTTCATCTGCTGTCTTAGTCTGTAATACTAAAAAGAGGTCTATTAAGAAGACTGTAACTGAATTTTGTTTCTCCATTTCCATTGCATAAGCAACAGCTCTTGTATAATAATGTTTCACCCTTTGATCTTTGTTTGGGAAACACTTGCATTTAGTCACTGCTTTTATTACATGAGCTTTATCGAATCGAATATAACATGGCTTCAATTCATTTTCCAATTTTTGTAAAAATCGGATACAATGATTAAGCCATGTATCATAGTCCCAATATTATAGCACATTGAAACACCACCCAGAAGTGAGATATATGTCTTTAGGGTTTGGGAACCCTGCGCTTTTACCATCTAGCAAAAATAATTTACACTGATTAGTGTAATGTTTTTCAGTGATCATTTGTGTGAATTACCCTTCCAGAAACTGATGCCACCATAACATAGAAAAAGAGATAACCCGTGGTTAAATTAATATGTGAAAAAGTAATTTTTTTGGCAACTCCACCAGTTGCATCTAGTGACACTTAAAACCATGAATTTTCAGTTATTTCCTTTGAAATTTGAATTTGTTCCATTGCTGCATATATAGCTGTAAAATGATATTTTTGGACTCTTTTAATTTCAGGATTCTTTTCCATCTTTTTGTCAGGCACCTGTAAATAGTTTTTATTTGTAAAAATGGGGGTTCTACATTTCTACATCTGAATTTTTTAAAGTGCTGAACGTTTTTTGTGTCAAAAATTCTTATTTTAATGTTAACTGTCGGACTGTCAATTGTGTAATTATTCCTACACTCAGCAAAAACACATATTATACACACTTTGCAACAACCATAAAAGCAGAAAATTTGATAAGTTTTTGAAATGTATACTTGCTGTTTTTTTAAACGAATATGAGCAAGTTGCTTGTCTTCGTAATATAGTGCTTTGGCAATTACATCTGCCCAATAGTAATTTAAACAGTAAAAAAATTGAGAAAGACGTTTATCAGGGTATTTTACGTTAATGGGTTTTATTTTATTCCAATATATTTATTTCAAATTAATGTTAAATATGTATGATTTAAGACTATGTGGATTTCTTAGTTCAAGAGGAACATTAAAAAATCTAGTTTCATCTAAAAGGTCTGCAGTTTTATTCTCACCGTAAATTTCACTTTCACTGTCAGATTGATCACTGTCATTATCACGACCTTGATTTGTTGAGGATTCATTACTATCATGCATCAACAAACCATGATGGTCTTTTAACATTTGTAAAAGATTTTGTCTATTAGCTTGTACAGATATGTATAAATTGTGAATTTTAATATGCTTTTCTCCACCTAATTATTGGCATGCATCCTTTCTATTTCAACATTAAGTTGGCTATTGAAATAAAAATCGTAAAGTTATTTATAGATTAAATCGTTTTTTAAAGAACTTTTTCGTTTTTCAATATTTTGAAGAAAAAAGTTCATCTATTCAGTAGCACCCTCACCTAGTGCTGTACTTACAGTGTTTTACTGTTTTAATAGTAGATCTACAATTTTGTCTGTTATACTGTTGCGGCTCCTAAACAAAAATGTTCCTCACAAGAATTCATCTACAGTTTCAAATACTTATCTGCTTCAGGAAAAATCTGTGGAGAGTAAACTCTAATGACCAGACAAAATAATCAAAGACTTCCTCCAAAATGGAGAGTAAACTCTAATGACCAGGCAAAATAATCAAAGACTTCCTCCACAATCTTTTCGAAATTAACCGGGAGTTTATTATGCAACGATTAGGTAATTCGATTTCTGAACCAGATTATGATTCATTTTATAATATTCAACCATCAAGTTGTAACATACAGAATAGTATTTTAAGTGGCGCGCGCGTTATTAGCATATGAAAACTACTTATTTTACCGGTTCCACGGGGTGTTGTCATATGAATATTCTATATATATGTTTAGTTTATATATATATATATATATATATATATATATATATATATATATATATATATATATATATATGTTATATCACACTTTCCAAAATTAATTTTTTAAACTTGTACGAAAAAAAATATAACGTTTGAAATATAAAATGAAAAATAACAATATAAACTAACTACAGACAGAGTAATAATGAATACAATAAATAGAAATTTTACAATATATAAGTTTAAAGATGCTGAATTGGCATAGTTGACACGGCGATTCTCACGGATGTCGGCGGCGCCGTAATATGACACCACACGTGTCGCTGAGTCAGCTGGAAATGTTGAATTGTCGTTGCGATATAAGTTCGTGCTAAGTTCATACTATAAACTTATATTACAACTCCCATCCATATAAAAAAGTTGATGGTACAGCATCAACTTTTACGTCAAGTTGTGGAGTTCTGTATTGTCGGTTGGAATCAGAAGGCTGTGTAGCTTTCCTTTGGACTTATTGTTTGATGGTGCTGTTGGTGGCGTGTGCTGGACAGCGGGGCTTGGTGTAGTGGTATTCTTGAACCTCTTCTGGATTGACTTTATTGTGAGGAGTATAATCACAATTACTACTAAGGTGGTCGTTGTGATTGTGAGCCAGGACATATGCTTTTCTAAGGGTGGTTGTTCCATCAGCTTTTCCAGTTCCTTAGAATATTGGGAGACCTTATGGTTGGCAACATCTAGGTCTTGTACATCTAATTCTTGTAACTGTAGGGGTGTTAGATTTGGCATCTCATTGGCGGCTGGCATGCCGTTGCAGCAGTTGAAAGGAATGTCCACTGGGTGGTTTCTGTATGTGATGTTTTGGACATTTTTAGAAGTTCTTGTAGCATGGACACTTGTGTTGTCGATAAAGGCGTTGCAATCGGGTTGGATTTGCATCACTGAATTCGTCGATATGGTTTGTGTCACGACATCTTCCCCTTTGCATTTGATGGTGATGGCCAGTGGTCTTGAAATCGAGATCAACCAAAAGTTTACGTCAATCTCTTGGATATTATAGTCTGCTGCATATAATATCGCACTTTTGCAGGTTGCTGGAAGTGTGGCTGGCTGTCTGAGAACAGCTGACCTTCGCAGATGGCATCTTTGTCTATTTGGCTGTGATATGGCTTTGGAACAAATCTTAATGATTTTTAGTTAAAGGCTTGCAGTCGCCCAGGTCTTCGAAGAACGTGTATAATAACGAATCGTCATCTCTCGCGATAAATTTTGTCTTTATTGAAAGTATATGATGGAACCCTGTTCGATCATCCAAAATTGGGATCGGATAAAGGTGGTAAAGGGTGTAAATCTCAGGATTAACTAGAGGAATTTTGCGTACAAAAATGATTTTGTTGTTGATTTGAAAAGCTTACAATTCTATCAATCATGTACTGAGCAACATTTGAACTGTAAATAGAAGTGTAAATTATTTTCATGTAGTGACAGAAATCTTTTGAAGAGAATCAACCAAATCTACTGGGAGAGACTGCAGTTAAAACATCATCGAGAGGGTTTTCGATAAATATGTAACTCTTCATTAGGCTTCCAACACAGATCCAAGATATTGATTTGAAATTCATGAAAATCAAGATCATTTGAAATGTATAAAATTGACTGCTGCTTATTTTTTCAATGTTATTCGAGAATAGTTTCTCCTCGGATTGAAATTTTTGTAAAGTGTTGTTGAGGCTCGTAATGACTGAGGTTGTTACAGATATTTGTTTCTGTACTAAGTCCTGAATTTGTGTTGGTCTTTAGTAATTTTAGTTATACAGTCATTATGTATTCACCATCTGTTGCGTCTAAGTTTCCTGAAATAGCTTTCCAAACTGATCCCAGTCCGTTAATAAGTCCGCGTTTTCTTCTGTTAGTAGGGTAAGTCTGAGTGTCAGCGAAGATGTCTGTATATTTAGAGTTATGGATTTAGAAATTTGTTTCAAGAGGCTATGTGTTTATATTTTTGGTCTAAATGATTTTGTATTAGTTGTGTTTTCGTTAATTGTCTCTAAAATTCGGTTTCGTATGGCGTGGTTATTTGAAATAGCACCTCTGAAAGGGCTGAGGTCCTTGAAGACAAGAAGTGCCCATTTGTCGTTTGAAATTTTAAGTGTGCATGGAAGAAAACTCCTATTGTATTGTTAACGGGTGTAAGAGAGTATTGTTGGAGGTTCACGACTGAAAACAGTCCACAGAATCTGAAAAGAAGGGATTCATTCAAAATAGGTTTTTAGTCTGTCAAAGTTAATTTTACTGATTTGGTTAGTCTGTAAGTTTATAACGGTGGCAGAGTTTTTTCTTATCGCGGTAATTTCAAAAGGTCCATTGAATTTGTTTTCAGATTTGCTTTTAATCTGAGACTCTTTCACGTAAACTTTGTCGCCTACTTTGTATTCTAGGTTGGGTAGTCGAAACATGTTTGTCAAATCTAACTTTAGATTTTTGTTTTTGTTGGTTGGTTTTTGCGCAGGGGTGTCTATAATAGTAGTTCATTCTTTGTTAAGGTCCCTAACAGATTTGGAAATGAGTTTTTCCTGATCGTATAATGTTTCGGGGGTCTATTAGAAGTGAGCCCAAAGATAAGTTCGTAGGGCGTGAAGCCGGTAGTCTTGTTTTTAGTGTTGTTGTAGCAGATAACTGCGTAGGGGAGGACGTTGAATGGATGTTCTTCCGGATATTCAGCTGTATTTGCCCTTATCATTTCCGCCAAAGTCGCGCGAAACCTTTCGATAGAACCATTTGATTCGGGATGGTGGACACTTGAAAAGGATAATTTTATGTCATATAGTGAGCACAGGTCCCTTATGAGAGTGTTATCAAGTTCATGTCCATAATCACAATGGATGCGAAGAGTGTACCGTAATGTTGGAAGAATATTAGGAGGGTGTTTACTACAGTGTTAGCTGCTTTGTCACCAATTGGGTGGGTCTGAGTAAATTTGGTGAGTTCATCCCTAATAGTCAGTGCGTAGTTTCTAGTTGGATATTCGAAAATATCAATGTTGATACGTTTGAAGGGCGTTTTTGGAGTTTCAGTTATGACAAAAGGAGCACTTAAGTTTTTTCTACAGAACTTTACCTTTTGGCAAGTTTCGCATGACTTAATAAATTGCTCTACACTTTTGATTAGTCCAGTCCAATTATACTTTTCTTTATCCGTCGGATGGTCACGTTAATTCCACGGTGAAGGTTATTTTTGCCGCAGTGGTATTGTTGCAGTATAACGGGAATTTCGTCTTGTGAAGGAGTTATTACACATATTTTGACAATTTTTAGTTTTACGTCTTTGTCTGCAAGTATAAAGGATAGTGTTTCAAGAATCGGTAGTTCTACGTTGTTTTCAATACAGAACGTTTCGGATTCGTCGAACTGGTCTTGGTTGTTATAGAAGATGTTGAAAAGCTGTGAGACAACTGTTCCAGGATCAAAGGGTAAAGGACAATTAAATATTTTCTATGCCTTACAGTTTTACTGGCTAGAAGGTTTAGAGTGTCAGTAGTGAAGTTTGGGTCTTCTTCGAAAATGTCTTCGATAATTTTGTCATAAAAGTCATTGAGTTTATTTTGCCAGAAGAAAGTGACTATTCGTTTGTGAGATTTCTCTAGAGTTGGGCGTTAGAAATTTCAATTTTTGAATAATCGATTATCGACTCGGTTTTATACAATTGAACAAATCGATTAAACTCTGTTGTCATTCTTTCGTCATGTTCATCGGGTTCTTGATCATTATCGGAGTATGGTTGTTCTGGGTCGGTTTCGTTATTTGCAAAAATGTTGATTTTGGAAATAAAGTCAGTGAGTGCATTGTTTAAAGTGGTTGATTTTAATTCGGGAAAGGGCATCTGCGTTCAAGTTTACCTTGCCGGGCTTGTATTCGAATTTAAAGCTATACTCCTCTAGTTTGAGGCGCCATCTGGCTAGACAACTGCCTGGATCTTTGATGGAAAAGAGCCAAGTAAGCGGGCGGTGATCGCAAAGTAAACTTTCTCCCAAAAAGATACGGTCTGTAGTGCTTGACAAAACATCGCCTTCAAGATAGAAAATATCTTCGAATTCTAAACAGAGGTTCGTGATAAGTTCTCGCTCTTCGTCATTAAGGTGTTTCTGTACGAATTTGTTTCCTAATAGTTAAGTTTCTAAGTTTATAGAGTCAGAGTAGTCTTGTGTATTTAAATTTAGGAGAGGGTGTGTATGGTCAAGGGGTTCTAAGTGAAGATCAGAAAAATTAACAGTTTTAGGCATTGCGTTCGCGTGTCCTACTTTGTCAATTACTTGTGTCGGTAAAATTGCGTCAGTATTAAGAAGATCGCATTTGAGTTTGAAAATTTGTTCGGTTCTTGCTGGAATAGTTATTTGATTGTTATGTTTAAAAGTTTGTGTGTTGGTATTGGGTGTGTCTGTTGGTTGTGTATTAGATTGATTGTGATCGGGTACTTTATGTAGGGGGATAGTTTTAAAGTTAGTAACTAACTGTTTGAATTTTAGGTCAACTATACATTCATAATGCTCCAGAAAATCTAGACCTAAAATTCCATCAAACTCAATATCTAAATCACAGATAAAACCCTTATGGGGATTACCTACGGCGAACGGAATGAGGGTGGATGGAGAGATTGGAATTTTCTCATGAGTGATACCTTGGATTGTCACTTTTTCGGGAAATCTTTAACGGTGTTTTCTTTAAAAATGGAGATAAAAGCACCGGTATCAATGAGATGTTTGAACTTTCCGGAAGCGTCGGGAATGTAATATAAATTTTTGGAGTTGACTGTTAGGAGAGGACTTAGAGAAATGCTTGTCCCGGGAAATTCGCATTCGGGTCGAAATCTTCCAGATTCAAATTCTGCATTTGGGTTTTGACTTCGGAAATGGTTGTTGAATGGGGTGGCTGATCTAGGCTCGGGAGAGCTAGAAAATCCTGGTATTCGTGACTGTTCAACGGTGTAACGAAGTTATCGTCTGGAGTTTGTTCAATGTCATAATCGACAGGATTTTGACTTAAATCGTCATAATATATGGGCTATTTTCAGTATTATAGCCGTAGTCGCTTACTGAATATTCTTGATAATCAGTAGTCAGATGTTCATTGAAATGAAGCGTCCTTTCTGGACGATAGTGAGGGTTTTTCTGTATTACAGACGGTCGGAACTGATTTGGTTTAAACGGGGGTCTTTGAAAGTTCGTTGGTCGAAATGGTGGACCTTGATGGTTGGTATTATTTGTGGTTGGATTTGTCCTCGAAAATTGATTTGGCCCTACGAAATTTGGTCGGAAATTTTGAGTTGAGGACTGAGGGTTATTTTGGTATCTTAAACGACAGTCTGTAGATATGTGGCCTAATCGTCCACAATTTAAACATTTGGGTGGCTTACTTGGTTTCCTAGCCTGAAATAAGGGCTTAGGTGGGGCAGATTTGTTTATCTTCTGTTCTTCGAAGTAAGACAACTGAAGCTCTCTTCTTATGCGAGAATGTGCCTCCAGAAGATCTTTGGGGTTGCTGGCAAGAATGATTTGGCCTAAACGTGGTTCTAATCATGTAAGAAGCGTGTTTAGAACCATGGTATCAACACGTGTAGTCTGAGCAACTTTTTGCACGTTGCTTAGATTTGGTGATTTTTGAATACAAGAGTGCATTTTCGCACTCAAAACCTGAAGTCTGTTGTAGAATGTCAGGGGAGACTCATTGGCTAGTTGCAGCGTGAGAAGCTGTTTAATCTCAAGGTACGACGCAGGGTTTCTAGAGTTTATTAACTGCGCCGCTTTACCTCTTAATTTATTTTTAATGTGGATCACTAATAGGTATTTTGATCCGCGGTAGACATGTTGTAAGCACAGTTACAAGCATGTATGAAGGTGGCCAAGGAGATTTGGTCTCCTCAAATTCGGGAATGATTGAAAATATTTCCGATAACCGGTATTTTTCGGTTTCATCGGAAACAACATTGTTTGTTGCTTGTGCCATTGCGATTTGTTAGATTTAAAATATGTACAAAAGTTGAAAAAATAAAAAATAAAAACAAACGAGGGATTGTATAAAAAGTATAAAAATTATTAAGAGAGTGTATGTAAATGTAAATAAATATGTAAACGTAAATCAAAATATATCAAATAAATATTTCAATTCAAATAATCAAATAATAAATCAATTCAAAATAATATATCAAGATTACCAAATAAATAAAATAATCAATCAAAAAATAAAAAAATTCCAATTATCAAATATATCAATCAAATCAATCAAATAAATTCTTAAAACCTTAAACGTTAGACGATTCACTACTACTCACATCAACAGGAACATTGGAAGATCCGTGTTCTCCTTGTTATCGCAGTTGGGACTTCTTCCAGGTTCTTTGGTCCGTTGAGGGATAGGAATACGCCGCTACCAGTTAGAAGTAAGCTGGTGTTCTAGTAACGTTGACGAATCGTATTGACTGCGCCAATTTGTTATATCACACTTTCCAAAATTAATTTTTTTAAAAAGATTTATTTAACTTGTACAAAAAATATAACGTTTGAAATATAAAATAACAATATAAACTAACTACAGACAGAGTAATAATGAATACAGTAGAAGAGAAATTTTACAATATATAAGTTTAACGATGCTGAATAGGCATAGTTGACACGGCGATTCTCACGGATGTCGGCGGCGCCGTAATATGACACCACACGTGTCGCTGAGTCAGCTGGGAATGTTGAATTGTCGTTGCAATATAAGTTCGTGCTAAGTTCATAGTATAAACTTATATAACAACTCCCATCCATATATATATATATATATATATATATATATATATATATATATATATATATATATATATATATATATATAATATATATATATATATGTATATATTATATATGTTTTAGGTGGTTTCCGGGAATTCATCCGCGTTGTTGATAACTGATCCCTGTCGGGATCGATGGTAAAATGACGACGTTTCGGCAGAGTCACATTTGCCCTCTTCAGGTCAGTTCGCATAATTCTCGTAGGCTCCTGCTTTCGCTTCTAGATACTCGAATACTAAGATTTTCAGAAGCGCTCGCGCTGTTATATAGTCGCGGCTCGGCGCCTATTGGTTGGCACCGTGAACGGCTGCGTATGATTGGCCCTTGGCGCTCAGTGGGCACGCCTCCCGCCTGCTGATTTGTTACTTCCAGTTGAGTTGTTATTGGACGGGTCTGGGCTGGTACGGTGTTTAATAGAATTTTCCAACAATTCGATAATTTGTGAGGCCTCTTCGCTATTTCAATTGCCTCTCTTACGAGTCTTGATTTCGGGTGTTCTATATTTGCCAGTACTCTGGTGTTCTCAAAGTCTATTCGGTGTGACATCGTGGTGACGTGTTCCGCAATGGATGTTGTTTATTCCTGCTTTCTTACAGCATTCTGGTGTTCATCACGTCTAGCTTGAATTCTTCTATTAGTTTGCCCCACATAGGTTTTATGACAGTCTGCACATAGAATCTCATACACTCCCTGTTGTTCTAAAGGGAGCCTCGTCTTCGGAGTCCTCAAGCCGTGCTTATTTGTCTTGTCTGTATTGAAAATAGTATAAATATTGTGTCTCCGTAGAATTGTTGCAATATTGTCCGTGATCCCTTTGACATACGGTAAATAAGCCTTCGTTATTGGTGTCTCATGCTCCTTGTCTGTTTGTCTCGTTTTGACTTTAGGGCTCTTTGTATATTTCGGTCTGTAAATCCGTTTTGTCTCAGAGCTGTTTTTATACTGTCCATTTCCTGTTTGATGTTATCCTGGTGAGAGTGGAGATCGCATTGGAGCTCCTTCCACTTGTTTGTATCGTTGATTCGATGAAATGTGTCGAATTTTTGACATATGAGTCTGCCCCCTCTGCAAACGGTTGAAGTTGTTGGGCTAGGTATTTGGCTAGGTGTTGTGTTGGTGATCCAATTGAGCTTACTATTGGCCTCAAAAGTACACCTTCTTTGTGTCCTTTTGCAACCCATAAAATTTCGTACATCTCGATGACTTTTCACGCGGAATGAGTTGCAGTTGGAAATTTTTTATCGATCCTAATCGCTTGGATTTTGACCTTGGTTGTTTTCTCCAGATAAGTTGTTGGGTCAGTAGTAATTTGTTTATATGCTGGATGTTGTAGCAATGTTTGAATTTTGTTTGCATAATCCGCTGTATCTAAAATTACAGTCACATTTCCATTATCAGCAGGTAGAATGACAATGTCCTTGTTGAGGCGAAGTTGTTTCAAGGCCTCATTTTCTTATATAGATAGGTTCCTTTTGGGTGGTTTAGACTTTTTTAGAATATGTGACACATCTTGTCTAATTATTTCAGCGGTGTTCGCATCTAATTTTGAAACTGCTGTTTCTACGGAGACACAATATTGATACTATTTTCAATACAGACAGAAAAATAAGCACGGTCTTGAGGACTCCGAAGACGAGGATCCCTTTAGAACAACAGGGAGTGTACGAGATTCCATGTGCAGACTGTCATAAAACCTATGTGGGGCAAACTAATAGAAGAATTCAAGCTAGACGTGATGAACACCAGAACGCTGTAAAAAAGCAGGAAAAAACAACATCCATTGAGGAACACGCCACCACGATGTCACACCGAATAGACTTTGAGAACACCAGAGTACTGGCAAATATAGAACACCCGAAATCAAGACTCGTAAGAGAGGCAATTGAAATAGCGAAGAGGCCTCACAGTCTAAACGAACGCAATGAAATTCAGAACTTATCGAATTGTTGGAAATTCTTTTAAACACCGTACTTGCCCGGACCCAACTGAGCGCCAAGGGCCAATCACACGCAGCCGTTCACGGTGCCAACCAATAGGCGCCGAGCCGCGACTATATAACAGCGCGAGCGCTTCTGAAAATCTTAGTATTCGAGTAACTAGAAGCGAAAGCAGAAAGCTACGAGAATTATGCGAACCGACCTGAAGAGGGCAGATGTGACTCTGCCGAAACAGCATTTTACCATCGATCCCGACAGGGATCAGTTATCAACTACGCGGATGAATTCCCGGAAACCACCTAAAACATTTAGTGCCCGCGAAAACTTAAAAACTTAAAAACGGATATATATATATATATATATATATATATATATATATATATATATATACATATATGTTATATGCAAAATATATCAGCACTTAGTTCACACAGTCGAGAAGTCAACAAAATTTAAAGCGTACGTGACTTCTCAGGGATATCAAATTTCATCTTGAATTATATGTAAACAACTTCCCGGAAACCTACACGAGTCTGTTTACCCAGTAAAATCTCTGACTTGCATCAGCACTTTTGTCGATGTTATAAAAGCAACTGGAAACGATCTCGTGTTTTCATTGAAATATTATCACTTATAGTATTAAGTATTTCAAGTAATTAATTGTTTAAATTTTGATTTTGTATGTTTTAAATAAATAATCTTTTTTAAAAAAGTGATTTGAATCAAAGTGAATATAAATTGGCGCAGTCAGTAGGATATTCCAGACATAGCTAGAACACGAAGATTTCTAACTAGTTGTGGTGGTTTCCCAGCCTTTGCAGAATAGAACCTAGTTGAAAAGGACAACAACTACCAAGTACTAGCAAGGGAACACGCAACCAGGCTAACCAGTGTTAAGTGACGCGGAGAAGAGTACGATGCCAGGAATAATAACGTAAGAATCACATAAAGTAACTATTTTATTTTGATTTTATTTTGAATGACCGCCAGTTCTTTCATTTATATAATATTCTATTCCTCATAACCTTACCCTTCCTAAATAATTTAGAAACTATATATTTTACATAATCATATTATTTTATTTCCATTACTTTGACTTACATATTTCGAAGTATTTGAAACATTATTTCAAGTTTATTATTAATTTACCATTTATACATTCCTATTTCAAATTTGTTATTACTCTATTAAACATTGCTTGATATTGGATTTTGATAAACTAGATATTTACCATTTACATTTAAAACCTCAATATTTAATTTTTATTTATTGTGCGAATTTATACAATTATAAAAATGGCCACCACTAGACAAGCAGCTACACCAACCGTAGAACCCTATAAGCTATCGGAAATATTTGCCATAATTCCTGAGTATGATGGTAATCCGATATTTTTGAATACTTTCATATGCTCCTGTAATACTGCTTACAGCATGGCAACGGATAATCAGCAAGTACTGCTAATTCTCCATATCAAAAATAAGTTACGCGGTAGAGCGGCTGAGTTAATTAATTCGCGAAACCCTAGTCAACTAGCTGAGGGATCTCTCGGCTCTTATACAGGACTTGCAAAGAATGCGGCAAACTCCTAATGAATCCCCTCTTACATTCTCTGCTAGACTTCAGACGCATCAGGCGAAAATGCTAGCAGCCATAAACAAACAAAACCTAACTGTTAAAGAAAAACAAGCACAGATTGACTTGATAGAGTCAATGGCTCTTAATAGCCTCCTCACTGGTTTAGAGCCCAAAATGATCAACTCGTTCGCGCTAGCGACCCCTGCAGTATTCTCACTGCCATTTCCAGAATTAAACGAGAACTACAACTATCACATTTAGAAACCCACAAATTTTCAAGTAATAGAAGTTTCCAACAACCCTCTCGTAAACCAAATAACGTACCACCTCCAAAACAATGCACATTTTGTAAACGAATGGGCCATCTAAGCAATGAATGCTTATTGAGGATGAGACAATTTCAACACAACCCGAATTCCAATCAGAATTATTCCAATTATCGCCCTCATTTTTCCAATCAACTAGCTAATCAATCTACAAATGTTAGTCTCAATCAACAATTATCACAGCAACAATTTCGTCCATATACCAGTAGACAACCCCAAATGTCTGGCAATTACAGACCGAACACGAGTTTCTTTAAACATCAACAACGCCAACAACCAAAGACTCATCACTTGAACAATCTGCAATTCGGACCATATCACAATGACTATAACTATTCTCAAAACGAAAATCAATACAACCCTTTACCCAACGAGTACGGAAACGTACAACAATATTGCCCTAATGATTTCGAACAAAACAATGAACCAGAATATTTCAACACTGAACAGTTTAACGAATATTATTCTGACGAACCTGATTCTTCTCAAGTAAATTTTCATTTGACCCCCACTCAGTCAGAACCCCCAGACCAAGAAATTTCAGAAATTCAAACCCAAATTCAGACAATGAATCTGGACGACTCCAGCCCGAATGTCAACTTCCCAGAACAGAACTTTCTCTAAGACCCCTTCTTTCCGTCAAGTCCAAGAATCTTTATTATATTACTGATTCTTCAAACACCTATAAACTTTTTATCGGTACGGGTGCAAGACTTTCTATTTTTTAACCTGAAACCTGCCAACGCTTCAAACACCGATTTCCCCAAAAACGTAGTCATCCAAGGAATCACTGATCAGAAAATCTTAATCAACGAATCCACCATTGTACCTTTCAATGTCGCCGACCCACACAAGGTGTATATTTGCAACATCGACATTGAATTCGACGGATTACTGGGTTCAGATTTCCTTGAACACTATAACTGCGTTATAGACTTTAACAGCAAACAACTTGTCACTAATTTTAAAACTTTACTTCTCTACAAAGTTACGGATGATACTGTCATGAGTACTCAGAACCCTTCAACTTTCAATAACTGCATCCCTCTTAATACAATCTCTTTACAACCCCGAACAGTACAAATATGTAAATTAAAATGTAACCTCACTAATACTGAGACTTTCTTATCATCTGCCGAAATAGAAAAAGTTTATCTTCCCCGTGCCCTTGTTAAAATGAATGAAAAAGGCGAATTTCTTACTTCAATTTTAAATGCAAATGCTACCCCCAAAACCATTAATTTCGACAAGTTGGAACTTGAACCGATAAACAATTTTTCCGTAAACATTCTTTCCGAAAACTACTCACAAAACTTAACCCAGCCTGATAGACAAACTACAATCATGGAACAACTTCGGTTAGAACATCTGAACGATGAGGAAGCCGAACTTATTTCTCAACTCTGCTTCGAATATTCTGATATATTCTATTTAGAAGGTGACCAACTGACCTTTACAAACAAAATCAAACATTCAAACATATTTTATTTATTTATTTATCTACCAAAAAAGTAATACATTGATTAAACACAAAGGAAAAACAATGCAATTACATCCTATAGAGGTATGTTATACCTGTACATAGGTTTGGTGTACTTACAAACTAACATATTTAGAAAATTTACATATATATATAAGTAGTGAAAGAGAAAACAATGAAAATTTAAAAATAAAAAACGTATATATATATATATATATATATATATATATATATATATATATATAACCTGTAGAACTAAAAAACCATTATTATTCAAAAAATATATATGAGCATAAAAATACAAAATAACATAAACAATATACCAATATACACACCAAAAAACTTCATGATTTGCACAGACAGTTATATATTATACCTTATCCACTCTTTCATTCTTCGTTTCCAGGATTTCGATTTCACATTGAAACTATTTTTGATACTGTTAGGTAATTGATTAAAAATCTTTACTGATACAAAGGTACTACTTTTAGTCAATATAGACCTCTTCACAATGGGCAGTAGAATATTCTTATTTCTAGTTGAACTAGTTGAAGAATCATATTCAGTCTTGAGCTCAGAAAAATGGTTTAAGATAGCATTATAAGAATACAGCTGCTTAAGGTTTAAAGGCCAATTTTTATTCATTGATTTGTTCTTAAATATTACTTTTAATAATTTGTCTTGTATCCTTTGTAACAACATTAAGTTGTTGTTGTAAGCACCACCCCATGCAATATTTCCATATGATATCAAGCTATGAAAAAAAGCATAATAGATAAGCAATAGTGCTTTTGTGTTCATAATTTTAGACAACTTACTAATTACAAATATAAGATACTTAGTCCTATTAATAATATAATTGATATGAAAGTCCCATTTTAGATTTTGGTCAAAATAAATACCAAGGTATTTGGTTTTTTCAATTCTCGTAAGCTGCTTATTCTTAATTTTAATATAACAATTCATAGGCACACTGTCACAGTAACAGCCAAACGTAATATATACTGATTTCTCAGCATTCAGCGTTAATTTATTATTCTCAAGCCATATTGCAATTCTATTTAACATTTCATTCATGTGAGAAATTGCTTCAGACCAAGTAAAACCAGTGGAAATGACTGCAGTATCATCAGCATATGACACAATTGAACCATCTGTAAGTATTTTTAAGGTCATTAACATAAATTATAAAAAGTAGCGGTCCTAGAATTGTTCCTTGTGGCACACCTAAATTTATGTCTCTAAATTCACTAACTACCCCTTTTGTTTTAACCCTTTGCTGCCTATTGGACAAATAGCTTTTCATTAAATTGTGTGCCTGCCCCCTAATTCCATAGCAAAACAATTTATCCAAAAGAATTTTGTGGTCAACTGTATCAAATGCCTTTGATAAATCCAAAAAAGCTACTATAACTGGTTTACTTAAATTTAAGCTCTTATAGATATAGTTTGTAATGAAACTTAATGCATCTTTGGTACCTAAGTTCTTAATAAACCCGTACTGTCTTTTAGAAATTATTTTACTTTCACAGAGAAAATTAAAAATCCTGTGAAAAATCAATCTTTCAAAAATTTTGGCCAAGTTCGAAATCAAGGAAATTGGTCTATAATTCCTAGCATAATGCTTGTCATCACCCTTATAAATTGGAACAACATCTGCCTTCTTTAACACATCTGGCCAGATTGCTTGCTCAATGCATAAGTTAAAAATATAAGCTAAAGGTTCAGCAATATATTCTGAAATATTCTTTAATACTTGTGAGTTAATACTATCAATTCCTCCTGCTTTTCGTTTCATTTTACTAATAATCGCAGTATTTCAAATAAATTAGTAGGATAGAAAAATATTGAAACTGAATTGACTTCAGACAGTGTTAAATTTCCTCCTAATGTAGAATCAAATTTTTTACTTATTATTTGTTTAAGTAGTTAGCAATTTCATCATCATTTTCAATTTTCAATTTGTTTTCATCAAGTAGATAGTCTATTTCGTTTTTTCTTTTTATACTTTTTCCTAATTTATTATTAATAATTTTCCATAGTTTTTTTAAAGTTTTGACTGTTCCTTTCAATCAGATCACTTTCATACCTGCATTTGGCATCTTTTATAACTCTGTCCAATATCTTTTTATAGTTATTATATTCTAATTTTAACTGATTATTAACTGGATCTAGTTTCCAAATTCTATATAGGTGTTCCTTGGTACTACAAGAAGTCATGATAGCTTTAGTTATCCAGTTACTTCTGGGTTTGAACTTGGAAACACCTGACCTTTTCACTTCACAAGTGGCTTTATCGACACAATCTTTTATTTTATTAATTATCAGTGCAGTGGCTGCATTAGGGTCCTGCATAAACTGTATGTTCCAATTAATTTTACTAGCTAGAGTTTTCATTTTTTTATAATTAATTTTATTATAATTAATATTACCATGTTCCATTACATCCACTCCATTAATAACCAAAAATAGCGGATAGTGATCGGGATACACTAGACTCAATCTAATAGTCTGGTATTTTAATATGTTAGATTTAATGAATATGTTATCAATGCAAGTTCCCACACTATTTCCTTTATCAGAAGGTCTAGTAACATTAAGAAAACCAGGAGTGAAACCATTAGCTAAAAAATTACTCAAAAATTCCTGTTGTATATTATTAAGGTCGAATAAATCAACATTAAAGTCTCCCAAGATTATATGGTTTTTGTTATGCTTACTTTTAATTAAGAATTCGTTTAAGCAGTTTACAAGTTCCAGTTTAGGCAGGTCATGACATCTATATATTGCAGATACATTAATATGTTGTCTACTATTAATAGATATCTTAGTATTTAAGATACTAAGTCTGCCTACCATAATTGTTTCAGTTGTTTCATTAAAGTTGTCTTTAATATAGATAACCACTCCATCCGCTTGGTTAATATCACTATTATTATAAAAAATTTTGTAACCCGGAAGCTGGTATAATCTATAATGTTCAAGCTTCCAAGTTTCTGTGCAAACAATGAGCATTGGTCTATATTTTAATCTATTAATTAGAATCTCCAACTGTGGGAAATTAACATTAAGCCTCCTTATATTGATACACATAATCAACTTATTAATACTTTGTAAATGATTATTTAGAGTACCGAAGTTATCAAAAATTAATTCTTCTTGTATTATTTCATTAATTTCAACTGTATTTTCCATAAATTAAGAAAAAAGTAATAAAAAATGAGTAAAAACATTTTTTTAGTGTACATAAACATTTACAATATAGTTACTTAAAATGCAATGGTTAGTTAGCTGCCTGTAACAGATTTGAGATTGGTTGAACAAGGTACTCTGTTGACTTGATGATCCCCTCTAATTTCCGCTTATAATTCTCACAATTTATGTAATCAGAAGCCTCATGGTCAGTTCTCCTTTTATCTTTCACAAATTGATTTGCTTTTACACAATTAACACACTTTTTAATAGTCTTATTATCACACTTTTCAGACATATGGTTACCAGCACATATTTTACATTGCACTTGTCTATCACATTTTTTAGGATTATGGTTGAAACCTTGGCACTTAAAGCATCTGTTAAGATTGAAATTGTCTGTAAAACCATACTTTTGGAATCCAATAAAAATTCCTTTTTGCTTAGTGAATAACACATATGTTGAAGGTTTAATTGTCATTATTATGTTTCTACTCTCTCTAGCTTTGGCCTTATAAATATATTCAATTTTGAAGTGATCTTTATCTATATTATTCCTGTTTGATATATCTTCGGCTAATTCTTCTGGAGTTAATTCATTATCAATTCCAAAGATTCTGATTGATGGATCTTTCTTTACATAATAATCCACTTTGAAATTTGAACCAATATTATTTTCTAATATATTTTTTATTGATCCACTATCATTTTTAAGGCAATTGACAATGACTTCATTATTTTTTTCTTTTTTAACCCCCATTACTGGATGTTTTACTAATTTGGTAATGTTACTTTTAACAGTTTTTATTGCATTACCATCAAATGTTTTTTCAGGTTTAAGTACTAATATACAGTTTTCATTTAATTTGTTATATGACATAGTAGTTGATATAGATCCCAGCCTAGTAACACTTGCATAGTCTTGATTTATACTTGACTCATTTAAACTAATATTATTCCTCAAAAATTTATTATTCCCCATGAGTTCTTGGTTATACCTTTTTACTTCTTCATTCCACATTTTGTAATTATCAACTTCTTTTTTTAGTGAGTCGATATATGTGGCCGTCTGAAAAACATATGCATCGTCACTTTCAAGGTCTTCTCTGTATTTCTGATGGTTACTTTTATTTGTGTTTTCACAATTAGTTAACTCCTGTTTTAAGAGCTCAATTTTAAGTTTTAAAACTTTCAACTTATCATAATTTGAATCTTCAATATCATTAACGTGTTTACCTGTATAGGTTATGTTATGCTGCGTGCAAATAATTAAAGAATTTGTGATAAAAAAGCCATTCCCCTTCACTGCTTTTCTTTTAAAATCACTCCTGCATTGCGATTTGTCACAAATTAAACATGTCACATAATTATGCGGTCTCTCTGGATGACAAGAGGTATTTATCACAGGAGGAATAAATCGAGCATCCTCACTTGCCGCCATTTTATTATACTTGATATAGACCCTAATAACGCGAAACTCTTTCACAAAGTCATATCGGTACCCCCAAATACACAAACATGAGGTAAAAAGTCAGATATCAAAGATGCTTGACCGTCTAATTCGCCATGGTCATCCCCAGTTTGGGTAGTTCCCAAAAAACTAGACGTATCTGGTACCCAAAAATGGCGTATCGTCGTCGATTATCGTAAACTAAATGAACTTACTGTTGACGACAAATACCCCCTACCGAACATTTCGGATTTACTTGACCAACTTGGCAAATGTCAATACTTCACCACTTTCGACTTAGCTGCAGGGTTTCACCAAATCGAAATCGATACAAATGACATTCACAGTTGATAATGGTCATTTTGAATTCGTTAGAATGCCCTTCGGTCTTAAAAACGCGCCATCCACCTTCCAAAGGATAATGGATAATATTCTTTTAGGTACTCTCTTCGAGGTGTCATTCCTTTGTACGCAAGACAATATATATTATATATAAATATAATATATATTGTTTCTGGTCGGGAACCTTCATCAGTTGCGCTTCCCACAATTGAATGTCCTCTCGAACACTTCTTTATGCATTTGATGCATTTCGTTAAATTTGAAGACGCGAGATGTAAGACCGACCTCTAGGATTTTCAAGAGAATCAGTGCACAGAGGTTCCGAATCTGGAGCCGTTCCGTGTAATTGCTGTTCTCTCTTAACTCCTAGGACAGAATGTCACGATACAATTTTCAGGTTACTTCACCTGTCAGAGATATTCAATATCTCTGACAGGTGAAGTAACCTGAAAATTGTATCGTGACATTCTGTCCTAGGAGTTAGAGAGAACAGCAATTACACGGAACGGCTCCAGATTCGGAACCTCTGTGCACTGATTCTCTTGAAAATCCTAGAGGTCGGTCTTACATCTCGCGTCTTCAAATTTAACGAAATGCATCAAATGCATAAAGAAGTGTTCGAGAGGACATTCAATTGTGGGAAGCGCAACTGATGAAGGTTCCCGACCAGAAACAATATATATTATATTTATATATAATATATATTGTCTTGCGTACAAAGGAATGACACCTCGAAGAGAGTATTCAATATCTCTGACAGGTGAAGTAACCTGAAAATTGTATCGTGACATTCTGTCCTAGGAGTTAAGAGAGAACAGCAATTACACGGAACGGCTCCAGATTCGGAACCTCTGTGCACTGATTCTCTTGAAAATCCTAGAGGTCGGTCTTACATCTCGCGTCTTCAAATTCTTTTAGGTGTTTAAAACGAGAGATGTTTAGTCCATATGGACGACATTATCGTTTATTCTCCGACTATACATGAGCACATAGCCCGAATTTCTGAAGTTTTCAAACGATTGCGAAAAGCCAATCTAAAAATCCAACCCGACAAATGCGAGTTTCTTCGCAAAGAGGTCGCGTATCTTGGACACCTTATAACTCCCCAAGGGGTGAAGCCTAACCCCTCAAAGGTAGATTGTATCTTCAATTTTCCCCAAAACCCAAAAGATATCAAGTCCTTCTTAGGGTTAGCTGGTTATTACAGGCGATTCATCTCCAATTTCACCAAGATTTCGAAACCTTTGACAAGATTACTTCAAAAAGACATACCTTTCCAGTTCGATTCAGAATGCGTCAAATCTTTTGACGAATTAAAAAGAGCCCTTACTTCTGCCCCCATACTCATATACCCTAATTTTGAAGAGCCATTTATTCTTACAACCGACGCCAGTTCATTTGCTATCGGCACAGTGCTCTCTCAAGGCGCCGTAGGTAAAGATTTACCCGTAGCCTATGCCTCCAGAACTCTCTGCAATGCTGAAACTAAGTATTCAACCATAGAACGAGAACTCCTTGCAATAGTGTGGGCGGTTAAACACTTTCGTCCAATAATTTTTGGCCGTAAGTTTTTACTTCTGACCGATCACCGCCCGTTAACTTGGCTGTTTTCTATAAAGGATCCTGGAAGTAGACTTGCAAGATGGCGCCTTAAGCTGGAGGAGTACGACTATCAAATAATTTACAAACCCGGCAAAGTAAATAAAAACGCCGACGTTCTCTCTCGCATTAAAATTAACAACTTTAATGAATACATATCATTTCAAGCAAACAATCATCTAACACCATTTACAGTACTCCCAACAAACGAAACTGACGATGACTCACAAGAACCCCAGACAAGAAGTCCCATTAATCTCCAACAAATCTCTGCAGAATTTAGAACTTTTGTCGAGCGATATCAAACCGTCTCACTCATAGATTACGACAAAATTCTATTTTCTAACTGCCAACTCTTAGACCGAGGAAACAAAAACATCCTAGTATTTCCCCAAGGCTCTCTCATGAAAGATTTTCACCATGACATCATCGAAGACATTTTTAAGGAAAATGCTGATTTCCGTACCCCTAGAGTAAATGTCTTTGCAAGCAAAAGTGTCCCTCCCCCTTCTGACCCAGAAGTAGTCAACGAGATTATTTTCGCATCTTTGTATAATAGAGATGTGTTCACTGAAAATGAAGTATTCTGTGTTGAGAATAACATTGAACTGCCCATTTTGGATATGCTTTCGTTTATCTTTTCCGGAATCGATATCAAATGGAAAGTTTGCCAAAATATCGTCCAACCGGTTGAGAAAGACCAAATACCTATCATTCTCGACCAATTCCATAACGGCAAAAATAATATACATCGAGGTATCAATGAAACTATCCGCAGAATAAAAGAAAAATACAATTGGCAAGGACTGACTAAGGACGTTGACAATTTTATCAAAAACTGTCAAACTTGCCAGAGAGCAAAGGTTTACCGGAAAAATCTCGACAGCCCACTTGTCATTATTGAAACCGCACGGACACCCTTTCAACGTGTCAACATCGATATTCTAGAAGTCCCGACAAAAAACTACGCATTAACTATCCGGGACGAACTAACAAAATTCTCTCGGCCTACCCCATAACCGACAAATCCGCAAAAACCGTTGTTAGTACTTTACTACTCTATTTCCAACACTTCGGTACTCCATTACGGATACCTTGTGATTATGGCAGGGAATTCGACAACGCACTAATGAGAGACTTGTGTAAACTATTTGACATCAAACTATTCTATTCTAGTGTGGGACATCCTCAGTCAAATGGTTCATGAGAACGATTCCACTCGACCTTATTAGAGATGATTAGAATCCATAAACTAGAAAATCCTGACGAACACCCTTTTAACATCCTCCCTTATGCAATCATTGCATATAACAATTCTGTAAACAAAACTCATGGATTCACCCCTTACGAACTTGTTTACGGACATACTTCGAGTAGGACTCCAGAAACTCTCTACAACCAACAAGCCCTGATAACTAAGTACATCAGAGATCTCAATAATCGTATCTCTCACTATTATAAAATTGCTAGCGAAAGAACGGAAATTCAAAAACATAAAGCGAAAGTCAGATTTCTGAAAATCTCCCTAACTATCAAATAGGCGATAAAGTCTATATTAAAGAATCGCAGATCAAGGACAAACTCCAAAATACATTCAATGGTCCTTTCGGAATCCTGGAAATTCACAGAAACTCCGCAACAGTACTAAACCCTAAAACCAACCAAAAATCAAAGTAAATTTCGACTGAATGAAACCGTTCTCAGAAAGTTAATTTCTGTTTCAGGTTCTGCCTGCTGTTCGGGTCAGCAGTAGCCCAATTTCAAATACAACCAATAAACAATACTTTAGGTATCTACTTCCATAACGAAGCAGAAATAACTGAATCCAATGATAAATGGACACTTTTAATACACAGAAACATTTCTGCACTAGAACAAGTTTTTACAAAAAATAACAGAATATTACAAACTTTTGTAAAAACTGTTAACTTCAATTCTTTTGCTATGAGCTACTTTCGCGCAGACATATAAACCCACATTAACCTTCTCAATCAAATTTCTAACTCAATCAAACAGAAATTTACTGACATTCACATGGACACTAAAAGACACAAACGAGGTATACTTGATGGGGCAGGTACCCTTTTTAAGGCAATCATCGGCAATTTAGACCCCGCCGACTTAAAATACTTTACCGAAAGCATAAACCGCTTAAATCAAGGCCAACTTCAAATTGAGAACTTACAAAAAACCAAATAAGTGTCACCACATCCGTAATTAAAAACTTCAACGAAACTATCCAAAATCTTAGAATTGACGAAAAACTATTTAACGATAACATGAAAAAGCTGGAAAACACTATCGGAAAAATTAATGATAAGGTCGCCTACGTCGAATCAAAACTCCCATTACTTGAAATGTGTGAAAAACTTCTCATTATGGAGAATTATCTCTACTTAGAAGATAATCTAAATGATGTTTTAAATTATATCACATTCACGCGTTTGAAAATAATTCACTCTTCAATTTTAACACCAGAACATCTTATTACCTCATTACAGGAAATATCGGAAAATTTAGTCAAAAGTAACCTTCCATTGGCTGTAAAGTACTCGAGCATCGCACAATATCTGGAAATCATTGAACTAGAGGCATTTCAAACATATACTGATCTTATATTTGTGTTAAGAATCCCTTTAGTCGAACAACATCCTTACACAGTCTTTCATTTATATCCTATCCCTATATACGATGAAAGAACAGGTTTACATCATATGCTATCCTTCACTCAAAAATATCTTGCAAAGAATGATGATTCTTTAATGTTTATTCCGATTAAAGACTTAAGTGCGTGTAAACAGTTACCCACTCGTAAGAAACTGTGTTCTGAACGTTACGCATATCCTATTGACACAAACGCGTTATGTGAAGCTCAACTTCTAAAGAACGTCCAGAAGGTACCCGACAACTGTAAAAGCTCACTAATATTCACTCAAGGATACAACGTTCAAAAACTAGAACCCAATAAATGGCTCATAATTACTTCTGAACCCATAAGTGTTACAGTGAATTGCGCTCAAACAAACCCAAAAACTCTTACAATCTCCCTCAACTCCATATTGACTCTTCAATCAGAGTGTAGTGCGTTTATAGGAATTACAACAGTTCAAGCCGAATCTGGTAAACAAACCAATGTTCTAGAAACATTTCAACCAGTAACAGTGCCATACAACTGTTGCGATGCAGTGCCAGAAAAAAATATAATTCCTGAACTTCAGCCCCTAAAGTTGAACACACTTAATGTAGAAGAATTAGACGTAGCAAATCACAAATTGGAACAATATTCCATAGACCTCGATGGTCTCATAAACCAGCCGTTTGTAACCAAAAACATCTCTTGGTTTACCTATACAACCATAGCTGCTCTCATGATCATAGCGGCACTTATCACTTTCCAAGCTGTCAAAAAGAGGATGGCAAAAACTCCAAAGGACTGCAACCAGACTTCAGTGCCTCAGCCAAGACTCAAATTCTTCCCAAAGCTTAGGCCTGTTTTGAAAACAGAACAAAGCTTAGAGACGCAAGTTTAGGTATACCCTTTATGTTCTCTAAAAACACCTATTTTTAATATTGATTTATATTATTAACCTTTTTAATTTTTGTCACAGTATTTTTTATCCACATTTCCTTTTACTTTATATTTTATTTTGATATACTTAGATTAAGCATTTAATTATTACTCGTATTATTTTATTGCTCATTTATTTTAACATGTTTTGATTTTATTTTACAAATTGAATTTTTATTTTTACCTTTATTTTAATAATATTTCGTTTTATACACTTATCACTTATTATGTATACCATTCAAACATCATTTTATATTATTTTATGTTTCTGTTCCTAAAAGTTGATGTTATAGCAGAGTTGTTATATGCAAAATATATCAGCACTTAGTTCACACAGTCGAGAAGTCAACGAAATTTAAAGCATACGTGACTTCTCAGGGATATCAAATTTCATCTTGAATTATATGCAAACAACTTCCCGGAAATCTACACGAGTCACTTATAGTATTAAGTATTTCAAGTAATTAATTGTTCAAATTTTAATTTTGTATGTTTTAAATAAATAATCTTTTTTAAAAAGTGATTTGAATCAAAGTGAATATAATATATATATATATATGTTCTGAGAGGCTTCCGCGGTCATTACTATGAACAAGGCTAGGTTCCGGGTGAGAACCGCGTCGAATTTATTATATACTTAACGTTTCGACTCCTGCTTTGGAGCCATAATCAAGAGACAAAAGTGAAAAAGAGTTTCAGAGTCTAGATCGAACCCGAGGACGCAATCTGCCTACTCCCCAAAAGTCACTAGGTAAATGAACTGAATTTGAGTCTGCTCTGCTTCTTTTATTTATAGTTAGCGCTGGGGTAGAAGGGGATGTCACGTGATGAGGCTCTGTGTTGTGTCTGTGTGTTATTGTTATTATAATTAACATATCCTCTCTCATTATTTATATTGTATATCCTGTTATTATGATTATAATTTGGTTGTCGATTATTATTAGTATTGGCTTTAATCTCTAACACATTTATTGTCCTTTGAATTGAATTTAAACAATCAGTAAATTCTGCTATTGTTTTAATATTTTGTGTTCTTACAATTTGGTGTGTATCTTTATCAAAATGTCTGGCAATATATAAAGCAATATCCTTTTCCCTCAACTTTGGTTCTAAATATTGTGCCGGTATAATATATTGAAATAATTTACCATATTCCCTTTCTTTGGATCATACTTTCCATAGAATAATTTTTCTCTATATTCGGCTTGTGCTACTTGTCCCCAAAATGTGTTAAGGAATTCTGCTTCTATTTCCTCCAATGTATTAATGCGTCCTTGAAATGCTTCAAACCAATTATAAGCTTCATCTGTTAAACATTGTCTTATCCTTAGTTTGATTTCTTTTATGTTTTTCACATATTGCACTTGATCTTTCATTATCTGGATAAATGAACATGGATGCAATTTAGATATGTTACCATCAAATTTAACACCTATATCCATTGTTCCAAAATTTCTTTCTATTACTATGATGTTCCTTCAATATTTCTCTCCTTTCCTTCATATTTTCTTTTAATTATATTGTCGTTTTCAATTAATTTTCTCTCTATCAACTCATCATAATTCATTATAGCGTCTCTCCATCTGTCACCAATTCTCTTCACTTGCTGTTCATTATCTTGTATTTTATCTTCAACTTCATTTAGCTTCTTGTGAACATTGTTTTCCAATGTTTCCATTTGTACCATTCTGGCAGCTCTTTCAATCTCCAATCCATGTATTAATTTTGTATTAATATATTGCTGTTTCCTTTCGAATTTTTCTTCTACTTGTTTTATATTTTCTCTCATATTTTCTATATATTTTTTTCCTTCTTCATTAATTCTAATAATATCATCACTTCATTAATTCTCTTTATTTCTTAATTGCATTTGGTAATTTTATTTTCTAAATTTTCACTAGTTTTCTTTAATTCTTTATCTTCTTTATTCTTTTTCAGGTCTGCTTTCAGATCTTAATTTTTTCATTACTTCATTTTATTTCTTTTCTCAAATTTTCATTACCCCTTTTCATTTTGTCATTAATTTTGTCCATCTTTTCTAACATCATTTTCATAAATATGTTTAAATCTATCTCTTTTCCTTGGATTGTCTGTTCTATAGGCAACCATAACTTTCTTTACATATGATTTACCTTTTTATAACATTTATTATTTAAATACTAACTAACTAATTAATCACCTAACTCCACTTTTGCATATGTATTGAGTAAATAACTTTCGACCTTCATTATTTTATTTACTAATTTATATATGTTATATGTAAAACTTAACATTGGGTTAACCTTCAACAAAGTAACTACAATGTATCAAACAATAGCTCATTGTTAGTTGTTTACTCCGCTATTTTGCAGGTGTCCAGAAAGGAAGTGATGCCTAAGCAGTATTAAACTTATAAATTCATTCAAATCTGCATTCTCGTAGCTCTATTTCGATTGTTTTTCATATGATAAAGTTCTATTACGATTAAAGTTTTGTTCAACGCGTATTTAAAATCGCTAAAGAAATCCAAAGTTAAGTTATCAAATAATTCAAGTGTAATTTTTGTGTTAGTAAAATAAAATTCTTTTTTAAAACTTAGTTTATGAGAACCCACTCACAACATTTGGCGCAGTCATCCAGATCTTGGACGCCGACAGAACACGCGTAATTCCTAAATTGGTTGCTCACTCCGGCGTTGGTTTCCAATCCTTCATCCAAGAAAACGAACCCCACAAAAAGAAACAATCGCTCAACAGAAGCAGAATCCTTCAACAGAGGCAGAATTGCA
The DNA here is from genome assembly GCA_034190945.1 of Octodonta nipae. NCBI lineage: Eukaryota > Metazoa > Arthropoda > Insecta > Coleoptera > Chrysomelidae > Octodonta > Octodonta nipae. Next base: position 89,502,929 of record CM067218.1, on the reverse strand, counting down.
GTCTCCAAGTCAAAAACAGTGACAAAACACGCGTAATCCCTGAATTGGTTGCTCACTCCACTGGAAGAACTTAGGAAACAAAGCAGATTCGCTCAACAAGGCAGAATTGCAGAAGAAAAACCAGTCTCCAAGTCTACAGTGACAGAACACGCATAAGTCCTGAATTGGTTGCTCACTCCACTGGAAGAACTTAGGAAACAAGGTAGGAATCATCATCTTGATTCAATAATAACAATAAAATAATTGTATGTTCTAGTATCTTCAAAAGGTAAAATAATCCTTAAAATAACAATAAACGGTTATAAAATAATTTAATTAACTTTCAAGAAAAAAAAAGGAATTTCAAAACTTTTCAAAAATGTCACACACAGAGGAACATGTTATAGATCCATATAAATTATCAGAAATTTTCAGTTTGGTACCAGAATTTGACGGAAATCAAATTAACCTACAAACATTTATAAACGCTTGCGAAACTGCTAATCGCATGGCAGTAGGTGATCAAAATTTATTCTTAACTATTCACATAAAGAATAAATTAAAATTAAAAGCCGCTGAACTAATAAATTCGGGAAACCCAAGCAATTGGCTTGAAATAAAAAAATTACTAGAATTACATTTTGCCGACACGAGAGATTTTTCAAGTCTAATACACGACCTTCAAAAAATGCATCAGCTAGAAAACGAAAACGCAATACCATTCGTATCGAGATTACAAAGGTTGAACTCAAAGTTATATGTTTCTATTAATAAACAACTTTTGTCCGCAATCGAGAAATCCGCTCAAACTCGCATGATAGACAATATGTGTTTAAATGCTTTATTAACAGGTATAAATAGTCAATTAGGTTACGTAATCAGAGCTGCAAATCCCGCAGATATCGTAAGTAGAGAGAACTTCAGTTGCAACAATTCGAGAGACAAAAACACGATCTTTTTCCGCGTTCGCAAAAACGCACATTTTCAAACCAAAATTCACAAAAACAATGAACTTATTGCAGAAAAACAGGACATTTATACAATGAATGTAGGAAAAGACCAACACAACAATCAAATAATTATCCAAACAATTACTCAAATAACTTTCAAAACAATTTCCAGAGAAATCAAAACAATTTCCAAAGACCCCCGAATTTCTCTAACAATTTCCAGAGAAATCAAAATCAAAATAATCAAAGCAACTTCCAAAGAAATCCAAATTTTCGAAACAATTCACAACCTTCAACAAGTCAAGGTAATTCCTCAAACACAGGAACAATTCCTAGACCCCAGTCAATAAATTTCAATCAAAGACAACAAAATACAAATGCAAACTCAAGAACAAACCATTATAATCAAGACAACTTTGAACAATCTTTTGACTCATCCCAACAAATTGATTACGAAAATCATGAAACATTTTTAGAAAATGAAAATTTTCAACAGGACTTCATTCCGGAAGCTCCACCTCACCTATTATAAAAAAGATGCAACAAACCAATTTTAAATTTTAATTGATACAGGCGCAGGTTTATCGATTTTCAAACCCGAAACTTGCAAAAACTATCAAAAGAGAAACAAAGAAAACATCACTATACAAGGCATAACGAACCAACAAATTTTAATTACAGAATCACTATTAATTCCCTTCGGAAACGATAGTCATCACAAAGTGTACATTTATGACTTAGATAATATTAGATATCCAATTTGAGGGTATTCTAGGGTCAGATTTTCTACAACAATACCAATGTGTAATTGATTTAAAAAATGAACAATTAATCACAAATTTTAAATCAATACCTCTTTTTAAATTTACCAAAGATCATTTTAACGATCAACCCACAGAAAATGTTTCAACAATGACAAATAAAAATTCAAACCCCAGTGATATTTTAAATGAAATTCAAATAGAAACCCGCTGTGAAAAAATCGTAAAACTAAAATACAATTTAAAAAACAAACTGTATTAGTAGCCACAGAAATAAGTCAGGTTACCAAATGCGGTAATAAAAACAAATGATAAAGGTGAGTTTTATACCACAGTAATAAATCCTTATGCAATTAATCAAACCAGAAATTTAGAGAATTTACAAATCGAACCTCTCGAAAGTTATTCAATAAATTATTGTTCAAACTCAAATTTTTAAAAGAACTCTTACATTGACCGAGAAGACGAAATATTACAACAACTAAGATTAGATCATCTAAATGACGAAGAAAAGGAAAACACCATCCAAATTTGCACAGAATTTTCAGATATATTTTATTTAGACGGAGATAACTTCACGTTCACGAGTGAAACAAAACATAAAATAAATACAGGTGACGCAAAACCAATTATGACAAAATCATATCGATATCCATAAGCACACAAAGAAGAAGTAAGGAACCAAATTTCAAAAATGCTATCACAAGGAATAATCAAACCTTCAATCAGCCCATGGAATTCACCAGTGTGGGTAGTTCCTAAGAAAATAGATGCGTCAAGAAAACAAAATAGACTACAGGAAACTCAACGAAGTGACAGTAGACGATGGATATCCCCTACCAAACATTTCCGATTTACTCGATCAGTTAGGAAAATGTCAGTATTTCCCATCCCTCGATTTAGCGTCCGGCTTTCACCAAGTAGAAGTCGATCCCAAAGACGTACAAAAAACAGCATTTTCAGTAGAGAACGGTCACTATGAATTTGTCAGGATGCCGTTTGGATTGAAAACGCACCAGCAATGAAAAATGAAAGAGCCGCAATTTACATGGACGATATACTCATATACGCACCAACAGTACAAGAACATAATAAAAGACTAAAAGAAGTTTTCACAAGATTACGAAATTCAAGTCTGAAGATACAACCAGATAAGTTTGAATTTCTGAGAAAGGAAGTAACTTATCTAGAATCTAGGCCACATTTAATCTTCAACAAAGTAACTACAACGTATCAAACAATAGCTCATTGTTAGTTGTTTACTCCGCTATTTTGCAGGTGTCCAGAAAGGAAGTGATGCCTAAGCATTATTAAACTTATAAATTCAACTTAATATTATTCATCTTGTTTACATTAATTTTTACATCAATTAATATTTACATTAGTCCTTTCTGATAGGCTTTGCTTGGATAAATTCACACAAAATAAATATTCATACTTTATCAAATCTTTTAAATACTCTGCAATATTTCTTTAAAATTTTTGGCCTATTCAATTCCATAACAATATATATATATATATATATATATATATATATATATTAGGTGTGAATTGTACACACGTGTATGATGCAAGGGTATCATATTACGCTGACAGCTTCCTGGTACTCCGCTGTTAACGTGGGAACGCATCGTGTGAATATCTTTTTGCTGACTTCAGCGTTTATTAAATCATAAATAGAACCACGGTAGTCATTATAATATTTTATTCTGTCCAGTTAGTTTTAAGTTCAATTTACATTTCATTATTTTTACAAGTTTAAAATTGTTAATTTTTTGATTTTTATGTTTTGAATAAAATAATTTTTTTAAAAAAGTCTTAAGTGAAATCAAAGATATAAAATTGGCGCAGTCAGTAGGATTGTCCAACACAGCTAGAACACGTGTACACTCACAAGTTGTGTCGATTTCCAAATCCTTGTGGACAAAAACTTCCAGACCGAGACAACAACTGTGGCAGCGAGAACCCGGAACACGCAACCTTACAGCTAACCAGTCCTCAGCTCCTCCAGAACAGTGTCATGCCTAGGGTACTAATAACGTATGTAGAAACATCTCGTTTTTGATTCAATTATTTACCAATTGAAACGATTTTTATATTTATTTTTACATTATTATTATCAGTTCTCTCGTTTAAAATTTCCATATATTATTCCTTTCAACCATATTTTTAAGCTATTGAATAATTTTTGAAACGTATTTATTATTATTCTCCATTATTTTACCTCGCTTTATTTTATTTTATTTTCGCAAACTGCTGAATTTATATAATCAATTTACTCATACTACAATTTGAATATTGATAATTTTGTGCGACTTTGCTTACCTCCATTTTACTGCTTTATTTAATTTTTATTTTTCGTAACACTTGAATATTTGTAATGGCAACTACAAGACAAGGTGCTGCGACTCCTACTGTAGAGCCATACAAAATATCCGAAATTTTCGCAATAATTCCGGAATATGACGGAGACCCTATATTCCTAAACACTTTCATTTCTTCATGCCAAACTGCACATAGTATGGCAACCGACTATCAACAAGTGCTTTTAATATTGCACATAAAAAATAAACTTCGCGGCAGAGAAGCCGAATAAATTCTCGAAACCCGACTCAATTAACAGAAATTCAGACACTCTTAGAGAACCACTTTGGAGATCCTAGAGATCTCTCAGCCTTGATTCAAGATCTTTAAAGAATGAGGCAATTAAATACTGAATCCCCCATAACATTTTCAGTTCGACTACAAACCCACCAAGCAAAAATGCTTGCTGCGGTTAACAAACAAAACTTGACTCAAAAGGAAAAACAGGCACAAATCGACTTGATCGAATCCATGGCACTAAATAGCCTACTAACAGGTTTAGAGCCGAAGATAGGACAACTAGTTCGTGCTAGCGATCCTAAAGACATTCTGACCACAGTTTCACGCATAAAACGTGAACTTCAACTCCATCACTTAGAATCTCAAAAATTTTCAAATTTTAGAAACCAAGGTCCACCTCCTCGAAAGCCCAACCAGTTTCCAGTACAAAAACAATGTTCCTTCTGTAAAAAAATGGAGCATACTGTTAACGAATGTCTCACCAAATCGAGACAAATGCAACTAAACCAAAATTACGGACAAAACTTTTCGAACATACGTCCTAACCCATTTTCTCAACAACCGGGCCAATTCCAGAATAGGCCACAATTCCTACCCAATACTCAAAATTTCCAACAAAACAGAAACTTTCAACAACCTCGTCCTTCGACAAGTGCACAACCCCAAAGTTCAGGTCAATATAAACCTAATCAAAACTTTTTCCGGCAACAACGAACACATCACTTGAACAACTCTTATAATTATGAGTACGACCAACCCAATACTAACTTATACGAAAGTCAATACCAAAATACTGATTTCGGAAGTTATGACCAAGACTACTGCGATTCGACACAAACTGATTACGACTATTACTTAAAAACAGAATGTGACAACTATGTTGAAAATGAGCACGATTTTTCCTCCGTAAATTTTCAGAACCTCCCTTTCCAAACGGAACCCCAGGAAATCACAGAACTTCAGACCCAAATTCAAACGCTAAATCTAGACAGTTTCGACCCGAATTTGAACTTCCCGAACAGAGCTATCTATAAGACCGCTTCTGACCGTAAATTCTAAAAATTTATACTACATCACAGATTCTTCTAACACATATAAACTCTTAATAGACACCGGTGCTGGTCTTTCAATTTTCAAACCAGACACTTGCACACGCTTCAGAGAGAGATTTCAGGAAAATGTGGTAATTCAGGGAACTACCAACCAGAAAATCCTTATAAATGAATCGACCCTCGTCCCTTTCAATATAAAAGACCTTCACAAGGTTTACATCTGCAACCTTGATATAGAATTCGACGGTTTGTTAGGCTCTGACTTTCTAGAGCACTACAACTGCATTATTGACTTCGACAAAAAACAATTAATAACCAACTTTAAGACTCTTCAGCTGTATAAAGTGACAGACGATACAATCAATGCCACTGAATCTATACAATGTCCCTCTTCTTATACTTCCATTAATACAATTTCGATCGAACCCCGTACAGTACAAATTTTCAAACTTAGCTGCGAACTTAGAAACACCGAAGCCCTTCTAACAGGTATGGAAATTGAAAAAGTTCACCTCCCTAATGCTGTTGTTACAGTAGACAGCAAAGGCCAATTTCTAACCTCCATTCTAAATGCGAATGCCATCCCTAAAATAGTAAATTTTTCAAATCTAAAACTCGAACCGTTACAAAACTTTTCTATGAATTCACTCTCACAAAATACTCCTTTGAACTATAACGAACCCGGCAGACAAGAAGAAATCGTTAAACAACTCCGACTAGAACATTTAAACGACGAAGAGTCAGACTTAATCTTACAATTATGCCTTGACTTCTCAGACATATTCTATCTCGAAGGCGATCGCTTACCATTCACAAACGAAATCAAACATAGTATTGATACCAACAACGCGAAACCCGTTTATACAAAATCATACCGTTATCCCCAAGTACACAAACAAGAAGTTAAGTCCCAGGTAGCAAAAATGCTCGATGAAGGCATTATACGACCCTCTAATTCGCCTTGGTCCTCTCCCGTTTGGGTGGTGCCAAAGAAATTAGACGCCTCTGGAAAACGGAAGTGGCGTGTTGTAGTAGACTACCGCAAACTTAATGAACTTACAATCAATGATAAGTACCCTCTACCTAACATCTCAGACTTACTAGACCAACTAGGCAAATGCCAGTACTTTACGACTCTTGACCTCGCCTCTGGTTTCCACCAGATAGAAATAGACCCAAAAGACATCGCGAAAACTGCATTCACTGTCGAGAACGGACATTTTGAGTTCGTCCGGATGCCCTTCGGATTGAAGAATGCTCCTTCTACCTTTCAAAGGGTGATGGATAACATTCTTATGGGAATCCAGAATGAAAGATGTCTGGTTTACATGGATGACATAATCATTTACTCGCCTACAATACATGACCATCTATCACGACTGACAGACGTATTTAAGACTCAGAAAGTCTAACCTTAAAATACAGCCTGACAAATGCGAATTTCTCCGCAAGGAGGTCCCTTACTTAGGACATCTTATAACTAAAGACGGTGTAAAACCCAATCCATCAAAAGTAGACTGTATTTTAAACTTTCCACAACCAAAGAACCCTAAAGACATAAAATATTTCTTAGGGCTTGCTGGTTATTACCGTAGGTTCATTTCTAACTTTGCAAAAATCTCCAAACCACTAACGAAACTATTACAAAAAGACCAACCGTTCAATTTTAACGAAGAGTGCGTAAAATCCTTCAATGAACTAAAACGAACATTGACTTCTACCCCTATACTAATTTACCCAAATTTTGACGAACCGTTTGTACTGACTACAGACGCCAGCGCTTTTGCTATCGGCGCCGTATTATCTCAAGGGCCAATAGGTAAAGATTTACCGATTGGATATGCTTCTAGGACCCTTTGTAAAGCCGAAACCCGGTACTCCACCATTGAGCGAGAGCTCTTAGCCATTGTCTGGGCGGTTAAGCATTTTCGTCCGATAATCTATGGCCGTAAGTTCCTACTACTGACCGATCATCGCCCGTTAACCTGGGTATTTTCTATAAAAGATCCCAGTAGTAGAAATTATTTACAAGCCTGGTAAAGTTAATAAGAACGCTGATGCTTTATCACGGATTAAAATTAACCATCTTGACGAATGTTCATCATTTCAGTCAAAATCGAAACTAACACCCTTCAAAGTCCTACCCCTAAACGACGAATCCGAAGACGACAGTCCTGAACCCGAACAAAATGAAATATCTCTTGAAACTACTAGACAAAACAAATAAAAACATTTTAATTTTCCCCCAATCATCCAATCTTCAGGAATTTCATCATGACATCTTCGAAGATATTTTGGAAGAAGTCGCTGACTTCGAAACCTTTAAAATTAATGTATTCGCCAGTAAAACCGTAAGCAGAAGGCAATATTTCATAATCCCACTTCCAAATGATCCTGAAATTGTCAATGAAGTTCTTTTTGCATCAATATATAAACATCAAGATACTTTATCTCCATCTAAAATATACTATGTCGAAAACAATCTCGATCCTCCGATTCTAGAGATGCTCTCTTTCATTTTCGCTGAAAAGGAAATCAAATGGAAAATTTGCCAAAACGTTACAAAAACCCCCGAAAAGGACGAAATACCGCTGATCCTTGAACGATATCATAGCGGGAAAAATAACTTGCACCGCGGCATTAACGAAACCGTCCGCCGCATTAAGGAAATGTACACCTGGCCAAGTTTCACAAAAGACATTCAAAATTTTGTTAAGAACTGCGAAATTTGTCAAAAAACTAAAGCGTGTCGCAAAAACCTAGACAATCCCCTCGTCATTACGGAAACGCCTAAAACACCGTTTGAGCGAATTAATATTGACATACTAGAACTACCTAACAGAAACTATATCTTATCTGTAAGAGACGAACTGACAAAATACTCACAAGCTTATGCTTTGGCAGACAAATCAGCCAAATCAGTTGTCAGTACTATGATGTTATAATTGTCTTCTAAACGTTGTTTGTGGCATATTCTTGATAACTTATATGTTTCTTTGGGGAATAACACCACAATAGAAATAAAACTACGTATATTGCAGGAATACCAAAAGTTTCAAAGTCTATTCTGACTTCGTTTCTTGATAACTTATATGTTTCTTTGGGGAATAACACCACAATAGAAATAAAACTACGTATATTGCAGGAATACCAAACGTTTCAAAGTCTATTCTGACTTCGTGCTACCTGTATATCTAAAAACAACAAATTTTCTAATGTCAATTTTAAATGTCAAATCAAATTTTCATTTTGCAATCACATCAATAAATATAAAGCCATTGACAACGAAGTCAGAATAGACTTTGAAACGTTTGGTATTCTTGCAATATACGTAGTTTTATTTCTATTGTGGTGTTATTCCCCAAAGAAACATATAAGTTATGATGTTATACTTCCAACATTTTGGTACGCCATTGCGTATACATTGTGACTATGGTAGGGAATTTGACAACGCCATATTCAAAGACTTGTGTAAACTATACGACATTAAACTAACTTATTCAAGCGTAGGACATCCGCAAACAAACGGCTCTGTAGAACGATTTCATTCTACTTTGTTAGAAATGATTCGAATCCATAAAGCCGAAAATCCAGATGAGCATCCCCTAAATGTACTCCCGTATGCGGTTATTGCTTACAATAACTCGACAAACAAAACCCATGGCTTTTCGCCTTATGAACTAGTGTTTGGACATACGTCCAGCAGACCACCAGAAACCACCTACAACCATAAGGAACTGATTAGTAAATATATACGATACTTGAACAATCGCATCTCCTATTACTACAAAGTAGCCCGCCAAAAAACTGACTTACAAAAGCAAACGGCTAAAGAACGTTTTGATAAACACGTTTCCGACAAACTCCCCGAATTTAAAATTGGTGATAAAGTTTACGTCAAAGAATCCCAAATTAAAGACAAACTTCATAACAAATTCAACGGTCCATTCCAAATTTTAGACATTCACAATAATTCAGCCACACTCTTAAATCTCAAAACAAGCCAACGAACGAAAGTTAACTTTGACAGAATGAAACTCTATTCTGAAAACTAACTTTCTTTTCAGGTTACTACTGCTGTTCGGATCAGCAGTCTCACAGTTCAACATCAAACCAATAAACAACACTCTTGGCATTTACTATCACGACGAAACTAGAATAGTCATCCAACTACAAATGGACATTACTAGTTCATCGTAACTTGACGATACTTAAAGAAATCTTTGAAAACAACAACAGAATCCTCAAAACATTAGAAAACACTGGCGATCCCATCCCAGGTTTCAAATTTCATGACACAAGTGCATTCCGAATTGATGTACAAACTCACATCAGTCTCTTATCCCAAATTTCAGATTCAATTAAAACTAAATTTTCAGAAATATTCATGGACACTAAAAGATCCAAACGAGGACTAATTAACGGTGTAGGAACTATCTTTAAAGCCATCACTGGAAACCTTGACGCAACCGATGGCGCATTTTTCACAGATAGTATCAACAAACTTAATCAGGGACAATTACAAGTAGAGAATCTCCTAAAAAATCAAATAAGCATAACTACTTCTATCATCAAAACTTTCAATGAAACCATTCAGAAACTCCAAATTGACGAAAAAATTGACGCAATCAATTTGGCAATACATACTCTAAACGACAAAATAGCCCTTATCCAAGCAAAACAGTCATTTTTGGGAATATGCGAAAAATCAATGGCAAGCTATTTATTTCTTGAGGATAACCTCAATGATATTTTAAATTCTATAACATTTGCTCGCTTAAAAATAATTCATTTCTCAATAATCACACCTGATCATTTGATAAAGTCACTACAGGAAATTTCGCAAAATCTTGTCAAAAACAATCTACCGTTACCCGTCAGATATTCAAGTGTCGCCCAATACTTGGAAGTAATCGAATTAGAAGCGTTTCAAACCAATTCAGATTTAGTCTTTATTTTGAAAATTCCTCTTGTAGAGCAACAACTCTACACCGCTTACCACTTATATCCTATCCCAATTTTAGATGACAGAACTGGTTTTCATCATATTCTTTCATTCAGACAAAAATATATTGCGCGAAACGATGATTCTCTAATGTACATACCCATTAAGGACTTGAGTGTATGCAAGCCACTAACTCCACAACAAAAACTGTGTTCTGAGTTATATGCCTACCCCATCGACTCCAACGCACCCTGTGAAGCTCAACTTCTGAAGAACATCCGTAGTGTACCGAAAAATTGCCAAACCTCTGTTGTATTCAGTGAAGGATACAATGTCCAGAGACTAGAAACTAACACCTGGATTGTTATAGTGTCCGAGCCCTTACATGTGATAATTAATTGTGCGGGAATAGATACTAAGACAATAGTTTTAACAAACAATACCATTATTCGCTTACAATCAGACTGCAGTGCTTTCGTGGGAATCACTAAAATACAAGCGGAACCTCAAAAACTTATAAACATTTCCGACAATTCATACCCTGTATTAATCCCTTACAACTGTTACAGTTCTCACCCCGAAAAACTAGATATTCCAGATCTCAAGCCCCTAAAGCTGGATGACTTGAATATGGACGATCTATCCATAGCGAGCCATAAATTGGATCAATACTCCAGGGACCTGGACGACCTTATCAACCAGCCTTTTGTAAACAGAAACATATCCTGGTTTACATATGCTACGATTACAACAATCATAATCACTGTTGTTGCATTCATTTCAGTAAAAATCGTAAAACACGTCAAGAAGCCACCAAAGGACGAAAATTCCACTTCAGACAACTTAAGGACCTTCCCAAAACCACTGTCCAGACTCGTGCCAAAATTGAGGCCTGTGATTCAAGATGGATCCCAGATGGACAGCCCAGTTTGATTTAAAAGTTGATGTTATAACATCAACTTTTCTTTATAAGGGGGAGCTGTTAGGTGTGAATTGTACACACGTGTATGATGCAAAGGTATCATATTACGCTGACAGCTTCCTGGTACTCCGATGTTAACGTGGGAACGCATCGTGTGAATATCTTTTCGCTGACTTCTGCTTTTATTAAATCATAAATAGAACCGAAGCGATCCCACGGTAGTCATTATAATATTTTATTCTGTCCAGTTTAAAAGTGTTAATTTTTTGATTTTTATGTTTTGAATAAAATATTTTTTTTTAAGTATTAAGTGAAATCAAAGATGTAATATATATATATATATATATATATATATATATATATATATATATTGATTGAGAAATCTTGTGTTTTTGGGACCATTGAAATAATTCTAATTTAGTTTTTCGTGGTAATTATTATATTTTACGTACGTTTCGACCAATTCTTGGTCCTTTTCAAAAATTTTCTTTTTTGTAAATTAATGACAACATAAGTTTACACACACTTAAACACTGTATCATCTACAGTGTTTAAGTGTGTGTAAAAAAAAAGAGGGAGCAATAGCGTAATTGAATCCCTTAGCCAACACGCCAATTGAGGTAGAGTTCAATTGGACCGAAGATAAATTATAAAATTGCCGTGAGGTTAGACTGTGACCGTTATTTTCCGAGAAAAATTCGTTTTTGGGCTTCTGTTGGAGCTTCAATTTGTTGAATTTCGTCTGTTGTTGTATTGTTCTCAACTCTGCATTCATTTCGGCTCTAAATTCGCTAGTCTCATGGAATTTATCCCATATTACAGGGTGGAGTGTATTGCTAACCCTTTTCACCAACATCCCTATCGACGAATAATCAATTGGATATTATAACAGAAAAATACAAACCACCTCAACACCCTGTAGACTTAACAAGGCACTGCCTGATGAACATTTATTTTCTTTACGAGAACCAACGATACAAACAAGTGAAAGGCGCTCCAATGGGATCACCACTCTCACCAGTCATAGCAAACCTTTTTATGGAGAACTTTGAGAAGTTGGCACTAAGAACAGCAAGTCTTAAACCCAGTTTATGGTTGCGATATGTGGATGATACAGTTGTGACTTGGCCTCATGGAAGGGAACACCTCAACACATTTTTAGACCACCTTAATTGCATCCATCACAAAATAAAATTTACCATGGAGGTTGAAGCCAACAATCAACTGCCACTCCTTGATGTTCTGATAAATAGGAAGGAACCCTTGGCCATACAATATATAGGAAAGCAACTCACACCAACAGATACCTTCATGCCGTCGTCAAGACTCTAGTAACCAGATCACAAAGACTAACTAACTGACCATGACATCAAACAGGAAATATTGTCCGAAGGTCATTGCGCTATTGTCTGGCCTAGGAGGTACATTGGCGTAATTTGACCTTTTATCTGAATTTATTTTAATGTAATTGTCTGCTAGTGCGGTTCTCTATGTGGGTGGGAGGCGTTGGGCATCATCCGGTTTGTAAAGATTTGTTTTCATTTTCTCTATTTCAATCGCTTCCCTAACGAGCCTTGTGCTGTAATTTTCACTTTTTGCTAGTATCTTCATCTGCTCAAAATCTATTTGATGGCCGGTATTTACATTGTGTTGTGACAATGCAGACGTCGTCGTGTTTGTTTTACTGCATTTCTGTGTTCCTCTCTACGGGTACTTGCTTTTCTGTTGGTTTGACCGACGTATGCGAGGTTGCAGTCTTTACACGGTATCTCATAGACGCCCTGATCTTCAATGATCTTCAAGGGGAATTTTGTCTTTGGGAGACGGTCTATGTGACTTGAAAACTGCTTTTATGTTATGCTTAGCTAGGACCCTTCCAATTTTGTCGAAACGTTTTCATCTTCTTTTTTCGGTTAATGTTAATGCCTCCTTCAGAATGTTCATCTCGACCTTGCTGTTTTCGTTGTCTGTTAGAGTTTTTGATCTGTGTGTTAGGCTTTTCACTACTGAAAATAACTGAGCGGGTTATGGTGCTAGTTTACGTTGAGATATCTGTTTGTATGCATGTTTTTTCTGTATACCGTGCGTCCTATGGTTCCGTCTGATTTCTTTTTTATTATTAAGTCTAGATGTGGCTGTTCGTTGTTGTGTTTTGCTTCCATGGTAAATGTGATATTCGGGTGTATTTTGTAATGATGATTCAGAAATGTATGAGGTTGATCTCTACCATGTGGCCATATTATAAATGTGTCATCGACGTATCGTAGTAAAAGCTTAGGTTGGTACTCCGTGGTTTGAAGAGCATGCCTTTCCTTCTTTTCCATAAAAAGATTTGCCAGGACTGGGGAAAAAGAGGATCCTATTGGCGCTCCTTTAATTTGCCTGTAACGTTGACTGGCGTAGGTGATATGTTTTCTTCAATGTAGTGGAGGGCCTCAGTCACACGTACCTTTGTAAAAAGGGAGACGAGATGGAAACTCACTAATACGTCGTCCTTATGTATATTGATACTTTGTATTACGTCCAGGAGATGTTGTGAGTTTCTGACGTAAGATGACATCTGATTTATTAAGGGTTGGAGTTCTTTAACCAGGAATTTTGCTAAAAGATGTGTGGGAGAACCTATTGCGTTGACTATTGGTCGAAGTGGAGCATCTGGCTTGTGGATTTTCGGGAGACCATACAACTTCGGACATCTGGACAACTTATTCAAAATGTTAGAAGAAAACGGAATACCACCGACGTGAATCTATACAAACTCAGACTCAGATTAACCAATACCATACACCCGGTACTTTGGAATGCCATTGACACATTAGCAGAACACAGAGCCGAAACTGATTCAGAAATTAGGACAAGGAGACAAAATAAAAAGGTGAAACGACTAACGCAACAACTGAAAACGGATAAGACAACAACATCAGGTAAGCATTGCCCAGTTCACAATATTTCCAAGAGCCCACTGACCCCAGCAGAAGTTGCGGTTCTGTCAAAGGGCTTCAACTACGCAATATCTCCCAAACAAATACAAGTAGACGAGATTATATACGGGGTGGAGAATTGCTATAAACAAAACAGACGAACAGACAGCAGAAACAATTCGCCAGGACGTTACGACAATCCTAAGGAATACAAATCCTCCGAAACGAAACCTCTCGAGAGAAGAAGCACACGCCCTACGTGACCTGAAAAGACACAACTCCATCGTCATACTCCCAGCAGATAAGGGAAACGCAACCGTAGTTTTGGATACGAAACATTACGACAAGAAATGAAGAAATTCAAAAAAATATAATTCCAAGGGAAAAATTGTCCAGATGTCTGAAGTTGTATGGTCTCCCGAAAATCCACAAGCCAGATGCCCCACTTCGACCAACAGTCAGGGCAATAGGTTCTCCGACACATCTTTTAGCAAAATTCCTAAAGAACTCCAACCCTTAATAGATCAGATGACAGCTTACGTCAGAAACTTACAAAATCTCCTGGACATAATACAAAGTATGAATGTACATAAGGATGACATATTAATGAGTTTTGAGGTCGTCTCTTTTTTACAAAGGTACCTGTGACTGAGGCCCTCCACTACATTGAAGAAAAGTATGACCCTCCGGAACATATCATCAACCTTGCTAACCACAAATTGAAGGAGGGCCAATGGGATCCCCTTTGTCTCCACTCCTGGTAAATCTTTTTATGGAAAAGATCGGAGTACCAACCTAAGCTTTGGCTACGATATGTCGATGACACATTTATAATATGGCCACGCACACAAACACATACCTCAACGCAAACTCGCACCATCACCCCGCTCAGTTATTTTCAGTAGTGACAACCCTAACAAACAGATCAAAAACTCTAACAGACAACGAAAACAGCAAGGTCGAGATGAACATTCTGAAGGAGGCATTAACATCCAATGGCTATAACCACCAAATAATACAGAAAGCACTTACACAGAAATCCAAACCGAAAAAAGAAGATGAAAACGTTTCGACAGCTTTTCTTCCTTTTGTCCGGGGTACAAGGGACAAAATTGGAAGAGTCCTCAGCTCCTCCAGAACAGTGTCATGCCTAGGGTACTAATAACGTATGTAGAAACATCTCGTTTTTGATTCAATTATTTACCAATTGAAACGATTTTTATATTTATTTTTACATTATTATTATCAGTTCTCTCGTTTAAAATTTCCATATATTATTCCTTTCAACCATATTTTTAAGCTATTGAATAATTTTTGAAACGTATTTATTATTATTCTCCATTATTTTACCTCGCTTTATTTTATTTTATTTTCGCAAACTGCTGAATTTACTCATACTACAATTTGAATATTGATAATTTTGTGCGACTTTGCTTACCTCCATTTTACTGCTTTATTTAATTTTTATTTTTCGTAACACTTGAATATTTGAAATGGCAACTACAAGACAAGGTGCTGCGACTCCTACTGTAGAGCCATACAAAATATCCGAAATTTTCGCAATAATTCCGGAATATGACGGAAACCCTATATTCCTAAACACTTTCATTTCTTCATGCCAAACTGCACATAGTATGGCAACCGACTATCAACAAGTGCTTTTAATATTGCACATAAAAAATAAACTTCGCGGCAGAGAAGCCGAATAAATTCTCGAAACCCGACTCAATTAACAGAAATTCAGACACTCTTAGAGAACCACTTTGGAGATCCTAGAGATCTCTCAGCCTTGATTCAAGATCTTCAAAGAATGAGGCAATTAAATACTGAATCCCCCATAACATTTTCAGTTCGACTACAAACCCACCAAGCAAAAATGCTTGCTGCGGTTAACAAACAAAACTTGGCTCAAAAGGAAAAACAGGCACAAATCGACTTGATCGAATCCATGGCACTAAATAGCCTACTAACAGGTTTAGAGCATAAAACGTGAACTTCAACTCCATCACTTAGAATCTCAAAAATTTTCAAATTTTAGAAACCAAGGTCCACCTCCTCGAAAGCCCAACCAGTTTCCAGTACAAAAACAATGTTCCTTCTGTAAAAAAATGGAGCATACTGTTAACGAATGTCTCACCAAATCGAGACAAATGCAACTAAACCAAAATTACGGACAAAACTTTTCGAACATACGTCCTAACCCATTTTCTCAACAACCGGGCCAATTCCAGAATAGGCCACAATTCCTACCCAATACTCAAAATTTCCAACAAAACAGAAACTTTCAACAACCTCGTCCTTCGACAAGTGCACAACCCCAAAGTTCAAGTCAATATAAACCTAATCAAAACTTTTTCCGGCAACAACGAACACATCACTTGAACAACTCTTATAATTATGAGTACGACCAACCCAATACTAACTTATACGAAAGTCAATACCAAAATACTGATTTCGGAAGTTATGACCAAGACTACTGCGATTCGACACAAACTGATTACGACTATTACTTAAAAACAGAATGTGACAACTATGTTGAAAATGAGCACGATTTTTCCTCCGTAAATTTTCAGAACCTCCCTTTCCAAACGGAACCCCAGGAAATCACAGAACTTCAGACCCAAATTCAAACGCTAAATCTAGACAGTTTCGACCCGAATTTGAACTTCCCGAACAGAGCTATCTATAAGACCGCTTCTGACCGTAAATTCTAAAAATTTATACTACATCACAGATTCTTCTAACACATATAAACTCTTAATAGACACCGGTGCTGGTCTTTCAATTTTCAAACCAGACACTTGCACACGCTTCAGAGAGAGATTTCAGGAAAATGTGGTAATTCAGGGAACTACCAACCAGAAAATCCTTATAAATGAATCGACCCTCGTCCCTTTCAATATAAAAGACCTTCACAAGGTTTACATCTGCAACCTTGATATAGAATTCGACGGTTTGTTAGGCTCTGACTTTCTAGAGCACTACAACTGCATTATTGACTTCGACAAAAAACAATTAATAACCAACTTTAAGACACTTCAGCTGTATAAAGTGACAGACGATACAATCAATGCCACTGAATCTATACAATGTCCCTCTTCTTATACTTCCATTAATACAATTTCGATCGAACCCCGTACAGTACAAATTTTCAAACTTAGCTGCGAACTTAGAAACACCGAAGCCCTTCTAACAGGTATGGAAATTGAAAAAGTTCACCTCCCTAATGCTGTTGTTACAGTAGACAGCAAAGGCCAATTTCTAACCTCCATTCTAAATGCGAATGCCATCCCTAAAATAGTAAATTTTTCAAATCTAAAACTCGAACCGTTACAAAACTTTTCTATGAATTCACTCTCACAAAATACTCCTTTGAACTATAACGAACCCGGCAGACAAGAAGAAATCGTTAAACAACTCCGACTAGAACATTTAAACGACGAAGAGTCAGACTTAATCTTACAATTATGCCTTGACTTCTCAGACATATTCTATCTCGAAGGCGATCGCTTACCATTCACAAACGAAATCAAACATAGTATTGATACCAACAACGCGAAACCCGTTTATACAAAATCATACCGTTATCCCCAAGTACACAAACAAGAAGTTAAGTCCCAGGTAGCAAAAATGCTCGATGAAGGCATTATACGACCCTCTAATTCGCCTTGGTCCTCTCCCGTTTGGGTGGTGCCAAAGAAATTAGACGCCTCTGGAAAACGGAAGTGGCGTGTTGTAGTAGACTACCGCAAACTTAATGAACTTACAATCAATGAAAAGTACCCTCTACCTAACATCTCAGACTTACTAGACCAACTAGGCAAATGCCAGTACTTTACGACTCTTGACCTCGCCTCTGGTTTCCACCAGATAGAAATAGACCCAAAAGACATCGCGAAAACTGCATTCACTGTCGAGAACGGACATTTTGAGTTCGTCCGGATGCCCTTCGGATTGAAGAATGCTCCTTCTACCTTTCAAAGGGTGATGGATAACATTCTTATGGGAATCCAGAATGAAAGATGTCTGGTTTACATGGATGACATAATCATTTACTCGCCTACAATACATGACCATCTATCACGACTGACAGACGTATTTAAGACTCAGAAAGTCTAACCTTAAAATACAGCCTGACAAATGCGAATTTCTCCGCAAGGAGGTCCCTTACTTAGGACATCTTATAACTAAAGACGGTGTAAAACCCAATCCATCAAAAGTAGACTGTATTTTAAACTTTCCACAACCAAAGAACCCTAAAGACATAAAATATTTCTTAGGGCTTGCTGGTTATTACCGTAGGTTCATTTCTAACTTTGCAAAAATCTCCAAACCACTAACGAAACTATTACAAAAAGACCAACCGTTCAATTTTAACGAAGAGTGCGTAAAATCCTTCAATGAACTAAAACGAACATTGACTTCTACCACTATACTAATTTACCCAAATTTTGACGAACCGTTTGTACTGACTACAGACGCCAGCGCTTTTGCTATCGGCGCCGAATTATCTCAAGGGCCAATAGGTAAAGATTTACCGATTGGATATGCTTCTAGGACCCTTTGTAAAGCCGAAACCCGGTACTCCACCATTGAGCGAGAGCTCTTAGCCATTGTCTGG
This sequence comes from Octodonta nipae, assembly GCA_034190945.1. Taxonomy (NCBI): domain Eukaryota; kingdom Metazoa; phylum Arthropoda; class Insecta; order Coleoptera; family Chrysomelidae; genus Octodonta; species Octodonta nipae. The sequence continues at coordinate 89,484,174 of CM067218.1, read as the reverse complement.
GCGGTTAAGCATTTTCGTCCGATAATCTATGGCCGTAAGTTCCTACTACTGACCGATCACCGCCCGTTAACCTGGCTATTTTCTATAAAAGATCCCGGTAGTAGAAATTATTTACAAGCCTGGTAAAGTTAATAAGAACGCTGATGCTTTATCACGGATTAAAATTAACCATCTTGACGAATGTTCATCATTTCAGTCAAAATCGAAACTAACACCCTTCAAAGTCCTACCCCTAAACGACGAATCCGAAGACGACAGTCCTGAACCCGAACAAAATGAAATATCTCTTGAAACTATGTCCGAAGAATTTAAAACCTTTATAGAACGTTACAAAACCACTTCTTTAATTGACTACAGCAAAATTGAATTCTCCAACTGCCAAACTACTAGACAAAACAAATAAAAACATTTTAATTTTCCCCCAATCATCCAATCTTCAGGAATTTCATCATGACATCTTCGAAGATATTTTGGAAGAAGTCGCTGACTTCGAAACCTTTAAAATTAATGTATTCGCCAGTAAAACCGTAAGCAGAAGGCAATATTTCATAATCCCACTTCCAAATGATCCTGAAATTGTCAATGAAGTTCTTTTTGCATCAATATATAAACATCAAGATACTTTATCTCCATCTAAAATATACTATGTCGAAAACAATCTCGATCCTCCGATTCTAGAGATGCTCTCTTTCATTTTCGCTGAAAAGGAAATCAAATGGAAAATTTGCCAAAACGTTACAAAAACCCCCGAAAAGGACGAAATACCGCTGATCCTTGAACGATATCATAGCGGGAAAAATAACTTGCACCGAGGCATTAACGAAACCGTCCGCCGTATTAAGGAAATGTACACCTGGCCAAGTTTCACAAAAGACATTGAAAATTTTGTTAAGAACTGCGAAATTTGTCAAAAAACTAAAGCGTGTCGCAAAAACCTAGACAATCCCCTCGTCATTACGGAAACGCCTAAAACACCGTTTGAGCGAATTAATATTGACATACTAGAACTACCTAACAGAAACTATATCTTATCTGTAAGAGACGAACTGACAAAATACTCACAAGCTTATGCTTTGGCAGACAAATCAGCCAAATCAGTTGTCAGTACTATGATGTTATAATTGTCTTCTAAACGTTGTTTGTGGCATATTCTTGATAACTTATATGTTTCTTTGGGGAATAACACCACAATAGAAATAAAACTACGTATATTGCAGGAATACCAAACGTTTCAAAGTCTATTCTGACTTCGTTTCTTGATAACTTATATGTTTCTTTGGGGAATAACACCACAATAGAAATAAAACTACGTATATTGCAGGAATACCAAACGTTTCAAAGTCTATTCTGACTTCGTGCTACCTGTATATCTAAAAACAACAAATTTTCTAATGTCAATTTTAAATGTCAAATCAAATTTTCATTTTGCAATCACATCAATAAATATAAAGCCATTGACAACGAAGTCAGAATAGACTTTGAAACGTTTGGTATTCCTGCAATATACGTAGTTTTATTTCTATTGTGGTGTTATTCCCCAAAGAAACATATAAGTTATGATGTTATACTTCCAACATTTTGGTACGCCATTGCGTATCCATTGTGACTATGGTAGGGAATTTGACAACGCCATATTCAAAGACTTGTGTAAACTATACGACATTAAACTAACTTATTCAAGCGTAGGACATCCGCAAACAAACGGCTCTGTAGAACGATTTCATTCTACTTTGTTAGAAATGATTCGAATCCATAAAGCCGAAAATCCAGATGAGCATCCCCTAAATGTACTCCCGTATGCGGTTATTGCTTACAATAACTCGACAAACAAAACCCATGGCTTTTCGCCTTATGAACTAGTGTTTGGACATACGTCCAGCAGACCACCAGAAACCACCTACAACCATAAGGAACTGATTAGTAAATATATACGATACTTGAACAATCGCATCTCCTACTACTACAAAGTAGCCCGCCAAAAAACTGACTTACAAAAGCAAAAGGCTAAAGAACGTTTTGATAAACACGTTTCCGACAAACTCCCCGAATTTAAAATTGGTGATAAAGTTTACGTCAAAGAATCCCAAATTAAAGACAAACTTCATAACAAATTCAACGGTCCATTCCAAATTTTAGACATTCACAATAATTCAGCCACACTCTTAAATCTCAAAACAAGCCAACGAACGAAAGTTAACTTTGACAGAATGAAACTCTATTCTGAAAACTAACTTTCTTTTCAGGTTACTACTGCTGTTCGGATCAGCAGTCTCACAGTTCAACATCAAACCAATAAACAACACTCTTGGCATTTACTATCACGACGAAACTAGAATAGTCATCCAACTATAAATGGACATTACTAGTTCATCGTAACTTGACGATACTTAAAGAAATCTTTGAAAACAACAACAGAATCCTCAAAACATTAGAAAACACTGGCGATCCCATCCCAGGTTTCAAATTTCATGACACAAGTGCATTCCGAATTGATGTACAAACTCACATCAGTCTCTTATCCCAAATTTCAGATTCAATTAAAACTAAATTTTCAGAAATATTCATGGACACTAAAAGATCCAAACGAGGACTAATTAACGGTGTAGGAACTATCTTTAAAGCCATCACTGGAAACCTTGACGCAACCGATGGCGCATTTTTCACAGATAGTATCAACAAACTTAATCAGGGACAATTACAAGTAGAGAATCTCCTAAAAAATCAAATAAGCATAACTACTTCTATCATCAAAACTTTCAATGAAACCATTCAGAAACTCCAAATTGACGAAAAAATTGACGCAATCAATTTGGCAATACATACTCTAAACGACAAAATAGCCCTTATCCAAGCAAAACAGTCATTTTTGGGAATATGCGAAAAATCAATGGCAAGCTATTTATTTCTTGAGGATAACCTCAATGATATTTTAAATTCTATAACATTTGCTCGCTTAAAAATAATTCATTTCTCAATAATCACACCTGATCATTTGATAAAGTCACTACAGGAAATTTCGCAAAATCTTGTCAAAAACAATCTACCGTTACCCGTCAGATATTCAAGTGTCGCCCAATACTTGGAAGTAATCGAATTAGAAGCGTTTCAAACCAATTCAGATTTAGTCTTTATTTTGAAAATTCCTCTTGTAGAGCAACAACTCTACACCGCTTACCACTTATATCCTATCCCAATTTTAGATGACAGAACTGGTTTTCATCATATTCTTTCATTCAGACAAAAATATATTGCGCGAAACGATGATTCTCTAATGTACATACCCATTAAGGACTTGAGTGTATGCAAGCCACTAACTCCACAACAAAAACTGTGTTCTGAGTTATATGCCTACCCCATCGACTCCAACACACCCTGTGAAGCTCAACTTCTGAAGAACATCCGTAGTGTACCGAAAAATTGCCAAACCTCCGTTGTATTCAGTGAAGGACACAATGTCCAGAGACTAGAAACTAACACCTGGATTGTTATAGTGTCCGAGCCCTTACATGTAACAATTAATTGTGCGGGAATAGATACTAAGACAATAGTTTTAACAAACAATACCATTATTCGCTTACAATCAGACTGCAGTGCTTTCGTGGGAATCACTAAAATACAAGCGGGACCTCAAAAACTTATAAACATTTCCGACAATTCATACCCTGTATTAATCCCTTACAACTGTTGCAGTTCTCACCCCGAAAAACTAGATATTCCAGATCTCAAGCCCCTAAAGCTGGATGACTTGAATATGGACGAACTATCCATAGCGAGCCATAAATTGGATCAATACTCCAGGGACCTGGACGACCTTATCAACCAGCCATTTGTAAACAGAAACATATCCTGGTTTACATACGCTACGATTACAACAATCATAATCACTGTTGTTGCATTTATTTCAGTAAAAATCGTAAAACACGTCAAGAAGCCACCAAAGGACGAAAATTCCACTTCAGACAACTTAAGGACCTTCCCAAAACCACTGTCCAGACTCGTGCCAAAATTGAGGCCTGTGATTCAAGATGGATCCCAGATGGACAGCCCAGTTTGATTTAAAAGTTGATGTTATAACATCAACTTTTCTTTATAAGGGGGAGCTGTTAGGTGTGAATTGTACACACGTGTATGATGCAAGGGTATCATATTACGCTGACAGCTTGAATATCTTTTCGCTGACTTCAGCTTTTATTAAATCATAAATAGAACCGAAGCGATCCCACGGTAGTCATTATAATATTTTATTCTGTCCAGTTTAAAAGTGTTAATTTTTTGATTTTTATGTTTTGAATAAAATATATTTTTTTAAAGTCTTAAGTGAAATCAAAGATGTAATATATATATATATATATATATATATATATATATATATATATATGTTCTGAGAGGCTTCCGCGGTCATTATTATGAACTAAGCTAGGTTCCGGGTGAGAACCGCGTCTGAATTTATTGAATACTCGACGTTTCGACTCCTGCTTCGGAGCCATTATCAAGAGACAAAAGTGAAAAAGAGTTTCAGAGTCTAGATCGAACTCGGGGCCTCAATCTGCCTACTCCCCAAGAGTCACTAGGTAACTGAGTTACGATCTAGACTCTGAAACTCTTTTTCACTTTTGTCTCTTGATAATGGCTCCGAAGCAGGAGTCGAAACGTCGAGTATTCAATAAATTCAGACGCGGTTCTCACCCGGAACCTAGCTTAGTTCATATATATATATATATATATATATATATATATATATATATATATATATATATATATATATATATATTGATTGAGAAATCTTGTGTTTTTGGGACCATTGAAATAATTCTAATTTAGTTTTTCGTGGTAATTATTATATTTTACGTACGTTTCGACCAATTCTTGGACCTTTTCAAAAATTTTCTTTTTTGTAAATTAATGACAACATAAGTTTACACACACTTAAACACTGTATCATCTACAGTGTTTAAGTGTGTGTAAAAAAAAAGAGGGAGCAATAGCGTAATTGAATCCCTTAGCCAACACGCCAATTGAGGTAGAGTTCAATTGGACCGAAGATAAATTATAAAATTGCCGTGAGGTTAGACTGTGACCGTTATTTTCCGAGAAAAATTCGTTTTTGGGCTTCTGTTGGAGCTTCAATTTGTTGAATTTCGTCTGTTGTTGTATTGTTCTCAACTCTGCATTCATTTCGGCTCTAAATTCGCTAGTCTCATGGAATTTATCCCATATTATAGGGTGGAGTGTATTGCTAACCCTTTTCACCAACATCCCTATCGACGAATAATCAATTGGATATTATAACAGAAAAATACAAACCACCTCAACACCTTGTAGACTTAACAAGGCACTGCCTGATGAACATTTATTTTCTTTACGAGAACCAACGATACAAACAAGTGAAAGGCGCTCCAATGGGATCACCACTCTCACCAGTCATAGCAAACCTTTTTATGGAGAACTTTGAGAAGTTGGCACTAAGAACAGCAAGTCTTAAACCCAGTTTATGGTTGCGATATGTGGATGATACAGTTGTGACTTGGCCTCATGGAAGGGAACACCTCAACACATTTTTAGACCACCTTAATTGCATCCATCACAAAATAAAATTTACCATGGAGGTTGAAGCCAACAATCAACTGCAACTCCTTGATGTTCTGATAAATAGGAAGGAACCCTTGGCCATACAATATATAGGAAAGCAACTCACACCAACAGATACCTTCATGCCGTCGTCAAGACTCTAGTAACCAGATCACAAAGACTAACTAACTGACCATGACATCAAACAGGAAATATTGTCCGAAGGTCATTGCGCTATTGTCTGGCCTAGGAGGTACATTGGCGTAATTTGACCTTTTATCTGAATTTATTTTAATGTAATTGTCTGCTAGTGCGGTTCTCTATGTGGGTGGGAGGCGTTGGGCATCATCCGGTTTGTAAAGATTTGTTTTCATTTTCTCTATTTCAATCGCTTCCCTAACGAGCCTTGTGCTGTAATTTTCACTTTTTGCTAGTATCTTCATCTGCTCAAAATCTATTTGATGGCCGGTATTTACATTGTGTTGTGACAATGCAGACGTCGTCGTGTTTGTTTTACTGCATTTCTGTGTTCCTCTCTACGGGCACTTGCTTTTCTGTTGGTTTGACCGACGTATGCGAGGTTGCAGTCTTTACACGGTATCTCATAGACGCCCTGATCTTCAATGATCTTCAAGGGGAATTTTGTCTTTGGGAGACGGTCTATGTGACTTGAAAACTGCTTTTATGTTATGCTTAGCTAGGACCCTTCCAATTTTGTCGAAACGTTTTCATCTTCTTTTTTCGGTTAATGTTAATGCCTCCTTCAGAATGTTCATCTCGACCTTGCTGTTTTCGTTGTCTGTTAGAGTTTTTGATCTGTGTGTTAGGCTTTTCACTACTGAAAATAACTGAGCGGGGTTATGGTGCTAGTTTACGTTGAGATATCTGTTTGTATGCATGTTTTTTCTGTATACCGTGCGTCCTATGGTTCCGTCTGATTTCTTTTTTATTATTAAGTCTAGATGTGGCTGTTCGTTGTTGTGTTTTGCTTCCATGGTAAATGTGATATTCGGGTGTATTTTGTAATGATGATTCAGAAATGTATGAGGTTGATCTCTACCATGTGGCCATATTATAAATGTGTCATCGACGTATCGTAGTAAAACCTTAGGTTGGTACTCCGTGGTTTGAAGAGCATGCCTTTCCTTCTTTTCCATAAAAAGATTTGCCAGGACTGGGGAAAAAGAGGATCCTATTGGCGCTCCTTTAATTTGCCTGTAACGTTGACTGGCGTAGGTGATATGTTTTCTTCAATGTAGTGGAGGGCCTCAGTCACACGTACCTTTGTAAAAAGGGAGACGAGATTGAAACTCACTAATACGTCGTCCTTATGTACATTCATACTTTGTATTACGTCCAGGAGATGTTGTGAGTTTCTGACGTAAGATGACATCTGATTTATTAAGGGTTGGAGTTCTTAAACCAGGAATTTTGCTAAAAGATGTGTCGGAGAACCTATTGCGTTGACTATTGGTCGAAGTGGGGCATCTGGCTTGTGGATTTTCGGGAGACCATACAACTTCGGACATCTGGACAACTTATTCAAAATGTTAGAAGAAAACTGAATACCACCGACGTGAATCTATACAAACTCAGACTCAGATTAACCAATACCATACACCCGGTACTTTGGAATGCCATTGACACATTAGCAGAACACAGAGCCGAAACTGATTCAGAAATTAGGACAAGGAGACAAAATAAAAAGGTGAAACGACTAACGCAACAACTGAAAACGGATAAGACAACAACATCAGGTAAGCATTGCCCAGTTCACAATATTTCCAAGAGCACACTGACCCCAGCAGAAGTTGCGGTTCTGTCAAAGGGCTTCAACTACGCAATAGCTCCCAAACAAATACAAGTAGACGAGATTATATACGGGGTGGAGAATTGCTATAAACAAAACAGACGAACAGACAGCAGAAACAATTCGCCAGGACGTTACGACAATCCTAAGGAATACAAATCCTCCGAAACGAAACCTCTCGAGAGAAGAAGCACACGCCCTACGTGACCTGAAAAGACACAACTCCATCGTCATACTCCCAGCAGATAAGGGAAACGCAACCGTAGTTTTGGATACGAAACATTACGACAAGAAATGAAGAAATTCAGAAAAATATAATTCCAAGGGAAAAATTGTCCAGATGTCTGAAGTTGTATGGACTCCCGGAAATCCACAAGCCAGATGCCCCACTTCGACCAACAGTCAGGGCAATAGGTTCTCCGACACATCTTTTAGCAAAATTCCTAAAGAACTCCAACCCTTAATAGATCAGATGACAGCTTACGTCAGAAACTTACAAAATCTCCTGGACATAATACAAAGTATGAATGTACATAAGGATGACATATTAATGAGTTTTGAGGTCGTCTCTTTTTTACAAAGGTACCTGTGACTGAGGCCCTCCACTACATTGAAGAAAAGTATGACCCTCCGGAACATATCATCAACCTTGCTAACCACAAATTGAAGGAGGGCCAATGGGATCCCCTTTGTCTCCACTCCTGGTAAATCTTTTTATGGAAAAGATCGGAGTACCAACCTAAGCTTTGGCTACGATATGTCGATGACACATTTATAATATGGCCACGCACATAAACACATACCTCAACGCAAACTCGCACCATCACCCCGCTCAGTTATTTTCAGTAGTGACAACCCTAACACACAGATCAAAAACTCTAACAGACAACGAAAACAGCAAGGTCGAGATGAACATTCTGAAGGAGGCATTAACATCCAATGGCTATAACCACCAAATAATACAGAAAGCACTTACACAGAAATCCAAACCGAAAAAAGAAGATGAAAACGTTTCGACAGCTTTTCTTCCTTTTGTCCGGGGTACAAGGGACAAAATTGGAAGAGTCCTCAGCTCCTCCAGAACAGTGTCATGCCTAGGGTACTAATAACGTATGTAGAAACATCTCGTTTTTGATTCAATTATTTACCAATTGAAACGATTTTTATATTTATTTTTACATTATTATTATCAGTTCTCTCGTTTAAAATTTCCATATATTATTCCTTTCAACCATATTTTTAAGCTATTGAATAATTTTTGAAACGTATTTATTATTATTCTCCATTATTTTACCTCGCTTTATTTTATTTTATTTTCGCAAACTGCTGAATTTACTCATACTACAATTTGAATATTGATAATTTTGTGCGACTTTGCTTACCTCCATTTTACTGCTTTATTTAATTTTTATTTTTCGTAACACTTGAATATTTGAAATGGCAACTACAAGACAAGGTGCTGCGACTCCTACTGTAGAGCCATACAAAATATCCGAAATTTTCGCAATAATTCCGGAATATGACGGAAACCCTATATTCCTAAACACTTTCATTTCTTCATGCCAAACTGCACATAGTATGGCAACCGACTATCAACAAGTGCTTTTAATATTGCACATAAAAAATAAACTTCGCGGCAGAGAAGCCGAATAAATTCTCGAAACCCGACTCAATTAACAGAAATTCAGACACTCTTAGAGAACCACTTTGGAGATCCTAGAGATCTCTCAGCCTTGATTCAAGATCTTCAAAGAATGAGGCAATTAAATACTGAATTCCCCATAACATTTTCAGTTCGACTACAAACCCACCAAGCAAAAATGCTTGCTGCGGTTAACAAACAAAACTTGACTCAAAAGGAAAAACAGGCACAAATCGACTTGATCGAATCCATGGCACTAAATAGCCTACTAACAGGTTTAGAGCCGAAGATAGGACAACTAGTTCGTGCTAGCGATCCTAAAGACATTCTGACCACAGTTTCACGCATAAAACGTGAACTTCAACTCCATCACTTAGAATCTCAAAAATTTTCAAATTTTAGAAACCAAGGTCCACCTCCTCGAAAGCCCAACCAGTTTCCAGTACAAAAACAATGTTCCTTCTGTAAAAAAATGGAGCATACTGTTAACGAATGTCTCACCAAATCGAGACAAATGCAACTAAACCAAAATTACGGACAAAACTTTTCGAACATACGTCCTAACCCATTTTCTCAACAACCGGGCCAATTCCAGAATAGGCCACAATTCCTACCCAATACTCAAAATTTCCAACAAAACAGAAACTTTCAACAACCTCGTCCTTCGACAAGTGCACAACCCCAAAGTTCAAGTCAATATAAACCTAATCAAAACTTTTTCCGGCAACAACGAACACATCACTTGAACAACTCTTATAATTATGAGTACGACCAACCCAATACTAACTTATACGAAAGTCAATACCAAAATACTGATTTCGGAAGTTATGACCAAGACTACTGCGATTCGACACAAACTGATTACGACTATTACTTAAAAACAGAATGTGACAACTATGTTGAAAATGAGCACGATTTTTCCTCCGTAAATTTTCAGAACCTCCCTTTCCAAACGGAACCCCAGGAAATCACAGAACTTCAGACCCAAATTCAAACGCTAAATCTAGACAGTTTCGACCCGAATTTGAACTTCCCGAACAGAGCTATCTATAAGACCGCTTCTGACCGTAAATTCTAAAAATTTATACTACATCACAGATTCTTCTAACACATATAAACTCTTAATAGACACCGGTGCTGGTCTTTCAATTTTCAAACCAGACACTTGCACACGCTTCAGAGAGAGATTTCAGGAAAATGTGGTAATTCAGGGAACTACCAACCAGAAAATCCTTATAAATGAATCGACCCTCGTCCCTTTCAATATAAAAGACCTTCACAAGGTTTACATCTGCAACCTTGATATAGAATTCGACGGTTTGTTAGGCTCTGACTTTCTAGAGCACTACAACTGCATTATTGACTTCGACAAAAAACAATTAATAACCAACTTTAAGACACTTCAGCTGTATAAAGTGACAGACGATACAATCAATGCCACTGAATCTATACAATGTCCCTCTTCTTATACTTCCATTAATACAATTTCGATCGAACCCCGTACAGTACAAATTTTCAAACTTAGCTGCGAACTTAGAAACACCGAAGCCCTTCTAACAGGTATGGAAATTGAAAAAGTTCACCTCCCTAATGCTGTTGTTACAGTAGACAGCAAAGGCCAATTTCTAACCTCCATTCTAAATGCGAATGCCATCCCTAAAATAGTAAATTTTTCAAATCTAAAACTCGAACCGTTACAAAACTTTTCTATGAATTCACTCTCACAAAATACTCCTTTGAACTATAACGAACCCGGCAGACAAGAAGAAATCGTTAAACAACTCCGACTAGAACATTTAAACGACGAAGAGTCAGACTTAATCTTACAATTATGCCTTGACTTCTCAGACATATTCTATCTCGAAGGCGATCGCTTACCATTCACAAACGAAATCAAACATAGTATTGATACCAACAACGCGAAACCCGTTTATACAAAATCATACCGTTATCCCCAAGTACACAAACAAGAAGTTAAGTCCCAGGTAGCAAAAATGCTCGATGAAGGCATTATACGACCCTCTAATTCGCCTTGGTCCTCTCCCGTTTGGGTGGTGCCAAAGAAATTAGACGCCTCTGGAAAACGGAAGTGGCGTGTTGTAGTAGACTACCGCAAACTTAATGAACTTACAATCAATGAAAAGTACCCTCTACCTAACATCTCAGACTTACTAGACCAACTAGGCAAATGCCAGTACTTTACGACTCTTGACCTCGCCTCTGGTTTCCACCAGATAGAAATAGACCCAAAAGACATCGCGAAAACTGCATTCACTGTCGAGAACGGACATTTTGAGTTCGTCCGGATGCCCTTCGGATTGAAGAATGCTCCTTCTACCTTTCAAAGGGTGATGGATAACATTCTTATGGGAATCCAGAATGAAAGATGTCTGGTTTACATGGATGACATAATCATTTACTCGCCTACAATACATGACCATCTATCACGACTGACAGACGTATTTAAGACTCAGAAAGTCTAACCTTAAAATACAGCCTGACAAATGCGAATTTCTCCGCAAGGAGGTCCCTTACTTAGGACATCTTATAACTAAAGACGGTGTAAAACCCAATCCATCAAAAGTAGACTGTATTTTAAACTTTCCACAACCAAAGAACCCTAAAGACATAAAATATTTCTTAGGGCTTGCTGGTTATTACCGTAGGTTCATTTCTAACTTTGCAAAAATCTCCAAACCACTAACGAAACTATTACAAAAAGACCAACCGTTCAATTTTAACGAAGAGTGCGTAAAATCCTTCAATGAACTAAAACGAACATTGACTTCTACCACTATACTAATTTACCCAAATTTTGACGAACCGTTTGTACTGACTACAGACGCCAGCGCTTTTGCTATCGGCGCCGAATTATCTCAAGGGCCAATAGGTAAAGATTTACCGATTGGATATGCTTCTAGGACCCTTTGTAAAGCCGAAACCCGGTACTCCACCATTGAGCGAGAGCTCTTAGCCATTGTCTGGGCGGTTAAGCATTTTCGTCCGATAATCTATGGCCGTAAGTTCCTACTACTGACCGATCACCGCCCGTTAACCTGGCTATTTTCTATAAAAGATCCCGGTAGTAGAAATTATTTACAAGCCTGGTAAAGTTAATAAGAACGCTGATGCTTTATCACGGATTAAAATTAACCATCTTGACGAATGTTCATCATTTCAGTCAAAATCGAAACTAACACCCTTCAAAGTCCTACCCCTAAACGACGAATCCGAAGACGACAGTCCTGAACCCGAACAAAATGAAATATCTCTTGAAACTATGTCCGAAGAATTTAAAACCTTTATAGAACGTTACAAAACCACTTCTTTAATTGACTACAGCAAAATTGAATTCTCCAACTGCCAAACTACTAGACAAAACAAATAAAAACATTTTAATTTTCCCCCAATCATCCAATCTTCAGGAATTTCATCATGACATCTTCGAAGATATTTTGGAAGAAGTCGCTGACTTCGAAACCTTTAAAATTAATGTATTCGCCAGTAAAACCGTAAGCAGAAGGCAATATTTCATAATCCCACTTCCAAATGATCCTGAAATTGTCAATGAAGTTCTTTTTGCATCAATATATAAACATCAAGATACTTTATCTCCATCTAAAATATACTATGTCGAAAACAATCTCGATCCTCCGATTCTAGAGATGCTCTCTTTCATTTTCGCTGAAAAGGAAATCAAATGGAAAATTTGCCAAAACGTTACAAAAACCCCAGAAAAGGACGAAATACCGCTGATCCTTGAAAGATATCATAGCGGGAAAAATAACTTGCACCGCGGCATTAACGAAACCGTCCGCCGTATTAAGGAAATGTACACCTGGCCAAGTTTCACAAAAGACATTGAAAATTTTGTTAAGAACTGCGAAATTTGTCAAAAAACTAAAGCGTGTCGCAAAAACCTAGACAATCCCCTCGTCATTACGGAAACGCCTAAAACACCGTTTGAGCGAATTAATATTGACATACTAGAACTACCTAACAGAAACTATATCTTATCTGTAAGAGACGAACTGACAAAATACTCACAAGCTTATGCTTTGGCAGACAAATCAGCCAAATCAGTTGTCAGTACTATGATGTTATAATTGTCTTCTAAACGTTGTTTGTGGCATATTCTTGATAACTTATATGTTTCTTTGGGGAATAACACCACAATAGAAATAAAACTACGTATATTGCAGGAATACCAAAAGTTTCAAAGTCTATTCTGACTTCGTTTCTTGATAACTTATATGTTTCTTTGGGGAATAACACCACAATAGAAATAAAACTACGTATATTGCAGGAATACCAAACGTTTCAAAGTCTATTCTGACTTCGTGCTACCTGTATATCTAAAAACAACAAATTTTCTAATGTCAATTTTAAATGTCAAATCAAATTTTCATTTTGCAATCACATCAATAAATATAAAGCCATTGACAACGAAGTCAGAATAGACTTTGAAACGTTTGGTATTCCTGCAATATACGTAGTTTTATTTCTATTGTGGTGTTATTCCCCAAAGAAACATATAAGTTATGATGTTATACTTCCAACATTTTGGTACGCCATTGCGTATCCATTGTGACTATGGTAGGGAATTTGACAACGCCATATTCAAAGACTTGTGTAAACTATACGACATTAAACTAACTTATTCAAGCGTAGGACATCCGCAAACAAACGGCTCTGTAGAACGATTTCATTCTACTTTGTTAGAAATGATTCGAATCCATAAAGCCGAAAATCCAGATGAGCATCCCCTAAATGTACTCCCGTATGCGGTTATTGCTTACAATAACTCGACAAACAAAACCCATGGCTTTTCGCCTTATGAACTAGTGTTTGGACATACGTCCAGCAGACCACGAGAAACCACCTACAACCATAAGGAACTGATTAGTAAATATATACGATACTTGAACAATCGCATCTCCTATTACTACAAAGTAGCCCGCCAAAAAACTGACTTACAAAAGCAAAAGGCTAAAGAACGTTTTGATAAACACGTTTCCGACAAACTCCCCGAATTTAAAATTGGTGATAAAGTTTACGTCAAAGAATCCCAAATTAAAGACAAACTTCATAACAAATTCAACGGTCCATTCCAAATTTTAGACATTCACAATAATTCAGCCACACTCTTAAATCTCAAAACAAGCCAACGAACGAAAGTTAACTTTGACAGAATGAAACTCTATTCTGAAAACTAACTTTCTTTTCAGGTTACTACTGCTGTTCGGATCAGCAGTCTCACAGTTCAACATCAAACCAATAAACAACACTCTTGGCATTTACTATCACGACGAAACTAGAATAGTCATCCAACTATAAATGGACATTACTAGTTCATCGTAACTTGACGATACTTAAAGAAATCTTTGAAAACAACAACAGAATCCTCAAAACATTAGAAAACACTGGCGATCCCATCCCAGGTTTCAAATTTCATGACACAAGTGCATTCCGAATTGATGTACAAACTCACATCAGTCTCTTATCCCAAATTTCAGATTCAATTAAAACTAAATTTTCAGAAATATTCATGGACACTAAAAGATCCAAACGAGGACTAATTAACGGTGTAGGAACTATCTTTAAAGCCATCACTGGAAACCTTGACGCAACCGATGGCGCATTTTTCACAGATAGTATCAACAAACTTAATCAGGGACAATTACAAGTAGAGAATCTCCTAAAAAATCAAATAAGCATAACTACTTCTATCATCAAAACTTTCAATGAAACCATTCAGAAACTCCAAATTGACGAAGCAAACTTTAACGAAAAAATTGACGCAATCAATTTGGCAATACATACTCTAAACGACAAAATAGCCCTTATCCAAGCAAAACAGTCATTTTTGGGAATATGCGAAAAATCAATGGCTTGAGGATAACCTCAATGATATTTTAAATTCTATAACATTTGCTCGCTTAAAAATAATTCATTTCTCAATAATCACACCTGATCATTTGATAAAGTCACTACAGGAAATTTCGCAAAATCTTGTCAAAAACAATCTACCGTTACCCGTCAGATATTCAAGTGTCGCCCAATACTTGGAAGTAATCGAATTAGAAGCGTTTCAAACCAATTCAGATTTAGTCTTTATTTTGAAAATTCCTCTTGTAGAGCAACAACTCTACACCGCTTACCACTTATATCCTATCCCAATTTTAGATGACAGAACTGGTTTTCATCATATTCTTTCATTCAGACAAAAATATATTGCGCGAAACGATGATTCTCTAATGTACATACCCATTAAGGACTTGAGTGTATGCAAGCCACTAACTCCACAACAAAAACTGTGTTCTGAGTTATATGCCTACCCCATCGACTCCAATGCACCCTGTGAAGCTCAACTTCTGAAGAACATCCGTAGTGTACCGAGAAATTGCCAAACCTCCGTTGTATTCAGTGAAGGACACAATGTCCAGAGACTAGAAACTAACACCTGGATTGTTATAGTGTCCGAGCCCTTACATGTGACAATTAATTGTGCGGGAATAGATACTAAGACAATAGTTTTAACAAACAATACCATTATTCGCTTACAATCAGACTGCAGTGCTTTCGTGGGAATCACTAAAATACAAGCGGGACCTCAAAAACTTATAAACATTTCCGACAATTCATACCCTGTATTAATCCCTTACAACTGTTGCAGTTCTCACCCCGAAAAACTAGATATTCCAGATCTCAAGCCCCTAAAGCTGGATGACTTGAATATGGACGAACTATCCATAGCGAGCCATAAATTGGATCAATACTCCAGGGACCTGGACGACCTTATCAACCAGCCATTTGTAAACAGAAACATATCCTGGTTTACATACGCTACGATTACAACAATCATAATCACTGTTGTTGCATTCATTTCAGTAAAAATCGTAAAACACGTCAAGAAGCCACCAAAGGACGAAAATTCCACTTCAGACAACTTAAGGACCTTCCCAAAACCACTGACTCGTGCCAAAATTGAGGCCTGTGATTCAAGATGGATCCCAGATGGACAGCCCAGTTTGATTTAAAAGTTGATGTTATAACATCAACTTTTCTTTATAAGGGGGAGCTGTTAGGTGTGAATTGTACACACGTGTATGATGCAAGGGTATCATATTACGCTGACAGCTTCCTGGTACTCCGATGTTAACGTGGGAACGCATCGTGTGAATATCTTTTCGCTGACTTCAGCTTTTATTAAATCATAAATAGAACCGAAGCGATCCCACGGTAGTCATTATAATATTTTATTCTGTCCAGTTTAAAACTGTTAATTTTTTGATTTTTATGTTTTGAATAAAATATATATTTTTTTAAAGTCTTAAGTGAAATCAAAGATGTAATATATATATATATATATATATATATATATATATATATATATATATATATATATATTGATTGAGAAATCTTGTGTTTTTGGGACCATTGAAATAATTCTAATTTAGTTTCGACCAATTCTTGGTCCTTTTCAAAAATTTTCTTTTTTGTAAATTAATGACAACATAAGTTTACACACACTTAAACACTGTATCATCTACAGTGTTTAAGTGTATGTAAAAAAAAAGAGGGAGCAATAGCGTAATTGAATCCCTTAGCCAACACGCCAATTGAGGTAGAGTTCAATTGGACCGAAGATAAATTATAAAATTGCCGTGAGGTTAGACTGTGACCGTTATTTTCCGAGAAAAATTCGTTTTTGGGCTTCTGTTGGAGCTTCAATTTGTTGAATTTCGTCTGTTGTTGTATTGTTCTCAACTCTGCATTCATTTCGGCTCTAAATTCACTAGTCTCATGGAATTTATCCCATATTATAGGGTGGAGTGTATTGCTAACACCTCAACACCTTGTAGACTTAACAAGGCACTGCCTGATGAACATTTATTTTCTTTACGAGAACCAACGATACAAACAAGTGAAAGGCGCTCCAATGGGATCACCACTCTCACCAGTCATAGCAAACCTTTTTATGGAGAACTTTGAGAAGTTGGCACTAAGAACAGCAAGTCTTAAACCCAGTTTATGGTTGCGATATGTGGATGATACAGTTGTGACTTGGCCTCATGGAAGGGAACACCTCAACACATTTTTAGACCACCTTAATTGCATCCATCACAAAATAAAATTTACCATGGAGGTTGAAGCCAACAATCAACTGCCACTCCTTGATGTTCTGATAAATAGGAAGGAACCCTTGGCCATACAATATATAGGAAAGCAACTCACACCAACAGATACCTTCATGCCGTCGTCAAGACTCTAGTAACCAGATCACAAAGACTAACTAACTGACCATGACATCAAACAGGAAATATTGTCCGAAGGTCATTGCGCTATTGTCTGGCCTAGGAGGTACATTGGCGTAATTTGACCTTTTATCTGAATTTATTTTAATGTAATTGTCTGCTAGTGCGGTTCTCTATGTGGGTGGGAGGCGTTGGGCATCATCCGGTTTGTAAAGATTTGTTTTCATTTTCTCTATTTCAATCGCTTCCCTAACGAGCCTTGTGCTGTAATTTTCACTTTTTGCTAGTATCTTCATCTGCTCAAAATCTATTTGATGGCCGGTATTTACATTGTGTTGTGACAATGCAGACGTCGTCGTGTTTGTTTTACTGCATTTCTGTGTTCCTCTCTACGGGCACTTGCTTTTCTGTTGGTTTGACCGACGTATGCGAGGTTGCAGTCTTTACACGGTATCTCATAGACGCCCTGATCTTCAATGATCTTCAAGGGGAATTTTGTCTTTGGGAGACGGTCTATGTGACTTGAAAACTGCTTTTATGTTATGCTTAGCTAGGACCCTTCCAATTTTGTCGAAACGTTTTCATCTTCTTTTTTCGGTTAATGTTAATGCCTCCTTCAGAATGTTCATCTCGACCTTGCTGTTTTCGTTGTCTGTTAGAGTTTTTGATCTGTGTGTTAGGCTTTTCACTACTGAAAATAACTGAGCGGGGTTATGGTGCTAGTTTACGTTGAGATATCTGTTTGTATGTATGTTTTTTCTGTATACCGTGCATCCTATGGTTCCGTCTGATTTCTTTTTTATTATTAAGTCTAGATGTGGCTGTTCGTTGTTGTGTTTTGCTTCCATGGTAAATGTGATATTCGGGTGTATTTTGTAATGATGATTCAGAAATGTATGAGGTTGATCTCTACCATGTGGCCATATTATAAATGTGTCATCGACGTATCGTAGCAAAAGCTTAGGTTGGTACTCCGTGGTTTGAAGAGCATGCCTTTTCTTCTTTTCCATAAAAAGATTTGCCAGGACTGGGGAAAAAGAGGATCCTATTGGCGCTCCTTTAATTTGCCTGTAACGTTGACTGGCGTAGGTGATATGTTTTCTTCAATGTAGTGGAGGGCCTCAGTCACACGTACCTTTGTAAAAAGGGAGACGAGATGGAAACTCACTAATACGTCGTCCTTATGTACATTCATACTTTGTATTACGTCCAGGAGATGTTGTGAGTTTCTGACGTAAGATGACATCTGATTTATTAAGGGTTGGAGTTCTTTAACCAGGAATTTTGCTAAAAGATGTGTCGGAGAACCTATTGCGTTGACTATTGGTCGAAGTGGGGCATCTGGCTTGTGGATTTTCGGGAGACCATACAACTTCGGACATCTGGACAACTTATTCAAAATGTTAGAAGAAAACTGAATACCACCGACGTGAATCTATACAAATTCAGACTCAGATTAACCAATACCATACACCCGGTACTTTGGAATGCCATTGACACATTAGCAGAACACAGAGCCGAAACTGATTCAGAAATTAGGACAAGGAGACAAAATAAAAAGGTGAAACGACTAACGCAACAACTGAAAACGGATAAGACAACAACATCAGGTAAGCATTGCCCAGTTCACAATATTTCCAAGAGCACACTGACCCCAGCAGAAGTTGCGGTTCTGTCAAAGGGCTTCAACTACGCAATAGCTCCCAAACAAATACAAGTAGACGAGATTATATACGGGGTGGAGAATTGCTATAAACAAAACAGACGAACAGACAGCAGAAACAATTCGCCAGGACGTTACGACAATCCTAAGGAATACAAATCCTCCGAAACGAAACCTCTCGAGAGAAGAAGCACACGCCCTACGTGACCTGAAAAGACACAACTCCATCGTCATACTCCCAGCAGATAAGGGAAACGCAACCGTAGTTTTGGATACGAAACATTACGACAAGAAATGAAGAAATTCAGAAAAATATAATTCCAACGGAAAAATTGTCCAGATGTCTGAAGTTGTATGGTCTCCCGAAAATCCACAAGCCAGATGCCCCACTTCGACCAACAGTCAGGGCAATAGGTTCTCCGACACATCTTTTAGCAAAATTCCTAAAGAACTCCAACCCTTAATAGATCAGATGACAGCTTACGTCAGAAACTTACAAAATCTCCTGGACATAATACAAAGTATGAATGTACATAAGGATGACATATTAATGAGTTTTGAGGTCGTCTCTTTTTTACAAAGGTACCTGTGACTGAGGCCCTCCACTACATTGAAGAAAAGTATGACCCTCCGGAACATATCATCAACCTTGCTAACCACAAATTGAAGGAGGGCCAATGGGATCCCCTTTGTCTCCACTCCTGGTAAATCTTTTTATGGAAAAGATCGGAGTACCAACCTAAGCTTTGGCTACGATATGTCGATGACACATTTATAATATGGCCACGCACACAAACACATACCTCAACGCAAACTCGCACCATCACCCCGCTCAGTTATTTTCAGTAGTGACAACCCTAACACACAGATCAAAAACTCTAACAGACAACGAAAACAGCAAGGTCGAGATGAACATTCTGAAGGAGGCATTAACATCCAATGGCTATAACCACCAAATAATACAGAAAGCACTTACACAGAAATCCAAACCGAAAAAAGAAGATGAAAACGTTTCGACAGCTTTTCTTCCTTTTGTCCGGGGTACAAGGGACAAAATTGGAAGAGTCCTAGCTAAGCATAAAAACAGTTTTCAAGCCACATAGAAAATTTGGAGAAATCATAGTTTCCCAAAGAGAAAATTTCCCTTGAAGATCAGGGCATCTATGAGATACTCTGTAAAGACTGCAACCGCGCATACGTCGGCCAAACCAACAGAAAAGCAAGTGCCCGTAGAGAGAAACACAGAAATGCAGTAAAGCAAACACGACGACGTCTGCATTGTCACAACACAATGTAAATACCGGCCATCAAATAGATTTTGAGCAGATGAAGATACTAGCAAAAAGTGAAAATTACAGCACAAGGCTCGTTAGGCAAGCTATGAAATAGAGAAAATGAAAACAAATCTTAACAAACCGGATGATGCCCAACGCTTCCCACCCACATGGAGAACCGCACTAGCAGACAATTACATTAAAATAAAATCTTCAGATAAAAGGTCAAATAACGCCAATGTACCTCCCAGGCCAGACAATAGGGCAATGACCATCGGACCGCAGTTGATGAGAAACTCATTGTGAACTCCATCAAATCCCGGAGCCTTTCCTACTTTTAGGCTGAGAGTCGCTACACATATCTCATCGATGTTAAATTCTCCAGGGAACTCGGATAACTCTGGGCTTGACTGTTTTAATGCCTTTAGTTCTTATATTTATATTATCAATATCGCTTCGGGCATAAGTTGCTATGGCATAACTATGGTGATATCTTATTCCAATTATGTCATAACCTGGTATTTGAGCTCTTTTACGAGCTTACTCCTCATTTTCTTTTCCAGGTGCATTTCTTGCAAAAGCGCAATGTCAATTTTGTTTTTATTGAAGAGATTTGACAAATATTGGCATTTGGACCAACTTACTCCTTCCACGTTCAGCTGAAAGATACGGAGAATTTCTCCCATATCTCTAGCCTGAGGGTCCTGAGAAGTACTAGATTGCTTGTTGTCTTCCATGTATACTCTTATAAACAGGAGATACTAGGATTATCTGGTTGCCAAAGAATATGTAGATTGTTTAGCCGTCGCTCAAAGAGATGACGTTGCCCAGGGTTCACACCGGGGAGGCCAATCTACTTTACACAGGGATAGTTGATAGCTTGCTTTAATAAAATGAATAAACATATGATTCGTCACTATAAAAACTCAATATGGAAACAATAAGTGATTCATTAAACTACACTGTAACACAAAATTGTAGCAAATACTGTATACAAAAAAAACTCTTATTTCATTTTTCTTTATAGCAGCTTGAGTTTTTCAAAACAAAAATAATATATAATATAATTTTTGTTTTGAAATCAAGTTGTTCTCTTTATCTTTTAACAACCCCTCGTCGCCAGATGGCCTGAGGTATTAGAGTTATATTTTAAAAATTGTGCAAATTTAAAGTACTATTTACCATTTTAATAATATTTGTGTATCTAAGAAACTAACCCAGATTTAATTCTTACGATATTTTCCATTTTATAACATCTTTTTAACAAACAATTAGTACCCGTATGGTGGCACCATCGGTGGTTGTTAAATGAAATCCTTATTCAATTCTCAGGTTTCTAATCTTACACCGTGGTTGGTTTCAGTTTTAGTTAGAACATCTAGACATATCACGTTACGATTATTTTGTGCCTATTGATAACTTAGAGCATTTACTTTCTAGAGATAGCCTACAGTGCACAAATGTCGTGGTAAGACTAAGGAGAGAGAGGGCAATAGAGAGGGCAAGAGGCTATTTCACTCGGTTGGGAGCTGCTTCCAATAAAGCATGTTGTTCATTGGCTGCGTCCACCGACCCTCCACCCACTAAGTGAAATAGCCTCTTACTGTCTCTATTGCCCTCTCTTTCTAGCGTTGCCATGATTTTATGCTTGACAGGCTATATCTAGATGGTAAATGATCTAAGATTGATAAAGGAACCAAGGTCTATTGGGTAAAAAGAAATTTTCTTGTTCTATGATTCTTCATTTCATATCATGATATATCACTGCTCAGTGTCATATGTCAGAACTGTCATAAACATGGAAAATGGCTAAAAACGATTTGCAACGATCTACCGGTTATAACTTTGGTTCTACTTTTGGTTAACAGTGGTTGTACTTAGACATATTTCCTTTCAACACTGAAATAGAACCAAAACTCATATATTAAATGGTTTTGTTTTTGTTTATTTAAAATTTTGTACACATCAATAAATTTATTATTTATGTGGTTCTTAAGTGCTACTTAAGTGATTTTTGCAAAATTGATACAAATTTATTGGTAAAATAAATAAACTCGTAAAATAATAAATACATAACCTCAAATGTCATTTAAGAAAGAGACAAACAATCAACTACTGCTTTGGGTTATTACCGGTTGAAGATATTTCAAACAATGACGTAACAAAGGGCTCATTTGTGACGTCATTGGTATTAACCAAATCCGCTAGAATGGGTTTGGTTCAAACATTTAGGAACAACTGTAACCGATAAATCGCTGCAATTCACTTTAAAGAAAATTCTCCAGTGTCAAAAAGTATGTAGGTAACTGTCTCGCAAAGTAAATAATTAAATAGATAAGGTATTTCTCGAGAGTTTTAGAACCCGTAACATGCAATTTCACTAGTAAAATATAAAAAGTAGGAATTGTGAAAAATTTAAATTAACAAAATTGTTCAAGATAACATGTCAACAACGCCAAAAATATTAAATCATCTTAAAACATAAATATCAAAAATGCAAAAAATATCTATGACAAAAAACTCCAAAATGTCTAAAATATCAAAAGTAATGAATGTCCTTTGAAAATTATTGGTTTGAAATTTTGGCACAAGGTACACCGTAGATACATGGAATAAATACAGGGTGTACGCACTAAGTAAACCCTGATTATACAAAAAGTGCTTGCCCTTAAATCATACATTCAGTATACAATAATTTGTGAACTGTCTTCAAAGTATACAATAGTTCAAAAAATGTCGACGACAAAGTTTTCTTACAGACATGTACCCATGATTTCATCATAAAATCTTGAAAATATTATGCAGACAAACTCTGATTAGATCTTTATATTTATAACGTAGTGGAAAAATGATCCAAAATAGCCGCTTTGTATTTCTTAGAAAAGATTAAATACACATACAATACAGCAAACGATCGAGAGATATAGAGACGCTTAATATTATGAATATACATGTAATTGATGTAGATGCTTAAATCCAAAGAAATTCGGATTATGATATAATGAGTATTATGAATATTAATAGAATACATTTTTCAGAGTAAAATTGTTCGTCTAAAAATGACAAAATTTTATTTTCTTAGCCCGAGCCTCTATCTACCTCATTTAACCCTCTAAAAAATGAGTGTTTTGCTACTGAAGTAAGCCAATTTAATAAAAACTTACGGCTTATTTCTATCAATCAGAGAGCCTGAAGACATTTATTTACAGATTATAAAAGAAGAGATTAAAACATTTGATTTGAGGGTTCCTACAAACCTCTAGGTAGCCTAGAACTACAGTTATGATAATTCAAAGGCTTAACTAAAATCAAAGTATCAATTCTGAAAACGCTAATTTTACCTAATTGTGAAGTTACTTCTCAAAATCTTCTATCTCCGTTCTAGACAACCTAGAACTTTGTTTAACCTTTCAAATTACAAATATTTTGATGTAGTTTGCTAATTTTTTACAGTTTTGCATTATATGTTTGGAACCTTAGAGCTCACGCTTTGTACTGTAGAAATTTTAGTATGAATGGCATTGATTCCAATTAATTAAAATTAACTATGGACAAATATATTACTTAAAAAAAGTCAAAATATTGGGGAAAAGTAAAAGTATAAAGGGATTCAAACAGTAAATTAAAAATAAAATGAAAACGTATTTTAACAAAATTTAAAATAAAATACCAATTAAAAAATTAAATAAGGTAACGCAGAAAAGCCTGTACCTCTGCAGTTTTAAGATCCATTTTCAATTTTCTTTTAAAAATTTCTTTATATTTTTACTTTTACACTATTTCTTTTAAGTTACATTACTCACTTTTGCTCCAAAAATATTGTTTATTTTATGTTAATAATAATAATAGTGTTGCGGTTATGGGTAGGTTGGTTGGTTGGTTTGTGGCCTTCGCCAATAAGCATTTAGCCAGCCTCGAGTTAGAAGAGGTGCATAAATGCGTCTGGGATAACCCATCGTCCTCTATATTAGCAATTTCAATAAAAAAATTAAATAAAAACTTATTCTTCCGGGACAGCCACTCCTAGACTTCCTGCTTAACTAAACTCCTCTTTCTTTCTTTCCCGTCTTTCTCTTAACTAGCGTCTATATTACTAATTCACTTATAAACTATTTACACTTCATGAGCGTCTCTCACTTCTAAAAGCGTCTATCATATAGTTTTATTCATGCGTGGAACCTTTTGAGATCTTATAACAAAACACTTAACGAACAATCACCCATTTATTATACTATTTCTTATTAAATTTAACTTCTAATTTCTTTAATCCAATTTTTAAACTAACTAGCTATTTACATGTGTGGCCGTCCCGCCATTTTCCCCGGAAGTCGAGATTATGGGTACTATCATGGTATCTTAGTAGCTTGTAGCGTGGTAGCAACATCAAAGCAACAAAGCAAGAATTTATATGTCCAGACCCTGAGAGCAATTCTACAAAGTTAGTAAGCCATGGAGCATGCGATCAGCAAAATTTTTCTTAGCGCGGTGCTAACTTTTTGTCCCCATGTTTTTTAACTTCTTATCATTCCTATCTCTATGTCTGTCTCGGGCCTTAGTTCAAAACAATGCTAGCTGTGAACATTTAGTTCATGAATTCATAGATGGCCTTGTTACATGTGTCCGTTTCATGACAAAGATCACGAAGTATAGATACCAGGAGTCCGAACGGTATAGCCTTTTCCGCAGTATTCGTGGTATATAATATTAAACCCAGATCATAGTTCTCCTTTCTGCCACTAGCTGCGCAAATGTTCAGGACGTACCGATGTTATTCTTATTATCAAACGTAAATACGCGCTGTCGAATGTCGAAATTATTAAAATTATAAAACTAAGTATAAAATATTAATGTAATTGTTTAAATATAGTTTTAATAAAAAAATGGGAAAGTGTTGTGCTGTTCATGGTTGCCTCAGTGGCCGAAAGGCAAGTGGAAATGTGGCTAAAGTGGGTATATTCAAAGTTCCGAAAGTGAGTAACCTAATAATAATATTAAACATCACTGTTGTTAATAAATATTGTATTTATAAATTTCCAAATTACTGTAACTTACGGTTATTATTAATAGAAAGAAAATTAATCTTCTTAACTTAAATAATAATTTAAACTTTTTTACTATGAAGAGAAATTTCCACTAGTGTATTTGTCAAATCTAAATTGTTTGGTATTTAAATATTAAACGTCTTTTATTTATAACCAATACGATTAATAAATAATATATTTGATTGTAATCAATAAATTACTTTCCTATTATCAAGCATTGTAATACTGAAATAAATAGGTATTTAACCATTTTTGAATTTATATTTACTACTTAATTGCAGAAACTATGTTTAAATTCTTTACTTCACTTACGGTTTGTTTAATAGTTTAACACGTAGAGACAAAAGATGAACTATAATTTTAATTCTTAAAGACCTGTTGATAACATTAATTTATTTTTTTAATAAAATTGTTTCCTGTCAGCTGTCAGTATCAACAAGATTACTCGCGTAAGCATTTAAACGAGTACTTCCTAAAAAGTGGCGCTCTCTACCGGCAAAACATTCTGCCCCCTAAAATGCTACCATTTATTTAACATTACGTTCGGACTCCTGGTATCTATACTTCGTGACAAAGATCATTAAGTATAAACATAGATCGATAGTTGACTCTGTTTTGTCGTGTCGTGGCGCGATTTATACCATCAATTTAGTATTGGTCTCAGGGTCTGGACATATAAATGCTTGCTTTGTTGCTTTGATGTTGCTATCACGCTACAAGCTACTAAGATACCATGATAGTACCCATAACCTCAACACTGCGTTATATTATTAACATAAAATAAACATTATTTTTGGAGCAAAAGTGAGTAATGTAACTTAAAAGAAATAGTGTAAAATTGAAAATGGATCTTTAAACTGAAGAGGTACAGGTTTTTCTGCGTTACCTTATTTAATTTTTTAATTGGTATTTTATTTTAAATTTTGTTAAAATACGTTTTATTTTTAATTTACTATTTGAATCCCTTTATACTTTTACTTTTCCCAATATTTTGACTTTTTTTAAGTCATATATTTGTCCATAATTAATTCTAATTAACTGGAATCAATGCCATTCATACTAAAATTTCTACAGTACAAAGTGTGAGCTCTAAGTTTCCAAAAATATAATGCAAAACTGTAAAAGAGTAGCAAACTACATCAAAATATTTGTAATTTGAAAGGTTAAACAAAGTTCTAGGTTGTCTAGAACGGAGATAGAAGATTTTGAGAAGTAACTTCACAATTAGGTAAAATTAGCGTTTTCAGAATTGATAAAATACCAATTAAAAAATTAAATAAGGTAACGCAGAAAAGCCTGTACCTCTGCAGTTTTAAGATCCATTTTCAATTTTCTTTTAAAAATTTCTTTATATTTTTACTTTTACACTATTTCTTTTAAGTTACATTACTCACTTTTGCTCCAAAAATATTGTTTATTTTATGTTAATAATAATAATAGTGTTGCGGTTATGGGTAGGTTGGTTGGTTGGTTTGTGGCCTTCGCCAATAAGCATTTAGCCAGCCTCGAGTTAGAAGAGGTGCATAAATGCGTCTGGGATAACCCATCGTCCTCTATATTAGCAATTTCAATAAAAAAATTAAATAAAAACTTATTCTTCCGGGACAGCCACTCCTAGACTTCCTGCTTAACTAAACTCCTCTTTCTTTCTTTCCCGTCTTTCTCTTAACTAGCGTCTATATTACTAATTCACTTATAAACTATTTACACTTCATGAGCGTCTCTCACTTCTAAAAGCGTCTATCATATAGTTTTATTCATGCGTGGAACCTTTTCAACACTGCGTTATATTATTAACATAAAATAAACATTATTTTTGGAGCAAAAGTGAGTAATGTAACTTAAAAGAAATAGTGTAAAATTGAAAATGGATCTTTAAACTGAAGAGGTACAGGTTTTTCTGCGTTACCTTATTTAATTTTTTAATTGGTATTTTATTTTAAATTTTGTTAAAATACGTTTTAATTTTATTTTTAATTTACTATTTGAATCCCTTTATACTTTTACTTTTCCCAATATTTTGACTTTTTTTAAGTCATATATTTGTCCATAATTAATTCTAATTAACTGGAATCAATGCCATTCATACTAAAATTTCTACAGTACAAAGTGTGAGCTCTAAGTTTCCAAAAATATAATGCAAAACTGTAAAAGAGTAGCAAACTACATCAAAATATTTGTAATTTGAAAGGTTAAACAAAGTTCTAGGTTGTCTAGAACGGAGATAGAAGATTTTGAGAAGTAACTTCACAATTAGGTAAAATTAGCGTTTTCAGAATTGATACTTTGATTTTGGTTAAGCCTTTGAATTATCATAACTGTAGTTCTAGGGTACTTAGAGGTTTGTAGGAACCCTCAAATCAAAGGTTTTAATCTCTTCTTTTATAATCTGTAATATATAAATGTCTAGAGGCTCTCTGATTGATAGAAATAAGCCGTAAGTTTTTATTAAATTGGCTTACTTCAGTAGCAAAATACTAAATTTTAGAGGGTTAATTGAGGTAGATAGAGGCTCGGGTCAAGAAAATCTCCAATAGGACGTTATTATTTTTATAAAAAACTACCTCCAAATTTTTTTTTGTGTAATTTAAAGTTTCTCAGACTAAGTACCAGCACTTTCAAAAAATACGTAAAAACGCGATCTTTACAAAAATGACCATTTTCCATCCGCTGTATCTCCGAGAATCTACTGAACGGATTTTAACTCACCACATCTCATTTTGAAGGTGTTTTTTAAAACTTTTCAAATGTCGCCGAGAAAACTAAAATCGGATTAAAATTCGATTTTTGGCGAATTTTTTAAAATGAAGATTTTTAACTTTACTTAAAATGGTCCCAAAAATCAGCGTTATTAACTATAGACTTGAACACTTTTTACTGAAAACACTACTTAAAATTACAAAACAAATGACGTTTGTTGAGTTGAAATCGGTTAACTGGGCTCCGAGATACAGCCTGTCAAATATAGGGTAAAAACGGCCTTTTTGTGTCTTTGACGGGCCCTATCTATGGCCCTAAGGACTCTAGAGGGCTGTAACTCTCAGTATAACATTTTTTCAATAGGTTCAATAACATAAAAGTAGAAATATTGCTCATATATATATATAATAGTTGAAATATAGGGCGAAGTAGAATTATAGTTACAGAGGGTAGTTAAAAGATTTTGGAAACGAAAGTGTTTGTAGAACAGCCAAAAGCGGTGGGAAACGGTAGTTTTCAGCCTAGACAGAAAGTCATAATACCTATAAGTCATTTAATGGTCTACTTGAAAACCCATAACATTTACCTGAAACTTTTTTCGAATAAATGAAATCCACTGGAGATATTTTTTCCTTTTCCAGGTATATAAACGCACATTTTGTATATCCACATATATATGAAGAAATATTTATCCGGGAATACATCCGATCGTTATATTGATTCATCTTTGAATCCTGCAGACGTTTCGCCAAGGTCTCACTTGGCATTCTCAATGTGTTGTTACGGTGAATATATATATATATATATATATATATATATATACACCCACATACAAATTATGTCATTCATATATAAGTAAATTTTTACAAAATAAAAAAGGCACCGAAAAGTGTCTCATAACAAGGTTAAATTAAAATAATTTGGTCAAGTGCGAGTTGGACTCGCATACTAAGGGTTCCGTACCACCTTCAAGATTCTAATATTCCAGTTTCAGACAAGCAGGGAATAAGTGCATTTTCTTATATTTACCCTAATATCTTTTAAACGTTTTAAATTTATAAAAAATATACACTTTGATTTTCCACAGATAGACTTTTTATTTCATCTGCTTCAGGATTCGCTTGATTTTTATCAGAATACATATTTATTTTATAATTTGGCCCCCAAAAATTAACGTTATAGTTTTATTTTACTAATAAACTTTCAGAGAAGTCTTTTATAATCTACTGTCTAAGTTTTGAGGCTCTGTAGATTGGAAGATAAAGGGCAAAATAGTTCCGGAACACTTAAAGCATCTCCATCCAAAAAAGTTCAGGTGCTCTATTCGTCCACTAATATCATCTATTTTTTGAGCATGTAATATATGTACCGCTTGTATTTTTACAATTTTTAGATTATCTCTTTACTGTATATAACCATTAATATTTTACTTCTAAGGAATCTATGCTATATAAGATAATTGAAATGATCCTTAAATGTGATCGTAGCATATGTACACCCTGTTACTATTTACTCTATGGTAAGTATTATTATTTAGTCTAGTGGTTTCTGAAACTTTTATATGGGTTAAGATAGAAAGCTTATGCTTTAACTTCGCCTTTTGTAGCCCTTCTATGTTACACTAAAGACTTCACCATACAGTGTATGGCAACACACTCCCTCTAAGGCACGCATAACGTGCCTTTAGGGAAAATTCACCAACCCCAGATATCCTAGATATCAAAAGGGTTTAGCTCTGTGGGAGCCCTTGCCAAGATATCAGGCCCGTAGTTGGAGTCGTGGCAGCTTGCCATGAATTTTCTGACCGTCCGGGCTGTTCCTAACAGAACGGCTTTTGCATTAGTTGGTAAAGATGTTCGTCCAGACCGAGGTATTTTAAATTATTTAGTAGAAGTTTTGGGACTACTCCTGTTGTTGACATAACAATTGGTACAGTTCGTGTGTTCTTCATGTCCCACTGTGTCTTTGAAATTCCAAATCCCTGTATTTGGCTATTTTTCAGCCTGCTTAATATGTATGTTATTGTTGTTAGGAATTGCTAGTTCATTTAAGGTTGTTTTCCTAGAGATTTTATCTACTAAAACTATATCTGATCTATTGTGAGCAACAGTCCGATCGGTCAGTATCGTGCGGTCCCAGTACAGCTTGTAGTTGTTATTTTCTAAAGTAGATTCTGGTTTGTATATATAGTAGGGTATTCCTACCGACTGTGATAGCTCAAGTTTCAGCGCTATTTCCTGTGCATTATTTTTGCCACAGCATCGTGTCTTTCTTTGTATTCAGTTGCAGCCAACACTTGGCAACCTTCTGTAATATACTATATAGATTCAGATGTTTGGCAACCATATCTGCATCTGTCGTTGATAGAAGGGTCTGACGATGTACTTTAGATAGTTCTTAGTTGGAATTACTTGATCTTGGATTGTCAATATAAAGCCTTCCGTTCTTTCAGGAAACATATGACCAGAGATCAACCAGTAGTTCGACGCTGAACTGTCGACATAATCTTGGTTGACGTCATTTATATGTCTTCCATGAAGGGGCTTCTCTTTCCATTTGAGCAGCTTCTGATCAGTTGTCTGGCGGTATACTTGAACTTGTTGTACTGTCAGTCGCAGAGGTGTTAAGTCATCAACCTGACCTGTGTAGATCAGAAAATTCTGCGAGTTTCTGGAAATAATTACGCAAATAGAGATTTCTTGATCACGTAACTTGCCTATATCTGCCAATCCTCTTCCTCCTTCACACCGGGGCAATGTTGTACGTTGGATGGTGATTTTGAGCTTTTGTTAGTAGTACTCTAACTTTCCGTTGTAATTGTTCAATGTCGGTCTTGCACCAGTTAACTATACCGAAAGAGTAACTAAGCACTGAACACGCGTAGGTGTTAATAACCTGAAACAAATTTTTACTGTTAAATTTGGTCTTCAGCAGTCGTCTTACCCTTCTATAAAACTCTGTTTTTAGGTACTTTTTCATAGTGGTGTGATCAATTCGTTGAGCCTGCTTTATTCCAAGGTATTTGTAAGTATGACCTTCCTCCATGGATTCAATTGAGGTGCCATCTCCCATTTCGTAGGGCCCCTGCTGTATTTTGCCTTTAACTATCTATATATAAATAGGCAAAGACAAAACGATTAGGTACCATTTTCTCCTCTGTCTCTCAACTGATTTTCTTCATTTTTGTTTTGTTTAGTTAATACTGTCGACCTTCAGTGCAGAATACTAATATTAATTTATAATATTGGTTTATTCATTATTTACTTAGAGCATGTACTTCTGGAAGTGGCATGCATGAGTTGTTATTGTTTAGTGGTAAAGTAATCGTTGTATATTATAATTATACATGGCGATTCCAGATATGTTAGAAATCATTTTTTATGGGTGGCACATAATCAGTTGCATATATAGGGTGTTTAAAATATAGAGTGCAATTATAACTAATAAAATAATTATATAGGGAAGCCCATTATCAGTTGAATTTACAGGGTTCTTGGAATAGAAGGTGCAGTAGAATTACAGTTATACAGGGTGGCGGAAATGGAAATGTAACATTTCGTAACCCATAAGCAGTTGTATATATAGGGAAGATGAAATATGGGGTGAGAGGAATTATAGATATACAGGATGATGATAAATAATTTGGTCAAGTGCGAGTTGGACTCGCATACTTAGGGTTCCATACCACCTTCAAGATTCTAATATTCCAGTTTCAGACAAGCAGGGTATGAGTGCATTTTCTTATATTTACCCTTATATCTTTTAAAGGAAGCGTTTTAAATTTATAAAAAATATACACTTTCATTTTCCACACATAGACTTTTTATTTTATCTGCTTTAGGATTCGCTTGATTTTTATCACAATACATATGTATTTAATTTTCTAATTTGGCCCCCAAAAATTAACATTAGAGTTTTATTTTACTAATAAACTTTCAGAAATGCCTTTAATAGTCTGCTGTCTGAGCTTTGAGGTTCTGTAGATTGGAAGAAAACCGGCAAAATAGGTCAAAGTTTAAATTATAAATTATTAAATCTGTTATTCAAATTATTTAAAAATATAAATAAAATATATTTTTCAAATTTTAAATAGTGTAGTTTCTAAAGTGGGAGTTAAGTCGATGTTTAATATTTTTAATATCTTTTAAACAAATGATTTAAAAATATGATATATTTGTAATTCACATAATGAGCCTTTTATCTGATATATTACATGATGCGTTTGAAAATTGAATCTTTATTTTCCATTTAATTGTATAATTTGTCCCTAAAATTACTATGGGAGTTTTCTAGTAATTTATTTTCCGTTTAATTCTATTATTTGGTGGCCAAACAATAGAATTAGGTTTTTTCATATTTTTCCTATAAACAAAAAAAAATGAGGTCTTAAAGTTTGGGAAATAACGGGGATAATGGGTAATAAAAAAAATTTTTTTTAATATATTTTAAAATATTCATTTTAAAAAAATTAAAAAAATATATTTGTACCTATTCGTCATAATGAGCCCTGGGATTTGATATATTATATGACCCGTTAGAAACAATTATAATTTTTTATTTTCCATTTAATTCTATAATTTGCCTCCCAAAATGAATATTAGGGGTCTTTTCTTATTTTTCCAGTAAAGTTCAGGTGAGGGGCTATACTTCCAGTTTTTCAAAATTTTTCAGCTTATGGTTTCGGAGATAAGGGGGGAATGGGTAAAATTTTTTATATTTTTGTTAATATCTTTTAATTAATTTATTTTATAAATATGGAAAAAATATATTTGTTTTCTTCATCATGAGCCCTTTTATTTGATATATAACATGCTGGGTTAGAAACAATTTTAATTTTATATTTTCCATTTAATTCTATAATTTGCCCCCCAAAAAAAATATTAGGGGTTTTTTCTTATTTTTCCAGTAAAGTTCAGGTGAGGGGCTATACCTCCATTGTTTTTTCAAAATTTTCCAGCTTATGGTTTCGGAGATAGGAGGGGGGGATAGGTAATTTTTTTATATTTTTGTTAATATCTTTTAATTAATTTATTTTAAAAATATGAAAAAAATATATTTGTTTTCGTCATAATGAGCCCTTTCATTTGATATATAACATGATGGGTTACAAACAATTTTAATTTTCCACTTAATTCTATAATTTGCCCCCCCCAAAATAAATATTAGGGGTTTCTCCTTAATTTTCCAGTAAAGTTCAGGTGAGGGGCTATACATCCATTTTTTTCAAAATTTTCCAGCTTATGGTTTCGGAGATAAGGGGGGGATGGGTAATTTTTTATTTATTTTTGTTAATATCTTTTAATTATTTTTTTATAAATATGAAAAAAATATATTTGTTTTCGTCGTAATGAGCCCTTTCATTTGATATATAACATGATGGGTTAGAAACAATTTTAATTTTAATTTTCCATTTAATTCTATAATTTGCCCCCCCCCCAAATATATATTAGGGATTTCTCCTTAATTTTCCAGTAAAGTTCAAGTGAGGGGCTATAGCTCAATTTTTTTTCAAAATTTTCCAGCTTATGGTTTCGGAGATAAGGGGGGGGAATGGGTAATTTTTTAAATATTTTTGTTAATATCTTTTAGTTTATTTATTTTAAAAATATGAAAAAAATATGTTTGCTTTCGCCGTAATGAGCCCTTTCATCTGATATATAACATGAAGGGTTAGAAACAATTTTAATTTTATATTTTCCATTTAATTCTGTAATTGCCCCCCCAAAATTAAAAGTAGAGGTTTCTCCTTATTTTTCCAGTAAACTTCAGGTCAGAACCTATAAATCTATTTTTTTTTTCAAAACTTTACGTTTTATAGTTTCGGAGATAAGCGGGGGGGGAATGGGTAAATTTTGGTATATTTTCGTTAATATCTTTTTAAATATATTTTTTTAAATATGAAAAAAATATATTTGTGTTCCTCAGAATGAGACCTTTCATTTGATATATTACATGATGCGTTTGAAAATTTTTGTATTTTTAAATTTTTATTTAATTCTATAATTTGCCCCCCAAAATTAACATTAATGGTTTCTCCTTAATTTTCCTGTAAAGTTCGGGCAACGCTCTATATTTCCTATTTTTTTCAAAATTTTAGGCTCAGTAGTTTCGGAGATCAGGGGGGGGACGGTCGATTTTTTTAGTTTTTCCCCCCAGAAGTACCCCTAAAATCAAATTTTTTTCTTTTACGATATGTACTCCTGATCGGGTCACCAAACTATACATTGATACCAAATTTCAACCTCTTCCGTCCAGTAGTTTAGGAGAAAATTGCTGTGATGTGACAGAGGCAGAAATCCTGAGTGATATTATAAGGGTATCCGTATATTGTATATACGGAACCCTAAAAAAAGGAAATGATTTATAGAGTAGCCCACGAGGAGTTACATATATATGATGATTGAAATATAGGTGGGAGTAGAATTATAGTTACAGAAGATAGTTAAAAATTTCAAAAACAAAAAGAGTAAATACGGAGGCTCATAGGCAGTGTCATATACAGGATGGTTTACCGGGTGGTTCAAAAATGTTAAAAAATATTATGCGTGGTCCATGAGCAGTTGCATATAAAGGGTGGTGGAAATATATAATGAGATGGAATTATTATAATGAGGATTTTAATAAATGTTAGAGAATTGAGTGGAATTATAGCTACACAGGGAGGTTAGAAAAAATAAATATGTAGGGTAGCCCATTAGCGATTGAATTGTTGTCATAATAAATTAAGAATTACGAATTTGAACACAAATAAAGTCCTATGAATTATATCTGAAAAAAACTTGAATTCCGTTACTTATTTCTAGAAGCGAGATGTAAGACCGACATCTAGGATTTGTAATTGCTGTTCTCCCTAAAGTCCTAGGATAGAATGTCACGATAAAATTTTCAGGTTTTTTCAATTGGTCGAATTTCGACCACTGGGCGACAGCTAGTTAATAATAATTCGGCATTTGTCTAGGCCAAATTGCATATAGACGTCACTAGAGAACCCTTCTACTATTTTAATCATATTATGCAGCTGTTGTTTCGTAGCTGCCATCAACTTTAAGTCGTCCATGTATAACAAATGGTTTATCTTTAATGCTTGTACGTTGTTGTGTTTGAGACTGAACCCAAAATTAGTCGAGTTCAGTTTGTGTGAGAGTGGGTTCATGGCAAGGCAGAACCACAGCGGGCTAAGAGAGACTCCCTGGAATATACCCCTTCTGATTGGGATAGAGTCGGTTTGTATCGGCTTCATTCAGAAAGATTTTGGTTTGCCAAGTAGTCATGACATGTTCTAAAAAGTTAACAATACGATTATTTACTTTATAGAGTTTCAGCACCTGAATGAGCCAATCATGTGGAACTGAATCAAAGGCCTTTTTGTAGTCCACATATGTCATGTAGAGATTTCGTCGTTTGGCGTAGGCTTGATTGCAGACAACGGAATCAATTATTAGTTGTTCTTTGCACCCCTTCGAGTTTTTCGTGCATCCCTTTTTTGTTCGGTAATAACGTTGTTCAACTCAGATTGTCTGAAAAGGCGATGATTAATGCACGACGTGATAACTTTGTATACGGTTGGAAGGCAAGTGATTGGTCGGTAATTTGCTGGGTCCTGTGTACATAGGTTGTCCTTTGGTAAGAGGTATGTAGCACCATGCATAAAGGCATCTTGTGTGGGTGGTTAATTACGTCATTTATAAGGGCTGTTAGTGTTTCGTAGGTGGCGTACAGTTTCTTTATCTTGGATGTGTCTTCCGTAGTAAATGGGTGGTGTTGCATGGCATCACAGTTCTGAAATGCAGCCTCCTCCTCATTAATCCAGCTGGAGTTATACGAGATTGTTTTGTAACTTCTCAATCGATTTGTGTAGACGGAGAGCTTTTGTCGTAGACTGTCCAGACACTGCTGAGATGTGATGTTTTCTCCATCCCACTGGGAGTGTATTCGGTTATTGTCCATGATAGTTTTGACAAGTCTTTCTATTCTGTTGTTCCTGACCCCTCGTTGGTACTCGGTCAGTCTTTCATAGTCTTTCCGAAGAGAATTGATTTTCCTTTCAAGTCTTCTTTGCCAAGGTGGTACTTGAGGTGTGTGTCTAAATTGGGGAGGGTCTTGCTTTGGTCTTATTGCGACCCCAATTGTTCTGCAGATGGAAGTTACAGCACAGTAGATTGTGTGTAGCGACTCTAACGTATTAGCACCAAAAACATAGTTTGGCAAGATAAATTTGTTCATGGCCTGCAAGACGATACCCAGTTTCTTAGATCTTAGTTTGGGAAGAGCTGGTATAGTCAGTGGATCTGTTTCACTATACTCTATAAGAGCTCCTTCCATTTCTGCTTGGATCTTCTCAAGCAGGTCAGCTTTGGTTGGCTGTTCTTGTTGTAGTTCTTGAGTCTCGTCCGCTCTTTGTGCCAAGGGTGTTTCAGGCTTTGGATCCATTGTATTTCGACCAAATAGTTCGCGCTCCACTTCACTCTTTATTGTGTCCAGTTGTTCAGTACCCTGCCACTGACGTCCCACATGCTGTCATGTCCAGCGTCGGCTCCAGACATGCCCTGGCGATCCCCAGGCAGCGGCTCTTTTTCGAGGCATCTACTCCGTAGCTCCATTTTCGTGGGTGGTGTCACCAATTGACCCTGGTGACCCAGGTAACTCGGACCCGTGGGGTTGTCACTTCCCAGATAAAATCATTTAAACCAGGACATCCCGTTCGGGTTGTGGGGAAGGAAGGAAAGCTAGGTAGTAGGTCAGCGGACAGCTGCCCCTTTAGTCGCCTCATACGACAGGCGGTGGATACCGTGGTGCTATTCTAACCCGGCCACCACACGGTATTTATTATTATTATTTGAAATTCCTTTAGACGTATCCGCCATTGTGGGAGAAGAAAATATCTTAAAACAAGAGATTAGAAAAGAGATGTATGTCATACTTTATTGGATGTTTTTAATTATGGATACTTATTCAAAAAATGCAGATCCGATCTTTTACCCTCTTAATATTTTACTAATTTAATTCAAATTTTTAAAACCCATAAAAAGCAAATTGGTGTTATTATGAAAACCACTGGGCAGGTATTAAAAATGGATAATACGGCGTACTTTAAAAGTTGAACAAATATTGATAACGGTTACAATACTTTCAAAACAATTCAGTACACTCTGCAGATACTTTAAAAAAGTATTTGAATACAACCCAGCTGATAAACACCAGTTTACTGTAAAAATTATCTTTATCTTTGGTATAAACAAATATATATGAAAGTGTTTATTGAGATTTAATACATACTATCAATTTTTTGAAATGTCAAGAATTTAGCGATGTGAAATTAACAATTCAAAAATGTGTATTAAATGGAGAAAAAGTAGACTAGCTTTTTCTCCATTTGGATCAACAAATCGAATATATTAGTCATGAGTAAATGGTTTCTTAAGGTGGGTACTGAAATTGGGGCTACACTTATAGAGAGCAACAGAATTTTGATGATGCATGAGTGTGAGAAATTATACTTATTGTCCAGTTCAGTTTAATATAAAATTGAGACTATAACAACGTCTCATACATAGCTGAAATGCTTGTTGTTCATAATCCCTTTGTAAAGATTAGTTTATGTGGCGGCAATTTAAGATATTTAATATTAGTTGAGTTGCGCTTCTATAATATATTTACTAAAATTTAGTGTTTCAAATATTAGTCATAGAAAGGCTAATAAGTGTCACATTTTTTTCCATAGAAATAAAAGTAGCAAATATATTTGATTTATAGAAAATTTCCCAGTAATTAAGGCTTTAAAACATCTGATACCAAATGCTCATAATTTACTTATGATGCATTCTGTTTTACTTACTACTGCATATACCATATATTTCTCATAAATTCCTCAAAATGTGTTCATGACATTTACAGCATTAATTGACATCAATTAAACTTAATTGAAGTGTTTTGAAAAATAACATATATAATGGCTGAAACATTTTGAACTTAAACTACTTATATAGAGGAATAAACTTACACTACTAATCCTTGAGATGACGATGGTACTGATATAGAAATTTTAATACCTTGGTCGAGACTCTGTTCATTAAGAATAGCCATATTACGCTGAATTTCTGCCTCTGATTTTGGGGCATTTATTGTGGCCGCACCAAGGTATGTAACCCCTGAGAAGATAGTACATTCCTGATCTACATCTGAAACTAATATAATAATTTATAAAACCTATTCTAGTTATGTATAGGTAGAATAATAAACTGAATGATTTTGAAGAAGGTACTTGTGAAACAAAAGGTCTAAAACCGATTTATTTTTAACCCTTAATTCCCCACAAGTCTCGCGCGGAGATTGTTTTACGTTCTGTTGCGCATAGAAGCTAAATTTTGCGGAAAAAATATAATAGTCCAATGTCAGGTTATGAAACATGTCAATATGGTGCAACTGAAAGCTTTAATTGTAGGACAATATAGCGCTTTTTAAAATAAAAATCCTTAATTTTTTTCTATACCTGCTTAGTTTAATGTACCCAAAAGTGACAATATTGTCAAATTAAGTAAACAGTTGATATTACAATAACAGATTTATTCTCGATTTAAATTGTAAATGTACAATAATTGATATACTCTTAACATTATGGAAGCAAGTACTTCTTCAGGATCAGGTCAGTGATTTTAATATTTTCTATTGCTTTACGAACTTGGTATTTCCAAATTCACGAAAACCAAAGTAGGGATGCTCCAATTTTATAATATATTATTATTACGGACTCCATGGGTCCAAAACAAATTCACATCAAATATCATGTTTATTTACAGCGAAATATTTCACAATACTTTCCACTACAAACATATTTGCTTTCCAAATATCGCTGAAGCCACACTCCGATCAGATGCTCAGAATTTAGTCTCTCTCTAAGTGGATGGAGATTTCCAGTACATTTTTTATGCTTAATCGTGCGTTCAAAAAATTGGTTTCTACTACCAGTTTATTTATTCGCAAAATTAGTTTTTATTGATGATTAATTTCTAGAAGAGTTCCTATTTTGTCTAAAATAAAATCTATAAAAAAATATCCATAGTTTAAACAATGGACCTGAAGCTACCCGTTATATTTAAAGTGTTAAGGCTGAATAAACAAACATTTTTACTAGACATAAGTACATACCGTGAAATAATAATCAATCAAACAAAATAAAATTACTGGAGAATTATTAGAATTGAAAGTGCGTAAACTTTATGAATAAGTTGAGCATTGTTAAGTGATACGATGTCCAGGTTGGACAGAAATTCTTATAATTTCAGTTTGTAAAATTTCTGGACCTTGAAGTTTTGTATTTTGAGGCAAAACAATCGAAAATCTAGACCCTTTACGAAATATTTCACTGATCAACTCG
The DNA here is from genome assembly GCA_034190945.1 of Octodonta nipae. Lineage (NCBI taxonomy): Eukaryota > Metazoa > Arthropoda > Insecta > Coleoptera > Chrysomelidae > Octodonta > Octodonta nipae. The sequence continues at coordinate 89,444,843 of CM067218.1, read as the reverse complement.
CTCCTGCTTGTAAAGCGTATAAATTCAGTATGTAAAATTTTTGCGTTGTGAATTTTTTGTTCGTCTGCAGTTTTGTACTGTGATGCAATATAACCGAGAATTCAGACTGTTTTCGAGATTTTTCACTGGTTTAATATGTGAAAAATAAGCATATACCTTGGGCTTGCAAATTTTTTGGGCAGTGAATTTCTTTGGAGGTCTTCAATATTGAGCGAGGATCTAACAGATCGCGAAATAGTTGCGAAATTTTTCACTGATTAGCTCGTTCCTTATAAGATCGGTATAAAATTATTGCACTATGAATATTTTTAATTCGTTTTCAGGTGTGTACTTAGAAGCAATATAACAGAGAATTCAGACCATTTGCGAAATAGTTGCGATATTTTTAATATTTTATCGCCAAATGAAATTCGACATCTAGGAAGTTTCAGGAAAATCTAGCTCCATTTTTTCGTGTGTTTCTATCCCAGGATTCACAGAGAAAGGGCATTACCCACAGTAAGACTGCTGATTTGGAATCTCTTTGAGCTAACTTTTCGTGAAACTGTTATATGTCCAAATTCAGTTGGCGATAAATATTTAATTCAGTTATTGTACCAAATATATAAATAATTATTCGAGATTTCAGTCAGTTGAGGGGAGCGCAACTGATGAAGGTTCTCCACTAGAAACAATATATTTTCTTCGGTTTTGTATTTTCAATCAACATAAACGAGAATCCACACTGATTGCGAAATAGAAAAAAATCACTGGTTAGCCAGCAACAAGGAAATTTACTTTTTTACTGTTCTGTGCGTTTTCAATTTTGTGTATATTCAACACAGAGAGCTGAACAATTCGCAAACTCTTGTTGTACCTGATCTAAAATTTTATAGAGTTCCGAATCAAAGATAATATTGTGTTCCATTTTAGTTATTTTTTTATAGATACGTTATCGTCACCTCTTTGAGATCAGGTATAATCATAAACACCCGAAGTTTTTGATATTTCGAAAGGTAAATAATTATAAATACCACTCTCCTACATAAACGTTTGAATATGATGAAAACAATGTAATTTTATGGTTTATTAGAGAATGGTTTATTTTTTCTTTTAAAGGCCTTTAACAGAAATCGTTATAGTAAACAACCATAAAACCCTAACTACAATTTCTACATTTGAAATTATTTTATTATCCAAAGAAAATGACAACAAAAAAAGTTGATTTTATATGTTAAGAGTATTTCACTTCTCGGTCTTGTAACACATATGATGGCATTTATTTCATTGTAATTGCACATGTATGTAAGTCGTCGACTGGTCTCCCTAAAATAGGTCGGTCCAGAAACGATTACTAATTGAACGATATGTCAAGTCAAACAAATTGTATTAAGTAACATTAGACATCGGAACCGTTCGAAAAAAAAATCGCCATTCGATATTTTTGGGAACGGCTTAGAGATTTGATTACACTCCTTCAGAGAACTATTCTGAAAGTGTGTAAGAAACTGGGAACGTCAGATATTGTGCAGACCGAATGTATTATCGTTTGCGCGATATTTTGATCTTGCCGTCGTCAGATAAATTGGCGAACAGCTTTGGGACTTGATTGTACTCGTTCAGAAAAATATTTGGAACCTGTGTAATTATTGAGAATGTTAGAAGTATTGCAGAGTCTGCAATGCAGACGGTCAGAATAGTTTTCTGAACGAGTACAAGTCCTTAAGCCGTTGCGAATTGTCCGCGAATTTATCTGACGTCGGCAAGATAAAGATATCGCAGAAGAGATATATCTTCAGTCTGCAAGATTTCTGATCGCCTCAATTTTGTATATACAGATGGAATCACAGACCTATAAATTCAACAGACCCATTGATTCATTCGTAAAGACAAGCGCACACCGAAACTTGACTTCATGGATTTAGAAATTGTTTCAATGACTTCCATTTCAGTAAAAATTCATCGTAGCTGATGAAAGGAATTGAGTACGGCGATTTTCACACATTTTATATGAAATTAACTGATCAAATCGAAAATATAGTGACACCACCTTCTGAATGACCATTAGTACCCTGGGACAATTGAACGTATGCTTGAGATAGGTTAAGAAAACATATTTTATTAAAAACATCTTAAACATATGTATTCAAATTTTACTGACTTACGATGTATTTACATTTGTCATTGCTGTAAAATACCCGAAATGAAAGCGGAAAGTCGCAAACGAGAGTGGAGGGAAAACCTGAGTCTGGTTGCGATTCAACCAAAACTTAGTTAGGAAAGAAGCTCAAGTCCGGCAAGTCCGTTCTGGTTTCATTGTCGCCGCTCTAATATAAATACATAAGTTGGGTCTGCTCCGGTACTCCAGTCAAGTTTCGGTGTGCGCTTCCCTTAAAGCAGAAACAAAAACTATCCAATATTAACTGAAATCAAATAATGAGTGTGAAAAAGACAGCTACACATGTAGTCTTCTAAGAACAATGTAATGAGTGAAACTTGTTATCTTATAATATCCAGTAGCGTAACATAGAAAATTTTGAACATTTTTAAATGTAATCCAACATCATTATTTTAAATTCAATAATAAAGAAATACAAATCATTATAAAAAATATTAATTTAATATTTACGGCGATAAAATAAATATAATTTGTATAATGTATTTGGATAATGGTTATAAACAGATTTGATTACATCTTAAAATTACTAAATATTTGTTTGCAACTGTTAAACTTCATTAATCTTCAAAACTTCTTACCTCGAGCTGTGATAATTGAGTGGTAAAGGGGTGAATTTCAGTGGTGTCACATATTATGGATTTAAGGACACAGTTTCTCGAAATTTATAATCCAATATGGCGGACTGCTAATCCAACTCAATCTCCCAAAAAAATTGTTCAGAGGGGTTTTCGGTGTCGCTGATTATAGATTTGAGGACAGATTTTTGGAAATTCAAAATGTAAAATCCAATATGACGGATTACAAGTCAAACTTAATGAATCTGTCTACAAGGGATTTTCGGTATCACTGATTCTAGATTTGAAGACCGTGTTTTCGGCATTGCTGATTGTGGATTTGAAGACAGATTTTCGAAATCCAAAATGGAAAATCTAATATGGCAGACTGCAAATCAAACTTAATGAATCTGTTGTGAAAGTAGTAGTATTTATTAGCAATATTCTGCTACATGAAGACTAATATACCCAATTAACATTATTTAATTTTAACACTATTACAAATAAATCTTTTAATTAAATATAATTAGTTTTTACATATGCCACATCATTTTTCTTAAATACGCGAATACTATTTATAGATCTTATATAAACAAATAGTTTATTGTAAAGAACCATGTCACAAAATAGCGATTTAGTACCAGATGGACTTACAGGACGTACACATATGTTCGATGAAGTTCTGGTGTTGTACTGATGAATTTCACCTACCAGTGTTATTCTTTTAGACATATACTTGGGCAACATATTATACACCATGTTATCAATGAAAACCTTATTGTTGTACATTAGCCGTTGGTTTATATTCAGTAATGTAGGCAATTGAGCATATCTCTAATTAAGGTATATTTGTCAACTTCCATTATAAAGCCCATAGCTCTATTTTTTTGTTTTTGTAACTTGTGTGTACGTCTCCCCACTATCAAATACGATATTGGGCTATAATTGGTTTATATACTGTCAGCCACGCATACATGTTAAAATCCATACGATTACTACTATATTCTGATCTGTGATTTCTCTCCATTTTGATACATGTTATAATGACCTTCCACATGAATATTTTTTTCTTGAAAAATCTATTGATTATCTATTAATATGTTCAATGATACAAAAACTGCTTGTTAATGAATACTTCCACAATTTCAAGTAATTTTGATTTATTTATTTATTTATTTATTATTTTACATAAATCAGGTACTTCACATTCCTCTATTGGAGCATTTATAACTTTAATTAATTATTTTTCACAATTTGCAAATTGATCTAGACAACATATCGAAGATCTTTTGCGTTATTAACTTTAACGGCAAGCTATCTACAGAATATGTTAAAGAGTAGCCCTTAGATGACTAAATCCCAAATGAAATGGAATTATAGTTCGCTGTTTTCCAATTACCACAGCACAAAGTGACGGCAACTACTGCAAATTCCAGGCGTTAATTAAAACATAAGTCATGTTTTACGATAAAGTTTTATGTTAATTCGAAGGCACAGATATTATTTGCAATTTGTGACGCACTATGCGCAGTTGTGCTCCACTTTAATAGCTGTTTGACACACACTAATTTACTAGGCAATCTCATGACCTCCAACTTATTGGTAACTGTAATACAGAAATTGGGCAAGAAATCGACCAACTTTAGTTGTCCTATAAATTGGTGGATTTAAAACAAGTTCTATTTTACCCAGAGTTTCTAGAGAATTTTTAGTTATTTTAGTATTTTTCATTGTGACCAAAATGTTTTGTGTATATAACCTTTTATTTGTGATTTGAATTTGTAATCCTAAAAAATAAGTAAAACTAATTAATCCAAAAGGTCATGTTTATAGTTTTCTATGAATTAATGGTGTAAAATGCAATGTCGTCAAATATAAAATATAACAGCTGGTAGACTGCATCTAACACCAGAGAATTGCTGGAAAAATATGTGTAAAACGAAAAATTTTGCACAATTTCTTGGCTTATTACGTTTGGGGAAATATTCAGGATATATAGCACTAAATGAAAAAAAATTATATTATTTTTTCAATAGATCCTTTAAACATAAAACTTTCGTAAAAAAGGTGGCAAAACCTCGTTTCCATAATTAAGGATACAATTCTTGTTAAAAACATATGAACTATTAATCATCATATCATACTTTTATTAATAAGTGTAGAGGAAAACTCACTACCCCTTTTTCGGTCTTTATTTTGAGAGGAGGTTAATGGAACTATACAATTCGAAAGTTAATGTGCCGTAGATGTGCAGAATATATAAAGATTCTTTATTATTTCTCTTGAAATAAGTAAATTAAAGATAAATTATTTGAGAAGGCGCTATCTACGAACAAGTAGCTTAAGCCTTACTCTAATGTTTGGAGTTCAGAATTTGACATTGAGGTATTAGACAGCAGTCGAAAAACAACCCAATCGTGTTAACTATTATTTAATTAATCGAGTTTTACTTACTAAGATGTATGCTCTAAAATCTTCTTTTCTTTTCATTTGTGGCGGCATTTTTTACAAAAAAGACAACGACACCAACTATTAAAGTGACCAAATTATAAGAAGTTTGCGCATTTATAGAAGAATCAACATGAAAAGTTTTATGTAAGTACAAGGGCAGAAATAAAATTTGATTTCCGTCTTCAGGAATTGAGTATGCACATTTTTTCAGTTACGAATTTATCGCAAATCTAATAAAAATTTACTAATATTTTCGAACAAGATGTGATATACTGCAAATATTTTTATACTTTTTTATCTAATAATATAATACATCCAATGTTTATTTATTTTTATACATCTTATTTATATGTAATTAAGTCCTCCAAAATAGCACTAACTATTTTGTCAAATTTTCACCATTTTGGTAATTTGGGGTCTAGAAATCGATTACTCGGGAAAAATCGAATTAACGAGAAAGAACGAGATAGTGACAATTATGACAGCTGAGATTTGAAATTAAAAAAGTTTCAATACAGGGTGATTTGTTAACCTACTTGAGATTGGAACTGCTCTTGAAAAATTATTTCAATACAAATTGTTGTGTAGGATTTTGTCACGTTTTGATATTTTCCTAGCGTTACATTTTTACAGCTGAACCATTCAAGAATTTAAAGTAAAAAATGCTGGTTAGGCAATTTTTGGATGGGTAAAAAGTTATACGTTCTCATTAATCTAAGGCACATAATGAAGTTGTCTTGAGAGTCAATCCATATCCGTTGTAGGATATATAGGATAATTCATAATTGTTATTATTTAGCCCAAAGCAGTTACAATTTTATATGTATCCCAAAGCAGTTACATATGCATATTTAAATTGACTGTAAATCATATTTACACAGGGTGATTGCAGATGTTAGAAACGAAATGTTTATTGAGTCGCCCATAAACAGCTGCATATATAGAGTGTTTAAAATATAGGGCAGAGTGCAATTATAATTATACGGAGTGGTTTTATAAAATAATTATATATGGTAGCCCATTAGCGGTTGAATTTACAGGTTTCTTGGCATAGGGGAAGCTGTATAATTACAGTTATATAGGGTGATGCAAAAATATTATAGTGTTATTTAAAAAATATTCAAAAAAAAATAATAAAAATGCAACATTTCCTAGCCCAAAAGCAGTTGCACATATATGATAGATGCAATATAGGGTGAGAGGAATTATATTTATACAAGGTGATTATAAAAAATGTTAGAAAATGAGATGATTTATTGGATAGCCCATCATGAGCTCCATATATATGATGATTGAAATATAGAGCAGTGTAGAAATATAGTGATAGTACAGAAGATGGTTAAAAAAATTTAGAAACAAAAACAGTAAATAGGGTGGCTCATAGGCAGTTGCATATACAGAATGATTGGAGTGACATTATAGTTTTATCGTATACAGTAGTTAAAATATACTCCAGTGGTTACAAAAATGTTAGCAAAAATTTTATATTGGGTATTTGAAGACGCGAGATGTAAAGACCGACATCTAGGATTTTCGGGGAAACTAGCACATAGAGGTTCCCAATCTGGAGCCGATCCATGTAATTGCTGTTACCCGTAATTCCTAGGTTAGAATGTCACGATGAAATTTTCAGGTTAACTTCACCTGTCAGAGATATTGAATACGCTCTTCGAGGTGTCATTCTTTTGCTATATTATTCTAGGAGTTAATAGCTGAATTTTTGTTTTTAATTTCCACTTACTGTCTCTTTGCTATATTAAACTAAGAATTACAAATCGGCGCACAAATAAAGTCTTATTAATTACTAGCCGGTACCCGCGGTTTCACCCACGTATGGAATGTACAATCCTGTGCAAAAAGAAATAGCTTATGAAACATGGAGTATCCTTTGAAGAAACGAGATGTAAAGACTGACATGTATCAAATACATAAAGAAGTGTTCGAGAGGACATTCAATTGTGGGAAGCGCAACTGATGAAGGTTCCCTAACCAGGAACAATATCTATTATATATATTGTCTTGCATAAAAAAGAATGACGCCTCGAAGAGAGTATGGAGTATCTAACAACTTTTTCTAATTTGTGAACCACCCTACGTAACAATAAATTAACCAATCCCGAGTATGTTTCACCCAAACTGCAACACATACAGCTCTTTAAGGTTACACACTAGCAACCGCTTCTGTTTTTGTAGTTTAATACCATCAATCCGAACTGAAACGTAATCTTTTTTGCCAGGACACATCCTGCTGAATTCGTCATCTTTATAGAAACTGCTGACGCTTTCAGCGACTTCCTTTGCCAACCTTTGCATTAGATAATGTACATATACCCTTTTCCGCTCTAATTTTCCGGGTTGTTTTGACCATGCGTTCAGAAACGCCAAACTTCATTGCAGTTTCCTTTATTGGCCAACTTTTTAGGGCCATAGTCAGCAGCTGAACTTTCTTTGATCTACTGGATATTTCGATTTTAGCTTTCATTTCTTTGATAAGGTCTGTGTAATCATTACACAAACTACATTCAGCAGAGTGACTAGATTGTGCAATATCATATTTCATTCCAGCGACGGACATGATGTTTTCTGCTATCACATTTTGTGCATGTTCAATTTTTTGTTTTGGCTGCTTATCCTACGAATTTCCAATGGAGAAGTGGCTAAAGCAGTCAAGCTTTGATCAAGACTAAAAGGAAGCATTTGGGTCAAACTCGTCAGAAGAAGAAGTTGCTGTGACTTCTGCCATAGAAACGCATTCATCTTTGCACTTGATGCAAATTTTCTGACCTGGATTTAGTTTCACCCTGGTCACTTTGTTCAGTTCATCAGACATGTTTAAAGTGACCTTTAACAAACCACCTTTGATCTTGTGGTTCTGCTTTCCAAATGGATTGCAACAGGTTTTTTGGCTCATTTCGGATTTGAAGAAGTATTTTCCTTGGTGATGCAAACATATCAGGCTATTGCTAAACTAAAGCGAACAAAAATTTGAGGGGTAAAATGGGTTGCTATAGGGGAAAAAAACACATAGACAAATATCCACTTTTTCTGAGTTTTCTCTGAATAACAATTAATAAGAACCCTCGCACACTTATAAAATAGCTATCTATTTGATTTTAAAAATATTCTAGGATATCCTAGAAATTCTAGACGATTCTATTGCTGCAATAAAAATCTACATAGGAAAATAACTATATTTTCGGAGTGTTCTCCAAATAACAATTATTAAATACTCTCGCTCCCTTATAAATAACTATCTATTAGATTTTAAAGATATTCTAGAATATTCCAAGAGAATTCTAGACGATTCTATCGTTGCAATAAAAATCTACTTAGGAAAATAACCATATTTTCGGAGTTTTCTCCAAGTAACAATTATTAAATACTTTCGCTCCCTTGTAACTAGCTATCTATTTGATTTTAAATACATTCTAGAATATTCCAAGAAAATTCCAGACGAATCTATCGTTGCAATAATAATCTAGATAGGAAAATAACCATATTTTCGGAGTTTTCTCGGAATAACACTTATTAAATTCTCTCGTTCTTTTCTAAATACCTATCTATATCATTTTACAGATATTCTAGAATAATTCATGAAAATTCTAGACGATTCTATCGTTGCAATAAAAATCTACATAGGAAAATAACCAATTTTTCGGAGTTTTCTCCGAATAACACTTATTAAATACTCTCGTTAACTTAAAAATATTCCAGAATAACTCTTAATAATTCTGTCGTTGCAATAAAGATCTACATTGAAACATAACCACTGTAGTTTCTTTTAAGTAAATCAGTAACCATTTTAATTATTATTTCTTTGCTAATTCTATACGTGTTCTCTCAGTAAATATGTATATCATTTACTAATTAATTACTTTTAAAATTTATATCTTACAAACGAAAACGATTTATTATTATTATTATCCTTAACTCCATTGTGAACCAAAAATTTGTTAAATATATTATTAACATAATCACGTGCTTGCTGTTCAATTATTCCTATTCTACTATTGTTCCAAATACTAACATCTAAAAAATACTGAATAAAATATAATAATTTAATGTTCTGAATAATAATTATGTTCTTTATTTTATAACTATTTTATTCATTGGTAGCAATGGGCATTGAGTGTAACGATTCTTTGATCATTGGTCAATTCTTTGTTTCATTAATAGAAAATTTCCATACAGCATTTTAAAGTCGACCAATAGCCTCTTGGTGGTGTTCTTGTAACCGAAAATCTGTATTTCCTTATTTTCAGGTTTCCTGCATCGGCTATGTCTATAAAATTCTGCAGCATAGTTTTCTCCTTGCCCATTTTTTAACTTTTCCATCATTCTACCTGTCATCAATGCATTTCTTATCAGCTCTATTCCAAAGTATTCTAGTTTAATAAGTGTTATTCAGAGAAAACTCCGAAAATATGGTTATTTTCCTATGTAGATTTTTATTGCAACGATAGAATCGTCTAGAATTTTCTTGGAATATTCTAGAATATATTTAAAATCAGATAGATAGCTAGTTATAAGGGAGCGAGAGTATTTAATATTTGTTATTTGGAGAAAATTCCGAAATATTGGTTATTTTCCTATGTAGATTTTTATTGCAACCATAGAATCGTCTAGAATTTTCTTGGAATATTCTATAACATCTTTACAATCAAATAGATAGCTATTTATAAGGGAGCGAGAGTATTTAATAATTGTTATTTGGAGAAAACTCCGAAAATACGGTTATTTTCCTATATAGATTTTTATTGCAACGATAGAATCGTCTAGAATTCTCTTGGAATATTCTAGAACATATTTAAAATCAAATAGATAGCTAGTTATAAGGGAGCGAGAGTATTTAATATTTGTTATTTGGAGAAAACTCCAAAGATGTGGTTATTTTCCTATGTAGATTTTTATTGCAAAGATAGAATCGTCTAGAATTATCTTGGGATATTCTAGAATATATTTTAAATCAAATAGATTGCTAGTTATAAGGGAGCGAGAGTATTTAATAATTGTTATTTGGAGAAAACTCCGAAAATATGGTTATTTTCCTATGTAGATTTTTATTACATCGATATAATCGTCTAGAATTCTTTTGTAATATTCTAGAATATATTTTAAATCAAATAGATAGCTAGTTATAAGGGAGCGAGAGTATTTAGTATTTGTTATTTGGAGAAAACTCCGCAAATATGATTATTTTCCTATATAGATTTTTATTGCAACAATAGAATCGTCTAGAATTTTCTTGAAATATTCTATAAAATCTTTACAATCAAATAGATAGCTATTTATATGGGAGCCAGAGTATTTTATAATTGTTATTTGTAGAAAACTCCGAAAATATGGTTATTTTCCTATGTAGATTTTTATTGCAAAGATAGAATCGTCTAGAATTCTCTTGGAATATTCTAGAATATGTTTAAAATGTAATAGATAGCTATTTATAAGGGAGCGAGAGTATTTACTATTTGCTATTTGAAGAAAACTCCGAAAATGTGTTATTTTCCTATGTAGATTTTTATTGCAATGATAAAATCGTCTAGAATTTTTGTAGGAATATTCTAGAATAACTTTAAAATCAAATAGATAGCTATTTATAAAGGAGCGAGGGTATTTATTAATTGTTATTCAGAGAAAACTCAGAAAAAGTGCATATTTGTCTATGTGAAATTTTCCCCTATAGCAACCCATGAGGCTGAAATTAGCAGCAAATTCTTAGAAGCAAATTCGGACCAGCAAGTTAGAATAAGCAATGATGAAAAAAAATTTATATTTATTTGAAGCCAACTTTAAATAGTAATAAACATGAGATACACGCCATTATTCAACACATGTGTAAACTATTTATGAGAACATCAAGGAATGGCAGTTGATTATTGGCGTCAATCTCCATGGTGAATTTTATTTTGTGATGGATGCCATTAAGGTGGTCTAAAAATGTGTTGAGGTGTTCCCTCCCATGAGGCCAAATCACAAAATATCATCCACATATCGCAACCATAAACTGGGTTTAAGAGTTGCTGTTCTTAGTGCCAACTCCTCAAAGTTCTCCATAAACAGGTTTGCTATAACTGGTGAGAGTGGAGATCCCATTGGAGCTCCTTCCACTTGTTTGTATCGTTGGTTCTCGTAAACAAAATAGGTGTTCATCAGACAGTGCCTTGTTAAGTCTACAAGGTGTTGAGGTGGTTTGCATTTTTCTATTATGATATCCAAGGCTTCGTCGATAGGGATGTTGGTGAAAAGGGACACTACGTCAAAACTGACAAGAAGACACTCAGGTTGTAAAACCGTTTTTCTAAGTATTTCGATGAAATGTGTTTGAGTTGCAGTTGGAGATTTTTGTCGATCCTACTTGCTTGGATTTTGGCCTTGGTTGTTTTCTCCAGAAAAGTTGTTGGGTCAGTAGTAATTTGTTTATAAGCTGGATCTTGTAGCAATGTTTGAATTTTGTTTGAATAATCCGCTGTATCTAAAATTACAGTCGCATTTCCTTTATCAGCAGGTAGAATGACAATGTCCTTGTTGAGACGAAGTTGTCTCAAGACCTCATTTTCTTCTATAGATAGGTTCCTTTTGGGTGGTTTAGATTTTCTTAGAACATGTGACACGTCTTGTCTAATTATTTCAGCGGTGTTCGCATCTAATTTTGAAACTGCTGTTTCCACGCCACATATTATGCTCTCTGTTGGTATGTGAGAGGGAGCAATAGCGTAATTGAATCCCTTAGCCAACACGCCAATCCGAGGTAGAGGTCAACTGGACCGAAGATAAGTTATAAACGGTTTTATTCGTTTCCAATTGCCTTGAGGTTAGACTGTGACAGTTATTTCCGAGAAAAATTCGTTTTTGGGCTTCTGTTGGAGCTTCAATTTGTTAAATTTTGTCTGTTGTTGCATTGTTGTCAACCCTCGATCCCGGCAGGGATCAGTTATCAACTACGCGGATGAATTCCCGGAAACATATATATATATATATATATATATATATATATATATATATATATATGTAATTGAGTTCTGGAAAACGGTTCTAACGATTTCCATAAAATTTTCCCATTTGGAAGTTTCGATGGATAGAAATCAATTGGTGAGGGTCTCATCTTTGAGAAAAATCGTTTTACTGAGAAATTATTATTAAAAAATTTATTGACAGTTTGACAATCAAGGCGGCTGTTTTGTGATATCAAGGCGGTCAATAGAGGGTAATTTGGTAACCTACGTAAGAGTGAGACCCCTGTTGTAAAATTCTTTCAATACAGGGTGATTTGGTGACCTATTTGAGAGTTAAACTGTCCTTGTAAACATTCTTTCAATACAAATTGTATTTGTATGTTCAGAACATGTAACTATTTTATGCCTCTGTCATATTTTCCTAACATTATTTTTTTATAGCTAGACATTACAAGTTTTCAAGTTAAAAAATTGGCATGGTAGGCAATTTTGGGATGAGTAATATCTCATGACTTCGCATGTAAATTTGATGTAAATAATATGAATTGGTGGTGTAAAATTAATAATTATACAGGGTCGTTTAAAATGTGTTAGATGCTCCATAAGAGTTGCTATGCAGGATGGTTAAAAGGTTAAAATATAACGTCAAATGGCATTATAGTATGGTTAGAAAAAAGCGAGAAAAAAAATGTGTAGGGCACCCCATAAGCAGTTGGAAATTAATGACATACAGGGCGGAGTAAAAGTATTGTTAAGAAGGTCGATAAAAAATGTTAATAGAATATTATATATATATATATATATATATATATATATATATATATATATATATATATATATATATATATATAGGGTAACTTATTAACATTTGCATTTACAGGGTGGTTGCAATATAGGATGCACTGGAATTATAATTATATATGGTGGTTCAAATAAAATTACAATAGGTGGCCATAAACAAATGCATATACAGGGTAGTTAAAACATATGGTGGTGTGAAATTATAGTTATACAGTGTGATTAAAAATATGTTATATGTGGTAGGCTATAAAAAGTTGCATATATAGGGCGGAGCGGAATTATGGTTATACAAAGTGTTAACAAAAATGTTAGAATATAAATGTATTAAATGTATTATAGTGTAGCCTGCAATGACTTGCATATATATATATATGTTGGTTGATTGTATATTTTCTTGATTTTAGGTCATTACAAATGATAAGACTGTCTTTATTTCATATGTTTTAATGATGACGTTTCGGTCATGATTTTGGCCTTTTTCAAATCTATTCTAAAATGCGTACACTTAAAACTGCTAAATTGACTCTTGCTAGTAAACATTTAGTATAACCCAGAAGTCACCCCTCAACTCTTTTAAAAGAATAAACAGGTCAGTTTGGATTAGTTTCTATCATTATCTCTGAAAGGACACACCATGTTAGTTAGTTTTTAGTGTTGTGTCAAGTTGGAAAAAAAAAGTAAAACATTTAACAAAAAAAATTGTGACTTTACAAGTACTAACGCTGTAGGTAAGTCAAAATTATTAGTCTATAATTTCTTAAATGCATCAATAATGTTAATAATCTTAGAATAGATTTGAAAAAGTCCAAAAACATGGCCGAAACGTCATCATTAAAACATATGAAATAAACACAGTCTTTGTAACGACCTAAAATCAAGAAAATATAAAATCAACTAATTCATATAATATAAATAAGGTCGAAGAAAACAGCATACAATACTTTATATATATATATATATATATATATATATATATATATATATATATATATATATATAGATATATATATATAGTATATATATATATATATATATATATATATATATATATATATATATATATATATATATATATATTATATATATATATATATATGTATACATAATAGTTGAAATATAGGGCGAAGTAGAATTATAGTTACAGAAGATAGTTGAAAGATTTTGGAAACAAAAGCGTTTGTAGAATGGTCAAAAGCGGTCGCATATAAAGGGTTGTTGCAATATCGTATCGAATGGAATTGTAGCGTGATTAAAAAAATGTTTGAATGGGTTTTTCATAAGAAGTTGCATATATAGGGTGGTTGAACTATAGGGGGGAGTAGAATTGTAGTAACACCATGTGAAGAATAAATATAAGAAAAAAACTATTGTTAGGGAGTTTAAATTAGTTTACATAGCAAATTTCCGATTATTTGGATATACCTATATATAAAAAATGATAAAACATTGAATTTATGAGTGAAGCTCGGTCACCCAGGTACTAATAAATAAACATTTAATTTTTATAAGGTGTATATTTACCTATTTATTTAATGTAGAAAACTAGTATTGATATAAGCCTGATTCAGTGTACCATAATGTACCTGTGTTAAATATACTCGGCCACAATGGCTAAGTTCCGTTTAGTAGCAACAATGAACCCAGGTTAAAACTGTAAACCGTAACAGTAAATATTAGTAAGAGCAGAAACTTACTACTACATTCTTCTTCTGAACTAGTATCAGGCTTAACGGAATCTTGTTTCTCCATTTGATGTAATCCATCATCTACACTTAGTGGGTCCTTTCCAAATTTTACAAAGCTTCCACAACAAATATTTTGTCCATGATTAGTTGAATTTTCCTTTAGTTCAGACATCCTGCTATCAGATTCTTGCAGTACCTCAGTAAGTGCATTGGTGAGTTCATTCAAATCCCCATTTTTAAAAGATAATGTAGGTGTTTTACTTACTCCCGGTTTGTCTCCAACAAAATCAAATTCTTCACTAGTAGCAATGGAATCATTAGATTTTACACTCAAACTGTCCTCCATAATGAACTAAGGGTTAATTGAAAACAAACATTTTAAAAAACCAACAATCTACCTGTGCAATAACACGGTATGTGCAGATGCCCAAAATCTACTTATAAATTTGTGCTACAAAAACATTACTCTTTCTAGCCTATAATTCTTAACATATTATTTTGTTTTCGAATGTTTTTCAAATAGTCAAATTTAATATATACATTATACATATGTCATATATATACATATATTATGAAAAGTGACATATCCATCGAGATCCTTAGAGAATATACTTCTGGAGGTAGCCCACAAAGGTAGCCTGCAATGCACAAATATCGTTCCCTTAGATCATGTACCTGAAGGTACAAGATGAGTACAAGCTCTGAGATCGTTCCAAGAATAAACAGAGAGATCAATAGAGAGAGCAAGAGACAAATTTAATTCGATTGAGACTTAGAGCATGTATCTTCAGGAGATAGCCTGCAACTCACAAAATCGTGGCAAGGCCAGAAAGAGAGGGCAATAGAGACAGTAACAGACTATTTCACTTGATGGGTAGAAGCAGCCAATAAAGAACATGCTGACGTATTTCATTGGAAGCAGCTCCCAATAACCGAGTGAAATAGCCTCTTGCCCTCTCTTTTTTTACTGCAGACTATCTCCAGAAGGTACAATCTCTACGGATTGGGAGGCTTAGCAGATCATATACCTAATTCTTAGAGATATTACTTAAATATCGAATACATCAAGCCTGGAGAAAAACGCTTAGAGCATAAACTTCATGCACCAATCTCAAGACAAGATTATAAAGAGAGCGCAATAAACAGAGCATCAGTTATCTCACTTGGACTTGGTGGATGGAAGCTGCCAAGGAACTACATACTAGACGTAGTTCGCTGGAAGCAGCTCCCTGTGAAATAGCGTCCCTCTAGCTCTTTCTAGAGAATAATAGCCACGATATACGTATATAACGTTACGCCGACCCGCATCGGTATCGATGTCTCACTCTGACATATGACGTCACCTGGGAACCAATATCTCTAATCTCTATATGATTTTATAATGAATTGATTTATTTACTATCTCAACACATTTGTCGAATTCAGTGCTGAGTTAACAATTTTCTTCCACTTTATTATAATAGCGTTTATTGCACAACAGTTTCCCATTTAGGGTAAGAAGGGGGAATGCCAGTCAGTGGGAAGTGCCAGTCATTGCCAAATTTAAAACTTCCGCAAATATCTAACTTAATATACACGTGCCACCAGCTATTAGATGAACGTGGAAGCTTATTGGCCGCGTGCTGCAAGTTTTCATAATACGCCGTGGGTTTGATAGCCGCGTAAGAATTGAATCGTATTTTTAACTGCCATCAAAAACAATGATGTTTTCGATTCGTCTGTATCTGTTTTTTTTTTAAATTTTTTTAATGTCTGTTTACCGATTACTCGAAAACGGTTTAAAGAATTTCGACCGTTTATACTGGATCATGTTCCGGAGGATCGTGAAGTGGTCGCATGTTTTTTTTTCATTGACATAGCTTTTACCGTTTGACCGTTTGTTAGAAATTGGGGAAAAACTTTTTTCCTGATCTTCTACACTATGCTTTGGTGCTTTGGAAAAGAAATTGAATTATTATTTTCTTGGGAATAATACCACATCAGAGTTCAAACTTGTGTATATTTTAAAACCAAACGTTTCAAAATCCTGTCGGATTTCGTTTTCAATGGATATAAATTTATAAAGTAAAATTGAAATATATGACAATTATTTTGACAAAATATGTTTACGTTACTATGGATAAATTTCTTTGATTTTAAATATACAGGGTGCACAAGAAATTCCAAAGATCATTATAAATCAAAAAAAAAAAATTTTCAAGTTGGAAGAACTTGAAAAATTGTCTTCAGAATTTATTTGTGGCGTTCCTAGGGACGACTTTCTTTTTAAGATAGTGCATTTGCCAAAAAATGCGATCAAAGAATTCTGATAATTCAGTGATCCCATTAAAGTCATAAGGGAAAACCTAGGAAAAAAAACCTCATGAACTATCCCGATATAGGGTTGTTCAAAAGGATATGCCCATTGTTAATTTCATCTTTAATTATCGGTAACCAGACATGACTGAAATCTACGGAAGTAGAAGCGATGCAGTCGTTTTCATTTAACAGAACTAAGGCAGATTCTTTTAATTTTCGTTTTGTGCAGTGCTCTTCTTTGTGTAATATTGTTGTGTTTTGAAATTGTATTTTATGGCCTTGGTCCCAAGCATGTTCACAAATTTTTGATTTTTCGAACTGACGTTTCTTTATGTAATTTTGATGTTCATTTATTCGAATATTAAGAGGTCTAGAGGTTTCTCCAATATAAAACTTATTACATTCACAAGGAATCTTATAAATGCAATTTTTTGAGTTTTGCGTAGCGTTTTTTGGTTTTGTTTTTGTTATAATAGATTTAAGCGTATTTGTTGTTTTAAATGTAGTTTTGATGTTAAATTTGTTGCCTACTCTTCTCAATCTCTCTGACAGGCCCTGTATATATGGTATTGTTGTTGTTATAATGTGGTTTTCCTGGTTGTCAGTATTATTAGGTGAAGTCTGGTGTTGGTTGTCAGTTGTTTTGTGCTCAATTTTATTTAACTCTTTGTTAATAAATTTTTGAGGGTAATTGTTTGCAGTTAGAACATTTTGTATAAATGATTTTTCTTTGTTGAATTTAGTAGTATCTGAGCAGTTAGTCTTTGCTCTGTCATATAAAGATTTAATAACACCTCTTTTACCGTATTTGGATGGTTCGAGTTAAAATTGAGATATCTGTTAGTGTGAGTTGGTTTTCTGTAAACTTCTGTTTCAAATGAAGATTGTGTTTTTGTTATTAAAATGTCCAAAAAAGGTAGTTTGTTATTTTGTTCGATTTCTAATGTAAATTTTATGGTTGGTTCTTTGTTGTTTATGTCGGTTAATAATTCCTGCAAATTTTCCAGATTTTGTTCCCAAATAATGAATATGTCGTCAACATAACGCCACCACACCAACGATTTATTTTTCTTTTGAAAAAATCATTTGTTCTTCAAATTTGTCCATAAAGATGTTACTTAAGGCAGGGGACAGACAAGAACCCATAGCCATGCCAAAATCTTGTTGGTAGAAATCATCGTTTAACTGAAAGTAAGTTGTTTTCGTACAGAAAGTGAGTAATTCCATTATTGTGTTAATAGATAAACGAGTTCGTTGATGAAGTGAATAGTCATGTTCCAATAATTCTTTTACTATAGGAAGTGTTTTAGCTACGGGAACATTGTTATATAAGTTTACTATGTCAAAACTTGCTAGTGTAAATGTATTTTTGTATTGTATATGAGACAATTTTTCTAAGAAATCTGCACTGTTTTTAAGATGAGAAATTGAATTACCTGTAAGTGGAGAAATAATTTTCAGCAAAAATTTTGAAAGTTCATTACATGGAGAATTTATGGAACTGACAATTGGTCTCAAGGGATGTTGGGTTTATGAATTTTTGGTAAGCCATAGAAGTGTGGAGGTTTAGTATAATGTGGAGTGAGAGTTTTGCGTTCTTGGTCTGTAAATTCGTGTTTGTGACTGTAGAGTAAACGGTATATTTTGCTTTCTATGAACTTGTCGGGTCTTTGTTTAGTTTAGTGTATTGTCCTTGATTAATTATGTTCATAATTTTGTCATCATAGTCATTTTTATTCAAAATCACTATTGCATTGCCTTTGTCTGCAGGTAAAATTTTGATTGAATTATCATTTCTTAATTCTTTAACTGAATGTAATTCATTTTTAGAAAGATTATTTTTGATTCTTAAAGGTTTTTGTAGTTCAATTTTCGCTCTAATCCTGTATTCTTCAGCGTCACTTGAATTTAATTTATTTGCGGTTTGTTCAATAGCACTAATAACGTCAAATTTAGGAACTGTTTTCGGGGTAATTGCAAAATTAAGGCCTTTTTGTAAAACTGAAGTTTCAGAAATGTTTAGTTGTTTGTCAGAAAGATTAATAACAGTTTTTGTTAAAATAAAATTCTTGTCTCGAGTAGTATTTGTTGATATGTTTTTATTTAAGAGAAGTTGATTGAATTTGTGTAAATGTCTTCGTTTTTGTAATATAAATTCTCTGTTATAACTAGCGAGAATACTGTTTATAATTCTGTTAAACTCATTTTCTGGTATTTGATAAAAAAGGAAGTTCTGTACATACCCTATATCTTTTTCTAATTTAAACTAATTATATCGATGAAATTGAATTCTATCTCTAATTGCGGTAAAACTTGCATGTTCCAATATTACGTGGATTCTTCTGCCCATGTATGGCTGACGGAACCTTAAACCTTTTGGAATAATTTTCATCTGCCGACATCTGCACAAGAATGTCACGCTATTTTTGGTTCGGGCAAGCTTCTTACATAACACTTCTAAATCTCTAAATGTTTTAGTTACTACAGTCCCATGGCTGATTTCTAATTGTTCTCTGAATGTTATTTGTGGCATCTTCTAGTTTATTTTAGATTTTCTTGGGAATAATACCACATCAGAGTTCAAACTTGTGTATATTTTAAAACCAAACGTTTCAAAATCCTGTCGGATTTCGTTTTCAATGGATATCAATTTATAAAGTAAAATTGAAATATATGACAATTATTTTGACAAATATGTTTACGTTACTATGGATAAATTTCTTTGATTTTAAATATACAGGGTGCAAAAGAAATTCCAAAGATCATTATAAATCAAAAAAAAATTTTTCAAGTTGGAAGAACTTGAAAAATTGTCTTCAGAATTTATTTGTGGCGTTCCTAGGGACGACTTTCTTTTTGCCAAAAAATGCGATCAAAGAATTCTGATAATTCAGTGATCCCATTAAAGTCATAAGGGAAAACCTAGGAAAAAAAAACCTCATGAACTATCTCCCGATATAGGGTTGTTCAAAAGGATATGCCCATTGTTAATTTCATCTTTAATTATCGGTAACCAGACATGACTGAAATCTACGGAAGTAGATGCGATGCAGTCGTTTTCATTTAACAGAATTAAGGCAGATTCTTTTAATTTTCGTTTTGTGCAGTGTTCTTCTTTGTGTAATATTGTTGTGTTTTGAAATTGTATTTTATGGCCTTGGTCCCAAGCATGTTCACAAATTTTTGATTTTTCGAACTGACGTTTCTTTATGTAATTTTGATGTTCATTTATTCGAACATTAAGAGGTCTAGAGGTTTCTCCAATATAAAACTTATTACAATCACAAGGAATCTTATAAATGCAATTTTTTGAGTTTTGCGTAGCGTTTTTTGGTTTTGTTTTTGTTATAATAGATTTAAGCGTATTTTGTTGTTTTAAATGTAGTTGATGTTAAATTTGTTGCCTACTCTTCTCAATCTCTCTGACAGGCCCTGTATATATGGTATTGTTGTTGTTATAATGTGGTTTTCCTGGTTGTCAGTATTATTAGGTGAAGTCTGGTGTTGGTTGTCAGTTGTTTTGTGCTCAATTTTATTTAACTCTTTGTTAATAAATTTTTGAGGGTAATTGTTTGCAGTTAGAACATTTTGTATAAATGATTTTTCTTTGTTGAATTTAGTAGTATCTGAGCAGTTAGTCTTTGCTCTGTCATATAAAGATGAGGTTTTTTTTTCCTAGGTTTTCCCTTATGACTTTAATGGGATCACTGAATTATCAGAATTCTTTGATCGCATTTTTTGGCAAATGCACTATCTTAAAAAGAAAGTCGTCCCTAAGAACGCCACAAATAAATTCTGAAGACAATTTTTCAAGTTCTTCCAACTTGAAAATTTTTTTTTGATTTATAATGATCTTTGGAATTTCTTGTGCACCCTGTATATTTAAAATCAAAGAAATTTATCCATAGTAACGTAAACATATTTGTCAAAATAATTGTCATATATTTCAATTTTACTTTATAAATTTATATCCATTGAAAACGAAATCCGACAGGATTTTGAAACGTTTGGTTTTAAAATATACACAAGTTTGAACTCTGATGTGGTATTATTCCCAAGAAAATCTAAAATAAACTAGAAGATGCCACAAATAACATTCAGAAAACAATTAGAAATCAGCCATGAGACTGTAGTAACTAAAGCATTTAGAGATTTAGAAGTGTTATGTAAGAAGCTTGCCCGAACCAAAAATAGCGTGACATTCTTGTGCAGATGTCGGCAGATGAAAATTATTCCAAAAGTTTTAAGGTTCCGTCAGCCATACATGGGCAGAAGAATCCACGAAATTGGAACGTGCAAGTTTTGCCGCAATTAGAGATAGAATTCAATTTCATCGATATAATAAGTTTAAATTAGAAAAAGATATAGGGTATGTACAGAACTTCCTTTTTTATCAAATACCAGAAAATGAGTTTAACAGAATTATAAACAGTATTCTCGCTAGTTATAACAGAGAATTTATATTACAAAAACGAAGACATTTACACAAATTCAATCAACTTCTCTTAAATAAAAACATATCAACAAATACTACTCGAGACAAGAATTTTATTTTAACAAAAACTGTTATTAATCTTTCTGACAAACAACTAAACATTTCTGAAACTTCAGTTTTACAAAAGGCCTTAATTTTTCAATTACCCCGAAAACAGTTCCTAAATTTGACGTTATTAGTGCTATTGAACAAACCGCAAATAAATTAAATTCAAGTGACGCTGAAGAATACAGGATTAGAGCGAAAATTGAACTAGAAAAACCTTTAAGAATCAAAAATAATCTTTCTAAAAATGAATTACATTCAGTTAAAGAATTAAGAAATGATAATTCAATCAAAATTTTACCTGCAGACAAAGGCAATGCAACAGTGATTTTGAATAAAAATGACTATGATGACAAAATTATGAACATAATTAATCAAGGACAATACACTAAACTAAACAAAGACCCGACAAGTTCAGTAGAAAGCAAAATATACCGTTTACTCTACAGTCACAAACACGAATTTACAGACCAAGAACGCAAAACTCTCACTCCACATTATACTAAAACCTCCACACTTCTATGGCTTACCAAAAATTCATAAACCCAACATCCCTTTGAGACCAATTGTCAGTTCCATAAATTCTCCTTGTAATGAACTTTCAAAATTTTTGCTGAAAATTATTTCTCCACTTACAGGTAATTCAATTTCTCATCTTAAAAACAGTGCAGATTTCTTAGAAAAATTGTCTCATATACAATACAAAAATACATTTACACTAGCAAGTTTTGACATAGTAAACTTATATAACAATGTTCCCGTAGCTAAAACACTTCCTATAGTAAAAGAATTATTGGAACATGACTATTCACTTCATCAACGAACTCGTTTATCTATTAACACAATAATGGAATTACTCACTTTCTGTACGAAAACAACTTACTTTCAGTTAAACGATGATTTCTACCAACAAGATTTTGGCATGGCTATGGGTTCTTGTCTGTCCCCTGCCTTAAGTAACATCTTTATGGACAAATTTGAAGAACAAATGATTTTTTCAAAAGAAAATAAACCGTTGGTGTGGTGGCGTTATGTTGACGACATATTCATTATTTGGGAACAAAATCTGGAAAATTTGCAGGAATTATTAACCGACATAAACAACAAAGAACCAACCATAAAATTTACATTAGAAATCGAACAAAATAACAAACTACCTTTTTTGGACATTTTAATAACAAAAACACAATCTTCATTTGAAACAGAAGTTTACAGAAAACCAACTCACACTAACAGATATCTCAATTTGAACTCGAACCATCCAAATACGGTAAAAAGAGGTGTTATTAAATCTTTATATGACAGAGCAAAGACTAACTGCTCAGATACTACTAAATTCAACAAAGAAAAATCATTTATACAAAATGTTCTAACTGCAAACAATTACCCTCAAAAATTTATTAACAAAGAGTTAAATAAAATTGAGCACAAAACAACTGACAACCAACACCAGACTTCACCTAATAATACTGACAACCAGGAAACCACATTATAACAACAACAATACCATATATACAGGGCCTGTCAGAGAGATTGAGAAGAGTAGGCAACAAATTTAACATCAAAACTACATTTAAAACAACAAATACGCTTAAATCTATTATAACAAAAACAAAACCAAAAAACGCTACGCAAAACTCAAAAAATTGCATTTATAAGATTCCTTGTGATTGTAATAAGTTTTATATTGGAGAAACCTCTAGACCTCTTAATGTTCGAATAAATGAACATCAAAATTACATAAAGAAACGTCAGTTCGAAAAATCAAAAATTTGTGAACATGCTTGGGACCAAGGCCATAAAATACAATTTCAAAACACAACAATATTACACAAAGAAGAACACTGCACAAAACGAAAATTAAAAGAATCTGCCTTAATTCTGTTAAATGAAAACGACTGCATCGCTTCTACTTCCGTAGATTTCAGTCATGTCTGGTTACCGATAATTAAAGATGAAATTAACAATGGGCATATCCTTTTGAACAACCCTATATCGGGATAGTTCATGAGGTTTTTTTTTCCTAGGTTTTCCTAGGACTTTAATGGGATCACTGAATTATCAGAATTCTTTGATCGCATTTTTTGGCAAATGCACTATCTTAAAAAGAAAGTCGTCCCTAGGAACGCCACAAATAAATTCTGAAGACAATTTTTCAAGTTCTTCCAACTTGAAAAAAATTTTTTTGATTTATAATGATCTTTGGAATTTCTTGTACACCCTGTATATTTAAAATCAAAGAAATTTATCCATAGTAACGTAAACATATTGGTCAAAATAATTGTCATATATTTCAATTTTACTTTATAAATTTATATCCATTGAAAACGAAATCCGACAGGATTTTGAAACGTTTGGTTTTAAAATATACACAAGTTTGAACTCTGATGTGGTATTATTCCCAAGAAAATCTAAAATAAACTAGAAGATGCCACAAATAACATTCAGAAAACAAATTGAATTAGTTCCGGGATATCCCGAAGTGGTCCCATATTTTTTCAATAACATAGCTTTTACAGTTTCTTATAAAATCGGGAAAAAAATTGTCATGACTTTCTTATATAGTAAAAATTTGGTGTAGGTGCTGATATTAAAATTAAACTTTTCAGAACTTGGGGTAAATTGTAAATAAAGTGAACTAATCAAAAAAATGTCACTTAATATGTATATACAGTGTGTATTCATAAATCAAACAATTTCTTTTTTATTAATAATTTTAATAGAAAAAGTTATTCTCCATAAACAGATTTGCATGGTCTAAATAGTAATCATTCCATGTCACTTTTTTAACTGTAGACAAGATTTGTCATCAAAGAGGAATTTTGATTACCCATAATAAAGTTTCTTCATTTCTGTTAAGATCTAAAATTGTTATCAAATAGAAGTAATTAGAATTAAAAAGTGCATCTACTTTATGCCATTGCAATAAAAATATTATTTAGAGAAAAAATGTTTCTTCATTAAAATATTTGCATGGTCGGAAATGTAGGTATACTGTAATCATTATATGTCACTTTGTCAACTTTGTCAGCAAATATGAATTTTGCTTAGAAGTAAAATACCTTTATTTTTTATAATACATAAAATTCTTATGAAACAGGGGTAATAAGAATTATAAAATGCACCTAAGTATGTCACATCTCTAAAAATTGTATAATAGATCTTCATGTCACTTTTCCAAATTGTGTACTAGGTTTGATAAAGAACATAAATTTTGTTTAAGTTAAGTAGCTTTATTTTTAATAATAACTCAAATTGTTATGAGACAAAGTTAATTAGAATTGAAAATTACGTCCTACTATGCTATATCAATTAATTATTTATAGTTTATAATCGACTAAATTACTGGAAGGAGTTGGGTATAAGTCCGCAGGCTCAAGATAAAAATGACGGAGAACGAGGAGTGTATTGTCTGTCATCGCACAATCAGATCTAATCAGCATGCACTTGAGTGCTCCCGATGCTGCGCCTGGGTACATAAAGGATGCTCTGGCATATCAGTAGCAGAGTTTAACAAGGTTTATTCATGGGCACAGCGTTCAGGATCACATACATGGGAATGTAAATATTGCTCTGTAAATAAAGAAGTTAGAAGAGTTTCGATGGGGAAATCAAACCTTTCAGACTCCGAGACCTCATATCAAAAACCAGGAACAAGCAAAGCAAGCAAATCAACATCGAAATCGAACAAATTGGTAAAATCTGATTCGGGCGCTAGCCAGAACGTCACAGATGCCATCCAAGGTTCTTTGAATGCAGACGTAAATGGTGAATATGGCCAGATGATAAGAAGCATGCAGGAATTGCAGTCGAAACCAAATGTTAGTAATAAGGACATATTATTTGTGATAGGGCAGTTGTTTCAGCTTATTATAGATCAGAAAAATCATCTCCAAAATGCTCTCGATGATTTTTTAAACGTACAATCAGCCAAAATAAATAACTTGGAACAGGAGGTTCAGAAGATTAAAGATAGTATTGTCCAAATAAGAGCTGAACTAGAAAAACCTACTATTAGCCCTCAGGCGGAGTCTGAACAAGATGAAATTATCTCTGAAATCCAAGATCGTAGTCAAAGAAGTAAGAACATAATTATTTACAATGTAACTGAATCAACAGATGAAGCTGCAAAGGATAGGATTGGCTCAGATAGAGCACAAGTGGTGAAAATTTTGGAGAAACTAGAGATAAATTTAAGCTCGGAATTTAGAGTGAGTAGAATTGGAAAAAGAGGAACAAAACCACGTCCAATGAGAGTGACGTTCTCGGAAGAGAGCATACCAAAAACATGTTTGAAGAAAAAGAGTAAACTGGAAAATCTGAATGTAACAATCAAGGCGGATTTGACGTATATGCAACGACAAAAGCTAAAAACTCTTCTTTCGGAGCTGGAAACGAGGAAGAAAAATGGTGAACAGGACTTAGTAGTCAAATATGTGAAAGGTGTTCCGGGCATTCATTCTTCAAAAAACTTCATGGGGCCAGAGAGGGAAAATCATGCATAGACAATCTCAGTTTGTACTATCAGAATACAAGGGGAATAAATACTAAAGTTGATGACATATATACTGGAACATCTGAAGCAGAATTTGATGTATATGCTTTCTCCGAAACTTGGTTAACAGCAAGTGTTGATAGTAAAGAATTATTCTCAACCAAGTATGCAGTATACCGATCAGACAGAGAATATTCCAAGGGTGGGGGAGTACTACTAGCGGTAGCCGCTTCTTTAGAGTCTTACTCTATGGACCTATCTCTGTGTAATAAGGTAATATCATGTATTAATATTGTAGGTGTAAAGATTGTTTGTAAAGCAGATGTGGTATATGTAATGGTTGTATATATTCCTCCTAATCTAAGTTGTGATATTTATCATAAGTTTTTTGAATACCTTGAACTCTTGGAGACTATATATGGCAGGCATATATTAATAATAGGCGACTTTAATATACCGTTGTATCCTGAATCCACAACGGATGCAAAATCGGTACTACTTAGGAACTTACTTGAATTCTACGAAATGAAACAGTATAACAACATAAGAAATATCAACAATAGACTATTAGACCTAGTAATATCAAATACCAACTTGTCAATCAATAGAGATGAGTGCCCTCTTGTCAAAGAGGATTCTCATCATCCAGCTCTTGCTATTACTCTGAATACTTGTAGGACGAGAAATAACAGATTTACTTCAGGCAAAGATAATCTGAGCTTTAACTTTAAGAAAGCTGATTTTCCGAGTTTATATCAGGAAATTTTTAGGACTGATTGGTCTTTCTTGAATTATAATAGAACTATAAATGAAATATGTCAGGACTTTTACGAAAGGTTAAACACTATCTTCGCTATGTATATTCCGAGATCTCGCCATAGAAAGGTTAAATATCCCTCTTGGTATAGTAAGGACACTAGGAAAGTACTTAAAGCGAAAAATAATTTCTTGGGAAAATACAAAAAATATAAGACGGATTTCTATCTTAATGAGTATAAAAGACTAAGAGCTTCCTCCAAATTACTTATTAAGGAATCATATACATCATACTTAACTGAGGCTCAAAATAAGTTGACCTCAAATCCCCAAGATTTTTGGAAATTCATACTTATGAGGAACAACACATCAATTATTATTATTATTATTCCCCCTATTATGATGGATAATAAGGATACCGAATTCAGTCATCCTCAAGATATTGTTAACGCATTTGCTGCTCATTTTAAAAACTCTTTCAACCCCAATCGACATACAAGTAATACTTCCAATACACCTTTGTCCTTTTATAATATCATGATACCCCAGTTCTCAGTGAATGATGTAATAAAAGTAGGTAAGAAAATCAAACCTAAATCATCATTTGGTCCAGACGGTGTTCCATATTTTTTTGTCAAAGATTGTATCAATGTCTTAGCTATACCTCTGTGTAACATATTTAATCTATCCTTAAGTCGAGCGGAGTATCCTGAATGTTGGAAAATGTCTAAAGTTTGCCCCATCCACAAAAATGGTAACACTTCTTTAATAAACAATTATAGGCCTATATCAATGATTAGTGGTTTTTCAAAGGTGTTTGAAATGTTGCTGTATGAGCATATATTCTTTCACGTTAAAAGCCAAATAACATTTGACCAACATGGCTTTATCAGTGGACGCTCAAAGTGACAAATCTAGCATGTTTCGCCGAATATCTGTCTCAGTCATTAAATGAAAGATCACAGGTTGATGTTATTTTTACGGATTTCTCGAAGGCTTTCGATAGGCTCGATCATTCAACCTTACTCAGCAAACTTTCTGCCTTTGGCATGAGTAATCATTATGTCGAGTTTCTTCGCACCTACCTAGTGAACCGTACTCAGTTTGTTTGGTACAATAATCATAAGTCTGTTAGTTATATTTCTAAATCGGGGGTACCTCAAGGTTCAAATCTGGGGCCACTAATGTTCCTAATTTTCATCAATGATATCACCAATGGCATTCATGTTCAAAAATTGTTATTTGCAGACGATCTTAAGCTCTTCTCTTGTGTGAAAAACCAAATGGATTGTAAAAACTCACAAAATAATATTGATAAAATTCAAGAATGGTGTACGATAAACAATCTCCCCCTAAACTCGAGTAAATGTAAAGTTATGACCTTTGGACGAAGTCATAATTTTGTTGATTTCAGTTATAAGATTGGTTCGTGTGTGCTGGACAGAGTTAGTGAAGCCAGGGACCTAGGAATTATATTCAACGGCCATCTCAACTTCAGAAATCATATAGAAAACATAGTTACTAACGCATCAAAAATGTGTGGCTACATAATGAGAAATACAAGACAATTTACAAATGTCAATTGCCTCAAAACTCTGTATAGTGCACTTATAAGAACTAAACTGGAGTACTCGTCGATTATTTGGTCGCCGCATTATAAGTTGTATAAAGATAAATTGGAACGTGTGCAAAGAACGTTTGCGAAGTTCATGTACTTCAAAAAATATGGGATATACCCCGAGAAGGGGTTTGAGCACGAGGTGTTATTATCCGATCTGGGTCTGGAGAGTCTAGAGCAGCGCAGATTTATCGCCCATTGCCGATTTGTTTATAAACTAATCAACTCTGAAATTGATTGTCCACTTATACTGGAGCATTTTAAGTTCTTAGTCCCGAGAGCTGAGTCTAGAAGTTCATGTTTGTTTTATCCCCCACCTGGTCGAACAAATATCCGTTTTGCCTCTCCTATTTTTAGGCTATGCTTTTGCTATAATATGATTCACAAAAATATTGATTATACGGTAAGGAGGAATATCTTACATAACCTACTGAAGCTGTTTGTCCAAAGTAACACAGTAACATGTTCTTAACGTTGTGTCTAAGTATATTAAAATATATTGTTATGGTTACTCGGTCACGTTTTGTAATATAATTCATTCAGGTTTGTCAGTCATGGTTGTATACAGTTAGCGTTTTTTTTTCTGTTATCATCTGATGTATATGGACTTTTAATGTTTACATCTTTTTTGTTGTTAGATCTCATAGGCTATATTTTGTAATTTAGTATAGTTAATATTAACCCTGTAATTGGTGTAATACTGTTGGGTTAAATAAACAAATCAAATCAAAATCAAAATACTATATAATAATAATAAAGTCTTTATTACCCAACAGTAAAAACCATTTACTGAATAATTAAAAAATAAATAAAAATGACACACTAACACTAAAACTAATTGGAATACAAAACATGTATAAAAGAAATTAAAAAATGACCAAAGAAAATGAAACAATTACTTACAAAGTAAATACAGACATATGCACTTAAAATTGAACAATGGGTTACAACAGATATAAAGATAACTAGCCGTTACCCGCGACTTCACCCGCGTGTGGTAAGTAGAATTCTTTGCAAAAAGAAATAGCTTATGAAACATATGGGCTATCCAATAAAACAATTTCTTCTAACTTTGTTGAACCACTTAACATAACTATAAATCTACCAATCCCCAAAACATTTCACCCAAACTACAAGTGCTTATGGGCCACATTATATATCAATTTTATTCAACTTTTTTTGGAACCACCTTGTATAGTTGTAACTCTGCTTCACCCTATAGTGCAACCATCCTGTATATGCTATTGTTCATTTGTCACCCAATATAACATTTTTTTATTTACCTAATTATAGTTCTACTCCACCCTATACGCTATATAACAATTATTTCCGATATTTTTTGAGCCACTTCGTAAATTATAATTTTAACCGGCCTTTATATGCAACATTTTTTAAAATTTTGTTAAACACAATATATAAATAAAATTTTGCTTCGCTCCATATTTCAGGTATTTAATATAGCAGAATGCAACTGTTCCTGGTCTACCTTATACAACATTTTTTTTGTTTTTTAATCCACCCTGTAAAACTATAATTCTACTAAGCCCCGATCTTAACCACCATATATTTACAACTACTTATGGACCACTCAATATAACATTTTTTGTAGCACTCTGTATAACTAAATTCACCAATCCCAACCCATATCACCCAAACCACAACTATTGATGGCCACCCTATATAACAAGTTTATTCAATATTTTTAAGAACCGCCTTCTATAGCTATTACTTCCATCTATATTTAAAATATCTTGTATATACTTCTGCCAATTAGTCACTTACTTACTGGTATATCGGTTTTTAAACCATCCTGGAAAATATAATTTGTCTCCACTTTATATATCAACTACCCCGTATAAGCAACTATTTCTATGTTTTAATCACACTGTATAACTATAATTTTACTTCACCCTATGTTTCAGATATTGCATATATGCAACAGCTATATCTTAAAAAAAATTAGCACACTTTTTTATTCACACTATTTAACTATAATTCAACTTTACCCTCTATTTCAACCACCTTATATGAGCAACTACTTATCGGCCACTCAGTGTGACATTTTTTGTACCACTGTACCACCCTGTGTAAATATAAATCCATCAATTCAAAATTTATTTCACCAAAACTGCAACTGCTTATGGAGCACCCTATGTAACATTTTTAGAGATTAAACTACTTAACTCTACTGCTCCCTATATTTCAAATATCATATCTGTGCAACTGATTATGAGCTATGCTATTTCACATTTTTTCCTCATATTTTTTTAAGCACAGTATGAAATATAATTTCTCTTCATTTAATCCATCCTTCATTTGCAACTGTTTCTAACCTTGTTTGAATTACACTGTGTAACAATAACTTGACTTCGCCATTATTTCAGGTACTCCATATATGCAACAGCTTATGCTCTTCCCTATATTACAAAATTCTTCCAACTTTTTTACCCACACTGTATAATTATTATTATACTCCCTGCTATATTACCACAACCGTGTATATGCAACTACTTATGGGCCACCCAATATAATATTTTTCCACCACTCTGTATACTTAGAATTCTAGTCCATCCTATATTTCATTTCTCCGGTATATGTAACAGCTTGTGGATCATAACATCCCTTTATAATATTTTTTAAACCTTCCTGTATAGGTGTAATCATACTTTGTTACATATTTGAACCATCCTATAATATGCTACTTGAAAACTTGTGAACTACTTGTGGATATAAAACAATTTTTTAACCACCCTATAAACTATTATTCCACTCCATCTTATATTTCAAACATCCAGAATAAACTACTGCTTTATAAATATAATTTTCTTTTATCCTTATTTCACCCACATTGTATATGCAACTACTTATGACCCTAACAATATAACATTTTGTTATCCAACCTGCATAAATATAATTCAACACCACCCGTTTTTCAACTACCTGGTATATACTATACTGTTTAGATCCACTCAATATATCTTTTTCGAACCACCCAGTATAACATTCCCCCTTATTTCAACCACATTTTATACATGCAGCTATTTACAGGCCACCTAATATACTTTTTTTTTCAAGAATTCTTAAACACCTAATTCTACTCCGCTGTAAGTTTTATCTATCTTTTATATGGAACACCCTGTAAAATTACATCTGATATATCAGTTGAATTTTTTTAAAGTCAAACATGTTACATTGGCAAATTTCGAAGTATGAATAAAAGCTAAGGTGATTCAAGTATCTTATATTTGGTACATGCGCCAGAACCAATTGACTAATTGGGTATTACCGAACATGTTATTAGTTTTTTGGCTATACCTACCGTTTTTGTCAATGTAGGGAGATAAAATGTATACCAGATTTTAAGTCAAACTATAAGCTTAGCAAAAAAAAAGATTCAGCAGAAACAATTCAGTAGTTATTACGTGATGAAGGTAACAAACAAACAGACAACTACAATTTTATAATAGTACTAGCCGTTACCCGTGGTTTCAGCCGGGTACAGAATGTCCACCAATCCTGAAAATATTTCACCCAACCTGCCAGTACTTATGAGTCACCCTATATAACTGTTTTATTCAACATTTTTTTGAATAACTGTAAAGTCTACTTGACCCTATATTGCAACCATCCTGTATATGCTGCTGTTTATTTGTCACCCAATATAACATCTGACTATAACTCTTATCTATGCTATATTTCACCTATGTAACTGCTTATATAGTCTACGCTGTATAACAATTATTTCAGATATTTTTGGAACCACCTTTTAAAGTACAATTTTTCTTTACCCTATATTTTAATCACCCTTTATATGCAACTTCTTCTAACATTGTGTTAAACACACTCTAAAACTATAATCTTACTTCTCCCCATATTTCAAATATTCATATAGTAGAATGCAACTGTTCATGGTCTACCCTATATAACAATTTTTTGTAACTTTTTTTGATCCACCCTAATTGAAATACCTGTGGAACCCTTGGTGTGTCACAAATGTGAAGACACAGTTTTGCACCCTAACACCAAACTTTTATTTAATCACTCACCCAAACTGAAACTGCTTATTGGCCACCCTATATGACAATTTTATTCAATCTTTTATTTACTACATTAAAACCATCCTGTATACACCGCTGCCAATTTGTCAAACATTATAACTTATTTTTGAACCATCCTGTATAACCATAATTTTAAACTCTTAACTATAACTCTGGACCACTCACTATCTTATATATGCAATTGCTTATGGACTACGCTACATATCTATTTTTTGGTAACCACCCTTGAATGTATAATCTGTCCCCACCTTATATTTCAACCACCTCTTATATGCATCTTTTTTAACATTTTAATCACACTGTATGCATTATAATTTTACTTCGATCCATGTTTCAGATATTGCATATATGCAACAGCTCATGTTCTATCCTACAAAAAAATGTATCCAACTTGTTTAACTATAATTCTACTCCACCCGCTATTTCAACCACCTTCTATATGCAACTACTTTTCGGCCACCGAGTATAACATTTTTTGTACCACCCTGTATAACTACAAATACATTAATGCCCAATATATTTCACCAAAACTGCAACAGCTTATTGGGCACCCGATATAACAGTTTTGTTCAATATGTTTTTTATTACCACTACCATGTATACGCTACTGCTTATTGGTCAACCACTATAACATTTTTTAAATAATTAACCATAACACTTCTCCACCCTTTATTTCAACAATCCTCTCTCTGCAACTTATTATGAACTAATGCGCCATTTTACAATTTTTCCTCATATTTTTTCAACAAGTTTATAACGTATAATTTCTCCCCACACTTCATTTAAACCATCCTTCATTTGCAACTTTTTCTAATCTTGTTGGAATCGCACTGTATAACTATAACTTTACCTCGCCCCATATTTCAGGTACTCCCTATATGCAACTGCTATATAAAAAAAAATTCTACCATTTTTTTACCCACCCTGTACAATTATAACTCTACACAACCCTATATTTCAATAACCTTTTATATGCAACTACTTATTTGCCACATAATATACCATTTTTGAACCACCCTGTATCCTTAGAGTCCTACTCCGCCTTGTATTTCAACCATATGGTAAATGGAACAGCTTGTAGATCATAACAATTCTTTATAATATTTTTTAAACCCACCAGTATAGCTGTAATTATATTCCGCTGTATATTTCAGCCATCCTATATATACAAATACTTGTGGATATAAAACAAGTTTTTAACCACACCATAAACTATATTCGACTAAATCTTATATTTCAACAACCTTCTATAAACTGCTTCTAACATTTCTTCATCCCATTTCATAACAATAATATCTTCTGAACGTAATACAAAGACCCTAACTGCTTACATAAAACATTTGTTTCTAAAATTTTATAATCCAAACTTTATAAATTTCTACCCTTTTTCAACCACTTGTTATATGCAACTATTTATTTCCCACTCAATATAACTTTTTTGGACCACCCCGTATAACTATTTCCACTCCCCTTTATTACAACCACATTGTATATATGCAGCTGCTTATAGGACACACAATATAACTATTTTTTAAATCCATGTAATTCCACTCCGCACTAAGTTTCCTATATACAGAAAACCCTGTATAATTTTATTTAATCTACCAGATTTTAAGTCAAACTATAGGCTTTGCAATAAAAAAAGATTAATCAAAATCCGTTCAGTAGTTCTTACGTGATGAGGTAACAACAAACAAACAGACAACTACAATTTTATAATAGTATATAGAATATAGAATATATATATATATATATATATATATATATATATATATATATATGTTATATAAGTTTATAACATGAACTTTGGGTGAACTTATGTAGCAACTGTATTTCATCGTTCCCAGCTGACTCAGCGAACACGTGCAGTGTCAGATTACAGCCCCGCCGAGCATCCGTGGGAATCGCCGTGTCGGCAGTGCCGATTCAGCATTCATTAGGTTATATATTGTAAAATCTCTCTTGTTTGTTATTCATTATTACTTACAGTTCTGTCTAGTTTAGTTTAACACTCATTTTGTCTTTTTATTGTTATAAAGTATTATATTGTTATTTTCAAGTTTTATATTAAAAGTTAATAATTGTGCAACTATAAATAAAATCTTTTTTAAAAAAAGAGAAATTTTGAAAGTGTGATATAACAAATTGGCGCAGTCAGTAGGATCCGTCAACGTTACTAGAACACGAGCTTACTTCTAACTGGTAGCGGCGGATTCCTATCCCTCAACGGAGCAAAGAACCTGGAAGAAGTCCCAACTGCGATAACAAGGAGAACACGGATCTTCCAATGTTCCTGTTGATGTGAGTAGTAGTGAATCGTCTAGCGTTTAAGATTTTAATAATTGATTTTAATATTTGATTGATTTTAATATTTTGATTATTTAATATTTTTATTCAGTGAATTGAATCACTGATTTATTTGATTACATTGATATTTTATATGATTTATTTGATTACTTTGATTTTTATTCATTCAATTGAGTGAACTATTTGATTTATTTGATTTTATTTACATTTTATTTTATTAATACTATTCTATCATCCAAATATCTTTCGTATTTCCCCATTTACAAATTTATTGATTATTGATTTTTACACCATTTATTTTATTGATACCATTTTTTCTATCCCATATTATTATTTTGATTTGAACCTTTTCGTTTTGAATTCTATTAAATCAAAATGGCACAAGCACAAAACAACACTGTTGCCGAAGAAACTGAAAAATATAGGTTGTCGGAAATATTTTCAATAATTCCAGAGTTTGAAGGCGACCAAATTTCTTTGGCCGCATTTATTCATGCTTGCAATTGTGCATATAACATGTCAACTGCTGAACAAAAATACTTGTTAGTAATCCACATAAAAAATAAATTAAGGGGAAAAGCGGCGCAGTTAATCAACTCGAGGAACCCTGCGTCTTATC
Organism: Octodonta nipae; assembly: GCA_034190945.1. Classification (NCBI taxonomy): domain Eukaryota; kingdom Metazoa; phylum Arthropoda; class Insecta; order Coleoptera; family Chrysomelidae; genus Octodonta; species Octodonta nipae. The sequence goes on along the minus strand of CM067218.1, from coordinate 89,409,550 downwards.
TCGAAATAAAACAACTTCTAACTCTTCATTTTGGGGATTCTCGTGATCGTTCCTCATTAATACACGACCTTCAACGGTTAAAACAATTATCCAATGAGTCTCCCCTAACATTCTATAATAGGCTTCAAGTATTGAGTGCGAAAATGCACTCATGTATCCAAAAAGCTCCTAGTCTGAGCACCGAGCAGAAAGACGCTCAAACCACTCTCGTTGACACCATGGTTTTAAACACATTACTTACCGGTTTAGAACCTCGATTAGGCCAAATTATCCGTGCCAGTAATCCGAAGGATCTTCTTGAGGCACATTCACGGATAAGAAGAGAACTTCAACTATCCTATTTTGAGGAACAAAAGATACATAAATCTGTTCCACCTAAGCCATCTTTTCAGGCTAGAAAACCAACTCCACCTCCTAAATGCTTAAATTGTGGGCGATTAGGCCACATTGCTGCGGATTGTCGGTTGAGATATCAAAATAACCCTCAGCCTTTCAATCAAAATAACAGACCAAATTTCGTTGGGCCGAATCAATCTTCGAGGCCAAACCCAATCAATAATAATAACAATCATCAAGGTCAACAATTCCGACCAAATAATTTTCAAAGACCTCCTTTCAAGCCTAACAACTTTCGACCGTCTGTAATACAGACAAACCCAAATTATCGTTCCGAAAGAACCCACCATTTTAACAACCATTATAATGTCAACTACCCCGAATATTCTGCAAATGACTATGATTGTTACACTGATAATAACCAGCAGAATTTCGATTATAACGACCAAAACTATGAAAGCCCTGAGTTCGACCAAATAGTAGATGATACCCCTGTCGAACCTTTCAGTCCTCACGAATACCAGGATTTTCTAGCGCTTCCGAGCCTAGATCAGCCCCCCGATTCGACAACTACCCTCTCAGAAGTCCAAACTCAAATACAGAACTTGAATTTGGAAGACTTCAATCCCGATCTGAACTTCCCAGAACAAACATTTCTTTAAGCCCCCTTCTGACAGTAAATTCCAAGAACCTTTATTATATCAACGACGCTTCTGGAAAATTTAAACTCCTAATTGATACAGGAGCTGGTATCTCAATTTTCAAAGAAAACACTGTCAAAAACTTCTCACAACGATCTCCCGAAAGAGTAACAATTCAAGGCATTACTCATGAGAAAATCCCGATCTCACAATCCACCCTCATTCCTTTCGCTCTAGGCAATCCACACAAGGTCTTTATCTACGATCTAGATATTGAGTTCGATGGGATATTAGGTCTTGATTTTCTTGAACATTATGAATGTATTGTCGATTTAAAATCCAAACAATTAATTACTAACTTTAAAACTATTCCCCTACATAAAGTGCCCGACCACGACCAATCTAATACACAACCAACAGACACCCCCAGTACTAACGCACAACCTCATACGCATAAAAATCACATAACAATCCAGGCACGTACCGAACAAATTTTCAAACTAAAATGTGAACTTAGAAATACTGACGCAATTTTACCGACACAAGTAATTGACAAAGTACGACTTCCCAACGCTGTTGTACGTGTTAATTCAAAGGGAGAATTTCTGACTTCGATAATAAACGCGAACGCAATGCCAAAAACTGTTAACTTTTCCAATCTTCATTTAGAACCCCTTGACAATACACACCCTCTCTTAAATCTGAATACACACGAATACTCTGAATCTACAAACTTAGACAGAAACTTTACAATCAGAGAACAAATTCGGACAGAACATCTTAACGACGAAGAGCGAGAACTTATCACGAATCTCTGCTTAGAATTCGAAGATATTTTCTATCTCGAAGGCGATGTTTTGACGTTTACTAATGCCGTCAAACACTCTATTGACACCAATAATGCCAAACCCGTTTTCACGAAATCGTACAGATATCCTCAAGTGCATAAAGAGGAAGTGAAAACTCAAATTGCCAAAATGCTTGATCAAGGCATAATCAGGCACTCTTCTTCTCCTTGGTCCTCCCCCGTATGGGTCGTCCCTAAGAAACTCGATGCTTCTGGTAAGCAAAAGTGGCGAGTTGTTATCGACTATAGGAAGTTAAACGAACTAACTGTAGACGATAAATATCCTCTGCCCAACATTTCTGATCTCCTCGATCAACTTGGTAAGTGTCAATAATTTTCGACACTGGATCTCGCTTCCGGGTTCCACCAGTTGGAAATCCTTGAGGAAGACATTCCCAAGACCGGTTTCTCTGTTGACAATGGCCACTACGAATTCGTTCGTATGCCATTTGGTTTGAAAAATGCACCTTCTACTTTTCAGAGGGTCATGGACAACATTCTTCTGGGCATCCAGAATGAACGTTGCCTTGTTTACATGGATGACATTATCGTTTATTCACCAACCATCCATGAGCATATGTCCCGTTTGACAGAAGTCTTTAAGCGTCTTAGACAGTCAAACTTGAAAATTCAACCTGACAAGTGTGAGTTTCTCCGCAAGGAAGTTGCTTACCTAGGTCATCTGATCACCCAAGAAGGAGTAAAACCAAACCCTTCAAAGGTTGAATGCATCCAGAATTTTCCTCAACCCCAAACTCCTAAAGATGTTAAATCTTTTCTTGGTCTCGCCGGTTATTACCGACGTTTCATCCCAAATTTCGCCAAGATCTCAAAGCCCCTAACGAAACTCCTGCAGAAAGACGTCAAATTCATCTTCGACGCAGATTGCAAGTCTTCCTTCAACGCACTGAAGCAAGCCCTTGTATCTGACCCTATCTTGATCTACCCAAATTTCGAAGAACCATTCCTGCTCACTACTGATGCTAGTGCTTTTGCAATTGGAGCGGTTCTCTCACAAGGCCCCGTAGGAAAAGATCTTCCTATAGCATATGCTTCCCGTACACTCTGCGCTGCAGAAACTCGATATTCCACTATCGAACGGGAACTGCTAGCCATTGTTTGGGCGGTCAAGCACTACAGACCGTATCTTTTTGGGAGAAAGTTTACACTCCTGTGTGATCACCGTCCGCTTACTTGGCTCTTTTCGATCAAAGACCCTGGCAGTCGTCTAGCCAGATGGCGCCTCAAACTAGAGGAGTATAACTATAAAATCGAATACAAGCCTGGCAAGGTAAACTTGAACGCAGACGCTCTTTCCCGTATCAAAATTAATCACTTCAAACAATGCACCGACTTTATTTCTAAAATCAACATCTTTGCAAGTAACGAAACCGACCCAGAACAACCAGATTCCGATAATGATCAAGAACCCGATGATCATGACGAACGAATGACAAGAGAATTTAATCGATTTGTTCAATTATATAAAACCGAGTCGATAATCGATTACTCAAAAATAGAAATTTCTAACGCTCAACTCCTAGACAAATCTCACAAACGAATAGTCACTTTCTTCTGGCAAAATAAACTCAATGACTTGCATGACAAAATCATCGAAGACATTTTCGAAGAAGACCCAAATTTCACTACCGACACATTAAACATTCTAGCCAGCAAATCTGTCCGGCATAGAAAATATTTAATTGTCCCTTTACCATTCGATCCCGAAACTGTTGTCTGGCATCTTTTTAACATCCTCTATAATAACCAAGATCAGTTCGACGAATCAGAAACCTTCTGCATTGAAAACAACGTCGAACTACCTATTCTCGAAACACTATCTTTCATACTCGCAGACAAAGACATAAAACTAAAGATTTGTCAAAACATTGTAACAACCCTTCTCAAGACGAAATTCCCATTATACTGCAACAGTACCACTGCGGCAAAAATAACCTACACCGTGGAATTAATGAGACTATTCGACGTATTAGGGAAAAGTATAACTGGACTGGACTAATCAAAAGCGTAGAGCAATTTATCAAGTCTTGCGAAACTTGCCAAAAGGTAAAGTTTTGTAGGAAAAACTTAAGTGCTCCTTTTGTCATAACCGAAACACCAAAAACACCCTTCGAACGTATCAACATTGATATTTTCGAATATCCAACGAGAAACTACGCACTGACTATTAGGGATGAACTCACCAAATTTACTCAAGCTTACCCTATTGGTGACAAAACAGCTAAAACAGTCGTAAACACCCTCTTAGTATTTTTCCAACATTACGGTACCCCTCTTCGCATCCATTGCGACTATGGACGTGAATTTGACAATACTCTAATAAGGGACCTGTGCGAACTATATGACATAAAGTTATCCTTTTCAAGCGTCCACCATCCCGAATCAAACGGTTCTATCGAAAGGTTTCACGCGACTTTAGCGGAAATGATAAGGGCAAATACATCTGAACATCCGGACGAGCATCCATTCAACGTCCTCCCTTACGCAGTTATCTGCTACAACAACACTAAAAACAAGACTACTGGTTTCACGCCCTACGAACTCATCTTTGGGCACACTTCTAGTAGACCCCCCGAAACAATATACGATCAGGAAAAACTCATTTCCAAATATGTTAGGGACCTTAACAACAGAATGAACTACTATTATAGACTTGCCCGCGCAAAAACCGACCAACAAAAACAAAAATCTAAAGTTAGATTTGACAAACATGTTTCGACTAACCAACCAGAATACAAAGTAGGCGACAAAGTTTACGTGAAAGAGTCTCAGATTAAAAGCAAATCTGAAAACAAATTCAATGGACCTTTTGAAATCACCGCGATTAGAAAAAACTCTGCCACAGTTATAAACTTACAGACTAACCAAATTAGTAAAATTAACTTTGACAGACTAAAACCATATTTTGAATGAATCCCTTCTTTTCAGATTCTGTGGACTGTTTTCAGTCGTGAACCTCCAACAATACTCTCTTACACCCGTTAACAATACAATAGGAGTTTTCTTCCATGAAGAAGGCACACTTAAAATTTCAAACGACAAATGGTCACTTCTTGTCTTCAAAGACCTTAGCCCTTTCAGAGGTGCTATTTCAAATAACGACGCCATACTAAACCGAATTTTAGAGACAATCAACGAAAACACAACTAATACGAAATCATTTAAACCAAAAATACAAACACATGTTAGCCTCTTGAAACAAATTTCTAAATCCGTTAACTCTAAATATACAGACATTTTCGCTGACACTCAAACTTACCCTACTAACAGAAGAAAACGCGGACTTATTAACGGACTGGGATCAGTTTGGAAAGCTATTTCAGGAAACTTAGACGCAACAGATGGTGAATACATAAATGACTGTATAACTAAAATTACTAAAGACCAACACCAAATTCAGGACTTAGTAAATAAACAAATATCTGTAACAACCTCAGTCATTACAAGCCTCAACAAAACTTTACAAAAATTTCAATCCGAGGAGAAATTATTCTCGAATAACATTGAAAAAATAAGGCAGTCAATTTTATACATTTCAAATGATCTTGATTTTCATGAATTTCAAATCAATATCTTGGATCTGTGTGAAAGCCTAATGGAGAGTTACATATTTATCGAAAACACTCTCGATGATGTTTTAACTGCAGTCTCTTTCGCCCGCTTAAAAATTTTACATAGTTCGATCATAACCCCAGTAGATTTGGTCGATTCCCTTCAAAAGATTTCTCAGTCACTACATGAAAATAATTTACCACTCCCTATTTACAGTTCAAATGTTGCTCAGTACATTGATTTGATAGAATTGGAAGCTTTTCAAATCAACACCAAAATCATTTTTGTACTCAAAATTCCTTTAGTTGATCCTGAGATTTACACCCTTTACCACCTTTATCCGATCCCAATTTTGGATGATCGAACAGGGTTTCATCATATACTTTCAATAAAGACAAAATTTATCGCGAGAGATGACGATTCGTTATTATACACATCCTTCGAAGACCTGGGTGACTGCAAGCCTTTAACTAAACATCATAAGATTTGTTCCAAAGCTATATCACATCCAATAGACAAAGATGCCATCTGCGAAAGTCAGCTTCTCAGACAGCCAGCCACATTCCCAGCAACCTGCAAAACTTCTATATTCTATGCGGAAGAATATAATATACAAGAGATCGACATAAACCTCTGGTTGATCTCAATTTCCAGACCACTACCTATAGCCATCAAATGTAAGGGACAAGATGTCGTAACGCAGACCATCACGACAAATTCGCTGTTGCAAATCAAGTCCGATTGCAATGCCTTTATTGACAACATCAGGGTACATGCTACGAGAACGTCAAAGAACATCCAGAACATCACCTTCAGAAATCATCCAGTGAACATCCCGTATAGCTGCTGTGACGGCATGCCAGTCGCAAATCAACTTCCCAAATTAAAACCCCTACAATTGCAGGATTTAGATGTAACAGATCTAAATGTTGCCAACCATAAGCTTGCCCAATATTCAATGGAATTGGAAAAGCTCATGAATCAACCACCATTGGAGAAGCATACATCATGGCTCACAATTACCACAATCACATTAACAGTAATTGTGATTATGTTCCTTTGTATCAAACCATTCAAGAGAAGGTTTAGAAAAACCACTAAGTCCAGCCTCGATGCCGAGTCAGCTCCACTTCCAGGCCCATCAAAGCCTAAGTCCACGGGAAAGCTGCACAGCCTCCTAGATCCAGCCCAATGTATGGAACTTCAGAACTTCCCCTAAAAGTTGATGATATACCATCAACTTTTTTATATGGATGGGAGTTGTTATATAAGTTTATAACATGAACTTTGGGTGAACTTATGTAGCAACTGTATTTCATCGTTCCCAGCTGACTCAGCGAACACGTGCAGTGTCAGATTACAGCCCCGCCGAGCATCCGTGGGAATCGCCGTGTCGGCAGTGCCGATTCAGCATTCATTAGGTTATATATTGTAAAATCTCTCTTGTTTGTTATTCATTATTACTTACAGTTCTGTCTAGTTTAGTTTAACACTCATTTTGTCTTTTTATTGTTATAAAGTATTATATTGTTATTTTCAAGTTTTATATTAAAAGTTAATAATTGTGCAACTATAAATAAAATCTTTTTTAAAAAAAGAGAAATTTTGAAAGTGTGATATAACATATATATACTAGATATAAATCAATATAACTCAGTATTGAACAACAACGGTAAACTCCTAGACTTAGTACTTAGTAACATTAACTGTACTGTTTCCCGTGATTCTGTACCACTAGTTGGAGAGGATAGTTATCATCCATCTTTGAGGATTGAATTAAGCGAAATCTCGATAAAAAGAAATAGCCTTAAAGTCAATTCTAACGACACCACTTATAATTTTAAGAAAGCTGATTATTTATCTCTATATAACAAATTATTAAATACTGACTGGACTTTTCTGAATAGTTTATCCGATGTTGATACTGTTGTTGACAGCTTCTATAACCAGGTATATAAACTATTTGATATCCACGTACCACGGAATAAGAATTTTAGGCGTAAATATCCTGCTTGGTATACTAGCGAGATAATAAAATTAATAAAAGAAAAAGCCAAGTTGCATAATAAATACAAAACATCAAGAAGTGATACTTTTTATAGAGAATTTAGTAAATACAGGTCGTTAATAAAATTGAAGATAAAAGCAGCATACGACAGCTATCTACAGAATGTCTAGAATAAAATGAAAGAAGAGCCGAGGCATTTTTGGTCATATATTAACAACAAAAATACAGATTCCAGAATTCCCCCCAAAATGTTTTACAATGGGAACGAATATAATAACCCTACTCAAATAGTAAAGGCATTTAGTGATTTTTTTGAAAGTGTTTATGAGCTACCAATTAACGAGGAAGACAACATTGGTTTTAAGTTCAATTATAATACATTTCTAGATGTCAGCTCCGAACCCATTACAGAAAGAGAAATTATACAGGCTGCTAAAAGATTGAAAAACAAATTAACATCTGGCCCAGACAAAATTCCTTCTTTTTTGGTAAAAGATTGCCTCGGTGCATTTATGTATCCGTTGTGTTACATCTTCAATTTAATTCTCTCAAATTCAGCTTATCCTCAATCTTGGAAGACAGCTAAAATCTGCCCTATATATAAGTCAGGCGACCGTGCTCTTATCAGTAACTATAGACCAATTTCTATCTTGAATAATTTTTCCAAAATCTTAGAAAGCATTCTCTACAATCGCCTATACCAGTCTGCGGAAAATTACATATCTACGTATCAACATGGTTTTATGAACTCTCGTTCAACAGTTAGTAATCTGGCAGTCCTTGGGCAACATCTATGTGCAAGTCTAGATAGCGGAGGTCAAACAGATGTTATCTACACCAACTTCTCTAAAGCATTTGATAACATCAGTCACAAAAGACTCCTTCTTAAAATGTCATGTCTAGGTGTTCCTAAAAATTACCTTAAAATTATTGAACTCTATTTGAATAATAGAACTCAATACGTTTACCTCAACGGGTTTTATTCAGATAAATTTCTAGTCACAAGTGGAGTTCCTCAAGGGTCGAATCTAGGTCTTTTATTGTTTTTAATTTACATCAATGACCTGGCCAGCACGTTAAAATGTAACAGATTATTGTTTGCAGATGATCTCAAAATATATACTACAATCTCAAACTGGAATGACTGTCTTGCTCTGCAAGAAGAAATCAGTATGTTGGAAGAATGGTGTATAAATAATAAACTTTTTTTAAACATTCCCAAGTGTAAGGTCTTAACATTTAGCCGTAAAACGAATACAATAAAATTTCCGTGCAGTATAAGCGATACCATTCTTGAAAGGGTTGACTCCATAAAAGACCTCGGTGTTTACTTTGATTCTAAACTTACATTTCAGCTCCACATTAACCTCACAATAAAATCAGCCTTTAGACAATATGGATTCATCATGCGAAACTGCAAATATTTTAATACTTCAGTTTTAATATCTCTATTCAACTGCTTAGTAAGAACAAAATTAGAATATAGTTCTATAATCTGGAATCCTATATACGAGCGATACATTTTGGATATAGAACATTTAAAAATCGCGGAGTTTATCCCCAAAGAGGATGTGAATATAATCTCTTACTACTCGAGTTCAATGTGATGTCCTTGAAAAGTCGCAGAGATCAGGCGTCAGTTATGTTTTTGTACAAGTTACTGAATAACATGATTGACTGTCCAGAGCTATTGTCTCAGGTTGGAATTGTCATTCCTAGGGTTGTATCTAGGCATACAAGACCGTTTGAGTGCAAACGAGCTCGAACTAATATCTTATTTAAAGATCCAATATATCTGATGAGTAATAATGCTAATAGACTCTCAGAGGTGTGTGATTTATTCAACTGCTCAACGTACGAACTGAAAAATAAAGCACGCTTGTACTTTTAGAGGACATTTCATTGAATATTTCATCCAGGTGCACGAATTCTTCAATTTATAAATTATCTCTATATCTGTTGTAACCCATTGTTCAATTTTAAGTGCATATGTATATATTTACTTTATAACTAATTGTTTCTTTTTCTTTGGTCAATTTTTTAATTTATTTTATACATGTCTGTATTCCAATTAATTTTAGTGTTAGTATAATTTTTTATATACTTTTTTCTGTCATCTTTATTTATTTTTTAATTACTCTGTAAATGGTTTTTACTGTTGGGTAATAAAGGCTTTATTATTATATAATTTTCCGCAGACTGGATTGTAGAGAATGCTTTCTAAAATTTTGGAAAAATTATTCAAGATAAAAATTGGTCTACAGGCAGATTTTAGCTATCTTCCAAGACTGAGGATGAGCTGAATTTGAAAGAATTAAATTGAAGATGTAACACAACGGATACATAAATGCACCGAGACAATCTTTTACCAAATAAGCGAAACTGGTAACAAGTATGATATCAAGCAAAATATTGGAAAAACAAAAATAATGCGAATAGAAATAATTTGGTCACGTGCGAGTTGGACTCGCATACTAAGCGTTCCGTACCACCTACAAGATTCTAATTTTCCACTTTCAGACAAGCAGGGAATGAGCGCATTTTCTTATATTTACCCTAATATCTGTTAAAGGAAGCGTTTTAAATTTATAAAGAATATACATTTTCATTTTCCACACATAGACTTTTTATTTTATCTGCTTCAGGATTCGCTTGATTTTTATAAGAATACATATGTATTTGATTTTTTAATTTGGTCCCCAAAAATTAGCATTAAAGTTTTATTTTACTAATAAACTTTCAGGGAAGACTTTTATAATCTACTGTCTGAATTTTGAGGCTCCGTAAATTGGAATATATAGGTCAAAATAGGTCAAGTTTTAAATTATAAATTATTATATCTATTAATGAAATTATTTAAAAATACAAATAAAATATACATTTCAAAATTTAAATAGTGTAGTTTCTAAAGTGGGAATTAAGTCGATGTTTAATATTTTTGTTAATATTTTTTAAACAAATGATTTAAAAATAGAATATATTTGTAATTCACATAATGAGCCTTTTATCTGATATGATGCGTTTGAAAATTGAATTTTTATTTTCTACTTAATTGTATAATTTGTCCCTAAAATTGCTATGGGGGGTTTTCTAATAATTTCTCTTATCAATTTCAAGTGAGGAACAGTACCCGTAATTATTTTCAATATTTTAGGTAGTATGGTTTCGGAAATAAAGCGAGAAATGAGATTTTTTATATCTTAATGTTAATATCTTGTAAACAATTAACTTTAAAAATATGAAAAATATGTATATGTTGTCTTCTAAACGTTGTTTGTGGCATATTCTTGATTACTTTTATGTTTTTTTGGGGAATAACACCACAATAGAAATAAAACTACGTATATTGCAGGAATACCAAACGTTTCAAAGTGATTGCAATCACATCAATAAATATAAAGCCATTGACAACGAAGTCAGAATAGACTTTGAAACGTTTGGTATTCCTGCAATATATGTAGTTTTATTTCTATTGTGGTGTTATTCCCCCAAAAAACATAAAAGTAATATGTATTTGTATTCCTAATAATAAACCCTTTCATTTGATGTATTGCATGATGCGTTAAAAAAAAATTTATTTTCCTTTTAATTCTATAATTTGCCCCCCAATATTAATATTAGAGATTTCTTCGTATTTTTTCTGTAAACAAAAAAATTATGTCTTATAGTTTGAGGAATAAAGGGGGGAATGGGTAGTTTTTTAAATATATTTTTTTAATATATTTTAAAACATTTATTAAAAAAAAATAAAAAAAATATATTAGTATCCGTCATAATGAGCTCTTTGATGTGATATATTACTTGATCCGTTAGAAACAATTACAATTTTTTATTTTCCATTTAATTCTATATTTTGTCCCCCAAAATGAATGTTAGGGGTTTCTCCTTATTTTTCCAGTAAAGTCCAGGTGAGGCGCTATACCTGTATTTTTTTTCAAAATTTTACAGCTAATGGTTTCGGAGATAAGGGGTAAATTTTTTTATATTTTTGTTAATATCTTTTAATTTATTTATTTTGAAAATATGGAAAAAATATATTTGTTTTCGTCATAATGAACCCTTTCATTTGATATAATACATATAATTTTATATTTTACATTTAATTTTGTAATTTGCCCCCAAAATTAAAAGTAGAGGTTTCTCCTTATTTTTCCAGTAAACTTCAGGTCAGAGCCTATACCTCTAATTTTATTCAAAACTTTACGTTTTATAGTTTCGGAGATAAGGGGGGGGGGAATAGGTAATTTTTGGTATATTTTCGTTAATATCTTTTTTATTATTATTTTTTAATTTGAAAAAAATATATTTGTGTTCCTCAGAATGGTACCTTTCATTTGATATTGTTACGAAATTTTTACCAAAGCTGACCCTGTTTTATTTCAATACGACAACGACCGCTGGGATATAAAAAAAAGCTAGAATGTTCGGACGTGAGAAAAACTTATCTCGATCATAACTCGACAACTGTAAAATTGACACTGGATTATACTAGAGAATTCGACGCTGATTTTAAAAGTAGAACCCATCCTGGCAGAAGTTAGTTGGTGGACCGTAGAGCTTATATGTAAAATTGTTGTTGTGATATTTGAATCAGCTGTTGTATATTCGAAGTAAATAAAAGTTCTAGAAAAGGGAAAGTGAATATTAATTTTATAATTTTAAAATGAACCCACGGACTATATTGCAATTTGGTGACCAGAAGTGAAGGATTACGTGCAGTTAAAATCGTAATTTGATTTATGGAAACTCGTAGCATGGAAAAGATGGACGAAACTACCAAAAAAATAGTCAAGCAGGTTACGGAGGGACTAGACGAAAAAATTGCACAGAGAAACAACATCAAGAAGAAATTCAACAAACGTTAGTAAAATCTTTTTAAAAAACGTAAAATAGAATAAGAAAATTTTGTTTCCACGATGGAAGAAAAACAACAAAATCTAGTTTCCACGATGAAAAGCGAACAAGAAAATTTATTGGAAGGATTGTTCTCGAAATTTGAAGAAAAACAAGGTAAAACGGTAGAAAAAAAAACAACTACAATTTGAACAATTAATGCAAATAGTAACACAAGTTAATGAAACAGTGAATGAAAGAATGCAAATAGTTGAATCCGACATAAATGAAATAAACGACGACAAAAAATTTTAAAAAGTAATGTGGAGACTCTTGAAATCAAAGTAGATGTCATCGATTCCATCCAGAGCCAGGTGAAATTTGAAATCAGTTCCATTAAAAACCCGGTACAAAGTGAAGTATAAGGTAGAAACAGAAATCAAAAAAATACAACAGGACTTACACCGAGGAAAATACCAACACACAGTGAGTACCAAAGGTTCCTTTACTAAACCACCCACATTCGACGGCAGTTCATCTTGGCCCATGTATAAACGGCAATTTGAAGCCTTGGCTACAGCTAATGGATGGGATAACCAAGAAAAATCCACGTCTCTGGTAATTTCGTTAAGAGGTCCGGCCCTAGAACTCCTCCAAAGCATTCCAGTCGATGAACAAGGCAATTTTGACAAGTTCATCGCCATCCTAGACAAACGCTACGACAATCAATTCTTGAGCCAGGTATACCGTCACTGAGTGGAAAAACGCAAAAATCGGATGAAAGCCTCCAAGAATTCGAAGCAGAGATTAGACGGTTAGCTCACTTGTCCTATCCAGACCTGCCTGAGGAAACGAAAGACCAGGTCGCCACACAGAGTTTCATAAACGGCATCAGAGATGTAGAAGTACAACGAAATCTAAGACTAAGTGGCGTCAAGAAAAGTAATGAAGCTCTACTTCGGGCTTTGGAAGTAGAGGCCGTTATGAACATGTCCAAGCCGAGGGTCCGAGCAGATTCTTTCAACCAGGAAGAGTCAGAGTCACCATTTCAAGCTCTGCTGGCTGGTCTGAACAAATTATTATTAGAACGGTCACAAAGAACTGGCACCAGAGGGGCATGTTACCACTGTGGACGGACAGGGCACTTCCAACGTGATTGTCGAGTGAGGCTACCTGAACGATCACCGACCAGCGGACCGTCAGCCAGTCAGCATAAGGGGGCGAATGCTGACTGACCCTCCATCAGCCCCCAAAATGTTATCCATCCGGGGATTTTGCCGAGATAGCGGCAGCCTAGTCATCAGAGGCACCATCAATGGGCGAGCAGTTACCATCACCATCGATACCGGCGCCGCTGTGTCCATTGCCAAGTCAAGGGTTTAGAGAGCATCAGAAATTCGGCCAGTTACCAATAACATCCAGCTCAGAACAGAAGGCAGATGTCGTGCTACAAATAGGGGACAACATGATCCGGCATAGGGTCCTGGTAGCGAATATTGAGGACGATTTTATACTGGGAATGGACCTAATTAGCCAGCATGGATTTATGTTCGACCCGAGATATGATGTTCTTCGGTTCCTAAATGAGGAATTTGTATTGACACGGCCCGTCAACAGTTCAGTCACCTCCATAAAAATTGTGGCAAAGTCTTCAGCTAGAATTCCCGGTCGAACGGAACAGATTATTCATGGGCAGCTAGAGAGCAATCCTGAGAGCTGCGTTGGAATGGTGTAGCCCGTACACTCAGCTCATGACTACTTAGTTGGACGGGCTATAGTTAAAACCTGACGAGATATAAAAATCAGAGTCCTGATATGTCCAACAACGACATCAGAATTGCCGATGGTCAAGATATAGCTTGTTTCGAGCCAGTAGAGACCATCATCAATTGCGAAGAGTACCAGACGTCGGTGAAGGAGAAAGGGCCCAGTAAAGAGTTCCTACAACAGTTTGCTGACCATTTGACACACCTGACACCAGAGAACCAGACGAAAGCCAAGTAATTTATCACAAAGCACTGGCAAATTTTTAACAGTCAAGATGGAACCACCGGCCGCACCAACATCATCCAGCATCGAATAGATACCGGAAAGGCTCAACCCAACAGAATACCACCTAGACGACTACCATTGGGGCAACAACAGGCAGTCGAGGAAAACATCGAGTCCATGTTACAGAGTGGAGTTATTGAGCCATCCATCAGCCCATGGTCTGCTCCCATCGTGCTAGTTAAAAAGAAGGATGGAACCACCCGATTTTGCGTAGATTACAGAAAGCTGAATGACGTAACGAAGAAAGACAGCTATCCACTACCCCGAATCGATGACACTTTGACCACACTAGCAGGCTCCCGTTGGTTCTCCACACTAGACGTAAAATGTGGATATTGGCCGGTTGGTCTACACGCAAACGACAGAGAGAAGACAGCGTTCTCCACCAGTAAAGGGCTGTTTCAGATCACGGTCATGCCCTTTGGGTTATATAATGCACCCGCTACATTTGAGAGGCTAATGGAGTATGTACTGAGCGAGTTAGCATGGAGGACGTGCTTAGTATACCTCGACGACATTCTAGTCATGGGTCAGACATTCGACGACCATCTGAAGAACCTGGGCGAAGTATTCTCCAGAATTAATAACGCCAAACTGAGACTCAACCCGAAGAAGTGTTCTTTGTTCTAAAAAGAAGTAGAGTTTTTGGGCCACGTCGTTTCCGAGTCGGGAATCCGCACCAACGAGGACAAGATAGAAGCGATCCGTGATTGGCCAGTCCCGAGAGACAAGCATGAACTGCGAAGCTTCTTAGGCCTCTGTTCCTACCACAGGCGATTTGTTGAGGGATTTGCCACCCTTGCCGCGCCTCTACATCGGCAGACCACTGAGAAAGAGACCTTCCGTTGGAATGAGGATTGCCAAACATCATTCAGACGACTGAAGGCAGCACTATGTTCCAGTCCAATCCTAGCCTTTCCTACACAGTCCGGCAAGTTCATTTTAGATACCGACGCCAGCAACACAGGTTTGGGGGCCGTCCTATACCAGGTGCAGGATGGTGAAGAGAGGGTGATCGAGTACTACAACCGTGGATTCTCGAAACCGGAAAGAAATTATTGTGTCACCAGAAAAGATCTCCTTGCAATAATAAGGGCTGTAGACCATTTCCACAAATACCTCTATGGTCGTCATTTCTTAATCCGAACAGATCATGCCGCACTCAAATGGCTGGTGGACATGAATACATCGGAATGACAACTGGCCAGGTGGATAGAGAAATTACAGCAATACGATTTCAAGGTGGAACACCGTGCCGGCCGTTTGCACAATAATGCCGATGCCCTATCCAGAAGACCCTGTAGAGCAGAATGCGGACATTGTCTAAAGACGGAACAGCGAGAGGGTATCTCCATCAGGCCGATCCGAGTGCAGGCCAATGAAGACTGGACAGGGGAATAATGCATCCAGGACCAAATGGCTGATCCAGACATCGAACCAATCTTGTCACTCAACGCGAGAGGGGCACCCAGGCCACGATGGGAAGAGGTAGCTAGATACTCCGGCGTGCTGAAATCGTTATGGGCTCAGTGGGACTCTCTAAGAGTAGACAATGGAATGCTCAAGCGAGTTTGGGAAAGCGCTGATGAACGAGAAACCAAGTACCAACTGGTAGTTCCGAAGAAAAAGGTACCAGCCATCCTGACCGAAGTACATGATGGAATTACCGGAGGCCACCTGGGCATGAATAAAACCCTAGACAAAGTTCGCCAGCGGTACTACTGGGTGCCACATGTGCAGCCAGTAAGGGCCCGAAGACCCGGACCAAGGGCAGAATGCGTCAGTACAATGTGGGCGTCCCATTTGAGAGAATTACCATCGATGTTTCCCGAGTCTGAGAGGGGGAACAAATACATTCTGGTCGCAATGGATTATTTCAGCAAATGGCCTGTGGCATATGCGATACCCAACCAAGAGGCAACCACGGTAGCGATGGTGCTAGTAGAACAACTATTTAGCAGGTTTGGCGTCCCGATGGAACTACATTCAGACCAGGGGCGTAACTTCGAATCGAATGTATTCCAGAAGGTTTGCACGATGTTAGGGATCAGGAAAACGAGAACAACACCATTGCACCCACAGTCAGACGGAATGGTGAAAGATTCAACAGGACCTTTGAACAACACCTATCCAAGGTCTTCAGCAATAACCAGCGTGATTGGGATGAACATATTCCCCTATTCCTGTTGTCATATCGGTCTGCAGTAAATAATAGTTCAGGCCTGACCCCAGCCAGGGTCCTATTCGGAAAGGAGATGCGATTACCCTGCGATTTGGCATTTGGCTCCCCCTAAGAACCTTCCTAAGACATAGAAGATTACATAACATGCTGGCAATACACGAATTAGCCCGAACGCAGATGTTGGCCACCAGTGACCGGATAAAGACGCGATACGACCTCAAGGCCAATTCAGTCGGGTTCCAGGAGAGAGACAAAGTCTGGCTGTACAACCCCCAACGGAGCAAGGGTAAATCCCCAAAGCTTACACCTGCCTGGGATGGTCCATACGAGGTGGTCAAGAGGCTTAATGACGTCGTCTACCGGATCCGCCGAAACCCCAAAGCTAACTTGAAGGTGGTCCATTTAGATCGATTTGCTCCCTACCACGGAAAGGATGTTTCTGATCGGGACGATCAAAATTAAAGGAGGGGCAGTGTTACGAAATTTTACCAAAGCCGACCCTGTTTCATTTCAATACGACAACGATCGCTGGAATATAAAAAAAGCTAGAATGTTCGGACGCGAGAAAAACTTATCTCGATCATAACTCGACAACTGTAAAATTGACACTGGATTATACTAGAGAATTCGACGCTGATTTCAAAAGGAGGACCCATCCTGGCAGCAGTTAGTTGGTGGAGCGAAGAGCTTATGTGTAAAATTGTTGCTGTGATATTTGAATCAGCTGTTGTATATTCGATGTAAATAAAAGTTCTAGAAAAGGGAAAGTGAATATTAGTTTTATAATTTTAAATTGAACCCACGGACTATATTGCAATCATCATGTAATAACATGATACGTTTGAAAACAAAAATTTTTAAATTTTCATTTAATTCTATAATTTGCCCCCCAAAATTAATATTAATGGTTTCTCCTTATTTTTCCTGTAAAGTTCCCGCCACGATCTATATTTCCTATTTTTTTCAAAATTTTAGGCTCAGTAGTTTCGGAGATCAGGGGGGATTTTTTAGTTTTTCCCCCCAAAATTTCTTCATTTACGATATGTACTCTTGATCGGGCCACCAAACTATATATTGGTGCCAAATTTCAACCTCTTCCGTCCAATAGTTTAGGAGAAAATTGCTGTGATATGACAGGCAGAAATTCTGAGTGATATTATAAGGGTATCCGTATATTGTATATATACGGAACCTTTTAGGAAGGAATTTTGTCTGGGCCAGATGTTAATTTGTTTTTCAATCTTTTCGCAGCCTGTATAATTTCTCTTTCTGTAATGGTTTTGGAACTGACATGTAGAAAGGTATTATAATTTAACAACAATGTTGTCTTCCTCGTTGACTATTTATTATAAGATTCCGACAGTAAATGAATGTCAGTATAATTAACAGACCTAAAGGATGATGATACTCAAATCGTTTGCAACATAGTTAGAATCGTATCAGGGTTAGTTGTAAGAACAGCTAGCAGGGTAACCTAATCAAAAGGGTTTAGCTCTGTGGGAGCCCTTGCCAGGTTATCAGGCCCATGGTTGGCGTCGTGGCTGCAGTTTCCCATGAATTTTCGAACCGAATGGGCTGTTCCTAACAGGATGACTTTTTGCATTAGTTGGTAAAGATGTTCGTCCAGACTGAGGTATTTCAAATTGTTTAATAGATGTTTTGGGACTACTCCTGTTGTTGATATAACAATTGGTACCGTTCGAGTGTTGTTCATGTCCCATTGTCTGTCTAATTGAAATTCTAATTCCCTGTATTTGACTATTTTTTCAGCCTGCTTTATATTTATATTATTGCTATGTCAATTAAGGTTGTTTTTCTAGAGACTTTTTCTACCAAAACTATATCTGGTCTATTGTGAGCAACAGTACGATCGGTCAATATCGTCCGGTCCCAGTACAGTTTGTAGTTGTTATTTTCTAAAATAGATTCTGGTTTGTATATATAGTAAGGGTGTTCTTACCGACTGTGATAGCTCAAGTTTCAGCGTTGGTTCCTGGTGCAGTATTTTTGCCACAGCATCGTGTCGTTCTTGGTATTCAGTTGCAGCGAACGCTTGGCAACCTCCTGTGATATACTGGATAGATTCAGATATTTGGCAACCATATCTGCATCTGACGTTGTTGATAGAAGGGTTTTTGACGATGTACTTTAGATAGTTCTTAGTTGGAATTACTTGATCTTGGATTGCTTATATAAACCCTTCCGTTTCAGGAAACACAGGACCAGAGATCAACCGGTAATTCGACGCGGAACTGTCGACATAATTTTGGTTGACCTCATTTATATGTCTTCAATGAAGGGGCTTCTCTTTCCATTTGAGCAGTTTCTTTCTGATGAGTTGTCTGGTGGTATACTTGAACTTGTTGTTCTGTCAGTCGCAGAGGTGTTGAGTCATCAACGTGACATATGACTCTGTATAGATCAGAAAATTCTGCGAGTTTCTGAAAATGATTAAGCAAATTAGAAATTTGTTGATCATGTAACTTTCCTATATCTGCCAATCCTCTTCTTCCTTCACATCGGGGCAATGTTGTACGTTCGACATAGCTCTTTGCATGGTAATTTTGAGCTTTTGTTAGTAGTACTCGAACTTTCGGTTGTAATTGTTCAATGTCGGTCTTGCACCAGTTAACTATAACGACATACACGCGTAGTTGTTAATAGCTTGAAGTTTGGTCTTCAGCAGTCGTCTTACCCTTCTATAAAACTCTGTTGTTAGGTCCTTTTTCATGGTGGTGTGATCATTCCGTTGAGCCTGCTTTATTCCAAAGGATTTGTAAGTATGGCCTTTCTTGAGGTGCCATCTCCCATTTCGTAGGGCCCCTGCTGTATTTTGCCTTTAACTATATTAATATTTCGGCATTTGTCTAGGCCAAATTGCATATGGATGTCACTAGAGAACCCTTCTACTATTTTAAGCATATCATGCAGCTGTTGTTTCGTAGCTGCCGTCAACTTTAAGTCGTCCATGTATAACAAAAGGTTTATCTTTAACGCTTGTACGTTGTTGTGCTTGACACTGAACCCAAAGTTAGTCGAGTTCAGTTTGTTTGAGATTGGGTTCATGGCAAGGCAGAACCACAGCGGCCTAAGAGAGGCTTCCTGGAATATACCCCTTCTGATTGGGATAGAGTCGGTTTGTATCGAACAGTCGACTTCATTCAGAAAGAAGTTGATTTGCCAGGTAGTCATGACATATTCTAAAAAGTTAACAATACGATTATTTAATTTATAGAGTTTCAGCACCTGTATGAGCCAATCAGAGGCCTTTTTGTAGTCCACATATGCCATGTAGAGATTTCGTCGTTTGGCGTGGGCTTGATTGCAGAATTATTAGTTGTTCTTTGCACCCCATCGAGTTTTTCGCGCATCCTTTTTGTTGTTCGGTAATTATGTTGTTCAGCTCACAATGTCTGAAAAGGCGATGATTAATGCACGACGTTATAAGCTTGTATAAGGTTGGGAGGCAAGTGATTGGTCGGTACTTTGCTGGGTCCTGTGTACATAGGTTATCCTTTGGTAAGAGGTATGTAGCACCATGCGTACGGAAACTAGGCATCTTGTGTGGATGGATAATTATGTCATTAATGAGTACTGTTAATTTCTCGTGGGTGGCGTAAAGTTTCTTTATCCAGTAATTCTGCACACCATCTGGTCCTGGTGCTTTCCAGTTATGGAGGTGTTTCTTTATGTTGGACGTGTCTTCCGTTGTAAATGGTTGGTGTTGCATCTTATCACAATTCTGAAATGCAGCCTCCTCCTCAGTAATCCAGCTCGCTCTGGAGTTATGCGAAACTGTTGTGGAAAGTTGTGTTTCCCAGAACTGCTCGATGGCCGTTTTACTGGGATAACTAGGGGTTTCATTATTGATGTTGTTGAGTTTTCTATAAAACCCTTTTTCTGATTTTCGGAATAGTGCATTGTCTTGTTTCCGTTGGTTACTGGTTTTGTACCTTCTCAACTGACTTGTGTATACGGAAAGCTTTTGTCGTAGACTGTCCAGACACTGCTGAGATGTGATGTTTTCTCCATCCATTGACAATTTTTTTCCTAATTTTGCCCCTCCTTATACTAAAAGCTGGGGACGCATGTAATAACAAAATATTAAATTGAAATAAAAATTTAACTGCATACATGTAGTGTCATAATAATAAACATGCATAATAACAATATAGTATAAAAAAGATAAAAAACAGAAAAATACTTCTCTTGTCGCAGTAATCTAATAACAGTAAAATAATGATGATAATAAAATACCAAGTAATATCTGCTTGAATCGAATAAAAAATTAGTGTTAATTACAATACATTCACCTGATGACGATAGCAGATACAATGCTATTGAAACGTTGTGAGATCAACCTTTTCAAGACGATGGAAGTCCAAGGAAACTTCGAGGAACGAGGGACATTGTCTACCAAATTCAGACTAACATATGTTAATTAATTTCACATCATGTAAGTTGCATATAAAAATGTCACAAATATTAGATATCTTATTAGCATTTCTACACATTAAATGCAAAGGCAATTTTAACAATATATTGGTTTTAGGTATTTTACATAATAAAGTATCATTTCATCTCAGGTTCAATCGAGGAACTAAAATGTTAATTTGAGATAGTAGTTCCGGACAATCCCCACTACCTTTCAACAGTTTATGTAGAAATGTAACTGATGCTTGACTTCTACGATTCACTAACGACACAAAGCCAAATCTATAAAGCAAGTTGAGATAGTTGCTTCCTCTTATTGGATAGTTTCCCGTTAATTTAAAGTTTAGAAATTTCTCAATAACATCTGCATATTGTGAGTATACTGGGTTCCAAATGATGCCTCCGTACTGCAATTTTGACCTTACTAGGCTAATGTATAAGGCAGATTGTGTGAAGGGTTGTCAAAATTTCTACAGTTCCTATATATAAATCCATAAGTACGATAGGCTAAATTAACGGTGATATTAATATGATCATTGAACTTAAGTTGATTGTCAAAATGTACTCCCAGATCTTTGATGGTATTCGTGCGCTCTAGGATGCCTACCGGTGTATTTCTACGACAATGTTAGATTTGGACATGTCCAAATACAGACAGATTCTGCAGACACCAGTCTTGCAATCTGCTTTTGTAATTTAGTGGTCCTAAATTTGATCCTTGGAGAACTTCACTTGTTGCAAGTTACATGTCTGAAGAATAACCATTATAAAATACATATTATTTACGTTGATCCAAATAAGATCTTATAAGTCCCAGATAGTTATCACAGAAACCCAAACATGTTAGTTAGTTTAGAATGACAGACTTTGTCAAAAGCTTTCGAGAAGTCCGTATATAGACTACGTCAATCTGCCCTCTATTATCTAATTTCTCACAAAGATATTGACTAAATATAGCTAAGTTGCTAATTGTTGATTTAGAATTCATAATAATCTATATATAAATAGGCAAAGACAAATCAGTTCGGTACCATTTTCTCCGCTGTCCCTCAACCGATTTGTTTTATTTTTGATTTGTTTAGTAGCTACGGACGACTTTCAGTGCAGAATGCCAAAATTAATTTATAATATTGGTTCACTTATTAAATAATAAAATAATCATTATTTACATCCATACTGTCAATGCCAAACAGTGCCACTAGATTGCTTGGAGAGAAAATCATAAGATATGTTGACTCCAATGTGAAAGACAAACTGAATTGAATGTTAGATTAAAATTTTTCGCTCTTGGCTAAAGTTATCCTACATAGTCATGCTAATGAAATAGAACCGATGAAAAATTATAATACATAATAATCGCCGTTTATTGGGCACTCTCAAGTTTGCAGTTTGCAACTTTCATTGCACTGTCAACTAAAATCAGAATTATGTTGCACCTGATTAATTTATTTCTGATAATATCTTATTAATTTTAATTTTATACTTTTAATTTAGAGACAATTTATTTTTGTCGGATAACTTGCATATAATTTAGCAAAGAGTACAAAAAATCGTGATATTATGCACAAATTCACAATAAATAGGTAGATCTGGCAACACTGAATTCGTGACTAACTGCAGAAAATTTGATTTAAATTTTGACATTCACTACTTTTGTAGCGATTAGGTTGAAAGTTTTCAATTCAGTGAGAAGTTTTCAATATAGTTTCAAAGTTGCAATTTCAATTAATACCTATTTAATTAATATTAATATAAACGTATTTTTTATATTTTCGACATAAAACAGAAATCTTCATGAGTTACTAGGTTGATAAGTGTGTTTTAATTCACACTATTGAAAATATACTGATTCTTAAGATATTTGAAATTTTTTATATTGATATTCATACTGAAATTAAAGTTTTCTGACAATGTGAGTATCTTATAGTTAATTTACTTTACACCACATGGTCCTATTGCTGCAAAGTTCTGACATTTAAAACCAGGTGGTAAGTTTTAGTTAAAATAAAAATATCATTGACATTTTAAAGATTTGTTTGAAAAAAAATGTAACAACATATTAGGTTAAGTTAGGTACATTGATTATACAGTAAAATATATCTTATATTAGGTTTGTTCCTACCTGCAGTATCCGTACCGCCATGAAACTGTCTCGAAATCGCCTGCATCGAATTTGTGCGCAACTGCGAATTTAGCACCGTTCAACGTACTACCATTGTACAGTCACAAAAAATATTAGTTGGAACGGTTTTCTGACAAGTTTGTGGTCTGAACTCAGCGACCTGCATTACATAACCTTAATTTATTGACAGTTTCTACTGTGCATGATTAGTAAGAATAACCAAACGATTTTTGCTCTTCACTAAGGATTGAAATGACGATGCGAGAAACGGTACATAACTTGGTTGGAACAGGTTTTCTTGAATGCGCATGACGGTGATCGTCACATGTACGCTTTCGCATCGGGTAGGAACAAACCTAATGCTGACTTTAAAGTTTGCAACCTAACAACGTTTAAAAAAATTAAAATTCAAAATGTTCTACCAGGACAACAGAAACCATTGCGTAATTATATATGCTACGTTGAATGAATCTTCTTAAATGATAAATATAGCAGTGACTGGGTAACACTCTTTCAGACAATGTGATGACCATCTTTTACTGTCAAGATTATGAAGTTGCCTATAGTTCAATAGGAAAATATTTAGTGTTGTAAATTATAGATCAGTATTGATTTTTCGGGCAAATAGTACTAACTTTCGTAGAAAATAATTTTTGTACTATTTTGTTGTGATTATAATTCTGTCATTAATATAATATTATGTTCATAGTAGTCCGAAGGTGTTGTGCAACAAATCATCAATTAGCGGGCAATAGAAATTACATTAAATATTAGAATTTTCATTGGGTGGTTTGTCATCTCTATTTTGGAAATCGTATATGTCTGAATGACAAAGAAAAATCTGCCGATAATTACATCGAACATGTTGGACACACACTATTACATTTGTGATATACATAAATAAAAACTAATTTCATGAATTATTTCTACAAATGTAATCTAAAAGAAATAATAAGGATAGCAAAGATCTGGCCTATTTTTTTAATTTAGCCTCAGCTCTATTTTTTATACAGACAAACTAACGTCAATAATGTTCAACTTATAATTTTAATGAATTAGGGTCGAATTTCGACCACTGTGCGAGCGCTAGTTGTAATAATTGAATTGGGAAGAGATATTACGAAATTAGTACTTTAAGCAAATAATATTCGTTTTTATCGCACATTAAAATCTTATCTAGGGCTTGATAACATTTTGTAACGATTAATTGTTTTAAGGTCGACTTGAATAGCAAGTGATTTGAAAATATGTGACAACAGGTTAAAATGAAACATAAATAAAAATAAAACTTTATATAAAGGTATTATACAGAACTATGATGATTAGGTTTTCTCATTTGTAATTTGTCCGACTTAGACATAGAATCACCTCAAATGCTATTGACGTGTTGGGAACTTGAGGTTTTTTGGCAAGTTAATGAAAAATATTTTAAATTCAGAACAGCTATACGACAAGCATTTATCCACTGTTTAGCCATATCTTAATTTTTGGGACAGAAAATACGTAATACTCATTTCTTTAGTATTTACATTTTTATTCTTGCACGTAGTCACAGCACAATCCGGTATTTCAATTTTTATGAAAAGTTTGTCAACTAAACAAACAAGTTTTTAACACTAATTGTGGAAATAAACTACAAAATGTATAGAAACACTTTAAGCCAGTGTTACGATTCCACTTCTAGTTTAGAGTTTATAAATAGTTAAGGAGGCACCCAGCTTAGAGCATATACTTCTAGAGGTAGCCTGGAATGCACAAATATCGTGCCAAGAGCAAAAAGAGAGGGTAATAGAGATAATAAGAGACTATTTCGCTCCATTGGAAGGTTTTTCCAATTTTATTTTTCAATTCAGTTCAATTTATTAGCAAAAAATACAATAACAGTATTTTTTTAATAAAAAGCTGTGTATTGAAAGAAAAAACCAAACGTTTCAAAGTCGATTCTGACTGCGTTGTCAATGGCTTTATATGTATTGAAATTGTATATTACAAAATTAGTTGTTTTTATATATACAGGTGGCACAAAAAATGTAATTATGGATAAACAGCTTTCAAGTTGAAAGAATTTGAAAGAGTTATTTTTAGAATTTATAAGTGGCGTTCCTAGGTACTACTTTGTTATAAGACAGCGCATGCGCCAAAAATACGATCAAAGAATTCTGCTGTTTCAGTGATCCCATTAACGTCATAAGGGAAAACTTAGAAAAACCCTTACGAAATATCCCGATACTGGGTTGTTCAAAAGGAGATGACCATTAGTAATTTCTTCCTTAATTGTCGGTAACCAGATACGATTGAATTCAACTAAAGTAGAAGCGATACAATCGTCTTCATTCAAAAGAATTAAGGCAGACTCTTTTATTTTTCGTTTTGTGTTATGTTGTTCTTTGTGAAGTATAATTGAATTGTCAAATTATATTTCATGGCATAGGTCCCAAGCATGCTGACACATTTTCGATTTTTCAAATTGTCATTCCTTTATGTAATTCTTGTGTTCATTTATTCATACGTTTAACGGTCTCGGTGTTTTTCCAATATTAAATTTATTGCATTCGGAAGGAATATATACAGTTTTTGAGTTCTGAGTTTTGTTGGTTGGGTTTGTTTTTGATATTAGTGATTTCAGTGTATTTCTTGTTTGGAAATTTTTTTTGACATTAAATCAGTTGCCTGACAGACCCTGTATGTATGGTATAGTTGTAACTGTAATGTGGTTGTCCTGAGTAGCAGTGTTAATAATAGAAGTTCTGGGTTGATTCGGATGGTTTGTTCTCTGTTCAAGTCTGTTAAACTCTTTGTTGATAAATTTTGTGGGGTACCCACACAGCATGAAATATATGAAGAAATATTTCACTGAAATCAAATATTTTAGCACTATTTTAAAGTATTTGACTGTAATATTTCTGAAATATTCGTATCCTCACGACAAACAAATCTTTTAAAATATATCATGAAATACAACAGAATATTTCATGAAATATTTCAAAAGGTTTTTGTAGCGAACATACGAAGATTTCTGAAATATATTATGATACTTCAAAACAAACATGAAATATTATATAAATATTTTTAAATAGTTCACTAAAATATATTTAAACTATTTTTATATCTACAACAAAGGATCTTTTGAAATATATCTTGAAATATGACACAATGAGTTCATAAAATATTACAGGAATATTTCATAAATTATTTCAAATGGGGTTTTGTCGCGGACATAGCAATATTGCTGAAATATTTCAAGAAATATTTTGAAATGTTTCAAATCAAACCAGAAATATTGCATAAATATTTTAGAAATATTTCATGCTGTGTGGGTAGTTGTTTCCAGTGAGAACATTTTTTATAATTGTTTTTCTTTGTTGAATCTATTATCATCAGAACAGTTGGTCTTTGCTCTATTATACAATGACTTAATTCTTTACTGTATTTGGATGATTTGAATTGAAATTTAGGTGTATGTTATTATGTGTTCATACCATGCTAGATAAATAAAAAAATGTCAGATGATTCTCTCGATTACAATTACCTGTCAGGTAAGTTTAAAGTTACTATGACGGGTAGTTTTTTTTAATATACTCTAACAAATCTGCCGTTTATAGATGATTTAGTCAACACTATTCAAATTATTTTAAAAAATTAGCAGAATATTTTCTCGGTTACAAATTAGCAAGAATTCCATAGGATAGAAGAGTTATATTGATGTAAGCATTGGCATTAATTTTACTCTAATACATTTTTTATACTTTTATACTATTAATACCTCAAAAGAAATGAAATTTAAAAAAAATCATTCAATTTGAACATCAATCGTAAGTAAATGTAATATTGATATACATTTAAAAAATCATAAAATGTATAGTATTTTTTATTGATTCAAGTTATCAAGACTTAAAGTGGCCAGGTATATTTCAAATATTTGTAAGATTCATATATCTATTTACTCTACAATAAATTAACTTTTAGAGATTTACTGGAAACTTGAAAGCCGCTGGTACGTTTTGCAACAATTAACTGTAAAAGATTTTCTGAAAATCTGAAGGTCAAACAAGTCTAACCCTAAGTACTTGAAAAAAATTAACTTTCATTTTCTACCTAATTTTGAAGAAATTGTGTAGACCAGCGCTGGACAACGCTTGTACACTTGCCTGTACACTCTATTACACCAGGACTGGGCAGACTTTTTTGGAGCAACAGTAAATGCTCTCAGTCACTCTTCTATTGTCTAGGTACTACCTGGAAAGTTCTTTTGTCTAGTTACTACATGGAAAGCAACAAGAATATTTGGAGAGTAACGAGAGCAAGCGTTGCCCAGCGCTGTTATACACTAAAATACGATATATTCAGGAATGATGAGATATTAAATAAATAGTTTCAATTCACACAGTAGAATGTATGAAACTACATGAATCATATAAGTAAATATAATTAGTAGATAAACAACACGGGGCAACCCCCTACCCTGTCCTATGAGATTTCTGGACAAGCAAATTGGTCTAGAAAATCCTATGAAAAATCAATGAGACAGTGGGCCAGAAAGTATATGGCATTTTCAATGGTATCGTGGTCTAGAAATTCGCAGGGTGATTTTGGGGGGCTGGAGGGGGAGGCAGGGAGTGTGTGTCTGTTTTTTGAGTGATTTAATAGCTGTGACTTGGATATTTGATTTGACTTTATTTTAAAAAATATATTTTCTGTTAAAGATATATTTCCTAATTACCCATATGTGAACGCCACTGAACAATTCGTTTATTACATTGCTAAAATCATAAATCTAAATTTTGCGAACATATTTTCGGGTCCATCAACGAGGATCTAGTCAAATAAGGCAACATCAAATTCTTAAATTTTTAACATATTGTAACTGTATACTAACTAATCCATTTTCGACGTAATCTACAGGCTTCCAAATGAGTAAACAAACTGCACGCGCTTCAGTTTTTAGTCGATTCTATTTAATTTGCATTTCTAAATTTAATATATAATGTAGAAACTCTATACACTTATTACTGTTACACATCTAATAACCCGCCTCTGACAAACTTTTTAATCGAACTTTGCACACAGCTTCGTTTAACCAAAATATTTATTTTATAAGAATAGCGTCTAGGTTTAACCGCATATCTTTTAAACAGATGCTGTAATGTAAAAGTAGTAGCCTTTCTGCTTTACCGCTAAGATTGTGCATTTCTTAATTAAGTTTTGTATTCAATTGAAAAGTAGAAAATGTATTATATTTTATTGTTTTAAAGTGTACAGTGTAGTGTGTGTGTGAAATTGGGACGAAACAGAATTTACTCATTGTCCAATTAAGAAGGTATGTAAATATTTATTACCCGATTTAAACAAAATAATGAAATTTATGTAATATATTTTTCCTTTCCATCTTGAAATTAGAACTTATTAGGATGAACTCAAAATTAGGTATATTATGAGAATAGCATTTTTTGTTGAATAATAGAAATTCTATTTTTAGTTATATAAACATGGATATACTTAATTTGGGTGTGGCTCATAAATATTATTTTAAGTATGACTATGTTTTTTTATATTGTTACAAATTTACCAAAGCCGACCCTGTTTCATTTCTGTACGACACCGATCGCTTTGAGAAAAAAATGGTTCTCGAAATAACTCGGCAGCTGTACGATTGATGATTGATTTTACGAGAATTTTCTATGCTGATTTAAAAAAGGAAACAGTTTACGATCGCGAGATAGTTATACAGCGACGACTAGCGTATATTGTGATGTTATTGTGAATCAGCTGTTCTGTATAATTTGATGTAAATAAAAGTTCTAGAAAAGTGAAAGTGAATTTTAGTTTTATAATTTTAAATTGAACCCACGGACTATATAACAATATATTAAAAAAAAGGAATTTATAGTCACTTTTAGAAGTACCTAAACATTATTTTTAATTGATTTCCAAAAACAGTTTTTTCAATAACAATTGTTCCTATTTATCTAAATCAGGTAGAACCTGAATATAAATTAGTTAATAATATTATAAAATTAATTAGTTTTACGGTAATACTCGTTTGTTTATGTTATTATTGTTTTATATTAAACAGTTTGTTTTTATTTCATTTTTTCCTGTGCCAAATTAGAAGATTACTCTAATTCTGTGACTGCAAGGAGCAATTATACCCAAACTATCTGAGTCAAGAAAAATTTTAAACTTCCAAGTTGGAATTGATAAATCTGATTACATAACAAGCAAAATAAGTTTGGTTTTTGTCTGTTTTATTTGTTATTAATATTATATGAAAAGAGCTTGTTTTAAAATTAACCTTTCAACTACTATTGATTGTTGTGTTTTATTGCTAATTGACAAACTAACTAACAAATCTAAATAATTGAATATTTCTTTCTTTATTGGTTTTCTGTTACATTTGATCAATATTTAACATTCAGTTATAGTTATAGGTTTTTATTAAAACACCTTTTATTTTATAGTTTTTATTAAAATTTCTTATATACATTTTAAAAATATACTTGTTTAATATTTGGATGGAAGGATTTTCTGCATAGGAGGCCTTTTCGGAGTCTACTTCACTAGTTAGATTAGCAGGTAGAACAATTTTTCGATGCGATTGACACAGCTTTTACGAAAATCTGTTTTTATCATGGAATACTTTTTTGTAATGTGTGATCGTCCAGGATACATTTAGAGAAACTGTCCAAATTTAAATAATCCATGGTAAACTTCAAGTACTTTCACACCACACAGAGAAGTAAATTGGAGGTTTTTAGCTCAATGATAGCTAAACTGAAGTCAATGCATCAAATGGTAAGATATATAAATGGTCTATTTGTTCATTACATTACTTGATATACTCAATCACAATTTTGCATTATTTATTAAGTTGTTTAATCCTTCTTATAAATATTTGGATATTTGTATGAGTTGACTATTTTCTTTTTCAGTTTTCATTCATAATTTGAAAATTTCGTTTCAATTTTTTATTTTTTAACTGGAATTTTTTTGGTGATTGAAAGTATGTTTGTCAACGTTGTGAATAGAAACTTAATTTTATGTTTGTAGGTGGAACACATGTGCCTTTAAAAAGTTGTGCAGAAAAACATATTTACGTGATGGGATTTACATTGCATCTACTGGAAAACTACATGAAATCTATTGATGAATGGACTCCTTTTTTTGTCTTTGTTACTTACTTGAAATTGGTAAGTTAAACTATAAGATTACTTTTCTCAATCCAAATTTTGTTTTTAGATCCAGGATATTGAACTAGATCTTTTAATAATATCAATTAAATAAACATATGGGTGTTTTGTTTTCTGTAATTCATAATCGTAAAAAGAACCCTCTATATTTCAACCATGTTTATCACTCAGTAAATAAGTCCGTGGATTAGTGTTCTGAATTTTTCTGATATTAAAAACTTCACTTGACCAATTTCCTTTATATGATTTTTTAAATTTTTCTCTAAATTTGCTTATACGAACTGAGTCATTTAATCTAAATTTAGGTTTCTTGGGATCTACAGATTTGATGTTATTGTAAACATTCTTCAATAAATACTTTTTATGTTTTTTCTTGGTAATTGTTAATGGTTCTAAACCGGTAGTTCGATGTTTAGTTTTGTTGTATGTTCTCACAATTTCTGGTAATCCAACCATTTATAGTGTCCTTGTAAACTAAACTGTTTCCAAATTGCAGTCTTTAGAGTTTTATAACCCTTTCAACCATGGAAGCTTTCCTAATTTAAAATGTACTATAATGATGTATATTCCATTTTTCCATTAAAGACCTAAAGCATTTGTTCCAGAATTCTGAACCGCTATCTGTTTGTAGTAGTTTTGGCTTATATTTTGTTTTTCTTAGGATGTTCTCAAATGCATTGGTCACTTCCTTTGCTGTTTTATTTTTAATTGGTGTGCACCATACAAATTTTGAGAATGCATTTAGAACTAGTAAGATGCATTTATTTCCCTTATTAATTCGTGCAAAGGGAATAATTTCAATCAAGTCTGCTTGGTACAAATCATTAAGTCCTTTAAGTATTACCTTGCGTCTTGGAAAATTATGTCTTGCAGGTCTGTGAATTTCATCTACCACATCATTTCTCACCTTTCTATTCATTTTGACTCATGGAACATTGCAGGACAATTTCAACCTATAGTTTTTTTTGAAATGACAGTAGATTACTTGCTTTAAAATATAATTTGTTTCCTTTTTGTACTTGTTTACCTATATGTTTAACAGGAGCTTCATAAAGGGTAGACTAATTAAGCAGAATTGTGGTATCAGAAGGATAAATGTTTATTTGTTCGATTTTACCATCAACTGGAAATTCATAGAAATATTCCTGGTTCTCCAGGAGAAAAATACGTTCATTAGTAATGTTTCATTAAGAAGGGTTTTTTATATTTCCAACAAGAACTGCTTGAATGTTTTCAGGTTCACCACTTAAAATTTTTATAACACTTTTACTATATTGTGATGCTGGACATAAGTATAATGGAGTTTGGTACTGATATCACATTGTTTTTTCATTTTGTAAAAAGTGTCTTCCATATTGTCGATGGGCATCTTGAAATTAACTGAGTACAAAGTTAGTAAATACATTATGTTATTACACCACCTTCTTTTAGTTCTTCAATAATAGATTGTATTTCGTTGTCAAGTCCTGTAGTTCCAGAAATTTTGGATGCCATTAGAAGTCTGAGTCGGTCAACAATTTCATTAAAATTATCAAAGTACTTATATTCAACGGTTCTGTTGGTGAAATCCATTAAAGGAAGTTCTCCTCCCAGTTTTGACTGACTTCTAGTTTTGGGAGGTTTGATTATTGGAATAGAACCAGTTCTGGGTCTTGTTTCTAGTTTGGGTTGGATAATAAACATATGTTTGTCTCTAATATCTAGGGGAATGACTCGTTTCTTCTGCTTAGGTTCATTATCAACATAAATTGCATTTGTCCGTCGTAATATGTCAACATAATTATTAACATCTGAATTCACAAATCGTATAGGATTTTTCTTGAATAGTAATTCATATAACCCAGGAGTTCCTATGTAATGAATGTCTTTTATTTTAAAATCAGGTCCAGCTAATTTATTTCCAGGATTATTGGGATCGGGTGAATCCTTGAAATGAATTTTAGAATCACCTATAGTAAACTTTTCTATCAAATAATCATGAGCTACACCCAATATATGCTCAAATTCATCTTTAACATCATGAATGCTTTCTCCTATATAAGTCCAGCTACAGTTGTTTAATTTAAAACATCAATTAAATTTTGAGGAAATGTTTCATCAATATACTGATCAATTAATTACATATCAGGAACGTTAGTCTGCAATGTCTCTTCATCTTCCAGAAATCTTGTTTCGTTTTGTAACATGCTAGAGCTTGGAACAGTTGCTTGAGCTGATGATTCGGAGAATTGGAGAACATCTTTTAACGGTTTATGTAGTGTTTCTCTTTTCCTAAATGAAGGTGTTGTTTCAGTAGAACATAGTTCACACTTCTCTTTTTTTGAGTAAATTGTTGTCCTTTGTTTTCAGATCTTTCAAAGTTTGATAAAAGTTCTTTGAGTGGTTTAGTAATTGGTTGATATGTTTTTTCCAACTGACTCTGAGCTTGTTAAATTTCAGATTTTAGTTCTTTGTATTTATTTTTTATATCTCTTCTAGTTTTTAACAATCTTTTATGAAGTTGGTGATCCATCTTAGAGCAATGATTGCAAACTAGTTGTGTCATATATGTATTCAGATTTTTAAAGGTTTATAAAATGTTCAAATCCTTTGCGATATCGCCCATCATTTAAGGGACTGTCTTTATCTATAGTCATAAAATCAAATTTCTTTTCCCAACAGTGTTTGCATACATTTTTAAAATCATCAAATGACATGTCAACACTTATATGATCATCATAAATATGTTTTAAATTTGTCATGACTTGTTGAAATATGATTACTAAGTTAGCATTATCCCTTATCAGTTGTTTGGGTATAGAACTATAGGTCTGAGATAGATAACAAATATCGATTTTCTTATGACGACCGAAACAAAAATATTGTTTCACATTATTTTGATCACAGGTAATGACATTATCAAAAATGCTAATGTAATGCGGTTGAATCTTTTGAGGAGTTATTACCGCATCTCCATCATTAAACTCAAAGTAACCTATATCTTTTATGGGGTTCATAAGTGCTCTTAAATACTCGTATTTGGGTTGATACAAGGATTTTGAATATAAGTAAATATTTGTAAACCGAAAACCATTAGGGTGTTCTAATAAACTAAGCAATATATTTGTTTTTCCACAACCTGATGCCCGCTTTGAATCACTGGAGTTAAATAAAACACCATGTCTATTAATTCGATGTTGTTGAAAACCATCGTGATTTTCAACTGGTAACTTTGCTTTCTGCTTTTGTATGTGTAACATTATACTATCAGTCTTCGATTCGTTTGCATTGTGAGTCTTTACTACGGTATATAAAGGAAACATAGCTCATCATAGCATCACAATGAGTTCAGTCAAAAGTAAGAAATCAACACGTAAAGGTCGTGGACAAATTACCCTTTGAATTACACATTCCTGGTTATAATTATTGTGGACCAGGGACAAAACTCAAAGAACGTTTACGAAAAAAAGATCCACCAATACATCAAGTTCACTTAGGCTGACAGAAACACGACAATTTCTATTCTGAGTTTAAGGACGATAAGGCTAGACGTGTAGCTGATAAAGAATTAGAGAATACAGCTTTAGAACGATTTAAAGCATAAGACGCTAGTTTTAGTGAAAAGTTAGCTGCTTTGAGTGTTGCCGGTGCTATGAAAGCTAAATCGTCACTAGGGCTAAAGAAAGAGAAAAGAAGGCAAAAAAAAACAGAAAAAGAGTC
The DNA here is from genome assembly GCA_034190945.1 of Octodonta nipae. Taxonomy (NCBI): domain Eukaryota; kingdom Metazoa; phylum Arthropoda; class Insecta; order Coleoptera; family Chrysomelidae; genus Octodonta; species Octodonta nipae. Next base: position 89,375,636 of record CM067218.1, on the reverse strand, counting down.
AAACAGGAAAAATAAAGTTACTCGACCTAAAAGGAAAAGGATAATTCCTGCTGCAAAAATGGGTTATTTTTACCTTTCCTTGTACCTCTATTAGCTGCAATTGGAGGTCTAGGAGGCGGAATAGACCCTACCGTAAAAGCAGTCCAGGATTCAAAAGCTAACTAAAAACAATTAGAGGAACAAAAGCGTCATAATCAGGCTATGGAGCAAGCTACAAAATGAAATGCTATATACATGAAACCATACAAAGCTTTTGGTTATTCACAAAATCAAAAAGGCAAAGGAATGTATTTAAAACCTTATTCAAAAAACTTCTAATAAAATTACCTCGAAAAGCATTAACAAATTTTGATATCATTAAGTTAGTTCAAAACTGCAAATACCAAATTTTCGAGGTGTCTTTATGAACAACCGTCTACCAAATAAAATCCGTAAAGCTGAATGTGGAATTATTAACCTGTATAATTCTGAGAATGAAGGTACTCATTAGACAACGTATGTGAAAAAAAAAACAAATAATTTAGTTTGATATTTATGGTAATCTACGTCCGCCTATAGAAGTAGCTGCATATTTCTTAAGTGATTCTACAAATAAAATTAAATATAATTATGAATCTTTTCAAAAATTTAATTCATATATATGTGGACACTTATTTCTTCTTCAATTAAAAAAAACTACTGAACAGCAACAATGTCTTTTACATTAAGTGGAACTTCATATACTTTAAATTATGACTTTTCTCTACCTATTTATTTGCAAGATGAATTCGATTATGAGATAGATCTGACAAACTTTGATAGTTACAATTCTATACCGAATATTGACAAAACAAATAATAACTTTGTTTGGGAAAGGCTTTCAAATAATTCAGTGAAGATTCCAGAAGGATCTTATGAGTTTGAAACTCTAGCAACATATATACAAGGCTAAATTCGAAGCATAGATGCCGAAGCTGTCATTAGAATTTCAACAGACAAAAATAGTAGAAAAGTAATTATAAGCAGCAATGGAGAGATAAGCTTTGATGTTGAGAACTCATTGGGTCCAATTTTAGGTTTCGGTAAAACAATATTAACTGGTAACAATATACATAAATCGATTTATCAAGTAAAAATTTTGAAAGTGAATACAATACTAATTGGTTGCAACATTGCATTGGGATCATTTTTAAATGGAACGCCTGTTCATATTATTCATCAGCTCTTTCCCACTGTACCTTTTGAATATAAAATAGTGGAAACACCATCAAATATCATTTACTTTCCGATCAATGTGAAAACTGTATCAAATATTTCAGTACGCATTCTTGATCAAGACGGTAATCTAATAAACTTTCAAGACGAGATAATTACCATAAGACTTAGAAAAATAACATTGTGAAAATGGTGTTGTATTTTCTCAGCAATGTTTGTCACCCATCACTCCCACAACAACAACATAAGAAACAACAACTCAAAATTAGAAAAAAGCGAAAATATAAAAATCAAGTGAAGCAAACAAGAAAATCCACTTCTACGCCAGCATCAGAAAAATTAACATCGGAAAATAGGCAATTTCTACAATCCTTAGGATATGAAGTTCTAGTATAATGGAGTTGTTAAATATAACTGGACATCCTTATAATGAAACATCAATAGAGCCTTACGAGCTTCATACTTATATGCCTTATATATCAGGAAATGTCAATTACAATGATGAAATAAGAATACCTATTAAAGAACTTGATGGATACACAGCACCATGTAACAGTTATCTGTATTTCGAAGGCAAACTGGTTAAAGAAGATGGTTTGGTTTCTACCAAATTGCAATTAGTAAATAATGAAATTTCTTCTCTTGTTCGAGAAATTCTTTACGAATTAAATGGGGTAGTAATTGATTCACTCAGAAATGTTGGTGTTGCCTCTACAATTAAAAATTACCTGTCTTTCAGTGAAAATGAGAGTTCAATGCTGAAAAACGCTGGATGGTTTCCGAAGAGAAAACAAGATGAGAAAGTTTTAGTGGATGAGTTTGGTAATTTCAATGTTTGCATTCCACTAAAATTATTATGTGGATTCTTTGAAGATTTTAAGAAATTAATCGTTCATATGTGTTAGGAAGTAGTCATTCTTCGAAATAGTAACGATTTGGATGCAGTGATCTGCGCAGATGACACAGAAAAGCTAAAAATTGTAATAGAGAAGTTATACTGGAGGGTACCACATGTAAAACTAAGCATTCCAGAACAACTGAGAATCAATAATATTGTTGTTTAAGGATTAGAACTTCCCATCGCATTTAGATCTTGGGAACTTATTGAATATCCATCCCTAACGCAGACGACAAGACATACATGGCTTGTAAAAACGACAACGAAAGTAGAAACTCCTAGACATGTCGTGATTGGTTTTCAAAAAAATCGTAAAGGAGATCTAAAGCAGGATATGAGTCAATTTGATCATTGTGACTTCAAAAACATACGAATTTTTCTTAATTCAGAAAGGTATCCATATAATGATTTATTCCTAAACTTTAAAAATAATAAATTGCAGAGCTCTATGAAATGTTTGAGAATTTCCAAGAGAAAGAATAAAATTTATTATCCAATATTCTACCCTGAAGAATTTAAGAAAGTTGCACCAATTATATATATTGATTGCTCTCGCCAGATGGAGTTCATTCAAACAGGATCTGATCAACAGCATATTGTCTCATTTTACATGAAAAACAGTTTACCTATAATCCATTGACAAAAATTGTGAAACAACAGTAAAGACGCTTGCGTTGTAGTTCATATTGTTTTCAGTTTGAGAATATTTTTTAAAATTTATTGAAGTGAATCAACTTACTTATATTCATTGTTTATAGTACTAAAACACCGGTTGTAGTAAAATAAGTGTATGATTTATTTTTTTCCATAATGGTACTTATCATAGATTTCCAAGGGTTCAAAGTGGAAAATAATCGGTTTATTGTAAAAGAATTAGCTGCGTTTAATGGAACTAGAACATGTGATTTTTTTATTCCAACCACCATTTTCATTTAGATATTTATCAAGAGCATACAAAAAGCAAGCCATTTGGTTAACTAATCATCATCACTGTCTTGATTGGCATGGAGGCTTCATCCCCTTGCACAAATTAAAGGAAATTCTTTTAACACTTGTTACTTCTTTACCAGCGGAAAATGAAGTTTATGTGAAGGGCAAAGAAAAAGCAAATTATTTAAGAAGTTTATTAGGAACAACTATTTTTGTAGAATTTAATGAACAACCTGCATTAATTAAGGATACACCTAGATGTTTTTTTCATTTAGAATCTCATTGTTACTGTGCGCTTACAAATGTTTATTATCTGTATGATATTTTAATGAATAAAGGTGTTTAAAAATACTTTTTTATTCTCTAAAGGGGAGAGGGGTCATTATAATAAAACAAATTTCAAGTAAAAAATCAGTTTGTATCACACCAGAAGCAAATATACAGTCTAATAATACAAAAATGAATAGTGATGATGGTATCGATGAACCTAACACTTGTTATTGGAAACAATTTGATGACTATTATAAGAGATTTTTGGAAAACATTAAGAATGAGGGTCCTTTTATTTTAAACTCTCACTATGCTGTTGATGGTTCACCTTTTGAACTTGAATGTGGAATGAGCATGGCTAGAAAATTTGAACCCGCAATAAGAATAGTGAACACTCAAACAAAACAAATATCTCTTTGAATCATTTTGATTGGAGAGAATTTATTACACAAATTGATCAATTGATACCAACCTACTTCAAGTCGTCAGTTGAATATGATCCATCTGAAATTAATATAGAAAGTGATGAAGGAATAAAACTTTTAAAAACAAATTTCATAGGAGTGAAAATTTTGAAAATATTTAATTCTTCAGGTACAACATTTTATTTCAAAGAAGAGGTTATTAACAAAATACTAAAAATTGATACAACACTAATCTCATTAAAAATTTCTATGTTGCAACATTTAAATTTTATTCATTATTACACTGCATTTACTGCAGTGCTCAGAGGATAGTCAAACCAATTAGATGGACATTGGGACAGACAAACTATTCTTAAAGCACTTGCTAACTGTTTCGATGGAAGTTTAGAATGTTATTCTATGAAAGAAAGTTTGATACATTATAGTGAACGAATATTAACTGACACCTTTAATGTTTAAATGAAATAAATCATTTACTGTTTTTAGGATTTCTCTTTTAAACCTAATCAATAAAAATAAAACAATTAGTAAGTTAATAATTTTATTCAAGTTTATACTGCAATATTGTCAACAGTTTTTCATACAACACTTTTATATAACAGCAATTTACATAATTAATTAAAACCGTTTTTTAAAACGGTATTGTTTACAAATTGTTACGATCTATTTACTATTAAACAGTTTAAACATATTTAAATACAGCTTATATGTTATAGTGATTAACAATTAAACAGTTTTACAAACAGCACTTATATGATATAGTGATTAACAATTCTATTTAATACCACTTATGCACTTGGAACAAAGAATTAGTTATATTTTGTTTTAGGTATAATATAATGACCCCAAGGAAGTGTATCTACAAAATTTTGTAAAATATATCTCTTGTCGTCTTCGAGACTTAAAACAATTTTACATTGTTCGGTTGAATAAACTTGATGAAGTTGTGAAACAATGCTTCGTTGCGTTTCGTATTTTACAGAAATATTTCTTAAACAATTTAGGTAATCTTCAAAAGTAATATTTTCTTTCATAACATAATATTTGACACCTTTACTTTTCTTAATACAATTTTTACTTGATCCTGCGTTTGAGACATTAAAATTTAAATCTTGCTCTACTAAATATGCATATTGTTTAGATTTAAGCCCTACAAAATCTGTCATAGTTCTCCTGTTATTTTCATCTTTCATTATTCCAATAATTTTTCGATTTTGAGGTAGAATGCCATAGGGATTTTTTATATCGTATTCACTAGTGTCAAACAAATCGGGATCTTTTTTAATGACCTCTTCGTAAACATCTTCACACTCTATTTCATACAATAAACTTTCTGTGTCTGTGTATAATAAACTGCAATTTCCTGGAAATTTATTCAGTATATAATTATAATGAAAGTTGTATATCATAGTTTTCGATAAATCTAAAATGCTCATTCCAACATATATTGGATTATTGAATAGTATATTTGTTTTCTTCAACTCAATGGCTACCAAGTTTTCATCAAGGAAGTTAGTAATTTTGACATTTCGGTGTTTTTTGAGGTTTTCTATCGTCTTCCCGTAAATTGAAATATTTAATAATTTAAATGTTTCAATTCCAAATTTATTTTTATATTCAGAACGAAGTTTGGAATTTAAATCTATATAAGGTTTAAGCCAACATCACTGATTAAATTTTAAAATTCGATGGATTTTGGTGAGAATCAAACCATTACATAAATATTGCTTTAAATTTCGGTAATGCAATATATATTTTTTATCGTAAAGAGTTGTCATAAGTTTAGGAATTTTTGAATTTGATGGAACTCTGTGTTCTGGAGCCAACGGTAGATCTTTATGAAGGCCGTGTATACTTTCAGGATATTTCAAATCAACTTCTAGTATGTAACCTACAGAAGAATTGTCTTATATGTTTAAGACGTCAAAGTTATCTGTAGGAAGATTTTGTCGCATAACACTTCCATATAAATTGTTTACATCAAAATATACTAAATATTTGGATTTTTCATCAAATTTGAATTCATTGTTAGCCCTAGAATATCTTTTGCTACATTGACTGATTCCACCCCTTACTCCTTTCTCAAAAAATAGTAAAATATCAATATCTTGAATGGTTTCAAGTTTACATTTGGTGTATTTCAGTATACAGTCGCATGAATACCCAGGAATAGTGTGATAAAACGCTGGATCAAGCCCGTAAATTTTGTGACACATATTTCTAAAACTTTGAAAGATATCTGATAAAAGAATTACATCGGTTTTCAGATATAAATTCGAATATTCCCCTAATGTTTTAATAGAAAATTGTTTCCAAATTTGCTGTGCGTGACGGTAATCTTCACCTGTTATGTGACAATAGAATAGTTTAATGCAAAATTGTTTTTGTGTAGGTAATTTAGTTCTTCTAGTTTTTCTAAGGAATTTAAATAGTCCAAAATACTCATTTTCTGCATAATAATTTAAAACAGTCATTTCATTACAATCCAGTTGATCCAATGAAAATGATAACTAAATGAGTCAACAAAGCGGAATTTGATGTTTGTCTCTGAATCTGTTTGAGTGAGGATTTTCTCTTGCTAGATCTTTGACGATGAAATGACTGCAAGTCAAGTTATGGAAAAATAAAGGAATAACAGTGGGTTTTTTATAATTTAAATTACAAGAAGAATGACAGAAACCCCTAAATTTTGAATTAAAATAATTATGGTCTTTAACTATTATGTCATTTTCATTAAATTTTTGCTCACAGATGTGACACTCTATTTCTTCCATTGGTAGAATAGTATTTTTTTTCCTGTACGTATTTGGCTATAATCTTTAATTCATTTATAAACCATTTCATACAGTCTTCCTCCCTGTAACTTCTGTAAAAGGACAAATTCTGATCATAGTCACAGTAAAAATAGTACCCTACACTAAAAGGTAGATGTTTTGGGTAACGTGTGGTTGAAATAACTTTTTTGTTACCATTTGCTTCTCGAAACGGTACCAAAATTTACTCGAAATCACAGTACATTACAAATGGCATTTTTTCTTTGTGACAAAAATTTTTAAACCTAATATATTTTCCCGCGGAAATGAAATTTTACATTGATTTAACTCTGCACAATATATTTCATGATCTTCTAATTTCGTTTGACTTCGAAAATAATTCAAACACCGATCACATATAAAACGTTTAGCTTTGGAATTCCCTAACTGGCTTCTTACTAATTTCGATAGATTCTTTATCCACACAAAATGAGTTTTTATTTTGATATTTAATGACTCTGATTGTTCCTGTATTTTTAACAAATTAACATGTCGATCTAATATTTTATTCTTTGTTAATCTTATCGGAACAACAGTTGAGTTATCTAGAGCAAAAATATTCACAGAAACATTATAATTTTTTTCAAATTTCGAGATTTGTGACATATTCATTGGAAACTGAATGCCTTTTAAATTTAGAACGCTGCTATAATGAGGATATGAGGATAACCTATCACAGTGATTCCGAGCAGGATATAAAAACGCCGTATTATTATATCAATTACAAATTCCTTAAACCAATCATTTAAATTTGTTCCCGAATCAATAACAGCAATTTTAGTATTGAAGTACTTATATTCTGTAATTAAGCCATCTCTACTGTTTTTTAAAAATTCACCACAGAAAGTGGTATGAACTTTAATAACGTTAAAAGATTCTAGAATTCTAGATATTCGACTTTTAAATAAGAAATAGCAGTCCTCTAAAAATTCAAAAATATCTTTATGTTTTAAATTAATAATTATTCCTGTTCGAAAACGATTAGAATATGAGGATTGAATGTCTTCCCATTTCACCATATTTGATCGTTTCGTTTGACCACCTCCTACATGTGTATTAACTAGCCATTCTTTAAATCGCGTAAGTGTCCTATATTTGTATGAAGTTTTCTTGATAATGCAATAGGTATATCAGAATTTTGTAGAGCTTTATTAAGTAAGAGTAAATTTAGTTTGCTTAATTTTCTGCACTTTTCACGATTTCTGTTAGAAGGATTATTACTCAGAACATTATAAGCTTTTTTAAAAATATTTACGATTTTATCACTGCGATTGGAGATTTCCATTTTTGTCCCAAGTATACAAGAAATGGTAACTTTTAAACATATGCAACTGCAAAGATAATGAAACTTTTAGACTTAAAATTTATGTAAGGAAATCTGTTGTGTTTTCAAATTAACACATGATTAATTATTAAAGAATTCTGGTGACACTGACATCTTTTCCTCACATTTTAAACTATCATCTTGCATGTTTTCATGAGATTTATTTTGTATCAGGAACAGATTAATTTTTACTTTCAATTTTGATAAATGAAGCTTTATCTAAAAGTTCTTTTATTCTATATAACTCTGATAAGAAATTATGAACGGCAATTGATTTTTCACAAAAACAGAAAATTATATCACACTCTTGACATTTAACACTCATGACAAAAGCAGATAATAAATTTAAAAAAAGATAATAAATTTAAAACTTAATCTTCCTTTCCAGTATTCCTAATTGAGATGTAGTTCTGAAAATAATTTCACGCTCTTTTTTTTTACAAAACAAATCTTGATAACACTTTATAAGTTAATTTTTATTTTCCACTATTTCAAACTGGTCAGTTTCGTGTTTACCGACTATTTTACTTTCTCGAAATATCAAAGAGTATTTATATTTAATGAATTTTGACTATGTGTTCGGTCATCCTATTAGGAAGAAAACCGGTATATTGTCTATTTCAACTAGCACATACTTTCCGTATTTGACCTTGACAATTTTCAATCCTATTATGGAAAATGGCTTGTCCTTTTCGAAGTCCTTGAGCTTCTTATAAGGCTTTTGCTTCAGTAATGTGATTTTGTTCAGTTCTGTAAGATCCATCTAACATTACAATTTTGTCCCTTTGAGCATCAACAAATATAAAAAAATAAATAAAATTAAATTTAGTGTATTAAAAAAAACACTGCTAAACATATATTTAAGTGAAATTGCTTTAAATAAAAATTGTAAATGATAACTTAGCTTTTTTTTTCTTTGAATAAACATAATTTTGGACTTTAAAAGACTCCAACAAATATATATTAATGAAAAAACTTTCTGCTTCCAGGAAAAATAATAGCTAACTATTAAGTTTTTAAATCAGAGCTATGCATTTAAACAAGAATTATCTTCAAGCAAAAATAATTAAAAAAGATAATTGTAATTGTTACTTACTTTTTAGGGTTTTGAATCACAACAATACCGTAACTTTTAGAGACCGTTAACAATATTGCAGTGTATGTTAATATGTTTTCTTTTCTGTCAATCGTTATTCGTTCGTTCGACTATGGAAGCAGTGAATTGGACGGCATCTATTTAAATGAAGACCATGGTTTACGTCACGTCTTCTTATTTGTATGCATCCCAAAATGAGCTGTATTAGCTCGGTTTCCCTAACCAAAAATAGGCATATCTAGCTAGATTTTCTGAATGACGCGTCTTCTCAGCTTACATATTCACAAAAATATCTAGAAGATATGATTCACTATAATTCCTATGCTTGTTACTAGGCTCTGAGCTTACCTTGTCTGTATGGGTCATGAGATTAATTATATCAGCTCAACTTTCACGTCCGAAAATATGCAATGTTTAATCGGTTATATGAATGATGCTTTTTCATAAATACACAATGAAAATATGTGAACATGAGTTTCATTATATTATTCGCCTTACTTTATTGTTATATTAAATTTTATTATTTTTTTCAGTAAACACCAGATTGTTTGCCTTTCAGTATTCTGATTGCTTAAAGTTTTAGATAATAAACATATGCCTTTCATATTAAAACTGATTAATTAACTAATTAAAAACAATGTATTATAACTTGGTTTATTTATTAGAAATTACAATTTAACAATTTTTATATTTTTAAGCCCTATTTGGTAATAAGATTAATACTAAAATTTAATTTGCTTAATCAGTAAGATGGTATCATCGAAATAAACTACATTTCTTCATCAACATTTCCTTGATCTTTCTCGCTAAACGTTGTATCATCTTCCTCACTATCCGACAGTAGTTCTTCATCTTTTAGGGTTTGTTTTTCCGATATTGAAAGAAATGGTATTAGTTCAGCCAAATATCCACGAAGTCCCAGATTGATTAATTTTTTGCAGAACTGATATCTGGTTATTGTCCCCTTGAGACAGCTTTTACACAGTTTTCTTGCTGCTTGGTATTTTGATGCTAATGCATAGCAATTCTCAACACTTTCAAAACGGCCTCATGATCTGCATCAAATTTCAAAACAGCGAATTGTGAACACAAAGACTTCAACCCAGTTGTAAAATCAATAATTTCAGGATAAGTTTTGTATGCCATCTACATGTTTACGTCTTACAAATAAAAAAAGACCACTGCTACTCAACACGATTTCAATAACTTATTAAAATATTCGGTAACTTCCCTACATTATATATTTCCCACCACGACACATATTTGATTAAGGTTTCCAAATACAGCTATGTACATAATCGTTCAAATATCCACGTCACAGCTATTAAATTCCATCACTCCAAAAACAGACACAATCTCTCTGCCTCCCCCTCCAGCCCCCAAAATCACCCTGCGAATTCTTAGACCACGATACCCTTGAAAACGCCATATACTTTCTGGACCACTGTCTCATTGATTTTTCATAGGATTTTCTAGACCAATTCGCTGGTCCAGAAATCTCATAGGACAGGATAGGGGCTTGGTGCTCTAGGCCCCTTGTTGTTTATCTACTATAATTACAGGAAGTAGCGTAAATTTTTATTTAATTATTGATTATTATTTTGTTCAAAGATCTATCAAATAACAAAAACTATTCTGTACGCTTATAGTACATATAACAGAAAATAAAATAAATAATATTTACCTTAAGATTCAGATGACGCTGAGAGATACTTTGATTTGAGGGCTGAAAATTTTTTGCCGCAATCACTATGATACACCATTTTATCACTTAACTCCTCAGGTAAATCAACGTTTTTATATTTATGATGAAGTGATTTTATAATTTTTAAATTTCATGACAAATGGCAGGTTTAAACTTAAGCAAATTGTGACCGTTGTTTTTCTTGCAAAAAACACAAACAATTTCTTGTGCACACAACTTTTTGTAACAATCACAATGTTATACTACTGCATTGTTAATTTCATAAGGCAGAACAATGTCCTTATACTCTTGTCCAAATAGTTTTATATTTTGCAATAGTTCATGGCTTTTCGAAAAAATCCTAGGTGTAAACGTAATAAACGCGTTACTATTTTTTTCTTCACAGAAAACAGACAATTTTTTGTGCTTCCATAATTAATTCACTAAGAGAAAATTTCTCACATTTTTACCGTAATTAAAAATAATACACAGACCTGGCAATAAATATAACACTGATAAGAGATATTATGGAAAGAAACAAAACAATAATTACGACAAAGAACCAATAATTAAGTAAAAAAATAATTTCTTATAGAGTCTCTCATAGAAGTCAACTTACTCCGAAGAAACTGACAAGCTAAATTTTAAATATTTTTCATAATGGCCTGTAGTGAATTGGATTAAGTGGACTGTAGATTTGAGATGGTCCTATTTTGAAAAAAAAACTCTGCCTTAAGCGCAATTATTATTTCTCTCAATTATAAAATAATAATTGTAATTTCTTAACATTGCATTAGTTTAATTTTAAATCGATCGCTGTTTTGTTTATTTCAATAATAGAAACTCATTCAGTTTGTCGGTGTTTACCGGACATTTTTTGTCATTTAAGGAATTTGCCACTCATTCACATCTGATTTATGATACATATATACAGTCTGTCTCTATAAACTTGTAGTTTATTAATTTTTGTGAATATTCATTTATAGTAATTGGTATTTTTCTCTTTAAGTCGTATAATTGTCATGTTAGTGTACAGTGGGGTTCATAAAAGCTGCTCTCAATTAATTAACTCCTATTAATTATCAACATTTGTTATTTTTTAATTTGATTCGCTTAGTTCAGCAGTTTAAGTTATTATTTGTGTTCGGCTTATAATAATTTATACTTTAAAATGGCGGATAGAAAATTAAATCTTGCCATTTTTCAACGCAAAGCTGAAATTGTAATGGTAGAGGAATTGTTGAACATTGCGAAGCAATCTCTTACTGATAGGACTATGCATAATAACTTCAAATGAAGATACAACCGCTTAGAAGCAATTCGCGAAGCCTTTGATAGGCAACACAATATCATTCAAACTCTTATGTCTGCACAAGATAATGCTGATTTGGATGGGCAGATAGGGATAGCTCGTGCTTCTTACACAAGTTTTTATGAAATTCAAGCTATTCACATGCAGCTTTTTGATGACTCTAGAGATTCATTTGAGTCCCATAACACTAGTATCCCTCGCATTAATGTAAAACTCCCAAAAATAGAAATGCCACACTTGAGTCTTTGATTCATAATAATGACTCGCTCTCAAATGTCGACAAATTTAATTACTTAATAGGCTTGGTTCACGGCGCTCCACTTAAACTCTTGAGATCCTCTCCCTTGACAGGTGAGAATTAGTTAGTTGCTTACAACGCATTGCGCAAGCGCTATGCGAATAAGCGTTTAGTTGCTAACTTTTATTGGCAGGCTATTTCTCGATCTAAAAAACTCTCCAGTTCTCAAGGACTCAGAGAGCTAGTTGATGTTTTTAGTGAAAACCTTTCTGTGATGGAAAATATGGGCTTTCCTGTGAAGCAATGGGACTTCATTCTCTTCACAATTCTGTTCCAACGACTCGACTCAGATACCGCTCTGAGGTTTGAGTGAGACTGCGTTTCGGAACTTGAATATCTATACTTTGATATTTTGCTGAATTACTTGGAGAGGCAATGCGCCGCTCTAGATTCTCTAAATATTAGTAAATCTTAAGTTCATTATCCCCGTTTTAAAACATCAAAAAATAATTCTGCCAGTACATATGTCATAAATTCTCAATCTCAATTCTCTAGTAACATCATCTGTCCATTATGTAAAACCGCACACCGCATTTGTAATTGCCCTGAATTTCTCTCAAAATCTCCTCATGATAGAATTGCTATCACTCGTACCCATGGATAGTGCACAAATTGCTTAGGATATAAGCATACATCTTCTCGATGCTCCTCTACACAATGCTGTAGAAAAAGTTCTCGCAAGCATCATACTCTTTTGCATTTTACTGATGCCTTGCGCAACTCACAATCGCCTTCGGGCTTACCAAATCCTCAGCTCGCTTCTAGTATTAGACAGGAAGAAAAACCATCTCACACTCTCAAGATTGCCTCGGCAGATCCTTGTATTTATTCTCAACTCAGCACTTCGAATATTTCTCTTCTCACAGGAGTGCAGGATACCGTTTTCTTATCCACTGCTCTAGTGGAGATAAAGGATGCTGGTGGTCATTTTCAACCGGTTAGGGTTCTTCTAGACAGTGGAAGCCAATGTAATCTTATAACCAGTAAGTGTTGTAAGAGACTCGGATTATTCAAGTGCACTACACCTCTTAGTATTGGAGGTGTGGCAGAATAAATACTCAATCGTTTTCTGAATGATACTCGTGGCATATTTTTCAATGTCTAAGTGCTTCTTGGTGTTATTTCCCAAGAAGCACTTAGACGTTAAATACTCAATCCTCACATATTGTTTCTTGTATGCTTCGGCCTCGCGGAGCTTTGACTCCAGTTTTCGATTTTGATGCTGTGGTCTTACATCAAATTTTCTCTGATATGCCCTCATCGGATATCCCATTGGACTATTTCAAAGATTTCAATCATTTGACACTCGCCGATCCTTAGTTTAATATTTCTCGTCCAGTAGATATGCTCTTAGGTGCTGATATGTTTGGTGCATTGTGGAAGGTTAATACCTTGCAACCCCGATTCGGTGGCCCTGTAGCCTTGGAAACTACTCTGGGATGGATTCTCCTGGGAAAGATAGACTTTCCTTCCGTCTTAGTGAGCACTTTTATAGCTAGTATTTCACTAGAAGACTCTGTAAAGGTTCCAAAATTGGCAGCAATTTCTGTGGAGGATAAACAGGCAGAGGTCCTCTTTTCTCGTACTATTTCTCGAATATCCACACGGATGTTCACTGTCGAATTACCCTTTAAACATTCACACTTTCATTTCCAAGGATCTCGTGATGTAGCTCTCAAAAGATTCTTGTCCCTGGAACGGAGGATATAAAAGAGTCTGTTCTGTATGAACGCTACAAGGACTTCATGCAAGATTATTTGAACTCTGGCCATATGGAATTAATCCCCATGGAGTTGTCTTCGATGACATGTGTACTGGTGCAGATTCTATCTCTCATGCTCTTCAATTCCAGAAAGAATTGATATCTCTACTCCAAAAAGGTCAGTTTGAGCTGCGTTAATGGGCGAGTAATAAACCTGCTCTATTTTCTCATTTGCCCGCTTCGCAGATTCATTCTGAGGCTCTTTCTCTGGATTTCGATCTCGAGTTTAACCAGACAGTAAAAATTTTCGGACCATTTTTGTTTTAAAGTTCATGCATTTAATAACTTATGCACCGAACGCTCAATACTTGCAGAATTGGCACGAATCTTTGACCCATTAGGATTTCTAACACCCCTTACTCTCTCAATGAAATTAATTATTCAGCAATTATGGGCTAGTGGTATCGATTGGGATGCTACTCCTGATGCTTCTATCATTCATAAGTGGACTACTATATGTTCTCAGATAGAGGTTCTCTCTCAAGTTCACATTCCTCGACTAGTTCTCACATTTCCTTTTTGTTCGAAACAGTTGCATGGATTTGCTGATGCATCGGAACCGGGATACGCTCCAGTTGTTTATCTTCGTCTTGAGTTATCTTCTAACAAATATTGCTGTCATTTCATATGTAGTAAATCGCGCGTTGCTCCACTCAAGATAGTCTGTCCTCGACTAGAATTGTGTATTGCTCTACTTCTCTCAGAGTTTTAGTCGTCGTAAAAGATTCTCTAGGCAAAAAGCTTGAATTTTCGTCGATCACGGCTTACTCGGATTCTACTGTTGCCTTGGCTTGGATAAGAAGTTCTCCTCACCGATGGGTTACATTTGTTTCCAACCGGGTATCTCATATTCAAGAAAGACTGGCTCCATCTCAATGGCACTATGTGCGATCTGAAGAAAATCCTGCCGATCCTGCTTCTCAAGGACTATTACCTCAAATTCTGGCCGAGAGTTCCTTATGGTGGCCGGGGCCGTCATGGCTCTCTCTTCCGGAATCCCAGTGGTCTCCTGAGGTTCTCCCATGTCTCGATGATATACCTGAAACTACCGTAGAGCAACGTTAATTTGTATGCACTCTCTCAGATCAGTACAATTTACTAGAAAATATTCTTAATACGTTTTTATTATCCGAATAATCTCTTACTCTATGAGATTTATTCACAACTCACGTCCTCCTAAATCTGCCCAGAATCACTCAGTGACAGCTGCTGATTTGGATAAAGCTTTGTCAACTATTATTAAACTTGCCCCGACTCAACATTATTCTCAAGATATTGCGGCTCTTAAGAAAAACTCTCAACCTTCAAAGGTTCTCTATAAGCTCAGTCCGTTTCTGGATAAAGACGTTTTACTCAAAGTGGGTGGGCGTCTGGTGCAGGCCCAAATACCAGTTTCTCAAAAACACCCCATTCTTCTTCCTGGTAATCACCGCCTAACACAACTTGTCATCGAAGATACTCACTTAATATATTTACACACAGGACTTCAAACGCTTCAGTATATTCTGTTCCAAAGATACTGGATAATAAATGCTAAGCGTACAATCTCAAAAATAACATCACGATGTTTTCGCTGTTTCCGTACACATCCCAAATCGACGCAGCCGCGTATGGGGGATTTTCCACTTGCACACATTTCGGAAGTTAAACAATTCTCCAAAGTAGGTGTCGATTATGGTGGCCCTTTTCCGATCACCCTCGCTCGCCTTCGAGGTGCTAAAGTTCTCAAGTCTTATATTTGTCTCTTTGTGTGTATGGTTACTAAGGCAATACACATAGAATTGGTGTCAATTCTCTCATCTGATGCGTTCATTGCAGAGCTTCGACGTCTCATCTCTAGAAGAGGTCGTTGCGATGATAATGTTGTAAAGTCCGTGGGTTCAATTTAAAATGATAAAACTAATATTCACTTTCACTTCTCTAGAACTGTATTTACATCAAATTATACAGAACAGCTGATTCACAATAACATTACGAATACGCTCGTCGTCCTTTCTAACTAAACTGCTGCGAGGATGGGTCCTCCTTTTAAACTCAGCGTCGAATTCTCTAGTATAATCCAGTGTCAATTTTACAGTTGTCGAGTTATGATCGAGATAAGTTTTTCTCCCGTCCGAACCTTCCAGCTGTTTTTTATATCCTAGCGGTCGTTGTCGTACTGAAATGAAACAGGGTCGGCTTTGGTAAATTTCGTAACACTGCCCCCCCTTTTAATTCTGATCGTCCCGATCAGAAAGATCCTCTCCATGGTAGAGAGCGAGTCGATCTAAATGGACCACCTTCCGGTAGACGACGTCATTAAGCCTCTTGACCACCTCGTATGGACCATCCCAGGCGGGTGTAAGCTTTGGGGATTTCCCCTGCTCCGTTGGGGGTTGTACAGCCAGACTTTGTCCCTCTCCTGGAACCCGACTGAATTGGCCTTGAGGTCGTATCGCGTCTTTATCCGGTCAGTGGTGGCCAACATCTGCGTTCGAGATAATTCATGTATTGCCAGCATGTTATGTCGGAGCTGGTAGGCATAATCGTCGATGTCTTGGGAAGGTTCTTTGGGGGAGCCAAATGCCAAATCGCAGGATAATCGCAGCTCCTTTCCGAATAAGACCATGGCTGGGGTCAGGCCTGTACTATTATGTACGGCAGAGCGATATGCCAACAGGAATAGGGGAATATGCTCATCCCAATCACGCTGGCTATTGCTGACGACCTTGGATAGGTGTTGTTCCAAGGTCCTGTTGAATCTTTCGACCATTCCGTCTGACTGTGGGTGCAATGGTGTTGTTCTCGTTTTCCTGATCCCCAACATCGTGCAAACCTTCTGGAATACATTCGATTCGAAGTTACGCCCTTGGTCTGAATGTAGTTCCATCGGGACGCCAAACCTGCTAAATAGTTGTTCTACTAGCACCGTCGCTACCGTGTCTGCCTCTTGGTTGGGTATCGCATATGCCTCAGGCCATTTGCTGAAGTAATCCATTGCGACCAGAATGTATTTGTTCCCCCTCTCAGACTCGGGAAACGGACCGGCGACATCGATTGCGATTCTCTCAAATGGGACGCCCACATTGTACTGCTGCATTCTGCCCTTGGTCCGGGTCTTCGGCCCTTACTGGCCGCACAGATGGTAGATTTGCGGCACCAAGCTCTGACGTCTTCGAAGTAATTCACGCAGTAGTACTGCTGGCGAACTTTGTCTAGAGTTTTATTCATTCCCAGGTGGCCTCCGGTAATCCCATCATGTACTTCGGTCAGGATGGCTGGTACCTTTCTCTTCGGAACTACCACTTGGGACTTGGTTTCTCGTCCATCAGCGCTTTCCCAGACTCGCTTGAGCATTCCATTGTCTACTCTTAGAGAGTCCCATTGAGCCCATAACGATTTCAGCACGCCTGAGTATCTAACTACCTCGTCCCAACGTGGCCTGGGTGCCCCTCTCATTTTGAGTGGTGACAAGATTGGTTCGATGTCTGGATCAGCCTTTTGGTCCTGGATGCACTGTTCCGTTATCCAGTCTTCATTGGCCTGCACTCGGATCTGCCTAATGGAGATACCATCTCGCTGTTCGGCCTTCAGACAATGTCCGCATTCCGCTCTACACGGTCTTCTGGATAGGGCATCGGCATTATTATGCAAACGGCCGGCACGGTGTTCCACCTTGAAGTCGTATTGCTGTAATTTCTCCACCCATCTGGCCAGTTGTCGTTCCGGTGTCTTCATGTCCAGCAGCCATTTGAGTGCGGCATGATCTGTTCGGATTAAGAAATGTCGACCATAGAGGTATTAATGGAAATGGTCTACAGCCCTTATTATTGCAAGAAGTTCTTTTCTGGTGACGCAATAATTTCTTTCCGGTTTCGAGAATCCACTGCTGTAGTACTCGATCACCCTCTCTTCACCATCTTGCACCTGGGATAGGACGGCCCCCAAACCGGTGTTGCTGACGTCGGTGTCTAAGATGAACTTGCCGGACTGTGTAGGAAAGGCTAGGATTGGGCTGGAACATAGTGCTGCCTTCAGTCGCCTGAATGATGCCTCGTAATCCTGATCCCAACGGAGGGTGTCTTTCTCAGTGGTCTGCCGATGTAGAGGCGCGGCAATGGTGGCAAATCCCTCAAAAAATCGCCTGTAGTATGAACAGACGCCCAAGAAGCTTCGCAGTTCATGCTTGTCTCTCGGGACTGACCAACGGATCGCTTCTATTTTGTCCTCATTGGTGCGGATTCCTGACTCGGAAACGACATGGCCCAAAAACTCTACTTCTTTTTGGAACAAGGAACACTTCTTCGGGTTGAGTCTCAGGTTGGCGTTATTAATTCTGGAGAATACTTCGCCCAGGTTCTTCAGATGGTCGTCGAATGTCTGACCCATGACTAGAATGTCGTCGAGGTACACTAAGCACGTCCTCCATGTTAACCCGATCACTACATACTCCATTAGCCTCTCAAATGTAGTGGGTGCATTACATTACCCAAAGGGCATGACCGTGAACTGAAACAGCCCTTTACTGGTGGAGAACGCTGTCTTCTCTCTGTCGTTTGCGTGTATACCAACCTGTCAATATCCACTTTTTAGGTCTAGTGTGGAGAACCAACGGAAGCCTGCTAGTGGTCAAAGTGTCATCGATTCGGTGTAGTGGATAGCTGTCTTTCTTCGTGACGTCATTCAGCTTTCTGTAATTCACACAAAATCGGGTGTTTCCATCCTTCTTTTTAACTAGCACGACGGGAGCAGACCATGGGCTGATGGATGGCTCAATAACTCCATTTTGTAACATGGACTCGATGTTTTCCTCGACTGCCTGTTGTTGCCCCAATGGTAGTCGTCTAGGTGGTATTCTGATGGGTTGAACCTTTCCAGTATCTATTCCATGCTGGATGATGTTGGTGCGACCGGTGGTTCCATCTTGACTGTTAAAAATTTGCCAGTGCTTTGTGATAAACTGCTTGGCTTTCTTCTGGTTCTATGGTGTCAGGTATGTCAAATGGTCAGCAAACTGTTGTAGGAACTCTTTACTGGGCCGTCTCCTTCACCGACGTCTGGTACTCTTCTTCGCAATTGATGATGGTCTCTACTGGCTCGAAACAAGCTATCTCTTGACCATTGGCAATTCTGATGTCGTTGTTGGACAAATTCAGGACTCTGATTGGTATATCTCGTCCGGTTTTAACTGTAACCAGTCCAACAAGTAGTCATGAGCTGAGTGTACGGGCTACACCATCCCAACGCAGCTTCCAGGATTGCTGTCTAGCTGCCCATGAATAATCTGTTCCGTTCGACCGGGAATTCTAGCTGAAGACTTTGCCACAATTTTTATGGAGGTGACTGAACTGTTGACGGGCCGTGTCAATACAAATTCCTCATTAAGGAACCGAAGAACATCATACCTCGGGTCGAACATAAATCCATGCTGGCTAATTAGGTCCATACCCAAGTATAAAATCGTCCTCAATATTCGCTACTAGGACCCTATGCCGGATCATGTGATCCCCTATCTGTAGCACGACATCTGCCTCACCCTGTATTGACATGGACTCGCCGGTGACTGTTCTTAGCTGGATGGTATTGGTAACTGGCCGAATTTCTGATGCTCTCAAAACTCCGGACTTGCCAATGGACACATCGGCGCCGGTATCGATGGTGATGGTAACTGCTCGCCCATTGATGATGCCTCTGATGACTAGGCTGCCGCTATCTCGGCAAAATTCCCGGATGGATACTGTCCTGGGGGCTGGTGGAGGGTGAGTCAGCACTCGCCCCCTTATGCTGACTGGTTGGAATTTCCCTGGTTGGTAAGGTCTGTTTGTTGGCTACCCCTGGTTGGTGATCGGTCCGGTAGACTTACTCGGCAGTCACGTTGGAAGTGTCCTGTCCGTCCGCAGCGGTAACATGCCCCTCTGGTACCAGTTCTGTGTGACCGTTCTAATATTTTATTCAGACCAGCCAGCAGCGCTTGAAATGGTGACTCTGACTCTTCCTTGTTGAAGGAAACTGCTCGGACCCTCGGCTTGGACATGTTCATGACGGCCTCTACTTCCAAAGCCCGAAGTAGAGCTTCATTATTCTTCTTGACGCCACTCAGTCTTAAATTTCTTTGTACTTCCAAATCTCTGATGCCGTTTATGAAAATATGTGTGGCCAACTGGTCATTCCTTTCCTCTGGCAGGTCTGGGTAGGACAAGTGAACGAACTGTCTAATCTCTGCTTCGAATTCTTGGAGGCTTTCACCGGATTTCTGCGTTTTTCCACTCAGTTGGACTTGGTATACCTGGCTCAAGGATTGATTGTCGTATCGTTTGTCTAGGATGGCGATGATCTTGTCGAAATTGCCTTGACCATCGACTGGAATGCTTTGGAGGAGTTCTAGGGCCGGATCTCTTAACGAAATTACGTGGATTGTTCTTGGTTATCCCATCCATTAGCTCTAGCCACGGCTTCAAATTGCCGTTTATACATAGGCCAAGATGAGTTGCCTTCGAATGTGGGTGGTTTACTAAAGGAACATTATAAACTCTAGTTGTGTCTAAAAACACAAGGTTAAGGCAAAAAAATGTAGTGAATTTGATTAAGTGGACTGTAGTTTTGAGATGGTTCTATTTTGATAAAAAACTCAATTGCCCTTCATAAGAAAACTCTTACCTTGTCTACGAGTTAGATCTAGTAAAAGCCTTGGGAAATCTGCCATCCATGTATTTGTCTGCATTCGGCGCGTGTAACCGGCCTTAACCCTGGGTTTTTAGGCACAACTAGAGTTTATAATGTTGGGCAATGCGCACTCATGATCAATAATTCAATAAGTCAGTAATAGCTGCACACGCACTTTGAGGTTGCACTAGCGACCACATAGGATAACGTTTTTTCCTTGAGAATTTCTAACGAGAGTCTTCTTTTCTTCTTACTGCGATTGCGCTTAAGGCAGAGTTTTTTTCAAGCAATTGAAAATATACATATGTAAATATAAAGGCTGTCTCTTTTAAACTAAAAAAAGACAGAGTCTTCTGAACATACCGGCGACCAAAATGGTACATTTTCAAAACACGAGTGAGAGATAAAAATAAAAAAAACAGTTATGAGGGTGCGAGCCTTGTTGTACTCTAGAGATGAGTTTAATCTATACATACATATATATATATATATATATATATATATATATATATATATATATATATTGTGTATAGGACCCACTAATTCTTTGAGCCCCTTACGTTCCGTACCAATTTATTGTGAAATTTTTGTTTATATTATATATTTATTTATTCTTTTTATTATTTTTAGAACTTTAGAACTTTGCCCTACTTTAAACTAGCTACTTTGCTTTGGTTTGATTATATATTTTGCATATCACTATTTTTATAACTTTATTATTCAAACTTTATTTCTTTATTTAAATTCTCAGGGTTTTTAATTTTACCTATAGCATTCATACTCCTATCTCAAGGTGGTTCAACAGGTTCTAATATTTAAAATCGATACTTACATTTTTATTTTCCTTATAACTGCTCTGCTTCTATGTTCTTTCGCTTGTTCAACACTATTGCTCATTTTTATTACTTCAAACCTCTTTAAATTTTACTGAATTGAATTTAAAATTTAATTTTAATTGAAAAGAATCTGGATGATACTCTAAATGTTCAATGTTATTCTTGGCTCATAATAAATTCAACACAACTTTCCATTTCAAATTTCAACAACATCCTTTATTAAACATAATATAAATAATTTAACCAAACAAATAAATAAATAAATCAACAAACGAAATCATTCCTATCTACTAAATTTTTATGAGAAATTTCTCTTTTCATCCTATCATTTCAAATCTACAATTTGTTATTTTAATATCCTTAACTAGTATACAAATAAATAACTCAATGTTCACTTTATTTACATTTTCAAACAATTATTGTTTCACTAACCTTTTACTCCTTGTTGTGATTACTGTCCATAAGTTCCAAATCTGTTCATTGTCCATTAGAACCTTTATTTTATAAACAAATTTTTATTTTTTTTGGTTCCCATTCCATATTTGTTTACCAATATTACATGTTCACCATCTTGTTTAATTGTCAATTAAATTAAATTATAATTTACCAAATTCTTCTTATTTACTGTTTATCAATAACTACCATTTTTGTTGATCTGTACAAATTTTTATTTGAAATTCCAACTTAATTGTCATTTTCGTCGGTCAAATAGGCACTACACTTTAATTTTACCGTACATAAGAATTTTAGACACTGCCAACCTAAATGTCATTGGAATTGTTTTGGCAATATGTCTAACCACTTTTCACTGCTTAACTTCTACTAACAAGTTTTAGGTTATTGCAAAGAAAACAACACATCACATGCTCTGGTACTAGTTCTATTCAAAAATCAGGAACGAAAAAGAGACTGCTGCTATCCAAACGTAAGCTTTTATAGTATTTTAAAAACAACTGCCTGCTAAGTTGCGTTTAATCTGGCCCCGAACCATATTTGGATGAGTTTTTCAATTGTTTTGGAGCGTCTTCATTTGTTTTGATGCGTTTAACAAATTCTGCCTTGCCCGTCACCCAAAAATACTTAGCCCGTGTAAATCTCCATAAGAAACAAAAATTTTCTTTTACCCTTATTAAATGATGTTTTTCTGATAGTTTATTTTATTTTAAGAACTTTTTTATTGTTGTCAAATTGCGTTTTTTATTTTGTACTGTTGCAATTGCATGTATTTTTACTAATTAATATTGTTTTAGGTGTCTAGCATGGATTTTTATGTTTTCCTTACAACTTACATTAGTATTTTTGGAGTTATATCTCAACATATCAACATTTTGAATTACCTTTTATGACTACTTGTGAGTATTTACAGCTTTTATTATTACTAAAATTATCTTAACTATTTCCTATTTTATACATATTTTCCCTTTATCAAAGTCCAAATAGCTTATTTACAATTATTGCTCCTTTTTACTGGCTCGTTGGAATGGCTTGTTTTCGAAATTGAAATATAAAAGTTGTGCTGGCCCTTCATTCAATAAATGGTTTTGCTAAGCCTTTTATATCATAAGACCTGAATCTCAGTTGATTCTTTTCAACTCTTACCATATATTTCAAGAAAATTTGGTTTATTAGTAATAAAATTTTTCCATTATTCATTTAAATGCACCTGATGGTTATGCAACCAACATATTCGCTACTAACATGCGTTTAGTCTACACTCTGTCTTTGAATCTATTTGATATATTTCCTTTTATTTTGGTTTATGGCTATTTTAATTCCATAACAATATATATATATATATATATAAGAGAGAATAGCCATATTGGCAAAATGGGAGTTAAATATAAAGAGATAGAGAGAGATGTAAGTAAATGAGGAAAGAGATGGAAAGTTAGGGAACATAAGGAGTTGGTTATGAGTCATGTGGTAGAGGACACACCTTAGAGACAGGACGCTTAAATTCGCCCTTTTGGGTAGGAACAGTTACAACTCGAATTACGCCATCCGCACCAGGATGGACATCAATTACACGCGCTAGCGCCCACTGCAAAGGTGGTGAATTATCTTCCTCCAAAAGGACAAGAGTACCAATATTAATAGGCGTGCTTGAGTCACTCCACTTACTCCTTTATTGAAGAGTGTGCAGGTATTTCTTATGCCATCTGTCCCAAAAATGCTGATGCATACGTTGAACTAGCTGCCAACGAGAGGGATGAGATAACTTCAGTCCTGATGTATCAGGATCAGGAAATGTGTTTAGAGGAGCAAAGTGAGAAAATGAGAAGGTGAGAGTGGTAGTAAGTTATTGGGACTAGAGCTGGCGGCGTGAGAGGTTTTCTTAAGAGCCGCAATATCTTGAGAATAATGTTGAGTCTGGGCAAGTTTAATGAGAGTTGCCAAAGCTTTATCCAAAACAGCAGCTGAAAATGAGTCGTTCTGGGCAGATTGAGGATGACGTGCGTTGTGAATAAATCTCATAGAGTAAGAGATTATTCGGATAATGAAAACTTATTAAGAATATTTTCTAGTAAATTGTACTGATCTGAGAGAGTGCATACAAATTTACGTTGCTCTACGGTAGTTTCACGTATATCATCGAGACATGGGAGAACCTCAGGAGACCACTGGGATTCCGGAAGCGAGAGACATGACGGTCCCGGCCACCATAAGGAACTCTCGACAAGAGTTTGAGGTAATAGTCCTCAAGAAGCAGGATCAGCAGGATTTTCTTCAGATCGCACATAGCGCCATTGAAATGGAGCCAGTCTTTCTTGAATGTGAGTTACCCGGTTGGAAACAAATGTAACCCATCGATGAGGAGAACTTCTTATCCAAGCCAAGGCAACAGTAGAATCCGAGTAAGCCGTGATCGACGAAAACTCGAGCTTTCTGCCTAGAGAATATTTTACGACGACTAATAACTCTGAGAAAGTAGAGCAGCACACAATTCTAGTCGAGGGACAGAAATTGTCTTGAGTGGAACAACGCGCGATTTACTACACATGAAATGACAGCAATATTTGTTGGAAGATGACTCAAGACGAAGATAAACAACTGCAGCGTATCCCCTTTCCGATGCATCAGCAAATCCTTGCAACTGTGCCGAACAAAAAGGAAATGTGAGAACTAGTCGAGGAATGTGAACTTGAGAGAGAACCTCTATCTGAGAACATATAGTAGTCCACTTATGAATTGACAGAAGCATCAGGAGTAGCATCCCAAGCGATACCACTAGCCCTTAATTGCTGAATAATTAATTTCATTAAGAGAGTAAGGGGTGTTAGAAATCCTAATGGGTGAAAGATTCGTGCCAATTCTGAAAGTATTGAGCGTTTGGTGCATAAGTTATTAAATGCATGAACCTTAAAACAAAAATGGTCTTGAGAAGGATTCCATTGGAGACCGAGAATTTTTACTGTCTGGTTAAACTCGAGATCCAAATCCAGAGAAAGAGCCTCATAATGAATCTGCGAAGCGGGTGAATGAGAAAGTAGTGCAGGTTTATTACTAGCCCATTTACGCAGCTCAAACTGACCTTTTTGGAGTAGAGATATCAATTCTTTCTGGAGTTGAAGAGCATGAGAGATATAATCTGCACCTGTGGCGCCTTAAGCACAATCGCAGTAAGAAGAAAAAAGAGACTCGCTGTTCGCCTCTCGTACAGTACGGACCTCGCTAGAAACTCTCAAGGAAAAAACGTTATCCTATGTGCTCGCTAGTGCAACCCAAAGTGCATGTGCCGCTATTCCTCACTTATTGTAAACCCCCTCGTGAGTGTGCATTGCGCTTAAGGCAGAGTTTTTTCCAAGCAATTGAGAATATACATATGTAAATATAAAGGCTGTCTCTTTAAACTCAAAAAAGACAGAGTGTTCCGAACATGGCCTATTCCCCAAGCAAAGAATTTTGTCTCTGTATTCAGGTACAAATACAAAGTGTCATTGAGAGTTAGTGATGTATTAGAGTAAAATTAATGTTAATTATTACATCAAAATAACTCTTCTGTCCTATGGAATTCTTGCTAATTGTAACCGCGAAAATCTTCTCCTAATTTTTTAAAATACTTAGAATAATGTGGACTAAATCATCCATAAACGGCAGACTTGTTAGAGAATATTTAAAAAAAACTACCCGTTATAGCAACTTTAAACTTACCTGACAGGTAATTGTAACCGAAAGAATCATCTGCCAAATTTTTTATATATTTATCATGGTATGAATTATAACAAGTCTAAATGGCAGACGTTTTAAAGTATATTTTAAAAAGGAAAAATTCGACAACTTAAAAAATTAAAAGGTTATTTTTTCAACCGCGTCCACCTCGGCAGAAGTAGATTCTCACACTATAATACTATCAAATAAATATATGAAAAATTTCAGCTTTGTAGCGACTACCTTAGTCGAGGTGGCGATCAGCTCTTAGAATACAATATACAAGATTTCTTGCGAATGCAATAAATTTTATATTGGAGAAACATCGAGACAATTAAACGTACGGATAAATGAACACAAGAATTACATAAAAAACGACAATTTGAAAAATCGAAAATGTTTGAACATGTTTGGGACCTAGGCCATGAAATACAATTTGAGAATTCAATTATACTTCACAAAGAACAACATAACACAAAATGAAAAATAAAAGAGTCTGCCTTAATTATTTTGAATGAAGACGATTGTATCGCTTCTACTTTTGTAGAATTCAATCGTATCTGGTTACCGACAATTAAGGAAGAAATTATTAATGGTCATCTCCTTTCGAACAACCCAGTATCGGGATAGTTCATAAGGTTTTTCGTAGGTTTTTCTTTATGACGTTAATGGGATCCCTGAAACAGCAGAATTCTTTGATCGTATTTTTGGCGAATGCGTTATCTTATAACAAAGTCGTACCTAGGAACGCCACTTATAAATTCTAAAGACAACTCCTTCAAATTCTTCCAACTTGAAAGCTGTTTAACCATAATACATGATCTTTAGAATTTTTTGTGCTACCTGTATATATAAAAACAACACTTTGTTCTTATGTCAACTTAATGTCATAAATCAAACTTTTATTTTGCAATTTACATTTTCAGTACATATTAAGCCATTGACAAAGAAGTCAGAATCGACTTTCAAACGTTTGGTTTTTTCTTTCAATATACAGCTTTTTATTTAAAAAAAAAAACAATAACAGTTGTTACAATAGATTGTCACTAACATTATTACCAAGGTAACACTAATAACCAGGGTATATTAAGGATGTTGACCAACGTCAATACTATTACATTGATTTTGCAGTGACACAAAATAAGCACCAATTTTGATTACTTCACTGATTTTGCGAAAAAGGGCGCTAACAATAAGGAATTGCCGTTTTGATGTATTTACAGGGTGTTCGTAACGGTTTCATTTTGATTAATTTGAAGTCAGTTTCTGAGATAATTTAATTTATAGGAAAAAATGCAACCACAACTATGAATTGATAAAATTTCGAAATTCTATCAGCTATATTCTTATAAATTATATCGGAAACTGTTAGTCGCAGACATACGAAGTAGTTATAAAACATACCAACAGTTTGAAATTAATTTAGTGGAAAAGAGCATTCTGGAAAACATCCTTAACAAAATAATACAAACATTTGTTTATACAAGAATTTGCGCCAATCTGTAGATGACATATATACCTAAATATGAAAATAGTTTCATTAAAAATTATCGTAATCAATTTCATTTCATTTATTTATTGCCGTTAAAAACTCTGATTTATCTACCAGAGAATGAAACCGTCAAGTGGTGAGTCATTTATTTTTAATGTTACAAATATACAATCAATACATAAAAATTGCTGAAGTTTGTAACTAGTACAATTACTAATGATTTTTTCCATCTGTACCATCTTGAAAAATTATTTAATTTTAGTAAAATATAAACATTGCTAATTTTTCATGAATAAGTGAAAATCACATTTCACTTTAGTTAAATTGAAAGCAAGTAATATAGGTAAGTATGTATATTACAATACACACATAAATCCCCCTTAAAAATCTAGTGCCATATAATTACAATTAGTACAAACGACAGCACTTGTGGCCATTTAGGTGACTTTCTGCCCCCTTAGGAAGAATCCATCTATGCATATGCGAAATACAATTTACATTTAGAGAATTAATATTTCATTTTTCATGTTTGACATTTTGTGCACTGAGCTGGCTTTATTCTCATTTATGATTTTTGTAGTACAGCTCCTTATATGGCAAACAAGTGGATTTTCTGTTTTATAGAGGTTTGATGTATTATGTAAATGAAAAATATTCAATTTTTGAAAACATCTACTTGTAGCAGCTCTTGAAAAACATGCTAACCTTTTACACTGTTGAATAAAATTATTGTACACCACAAATCTAAAATACAATGGATTATCACAAAAAGGAACAAATTAAATTTGAGTTGCTTAATTACACAGTGTAAAAGAATTATAACTTTTTTGAAATTGTTTATGTAAACCTATGTATTTCTTATGAAGTTGTATATATGAAAACATACCATCTATTTATTTATTACATTTCTTTTTCTATATATCAATTATATCTATAGTATTTGTAACCGATTATAATAAATTAGATTTAAACCATTTAGATTGATTATTATACATTTTTATATTTGAATAAATTATGAGTTTTGTAAAATAAAATACATCTCTGTTCTGCAAGATCTAGTTTTTTTTTAAAATTCTGTTAAGTTGAATCTAATAATACATCACTGTGGCTTGAAGCTTCTTACAATTTCATTTATTATTTGAGCATTTTCAATTTAAATTTATAAATAATATTCCCAACCTTTGTAATTATTTGGTGATTATTTAACTTGCCTTTTTTTTCTGAGCCTGTGTTAATGTATGTCCTAGTTAACAGCAGATTTTTTGTATATAAACTGCCTGTTAACACCAAATATGTTCAATAAGAAGAATAAGAGCATTTTCAACTTAAATTTATAAATAATATTCCCAACCTTTGTAATTATTTGGTGATTATTTAACTTGCCTTTTTTTCTGAGCCTGTGTTAATGTATTTCCTAGTTAACAGCCGGTTTTTTTGTATATAAACTGCCTGTTAACACCAAATACGTTCAATAAGATTAACGTGTATAGACATTGTGACACTTTGATTCTCAAAATGTTGTTCTTCCCATTATTTTTCTCTGCTGCGAGTACAGCATTATAACTGTCTGGGATTTGTTTAACACAAAAAATAAAACTTGTTTACCAATAATTCACATGAACACACAGATCTATTCAATCATTTCTAATGAATTAAAGGAGTGAAATTTATTAGCTCATTACCTGCTTACGTTTACTACGACGTTAATCACGCTTATGATGTAGCTCTCATATGTTAAACAACATGCATGTTACGGCCATTTTATTTTATTTGCATTCATAACTAAAGATTTATCAATGAACATAACAAGGAAATAGCGGTAACATGCATGTTGCTTAACGTAAGAGGGATACATCATAAGGGGGAATATCAGTCAACGATTTCCGTGTAATTGTCAATTTATTTTGGGTCCTAAGGAGCAAGCCATACATACATAAAGTTATTTGACCAAAAAGATAATCAAAATGATACATAAAATGCCTCAAATCCCCCAGTGACATTTTTTATACCATTTACTTCGTACTGCTTTATAATATTAATTAAAATCAACCCTCACCCTTTATTTCCTTATTCGAACCGCCATGTTTTGATCATTTAATGTACTATGCAAAATTTGTGTCAGCTTTTAAAAGCGTCGTTGGCCCTCCTCCTTAATACACCGTGGTAATAAGTAAAAATACTTAACAAATATGTTAATGGTCGAAAGCTAAATAAAAGGGAAAATGGACACCTAAGCTTGTGTTGTGTCCAAGAGAACATTAGAGTATATTTGAGTTAATACAAAGTAAATTTAAAAAATCATTAAAAGAAAAAGACAAAAAACCCGTTACTTTATATTTACGGAGGGACACACTTTACACGTATCGGTCACCTTGCAGTTTCAAACCCCAACCGGGGGTGAATATCTTTTCTACAAGTTTAAATACAAAGGGGTACCATATGATAAAATTATTAGTGCTTTATTCGTTGGAGAAAATTTAACTGGGGAATTGTATTTGGACTTATTATTAGAAAATGTGAGAACTCCCCTTATAAGCGAATCTTAGGAAACCAAATAGATCAAGATGGAACTTTGTTGCTAGACGAAGAGAACCTATTTTTTCAACAGGACGGTGCACCTTCACATTATGCCTTGCCTGTACGAAATTGGCTTAATGAGACACTTCCAGATAAATGGATTTTAAGAAGGGGTGCTATAGAATGGTCAGCAAGATCACCCGACCTAACGCCCCTTGACTTTTTATATCTAAAAACTGTGGTGTATTAGAATAGTGTGATTACACCAGAGACGCTTCAAAATTCTAGCTGCGACTTTACCATTGCCTTACCAACAATGGCGGACATTTTGAGCATCTAATTTAAGTTTAAGGCAATTCTAACGCTAATACAATATTAATAATGTAAATACAAAGTAAATAATAATTATTTTAATTTGAAAGTTTAAAATGACCTTACTCTGTAAAAATTATCTGATTTAAAAAATGATGTGTCAAAAGATTGGCAAAAAAGAGACCTTTAAAAAGGGGTATCACATGATACCCCTTTGTATTTAAAGTTGTAGAAGTGATATTCACCACCCCTTAAGGGTTGAGGCTGCAGGGTGACCGAATCGTGTAAAATGTGTACACCGTTAATATAAATTTTTTGTCTTTATCTTTTAAAGATATTTTAAAAGTTATTTTGGGTGGCTAATTTTGAAATGAAAGCCATGTATATATATAAATTGATTTATACATACTTATCCATACACACCCTTAATTATCACATATTTATAACATTGTATATTTTATTTCAATTTCATTATTTCAATACAAAGTGATGTGTCGGGTCTTATATTTTTCTAGATATCTCTTTCATATTTTTCTAGCATCATATTTTTACAGATGAACCCTTCACGATTTTAAAGTAAAAATTGTTGATTAGGCGTATTTCGATATGGGTAAAAATTTGAAGCACACAATGAAGTTGTCTTGAGCAGTTACATATGCATATAAAAATTGTCTGAGAAATAAGGCACTGTAGATTATAATTATACAAGGTGATTCCAAGTATGTTAGAAATCAAATGTTTTATTGGGCGGCACATAAGCATTTGCATATACAGAGTTTTCAAAATATAGAGTGGAGTGGAAATATAACAGGGTGGTTAGAAAAAAGAATTATATAGGGTAGCCCATTAGCGGCTGCATTTACAGAGTACTTGAAATAGAGGGGGCACAGTAAGATTATAGTTATAAAAGGTGGTGCTAAAAATATTATATAGGGATGCTTATACAGGATTGTGGAAATATGTACCTAAGTGAAATTATAGTTACACAGTGTGGTTTAAAAAAAATGTTAGAACAAAAATGCAAGATTTCGTAGCCCATAAGTAGTTGCAGATATAGGATAGATGCAATATGGGTGAGAGGAATTATAGTTATACCGGGTAGCCCACCATGAGACGCAT
This sequence comes from Octodonta nipae, assembly GCA_034190945.1. Lineage (NCBI taxonomy): Eukaryota > Metazoa > Arthropoda > Insecta > Coleoptera > Chrysomelidae > Octodonta > Octodonta nipae. The sequence continues at coordinate 89,344,563 of CM067218.1, read as the reverse complement.
ATATATGATGATTGAATTATAGGGCGGAGTAGAATTATAGTTATAGAAAGTAGTTAAAAAAAATAGAAACAAAAAGAGTTAATATGGAGGACTATAGGCAGTCACATATACAAAGTGGAATTATAGTTTAAATAGGCTCAAATAATGTTAAAATAATGTGATGCCTGTAAGCAGTTGCATACACATGGTAATTAAAATATAGTCCGGATTAGAAAGATAGTTACATAAGGTGGTTAAAAAAAATAGTAAAAATTTTATCTTGGGTAGTCTATAAGCAGTTACATACCTATACAGGGTGGTGGAAATATAATATAAACTGGAATTATTAGAATGGGTATTTTAATAAGTAGAGCTCGGTTACCCATGTACTATTTATTGAGTGTACAAATGGAAATTGAATAAGTATTAGTAATAAAATAAAACTAATTATTTTGCAATTTCAATTCAAATGGAATTGCCATTTGCGTTTGCTTGCTATATTATTCTACCGACTAATAGCTTAATTATTTAAATTTAAGATATTTCACGTTAACTAAATTACTTACTGCCTCTTTGCCATACCTTATATCGTTACGGTAAGAATTAAAAAAATCATGTTGAAATTCGTTACGAATTGACACAATTGGTCGAAACTCGACCACAGGCTATTCTAGTTTTAGTTAAAGGACAGTAATACTTAGATATTTTGTATGATCAACAAAAAAGTCAAAAACTTTGATCACAAACTTGTGCGAAATTCTAGCTATTCAAAAGATTAGGATTTAAGTAATGAAACGTAACGCAAAATAGTTATCCATACGTGATAATTAAATAGCTTGTATAGTAGACGTATTATAGAGTTACTGCTGTAAAAATTTAGATAATGAGATTATTTATTACATTTCTTCCAATAAATATGTTTTGCCTAAGTTCAAAGGAATTAAAGGTCTAAGCTCACTCTGAGTTTTTTTTTGTTGTGACAAAAAAGTCTGAGCTGGTTGTTACTAATTTATATAAATACTAGGCGGTACCCGCGGATTCACCCGCGTGTGGAATGTACAATTCTTTACCCAAAGAAATAGCTTATGAAACATGGAGTATCCTATATAACAGAATTTTCTAATTTGTGAACCGCCCTACGTAACAATAAATTAACCAATCCCAAATATATTTCACCCAAAACTGTGAAAGTGCCACCCTATATAACAGTTTTATTCGACATTTTTTTAATCTTCTTGTATAACTGTAACCATCCTGTATATGCTAGTGTTATATCAGTTATGCAACTGCTTATGGTCTATGCTATATAACAATTGTTTCTAAAAATTTTTGAGCCACCTTGTAATGTAAAAATTTTCCCCAGCCTATATTTTAACCACCCTTTATATGCAACTTTTTCTCACATTATGTTAAACACAATGTATAACTATAATTTTGCTTCGCCCCTTACTTTAGGTATTCCACACATTTAGATGCAACTGTTGATGATCTATCCTATATAAAAAAAAATTTAACATTTTTTGACCCACGCTGTAAAACTATTATTCTACTCGGCTCACAATTTCAACCGCCTTGTATATACAACGACCCATTATAACATTTTTTGTACCACTCTGTATAACTATAAATTCAGCAATCCCCAACATAATTCTCCAAAACTGCAACTACTTATTAACCACCACATATAAAAATTTATTATTTTTTTAACCGCCTGGTATAATTATAACTCTACTTCCAACTTTAACTTTAACAATTAGTAAACATGTTTAACCATAATTTTACTCTACAAAATATCCCAATCAACTTGTATATGCTTTGCTTAGGGACCTCCAAATATAACATTTTTTTAAACACTTAACTATCACTCTGCACAACTATATATTTCAATTATCTTATCCATCCATTTTTCTGATATTTTTTGAGCCACCCTTGAAAGTATAATTTGTCTCCACCTTATATTTTTACCCCCTTTTATATGTGATTTTTTCTAATAATCTTTTCATCACACTGTATAACTATAATTTTACTCCTACGTCTATTTCAACCATTGTATAAGCAACTGCTAATTGGCCACCCAGTATAACATTTTTGTACCAACCTGTATAAATATAAATCCACCAATCCTCAATATATTTCACCCAAACTACAATTGCCACCATATATAAGAATTTTTTTTATTGAACCGCTTTGTATATCTACAACTCTACTTCCATCTATACTTAACCATCATATTTATACTGCTGACAATTAGTCAACCATTACCCTAACTTATTTTTCTATCAGTTTTTGAACCATTTCGTATAAAAATAATTTTACTCTACTAAATATTTCAACCATCCTGTATGTATATGCATCTGCTTAAGGACCACCAAATATAACATTTGTTAAAACACTTAACTATAATTCTGCTTCACTCTATATTCCAACTATCTTATACATGCAACTGCTTATTGACTACGCAATATAATAAATATATATAAATATAATATAAATATAAATATAATAATATAATATAAATAATCTTTTAAAAATATCGTTCCAAAATTTTTTGTATCACCTTGTATGTATATCTCTAATCTATCTATATTACAACCACCCTGTATATGCTGCTGCTTATCGTTAACCCAATATACCGTTTTTTAAGTACTTTACTTCTAGTCCATTCTATATTTCAACTATCCTATCGATGCAACTGATTATGAGCTACGCTATTTCACAATTTTTCCTCATATTTATTTAATTACCCTTCATTTGAAACTTTTTCTAACATTGTTTGAATCCCACATATATGCATCTGCTCACGTTCTACCCTATAAAACAAAATTTTTCTACCAGTTTATACCCTATAGTATAACCTTGTGTATATAACTACTCATGGGCCACCCAACATAAGATTTTTGTACCACCTTTTATTCTTAGAATTCTACTCCATCCTATATTTTAACCGTCCTGTATATAATACAGCTTGTAGATCATCACATTTGTAATATTTTTTAAACCCACCTGTATAACTGCAATTATACTCCGCGACATATTTCAACCATCCTATATAAGCAACTACTTGTAGATATTCAACACATTTTTTAACCACCCTATAATTCCACTCCATCTTACATTTTATAAACAACTGCTTCCAACACTTTTTCAACCCGTTTCATAACTATAACTCAGAAGATAATTCAAATATCTTAACTGCTTACATTACATATTTTTTTTATCCATCATGTATAAATATAATTTTTCTACCATTATTTCAACTACATTTTATATGCAACTATTTATGAGCCACATATTATAACATTTTGTAATCCTTCCTGTTTAAATATCCACCCGTTTTTCAACTGCCTGATATATGCAATTATTTAAGGCCCACGCAGTTCAACTCTTTTCAAACGCCCTGTATAACTAATTCCACTCCCCTCTTATTTCAATCACATTGTATAGATGGAGGCTTAAGGTCCACCCAATATCACTTTTTTATTATTTTTTAATCCATGTAATTCTACTCCGCTCTAAATTTCCTATATATAGAACACCCTGTAAAATTTGGCTTCATATATCAGTTGATTATTTAAAATCGAAACATGTTACATTGGCATATTCCGAATTTTGAATAAAACCTAAGCTGATGCAAGTATCTGATATTTGGTGCGTACGCTGGAACCATTAGAGTAATTGTCTACCGTTCCTGTCAATGTAGGGAGATAAAATGTATACCAGATTTTATGTCAAACTATAGGCTTTGCAACAAAAAAAGATTCAGCAAAATCAGTTGAGTGGTTCTTAAGTGATGCTCGAACAAACAAACAAACAAACAGACAAACTTACAATTTTATAATAGTATAGATATCATCAATAGGTATGCGTTAAAACAAAATAGTGACAAAATTAATAGTAGAAAAAATCAACATCAACGTATTCTAATGACAAAACCTGACTAATTGATATAAAATTCAACAGTTTTTATCGATGGGTATTTGTTTTTAACAAAAAAAAAAACGAGAAAAATCGGCAACGATTTAGTTTTTTACCTTTTACCCAAAATCTACCCATGAAACCGTATTTTGTTGAAGAGAAATGAAAAACCTACAAAATGAGCTACTATATGCCTAACTTCGTTAAGCGGTTCCTTAGATACTGGAACCTTTACCCGCAATTCCAAATAAATAAATAATCGTTTATAGTTTTTTAACCGACTTCCAAAAAAGAGAAAGTTATCAATTCGTCAGCATTTTTTTATGTATACTTAGTGATTATTTAAACCTCACTGAATTAAGGAATATTACAGAAAGGTACCATATAATTTTCTATAACGTGAGATTTAGGGTATTCCAGAAAAAACAGTAATTAAAGGACTACACTTCAGTGAGTTTCAACGAATGTACACTGTTTTGTCTAAAACGGCTAAATCAATTTGAGTGATTTAAATTGGGTTCTACAAAGAGATATTCTAGCTTGATTCCGTATAATTTTCTGTAACGTAAAACATACCGTTTTTCTGAAATTGGGAAAATATATGCTAAAAACATCAATATAGGTAAATGTCAAATTTTCATCAAAAATATCTAGCTTAAACGTCAAGATATGCCACGAAAGTATATCGTACAGGGTGTTTGTAACGGTTTTTATATTAAAGGGGCTTACAGTCGAGTGAAATGGCACAATATATTCCATTAGTGTACCGAGAAGAAAAATTGTTATGTGAGCGAGCTATTCTACACGGTATCCGGTGGTAGATGCGTGTCTGTAAGTGCATCGAAATTCAAGTAGCAAGCAGTTGAAATATAGGGCCCAAACCTGGTATCCTAAATTTGTAAAGCTCAAAAATCAACATAAAACCTACCTCGATTTGTTCATATGTGCTAGGTGGCTGCTGTTTACATCGGGGAACATATGGTCGTGGTTAAAAGATAGTAAAACACAAAATTTAAATTTATTCAAGGCGCTATTTGGTTGAAAACCTTTAAGTGAACATACCTTAAAAAAATTTAATATATATAATATATAATTCACACCGGCTATAGTGATATTGTTATGTTCCTTATGAACAAACTGCTAATACACACACACACACACACACACAGACACATATATATATATCGATTGATACCCCCGGGGTGGTTGTTGGTCCACTACCGGGCGCCTCCCCAGGTGGCGGATAGGGGAACGCTCTCCAGCAATGGAGAGTACTGAGGATTTCCTCAGGGCGGACCAAAATCAGATAGGGGAAGGAACCCCCGAAAATAAACCATTTATGGATATGGGTGATAAGGTGAACTTAATACCCCAGGTGGGTACCTCTGCAGAGGATAATCCCACCACCGGTTCCGATCGAGTGAAAGCCTCGGTGGCCGGTGCACGCTCCACGGATTCTGGGGGGAGCGAATTATCACTGGTTCCGTCACATAGTGACAAGAAGAAGAAGAACACCGTTAATGGTACAACACCGACCATTAAAACTAGAGCTGGCAGCAATACACTATTCAGCCAAGTCCTCCAAAAGGCGAATAGTGGAGTTGACGTCCCCAAAGGGCAACATATGAGAGTGGCGCTCCAAACAAATTAGGAGCAAAGATCGATGAGCTCTTGACGTTCATTGGGCCTAGGCACAATGTACATCATGAGATCAAGAAACTGGCACACGCCATTAAGTCAGAATATGACAAATATCTGACGTCAACGACGCAGCCATCTCCTGTAGCGAAACCTGCTACAACACAGACATCGCCAGTAAAGGTGTCAAACACTCAGACACAAGGTGAAAAGCAAAAGGAGGTCCCAAAAGCGGCTGCCTCAAAAGCAGCTAACTCAAAACCGGCTGCATCAACACCGGCGGCCCCAAAGCAGACGGCTTCAATAAAAGTAGCCTCACTGCCGGGAGACTCGGTAGCAAGGACCTCGCCACCGAAGGCCTCGCCTTCAGTAGCCTCATCAAGTAAGGCACCACTACCAAAAACTCTTAAACCGGTGCTAGCTAGCAAGCTAAAGCCCGGTAAAGAAGGTTGCCAGAACATCGGGCAAACCACCCAGGCAACAACAAGTAGGGTGGTCAATTCAGAAGCGAAGAGAAACAATGAATTAAAATCCAAGTTTATACCGCAGACCAGAAACAAACCTTCAAACCAGTTGACTGACTGGCAACTGGTAAAGAGGAAAAAGGCCCCGAGGACCAATAAGCAAAAACCAGCGCCACATTGTACGCTGCTTATAAAGAAAGGCGAGAAGAGCTCCCATGCAGATATCTTGCGAGATATCAAAAATGATCCCACCTTGCAGGATATAGGCAAAAAAGTCAATAAGATCCGACGAACAGCTAAGGGAGATCTACTTTTGTTATTCGCCAAGGCAGACGCTCAGGAGATGGAGCGCTATTGTAACGCCATCAAGAATAAGCTCTTAAGCGGGGCCACTGTACAATCTCGAATACCGCAAATCGAGATTGAAATTAAAAACTTGGACAAGATCAGTACCAAGGAAGACGTAGTAAACCTGCTCAAAGATAATATCGACGGCCTGGCAGAGATCACTGAGGAGGCAGTGAAATCACTTCGACGGGCATATAGATCAACACAAACGGCAGTTGTTTGTCTCCCAGAGGTCCAGGCCAAGAAAGCCATCGCACTTGGAAAGCTGAAACTTGCGTGGGGCACAGTACGTGTTCGCGAGAGGATCAGCCTTCGACGGTGCTTCAAATGCTGGCACTTTGGGCACAACGCCCAGGCGTGCAGAGGCAAGACTGACCGAAGCAGTTGTTGTCACAGATGCGGAGGCGCTGGTCACAATGCCTCGGCTTGTCAACAACCTGCCAAGTGCTTACTCTGCAAAGAGAAAGATAGTAGGTCAGACTGCCGGCACGTTGCGGGTAGTTGGAAATGTCCGATCTACCAACAGGCGATGAGAGCAGCACAAGCCCGTAAATGAAAGTACTGCAACTCAACCTCAACCATTGCGAAGCAGCCCAAGACCTACTGGTACAGCGGGTGCGGGAATTGGATTGCGACGTAGCCATAATCTGCGAGCAGTACAAAAACTTCGACACCCTGTCCTGGGTAAATGACACAACGGACAGAGCAGCGATATGGGCTTGCGGTAAACTTCCGTTCCAACAACTCCCAAATACTCCCGAACCATGGCTTGTGAGAGCCAAAGTGGGAGGGGTTCACTTCTATAGCTGCTATGCACCTCCTAGTGCACAGCTCGAGGATTTCGAGTTATTCTTGGACACCTTGGCGGAGGATGTACGGAAGCGTGAATCGGTCGCCATCGCAGGAGATTTCAACGCCTGGGCAATTGACTGGGGCTGCCGGGAAACGAGCGCGAGAGGACGAGCTCTCCTTGAGACCATGTCTTCGCTCAACCTGGTACTCCTCAACACAGGAGCCGTAAGCACATATCGCAAAGGCACAGCTAGCTCCATTATCGATGTGACATTCGTTAGCAGCAACCTAATTAAAGGGGGCTGTGAGTGGCGGGTCGATGAGGAGTTTACTAATAGCGACCACCAAGCTATTATATGGGAAATCAACACCACTCCCAAACGAAGATTGTGTGTCAGTCGTGCGAGGCCACAGCCAGTCGGTTGGAACAAAAATGCTTTCGATGCTGATTCATTCGCCTTGGTTATGGAGCAGGAACCATTGTCAATAGCAACAAGCGCAGAAGCCACTGCCAAAGAGGTAATGACAAGCGTTGTCAAGTCCTGCGATGCTTCCATGCCAAGGAGACGGCAGAACAACAGCCGCCCACCAGTTTACTGGTGGAACGACACAATCTCACAACACCGACGAGAGTGTCTCAAAGCACGAAGGCTGCATCAACGAGCACGAAGACGCGACAGGGTCACAACAGAAGAACTAAGGCTCGACTATGAGATCAAAAGACAACAACTACGAAGAGCCATTCTCTCAAGCAAGAGATCCTACTGGAAGGAGTTGTGTGACGAAGTTAATCAAGATCCATGGGGAAAACCGTATAAAATCGTGATGCATAAAATTAAGGCCCCTCCCATGACATCAACGAACTGCCCCGAATCATTGCACCGCATTGTCACTCACTTGTTTCCTGCGAAGCCTGAGCTACCCGCTAATCCTTCGTGGCAGGTGAGGGACGAAGATATACCATCAGTGACTATGAGTGAGCTGATGGGCGCGTGCAACCGGCTCCAAAACGGTAAGGCTCCCGGTCCAGATGGCATACCTAACATCGCGCTAAAATGCGCCATAGCCAATAGACCTGACATGTTTCTACACATGTATGAGACCTGCCTAAAGCAGGGGGTTTTCCCGACTAAGTGGAAAAAGCAGAGGCTTGTGCTCCTCCCGACGAACCGTCATCATATCGTCCCCTCTGTATGTTGGACTCTGCGGGAAAACTCCTTGAAAGGATAATAGCAGATAGGCTGGAGCCCTACGTTGAGCCGAAACTTTCCACCAACCAATTCGGGTTCAGAAAGGGGAGATCAACCATCGATGCCGTGACACTCGTTACCAACATCGCCAGAGAGGCTATCTCGGGAAAGAGATGGAGAAGAGGTGGAAAAAAGTACTGTCTAATAGCCACCCTGGATATCAAGAACGCCTTTAACTCGGCCCGCTGGGACCGCATTTTGGAGGCTCTTGCCAGGATGGAAGTTCCGCAGTACTTGCGCAGAATGGTTTCAGCCTATTTCAAGGACCGCATCTTGTTGTACCAAACTGAAAATGGGCAAGTAGACTATAAGATCACAGGAGGTGTACCTCAGGGCTCTGTTCTTGGCCCACTCTTATGGAACGTAATGTACAACGACCTGCTCCTGCTCGGTCTGCCTGAGGGCGTCAGGCTAGTGGCATTCGCCGATGATGTGGCATTGATCATAGTGCGCAAGCACATAGAGGAGATACAAACAACCTTCTCATTCGCTATAGCCACAATTCAGCATTGGATGCTCGCAGCGGACTTGAGTTTAGCAGAACAAAATACCGAAACACTTCTTGTTAGCAGTCGAAAGGCAAGGGAAACCATTACCCTCAAAATAGGCGACTCCTACATACAGTCGCAGCCCTTCATCAGCTATTTGGGGGTGCTCCTGGACACACGGCTCAACTTCAAAGAGCACATAATCGCGGCCAGCAAGAAAGCAGCTGGGATACAGGGGGCATTATCTAGAATAATGCCGAATGTCGGAGGCCCTAGACAGATAAGAAGACAGCTACTGGCAACAGTAACTACTTCTGTTTTGTTGTACGGGGCACCGGTATGGGAGAAATCGCTTGAGCTACCATCGTACCGCCGGAAAATGAAATCAGTCCAGCGGCTCTCAGCGATTCGAGTGGCATCATCCTACCGCACTGTGTCTTACGAGGCGGTGAGTGTGATTGCCTGTACCCTGCCAATCGACATCCTGGCTGCAGAAAGGGGACGGCTTTATCGCAGAAAGTTAGAAAAGACCAACCGACAGGAAACAGCTATGAAAGAGCCATGAGTCTAGGGCAATGGCAGGAGAGGTGGGACAGCTCTACTAAAGGCCGGTGGACATATCGATTGATACCTAACATCAGTCGCTGGGTCAACCGCCAGCATGGGGAGGTTGGGTTTTACATCACTCAACTACTGACTGGACATGGATGCTTTCGAGCATACCTGCACAAGTTCAGGAGGGCAAACTCCCCAAACTGCCCACACTGTACGGACGTGATAGAGGACGCGGAACACGTGTTCTTCTCCTGCCCCCGGTTTCAGGATCAACGTGCTGAAGTGGAGAGGATTCTGGAGACTAATATCGTCCCAGAACAATTAGTAGAAGCCATGCTGAAGGGCCCCCAAGCCTGGAACTTGGTATCAGATTACGCGGAGACTATCCTCAAAGAACTCCGCGATACGTTCGAGGAGTAGGCTTTAGAAGCTTTCAATGGAAGGGCAGTAAACATCTGCAATGAACCACCCTTGCGAAGTAGTATTGAGTAAGAGTGCCGCAGGGGACCATGGTTGTAGGAGAAAGAGGTTAGGGTTTTAGCGGGTATACGGTATACTGGTTTCAATGCAACGATTTACTCTTGCTTTGAAGTCATTACATCGGGAGTCCCGCACGACGGCCAGCACGTGCTAGCTAAGTACGCAATGTATTTCCCCCCTCTTCGGATAAAAAAAAAAAATATCGATTGATACCTAACATCAGTCGTTGGGTCAACCGCCAGCATGGGGAGGTTGGGTTTTACATCACTCAACTACTGACTGGACATGGATGCTTTCGAGCATACTTGCACAGGTTCAGGAGGGCAAACTCCCCAAACTGCCCACACTGTACGGACGTGGTAGAGGACGCGGAACACGTGTTCTTCTCCTGCCCCCGGTTTCAGGATCAACGTGCTGAAGTGGAGAGGATTCTGAAGACTAATATCGTTTCAGAACAATTAGTAGAAGCCATGCTGAAGGGCCCCCAAGCCTGGAACTTGGTATCAGATTACGCGGAGACTATCCTCAAAGAGCTCCGCAATACCTTCGAGAAGTAGGCTTTAGAGGCTTTCAATGTAAGAGCAGTAAACATCTGCAATGAACCACCCTTGCGAAGTAGTATCGAGTAAGAGTGCCGCAAGGGACCATGGTTGTAGGAGAAAGAGGTTAGGGTTTTAGCGGGTATACGGTATACTGGTTTCAATGCAACGATTTACTCTGGCTTTGAAGTCATTGCATCGGGAGTCCCGCACGACGGCCAGCACGTGCTAGCTAAGTACGCAATGTATTTCCCCCCTCTTCGGATAAAAAAAAACACACATATATATATATATATATATATGGTCGTGAGTAAAATATAGTAAAAAACAAAATTTAAATTTATTCAGGGCGCCATTTGGTTAAAAACCTTTAAATGAACATACTTTAAAAACCAAAAAATAATATGTGGTTATGATGTAATTCACACCGGCTATAGTGATATTATTATGTTCCTTATGAGCACACTGCTAATAATCTGATTATGTTAAAATAATTATGTATTCAATACTTTCAAAACTTGCAGTGGTGCTTCCGAAAATTCTTTCACAATCGATAGGTTAGGTATATAAAAAATATGCAAAATGTAAATACAGAGTTTAATAAAAAAATCAAAAAGAAACTATGTAGTACAAAAAATCGAGATAAGAAGTTTGTTCCAAAATAAATTAGGACATTCTAATAAATGCAAAATCTGCAATTTACATTATGGAATATTTAAAAATCTGATTTAAAAATCACAGTGAAAATTTTGATGTTTACAAAAAATTTCTACCTGAAATCTACAAAAAATATACTCAACAATAATATACTAATCAAAATGATTTGATTAAAAATGATAATGATATAATCTGTTGACAAATTAAAACCTTACCGTATTAAACGTTTCTGAATTTACCATGTCTTATAATATTGACATGATTATCTGTACTGTGTTCTTGATCCTGAAAACTCAAAGCCAAATATCTCCAACTAGTTCATCACCGACTGGACATCAGTTGAATTCCATCTAAACGGTTAAATCGGTTCCCTACCAAATAATAACTTCAAAATCCCATCTTGAAAATAACAGCCCCAAAACGTAGAAAATCCCCAGTTAGAACATGGCTCCAAACGTAGAACACTCCACCGTAAAACAGGATTCAAAACGTGGAAAAATCCACCGTAAACAGGATTCAAAACGTGGAACAATAAACGGTAACTCAAAATTCACCGTAACTTCCTTAGGGAAAATCCGTCCTAGGACCCTAAAATAAAATTTGCACGTGACGAATTTATTTCGGTAAAATTGCTCCGCTTACCTTCACAACGAAGGGCTAATCATATCCAAAGAAATCTTAATCATCAACGCCTCTTTATAACGGTATTTTTCACCAAATAATACCATAAATCAGCCATCATTTCCTGACTAACTAACTTAAGGGAACGCCATTTTGGTAGTTTACAGAAATCGCACACGGCAAGGCACGGCTTCACTCTCTCCGAGACGAAAGGGTACTGTCTTCCTCAGTTTGCGTTCCTCGAATCAGAAAATCTCCCTACTCAAATGAACCAAACATGCGTAAATCTTTACAGCACAGGAGCGGCTTCAGATAAATTACGAATTAGAGGATATGAATTAATATATTATTAATAACAGATTTTTAAGCAGAAAAGTATTTTATGGATGGCATCAAACTTAACTGACATTGTACTGTGCTAACAAAAAAGTATTGTCCTGGATACGCCGGCTTAGCGAAAGGTCGAACGGACAAAGGAGACAAGGTAGTAGAGGAGGCACCAGAACGCTAAGTAGCTAAAAAAACAACTCTAGCCACAAAAACTCCACCGTACTAGAGGCACGTAATCTCCCTCAACTAACTCGTAAGATTAGTCAAGAAGGCTTAAATTTTTTACACGTTACAAAATGATAGACTAACAACAAACTTTTCTATCAATACTTCAGCTGAAACTATTGATGACTGATACTAAATTCATTTATCAATAATTTAACTACATTAAGGAAATATGTATGTGTGTGTATGTATGTATATGTTTATATACTTTTATGTATATATGTGTATATAAGAATCAACCCATACATGTATATTTATGTGATATATATGCACATATATTGTTTATTTTTAGAACTTTGAAAATTTATTTATTAATTTCTCAAACTTATAAAAAAACTCTCATCCCTTATTATTACCTCCGACATAACTATAGTTTCTCATATATATTTGTCCCAAAAAAAAATTAAATTTAGATCTAGGAACGCCATAAGAATTTGAAAGATAACTCTTATATATATATATATATATATATATATATATATGTATTAGATGGTTTCATCCGCGTAGTTGATAACTGATCCCTGCCGGGATCGATGGTAAAATGACGACGTTTCGGCAGAGTCACTAGAAGCGAAAGCAGAAGGCTACGAGAATTATGCGAACCGACCTGAAGAGGGCAGATGTGATATACAAAGGGGTTTCTAGACCGGAAGTGGCTTAGGGCTGCTCATCTAGGTGTTTTGGGTGTGGTGTGCCCCCGTAGGGTTCCACTGGGGGCTCCGTTGGGGCCCCCGTGTAAGGTTATGTGAATATAGGTTATGTGTCGTTGGTGTGGGGGCCTGGGGGCTGATGTATGGTGTAAGGTTATGTGTTTATAGGTTATGTGTGTTGTCTTTGGGTGTGCTTCCGTGGGGGGCTCCGCTGAGACCCCCGTGTAAGGTTATGTGTCATTGGTGTGGGGGTTGATGTTTGGTGTCCTATGTGTTTATAGGTTATGTGTGTTGTCTTTGGGTGTGTTTCCGTGGGGGGCTCCGCTGTGGCCCCCGTGTAATGTGTCAATGGTGTGGGGGCTGATATTTGGTGTCCTATGTGTGTATAGGTTATGTGTTTATAGGTTATGTGTATTGTCTTTGGGTGTGCTTTCGTGGGGGGCCGCCGGTGTGTGTTGGTGGTGTCTGGATGGTGTGTAATTGTGAGGTTATGTGTGTTGTCTTGCAGGTGTCGTTCTTTAGGGGGGACCTGATGGCTGTTATGGGGGCTGAGTGGTGTGTTTGATGAAAAGTGAGGTTATGTTTGTGGGTGTTGAGATGTTGTGTGAGAAGTTATGGGGGCTGATTGTGTGTATAGGGGGCTGAAATGATGATGTTATGTTGAAAGGTGGTTGTGTTTCGTGGTTGACGTTGTGTTTTGTGTGGTGACAGGTTGTAACGTCGTGTGTTCTGTGGTTCTTTGCAAAGTCTGTGTGAGACTGTGATGGGTGAAGAGTGTTTTTGTGGGAAAATGCGTTCAAGAAAATAAAAGATGTTTATGGAATATATATTTTTAAATAACTAAGTATATCTTTTCTACAGATACAGCATTGTTTAGCCTTAAATGAACAATCGGTACAACAAACAGTATGCTTGCATGGTAAAAAAACTATACTAAGATCTTTTTTAAGACAGATTCTGCAGTGTGGTGTTTGAGAGTTTTGTTCATCACTTTCTTCACGTAATAGGATGCATGTACTAAACATCTTAGAATGTCTTTCCTTAATGTCATCTGTAGGTACTATATCCTTTAGTTCGATACCACAAATACCACAAATAATTAGGTCCCCATGTCCAGTATAAAAAAACCCAGCTTTTGCTAATTCATGTGGTCTTTGAACTAATGCTTTTGGCCAGGTGTTGTATGTTTCTAATCTGCTTTCAAATGTACACTTATTATTGTATACAGGTAATTTTGATATGGTATTGTCAATATGAAGGAAAGGACACAATGGACTCCATCGTAAGTGATCTATAAGAGGATCGTCATTAGGCACCCATTTATGTCCCTCAGTTTTGCAAAAGGGACATATAACTACATCGTCTCTTCCAGAGTAAATGAGCCCTGCTGCAGCCAAACTGGTTTTCGGAAAAGAACTTGGCCATTTTTCAAATGTTGCCAGTCTCATTTCAAAAGATTCAAAAATATTATATGTTTGTTCTTCCATTATTGTTAACTCTTAGAACTTAGAAAGTGAAGTGAAGGAAAATGTTTAGAATTTGAATTTAAATGTCTTTTACGATTTTTGAAAATGAAATGAAAAAACTGTTTATAAAAATATATAATTTTATTAAATAGTTGAATATAAAGTTGAATATAAATGTAAATATATATAACCTATAAAATAAAAAAATGAAATAAGTGGGCTCTCGCACGTGAGCTCCGCCGTTTCTGTTTTTGACACTGTAACAACAAAAAATATATAAGGTTTTCTGGAGAGCAATAAATAAAAGGAAAAATAAAAGAAACATTAATAATATACCTTGAATTAAATATTTTTATGGATCCTTATTGATAAGGAACAAAAACAGAAAGTCATATTGCAATTATGGCAGTACTGACTGCCATAATATTGGCGTTGCTGCCACTGTATGGGGGACCGTGAATTGGGAGTCTTTTCACTGTAACAAAAAATATATATTAATTAATAAATAAGAGAAAAAAAAGTTTGTATATTTACCTTTCACTTGGTTGTCCCCCTGTGGGTGCAATGGGTGAATCAGGCATTGTTTCTGGACACGTTATATTACTATAAAAATAAAAGAAAATGTTTAAGATCATGAAGCAAGAATTAAATTTTATAAATTTACCTTGTACTGGAATCCATCTTGTGAATTTTTATGGATTCTTCACAGAAACAAAAGTGCAGATCGCACCCATTTTGGCAGTCCTGACTGCCTATAGGGGAGCTCACCTTTAATCCACTGTAATAAACAAAGATATATTTGAACATATACATAACGAGATATATGGATTTATTGACAAGTCCATTTTTATGAACTCATTCGGTGGACTTTTAGCTGCCTCTCTTTCGATCTCTTCTAAAAATCGAACAGAGGGACTATCATTTAATCCACTGTAACAAAATAAAAAGAGATTTGAGAATTACTCAAAAAGAGAAAATTTTTTGAAAAAATTATATGTATGAGGATTAAAAACTTGCTTTTCGTCGAAATACCTCTCAATATACACGGGAGGAGTTAATCTATTTGTCAAAAGCTGCAGTTGGGTATATTCACTCCTGCCCCATGGTATTTCGTTAGCTGCCCTCTCTCGATTTTGCATCATTGCAATTTCTTCTTCAATCTCTTCAAAAAAACTTTCACTGGCCATTTTAACTCACTTCTTATAACGATTTACACGAAACTAAACTTATTATTGTTAATTTAATTCTTATATATCCTGCGACATTTCCGTTTATAAAATTTATCTACCAGTATAATTCTTCTATAAACATTCATTGTACTCCTAATCGCAGTTAAGTGGTAAAAATTATATTTCCTAAGGAAAATCATATTGATATTAGAAAACCCAATAAATTTACTGTTTAAAAATTATGTAAATAATAAAAACCTCAGAAAATAGATTGATTAAAAATTGTCGTAAAAATGTATATGTTATCTTAGTAAACCGGAACTGAACAACCACAAAAAAGATCGCAAACACTCACGTCATGGTTTTTATCAATTTCCGGTAAAATATCATTATTTACAATTTAATTAAAAAAAGCGGAAATTAACGACCACATCCCAACCACAAAAAGTTGTGTTATATCTTTATCAGTTTCCGTTGAAATTCCAATGTTTATATCATATCTTAGTAAGGCGGAACTAAACAACCACAAGTTTGTTGAAAACAATTAGCTCATTGTTTTATCAGTTTCCGGTGAAATACCATTATTTATATTTTATCTTAGTAAAGCGGATTTGAATGTTTACATGTTAGCCGCAAACTTGATGTAAGTTTATTTTAGAAATCAGGAATTTAAAGACCGCAAACATTTATGTGTTTTTAAATGTGGTATTAGTGGTGATGATGATCGTATAAATAAGGAAATTCATCCGCGTTTTTTAGTTAGAGTTCAAATTGCTTTGACTGTATCAACTTATACAAAGTTTTTGTGATAAAGTACAATTCTTCGACAGTCTTCGACGACATATTACTAATTTCTTGGTACAAAGAGTGCTGATAAAAAGTACGTTTTTTTTTGTTTGTATTACATTTTTTGATTATTTCATTTCCATTTTTAGTAAACATGAATTTACAAGCTATCAATGTTTCTGCAGTTGCGGAACGCAAGCCCCTGATCAAACTGAAGGACCTACCAGAGGGACAAAAATTTAAAATATTGGCAGCAAGGGTTGTAAATGGAAAATACGGAGAGGCAATTCTATTAGATTTAGAAGAAAATAGCTGTTTTTTGCCACAACGAGTGACAGCAGCCTTTAAGCCCCAACTAAAACACTGTATTCCAGGGAAATGTGCAGTAGTTTTCCGAGGACTTGAGGAAGCAACTGGAAAATACCAACCCATTACCAAGTTCGAAATAACCGAAATTTAGAGGATTCAAAGCTACTCCAAAAATGCAGGTTAGTACTGACATTATATCTATTTTTCATAAGGCTTTTGGGTTATTACAAAATTCAAATGATGAAATGAAAAATACATGGTTAAAACATATTAATAGCCAAATTCGTCTTCATAATAGGACAAAAAGAAAAGTAAATGTGATCTTGGGCTTTCAAATAAATTGCAAAGTGATTTATGTTATTTAAAAAATTTGCGAACTCAAATTAAAACTTTATTAAATCCAATTGTTAATGGTGATAGAAAACGTAGTACAAGCGTAGTACAAGGGTTCAGTGGGAAGATGTAGAGTCAGCTTTCATGGGTAGAGTTAGGACTGGGGTAATTATAAATTTAAAACATAAAGATATTATTCAATTCTTAGACGATGCATTTTATCTTATCAAATCACGTATTTCAAATATTTTGAAATCTTATCCAACAGTTAAAGTAAACACTAAATTTTGCGGTGAATTCATAAAAACTTCACAGGGTCAGGAAATATGTGAGTTTAAATATTTTAACACAAAAAATGTTCTAGTACATCATGGAACAGTACTTCATAGTTGGTTTCTGGAATTTGTTAAGGAAAAATTTTATCAAAATTACAAGAATTTTCTGAAAAAGATAGCGGATTTTCACTGAGTAGGATTGTAAATTTAGAAGTGAACATAAACAAATTTCTAGAAAACATGCATGTGTCAATGTGAAAAATTATAATGATAATGCCTGTTTTGCATGGGCTGTAATGTCAGCTTTATTTCCAGTTGAAAAACATTCTGACAGACTATCATCTTATCCAAATTATAAAGACATTTTAAATTTTGATGGTATTGAATTCCCTATAACTTTGGACCAAATTTCTAAATTTGAAAAATTAAATAATATTTCAATTAATGTTTTTGTTTTGAGTTTAAAGGAAATCAAAAATAGTTTGCAATATGTTACTGTACCAGCCCGACTTTGTAAAAATAAGTTAGAAAAACACATAAACCTATTAATGGTTCAAAATAAATATTTTCGAAAAATTAATGACTATGATGCAATTCCTGTAGACAATGATACCTCAGAAATATCTTTTCATTTTTGTTGGATTAAAAATTTACCTCGATTAGTATCAACTCAATTAAATAAAAATAAAGAGACACAATTCATTTGCGATGTTTGTTTAAATTATTTTTCTAGTGAAGATCAATTGGTAAATCATACTGAGTATTGCTCTGTAATAAATAAATGTAAAGTGTCTTTTCCAAAAGAAAATTATGTTGAATTTAATAATTATAAAAGCAAACAAAAATTACCATTTGTTTTATACGCTGATTTTGAATCAATTCTTGTTCCCTATAAAGACAATGAACCAATAAGTATCAAAACAATATTCCTTTCAGTGCAGGATATTATTTGAAATGTTCATACGATGATAGTTTGTCCTATTTTAAGTCATACAAGGGAAAAGATTGTATG
The DNA here is from genome assembly GCA_034190945.1 of Octodonta nipae. Classification (NCBI taxonomy): domain Eukaryota; kingdom Metazoa; phylum Arthropoda; class Insecta; order Coleoptera; family Chrysomelidae; genus Octodonta; species Octodonta nipae. The sequence continues at coordinate 89,326,282 of CM067218.1, read as the reverse complement.
GAATGGTTTTCACAAGAGTTGCAGGAGGTTGCTAAATTTATTCAGTTAAAAAATAAAAATATTGTTCCTATGAGAATTCAACCTAATCTTATATCCGATAATGGTTTTTGTCACATATGTGAAAAAACTTTTGACAAAAATTCTGTTATAGTAAAAGACCATGACCATTTTACAGGGGATTTTAGGAGATATGCCCATAATATTTGCAACTTAAATTTTCAAAAGGGTGTTGTCATACCAGTTGTATTTCATAACCTCACTGGATACGACAGTCATTTTATCATAAAGTGTTTGGGTAAAACAAGTCAAATTTCACTATTACCAATTAATAAAGAGAAATACATCTTATTTACTCAGTATGATAATGATACAAACATAAAATTTCGATTTATAGACTCATTTAAGTTTTTAGGGGCATCTTTAGAAGAACTAGTTTCAACACTGTCGCAAGATAGATTTGAAAATTTGAAATCTGTTTTCAATTATTTGAATGATTACTCTTTAAATCTTCTTACTCGTAAAGGTGTTTTCTGTTACGACTATATTGATTCTTGGGAAAAATTAGAAGAACCTACCCTTCCTTCAATTAAGCACTTCTATAACAAACTCTGTGACACTGAACTTTCTGCAGAAAATTATCAGCATGCCCAAACTGTTTTCTCTCATTTTCAATTGAAATCTCTAGGTGAATATTCTGACTTATATTTAAAAACTGATGTACTGCTTTTAGCAGATGTATTTGAAAATTTCCGTACTAAGGCGCACTCCACATATGGGTTAGATCCAGCTTGGTTCTATACTATGCCAGGTTATACGTGGACATGCATGCTAAAGTATACCAAATGCAAATTGGAAACAATTCAGGACGTAGATGTTCTTATTTTTGTTGAGAAAGGAATTCGAGGTGGAATAAGTCAATGCTGTAATCGCTATGCTGAAGCTAACAATCAGCACTTACCCAATTATGATCCCGAAAAGGAATCTTCCTATATCCTCTATCTAGATGTCAATAATTTATATGGGTGGGCAATGAGTCAGCCACTACCACATGGGAATTTTCAATGGGTGGAAAATGTGGAAATTTTTGATGTTAATTCTATATCTGATGATTCTCCAGAAAGTTATATATTAGAAGTTGATTTGGAATACTGTGCAAGTCTTCATAAAACGCACAAGGATTTGCCATTCTGTGCTGAACATTCTATCCCGCCAGGGTCTAAATTACCCAAATTGATGACAACACTTTATGATAAACAAAAATATATTATCCATTATAGAAATTTAAAGCAAGCTCTACAGTATGGGTTGAAACTTAAAAAGATTCACCGCATATTGAAATTCAGTCAAAGTCCATGGTTAAAACCATATATTGATTTAAATACCAAACTGCGAACTAAAGCTACTACTAATTTCGAAAAAAACCTTTACAAATTGGCAAATAACGCAGTTTTTGGTAAAACAATGGAAAATATAAGAAAACATAGGGTCGTGAAATTAGTGCATAAATGGGAGGGACGGTATGGTGCAAAAAATTTAATATCGAATCCAGCGTTTCATAATCGCACTATTTTTAGTGATAACTTAATGGCAATAGAGTTGAACAAATTAAATATTTAATAAACCTCTATATGTAGGGATGGCAATTTTAGAAATTTCAAAAACATGTGTGTACGATTTCCATTATGGATATAGGCTTAAGAAATTCCCTGGTAGATGCAAACTGTTATATACAGACACAGATAGCTTAATATATGAAATAAAGTCTGATAATGTATATGAAGAAATTATTAAAGCTGACATATGCAAGTTTGACACAAGTGATTATCCTCCAGATAATCAATACAATATACCTCTTGTAAATAAAAAAGTTCCTGGCCTCATGAAAGACGAGGTTAATGGTAAAATCATTAAAGTGTTCATTGGTTTGAGATCAAAGATGTATACATTCAAAATATACGATACTAATGAGGATAAATGCACAAAAAAGTCTAAGGGGATCAAATCTAGCATAGTCAAAAATAAAATATCGTTTCAAGACTACCTTAATTGTTTAACGGATCACAAAGAAAAGTTGATTTCTCAAAGAACAATTCAATCATTTGCCCATAACATTTACAGTATAGAACAAACCAAAACAGCCCTTAATCCTTATGACGATAAGCGTCAGTTACTACCTGCTTCAACAGATACCCTTCCTTGGGGGTATAAGGAGTAGCTTTGAATCATATTTATTATATTTTTAGGATTATATATTAAATAAAAACATATTGTAAAATTTATATTTTATTTTTATTAATTACAATAAATATTGTTCTATTCATATATTTGTATTATTCTCATTAACAAAGTTCTCAACTGCTCTAATACCCCCTCATGTGGACATGGAACATTGAATAAACTCCAATTAAAAACTCCTGCTTGAACAACTCTTCTAGAAATTTCATTATATTTGTAATAAGTGTTTTGACGAAAAAAATACATATGTCCATCAATATAACGGAAAGCTGATGTAATATCTTCTGGGACACCTGGAAACATATCCTTCACACGTCGTCTGTTGGATATTTTATTATCTCCATTAATTTCATAAAATGAGATATTGTTGTACCAAATGTAAAGTTTTCCTGAATATGAACTAAATACTGTGTTAATTCTACTATTCTTGGGTAAAACAATGTCAATATTTTTTTGAATTTGTAAACTGGGAAAAGATACCTCATAAAAATGATTACCACTAACAACAATCAAATTACCGAAGGAATTCTGGACAACATGTGAAATATGTGTAAGCTCTCTAGTTAAGTAATCTGCTAATGTTTCTGGTTCTGACGGAATTTTCGGGTCATTTATATTTATCTTCCACAGTAATTGCTTGTCTATAATATAGAGTCAATAACTTGTAAAATCTGAGGCATATGCTAAAAACATAGATTCAGGACACTTAACGTCACACAAATTCTTTGTTCCATTTACTGTTTTCATCTTTTCAGTAGTATACTGCTTCTTTATTGATGGTGTTGTAGGGTGAGGTTTATTAACGGAACCATACAATGTTTCAAGTGCTAATTTATCATCATCATTTATTTCTGTTATTTGTGTGCTAAACCCAGGGTATGACCAATTTCGTGAGTTAGAACCATTAAAAAACTAACTTGACCTTCAGGCACATTACCATCAAGACCAAAATACCAATTCTCTTCACTATCAAAATGAATTTCTCGGCATATATCGTTTTCAGGAAAATAAGCATGTGCTAGCACACTCCCCTTACCATCAAAATTGTTAGGACATTGTGTATTTCCCTGACAATTGTACCGGAAACTATGTACTTTAGGCATAACAGTAATTGTTATATCAGGATTAGGTTTAGGAATTTTAAGTTGTTTAAAATATATTTGATTTTTCTTCCCACATTTTAAATGCTTTTTCGGCAACACGAAGATGTTCAATTTGTGCTTGGGGAAAATACCAGTTCAAATACGTCTTATTCCATTTGGATACCAATGCAAAATTATTTTCACCAACTGTACATCTTGGTCTGTTCATTAAATTAATTGTTTCTTCATTCAATGTTCCATCTACAGGTAAATTATACTGTTCTTGGAAGTTTACTAGTACAGAATTAAAGTCAGTTTGCGTGTTATTCTCAATGTAACCATAATGTTCTAAATACTGCTTTGCATCATGTTCATCTATAACTGTTGCCGCTAAGGGCGGTAAAAACAATTGTACTAACCACAGGAAGTTCATTGTAGGACTAACTGAAATCTAATTGGGGTCCAGTAATTATACTGATTTAAAGTCTTCTAAAAAGTGCTGATGTCATATGGCTTAGATAAGAAACTAGCTTTAAATATAATTAAATCTTATTGAGAGAGTTTAGTTTATCTATGTATTCGCCACAGTGCAAACCTAAAATTACAACCGATAAAAGTAATAAGAAAATAGTTTGGTTGAACCAAAATTGGAATAAGTTGTTTGAGAAGAGAAAACTTCCACCTGTACAGTACCCATTAAATAGAATTCAGCCATGGCAGATTTGAAGGAAAGTTTCATAATTTTAACTGCAATTATAAACAACATCTTATACATTAATTCTCCACATGGGGTTAAAGATGCTGCAATATGTTTTTCGGCTTGTGATAACAGGTCTCAGTTTACACTAATGAGGAAAACTCTTGTAAATGATGGGAATCTGCCTGTATATTATTTCGAACTGCCTCAATCCACTAATCTATTATATAAACTAAAGTTACTATTTCCTGATAGAACAGAAGGAGACACACAATCTTTTATTAAGATTAAGGAATCAACTCATCAGCAACAACAAATAATTATGAGACAGCAGAAACCATTACAAATTATGAAACCTCAACAGCTTCATGCATGTGTAATGAAACTTCATCGCTAAAAAATACTAAAAATAGTGACTTTCCAATGGACTTGCAAAGTGATATTAAAAATACATTTATTCTTGTGTGTTTGATAATTTGTTCATTTCTCATTCTCATTTTAAAATTTGTTATAAAATATCTTAAAAAAATGTCTGTAAATGTATAGTGATAATAAATGAAACAATTTTTCAAAAATACATCTTTTATTTCAGTGATACTGTACATTCAACAGTAGTATTGTTATAAACCCAATCATGTATAAGATTAACACAGTTTATAGCACATGTAAATTGTCCTTGTTTATGATTTAAACAGACTGGATTACCACCATTTTCCATGTTAGGGTCGGCTCCTGTGTCCACCCGTCCAGTGTTTCGATGTTGACAACTTTTATCGCCTCCAAATTCATTTCTTCCAATTTCTTAACAAGTAAATCATATTTTTGATGACCTTTAACGAAAATACAATTTATATCCGTCAAATGGGTCCTTAAGATGTTGTTTATTTCTATATATTCAATATAACCACTGGAATATCTCAACCCATGATATTTACGTTCACAATAATTCACTGTCTGCCTTTCTTCCTTAGATAATGAAAAATATGTCTTCGTGGGTTTGAATAAGTAATGAGTGAGTTGCATCCCAATTCTAATGACCATTTCTTTAATAATAAATTCATTATTCATGAAGGTTAAATCCTTGTATATCTACTGTTGCTGTCTTCATGATGGTCAACAATCAACTACTACTACTACTTATCAGGAAAACCTGTTTTCGATTCAATATCTAACTTAATATCAACCGTTGTTGATTTCATAGTTTCATCCCTCCTTGAACAATCTATCACGAATAGAGGTCGTGATTTAAACGCAACGTAATCAACAAGAGGATGTTTTTCACCAGCATAATTCAAATAAAAATCTGTATAGTTCTTATATATTTCACTGTATTCGTTATTGGTAAAGTCTATCATCATTCTTTCATTCGGCCAATATTCACTGTTTAATGTTAAGCGAATATTGCTAATATCAATATGATCAAACTCTGTGGGATTTGCTGAAATTTTACCATACTTGTTTGTTTGGAAAGCTACAATTACGTAACGTGAACTTTCTTCTGCTCAGGATGTCTTTACACTCCATATTTCTCTACTACCGCCAGCTTTCAAAGCAGGTAATTCATGCAATTCCCATTTTCTAAATGGTAATATAATAGGAATATCCTGTTTAATTGATTGTAAAAGTTTATACTTTAAATCATCATTGGGAAAGACATGTTTGACTTTTAATTCTATGCTTTCAATCACAATTTTGCCGGTTGTATTAGCATCTCTAATGATAAGACAGTCGTTATCATTTCGAGACCTTACTAACCGAAGTGTTTGTTTTCTATACATTACCATATTATAGTCGTTAAAAATACTAAGTAAATGCTTCAAAGCAATCATCAGTCGGAAAGATTTGTCTGTATTAATAATGGGGTTGTGAGGGTAATTCCATCCAGCTACTCTTAAGTCCTTGGAATTACTTGGATCATAGCACAAATATGATCTGATAGTACTAACACGTCCTGGATCTCGAACTGAATCCACTTCTTTTCCGCACTGTTCGTAGGTAATGCTATCAAAGAAAAAGGCCCCAGCATTAGGTGCCAATATATACCATAATATCACCATTACCATTATTGGTTTTTTCAAATTTTCTTTTTATGTCAATGGCAGACTCTGCCATTAAAAACCAGCAGTCTGCCTGGTTAATTGTAATTTCAACAATATCATTATTACTAAATGATTTCACATACGGATAATAAGTTCGCACTTCTACCCTTCGAATGGAATCATCAAAATTTGGTTTGTGGAATACGTCAAACATTTGAGTTGACATGATATCCTAGTGATTGTAGAAAGAGCTTGTTAGAAGAAGTAAGTTTCCTCTTTGCTCGTTTCGTTGGTACTGAATTCTCCTTTTGGGGATTTATGATTTTATACTTGTTGACAACCAACATCCTAAAATTGTTTAAGCTCTAACCTTACTATTATATCTTCACCTCTAAAATTAACACAATCAAAATTTTGGTTGAGAACTCTTAATGTGATATTGTTAATTTCAAAACGATTTACTGGTAAATAAATAAGATGTTGCGGTGTTTCGTCAATGGCAAAACCAGGATCAACCCTAACAGCAAATTCGTAAATTGTATGCGAAGGTTTTTCGTTGTAGAATGCCCCAGAAGTAATGTTGCTGTCTATATGAATCGTTCTTGTTTTTATTATATTGACAGGTATATCAGATGCGTGACGAGCTTTTGGTTTAAGAATACGTTTAGAAAATCCCAATATGGGTTCTATACTATCTTCTGGTTGAAAGTCAATAGTATACTTGGTACTGTATATTTCACACTTTAATGTATTATTATTTGGTTTCAAAGAAAAAATATCTTCTGGTTGATTCTGTAGAGAAAGAGCCTGTCGAATATATGATTCAATGTCACTTATCTCGTACGAACCTTCAGGAATGTCTATTTCAATCTTCTTTTGGCCACTGGTATACAGATAAAATTTTGCACCTTTTTCAATATTAGGAATACTATTGTATGAATGAAAGCTTAATAAAGCTAATCCGTAATTATAGTCAGGATTTAACAGTATTGGTGGTTCGAAATCAATTGAAAGTATAGAAGTGTGACCCTTCAACGTTAGGATCACAGACATGACTGAACATTTTCATACCAATCATCCCTTATTATACAGAAATCCCAAACACAAATGTCCACAGTTTGTTTGTTCATAAGTTTGGTAAGGATAACTGTTATATTGAATTTTTACGTGGGGTCCGAAATAAGACACCAACTCTTTAAGTGGTTTCAAATCTCCAAAACTGTCAAAATATTCTACAGAAGCACCATTTTTTATATAAGCTACCCAATGCGTACCGGGGTTTCTATTTATGTCTAAGTTAACAATGGCTGTTTTTTTCCTATGTGGTTTGCGTGGTAATGTGTCTCGCATAAATACTCCCCGGAATTTTGATATATTTAATCTTTTAGCGTATTTTTCAAGCTCATGATTAAATAATGCTCGTTTGGGTAGCTTTATTGGGAGTTTTTTTGTTTCTTTAGGAAAAGACCGTACCACCTTTCCGATACTTTTTCAAATAAAGACCAGAACCTTTGCGCCCAAGTTCTTCCATGGCACTATTATGACGATGATTTTCCTCCAAAGTCTTTTTGGCATTTTTAGCGTCAATAACAGTTTTCGCTATAGCACTGGCACCCCCAGCCAATGAACCTAATGCAGAAAGTCCTGCAAAGATTGGTATTAATGGTAAAATACCTCCTGTTTTTGAATTAAATGGTATTATTCTGGGTACCCGAATCCTTTTGCGACCGCCAGCTTTTTTTATTCTCATTCTAGCTATTCTTAATGCCTGTAATGATGGTTTGAAAATATCTTTCCGGGTTTGAAAACCTTTCCCTGATGATTCAAAAGATTTCTTAAGCGCTTCTAAAATGGGTACGAGAACATGTTGTCGAAACGAAAGAGCACCCCCACTACACTTCTTTTTAACACCAAGTCCAAGTTTTCTTTTTGCCTTCATTGTATTAGTTGTAAACCAAGCAGCGGTTTTTTCTCCTAAACTGGCGTCTTTGGCTTTATCTCTTTCCCAAGCCCTATTCTCTAGTTCCAAATCTGCTTTATGACGTTCACTGAGAGATTTATGGTGACTGTAAGATATATCGTGTTGACGACAAGCGTTATCCAATTTATTGACACCAGTCTGACCCTTTGCCAGACGTTCTTCGAGTTTCGTACCTGGTCCACAAAACTGATAACCTGGTATGTGTAATTCAACAGGTAATTTATTAATTAGAGTGTTAACTATGCCAGAACCTCCGTGTTTGTCGGCAACTAGCATAATACTAACCAAATAATTAAGGAACTGAAATTTTATATATATTTTTTGGTAATTAAAATTTACTTTATATATAACTGAGATTTCTACACCCCTTCACTTAGTCTATATAATGTATGCCTTAACACAACAACACAACAAGAAACAACTCTGCCAATTGTAAATTTGGATTTCGTAGAAGGAAGTGGGGGTGATAAGAAACATGGAGAACTGTTACCAAATTCGTTTCGAGCCATTTTCTGTGGTCCCAGCGGTTGTGGTAAAACAAATGCACTATTATCTCTCATATTCAACGAGAATGGGTTAAGATTCAAGAATGTGTATGTTTATTCAAGGTCATTATATCAACCAAAATATCAGCTATTACAAGATGTGTTAAAAAAAGTCAAAGGTCTCTCATATTTTCCATTTAACGATAATGAAACAGTAATAGATTTAAGCAACGCAAGGGAATGTTCCATTTTCATATTTGATGATGTTGCATGTGACAACCAAGCCAAAGTACGAGAATATTTTTCTATGTGTCGTCATAAATCCATAGATGTTGCTTACTTATGCCAAACTTATAGCAAGATACCTAAACAACTGATAAGAGATAACACAAATTCTATCATTCTATTTAAACAAGACGAAACGAATCTTAAACATGTTTTTGATGAGCATGTTTCACCAGACATGTCATATGAAAATTTTAAAACACTCTGTGCCGAATGCTGGAATAGTCCATTTGGATTTTTAGTGATCATTAAGGAATTTAATCTCAATGATGGAAGATATCGAAAAGGTTTTGACAAATATATAAAACTTACAAATCTCAATACAGCGTAGTATACAGAATGTCAGCGATCGATAAACAAGTTGCTGATACTCTTCGCAAGAAAAAAGTAAAACAACTTGCAAAATCAATTCGAAAAAAGTATCTCAGTTTAAATTTGGGGAAATCTGAACATGATGAGACATTAAATAAACTCTTTCAACCAGTAGTAAAACCGCTGAAGCAATTAGTCAATAATCAGTTATTGGCTTTAAAGAATAAAGACCCACCGCCATCGAAACCCATTAAACGCGAATCATTGGAGACTCATACTGTTGTGGACAACGAAGACGATGATGACGTGTTTCATGATACATCAGAAGCAACGATTCCTTACATTATTGATTACTTGAATAAAAGTTACAAAATTGATAAAATATACGGTCCTCAGTATGCCAATGATAGATGGGTATTAGGATCAAAAGAAGTAGCTTTTGATAGAAATGGTAATATTAATATTGATAACACATTGTATAAAGGAACCCCAGGACTCTATGAACTTATTTTTTATCAGCAACCGCAAAATTATAATGAGGATATGAGGATGATTTAAAAGTCTATAAAACTCTATTAGAAACCACTAATGTTCACCGCAATACTAAAGGAAACCTTAAGGCATCCAAACAATACAAATACCGGAATATCATTAAACCATTTTACAATATCTCAGATCACGCTGTCCCAAGTAATTCAACAAGCGGTTACGGTCTTTCAACCAACAAAATTTTTAATCGATACCCTATTGAATACCGATATTGGGATGATCCTAATGAATTGTGTGAACGTCTAAAACTACTAACAGCGGCTAAAGAAGCCGGAAATACTTCAGTTGATAACGAAATTATTGCGCTAATTAATGAATTAAAAGAAGGTAATATAATACGGTAAATCTGTTAAATTTAAACAGTTTTACCATGAGTGTGGACAAGTTTGCGAACATCTGTATCACCTTCATCACACACACCATTACCCACATTGAGATTACCATTCAGAATTGAACCTGATGGGAATTTTGACTTTGGAAATATATCAATTTATAATATTAAGGAACCTAAAAACAATTCAGATGCTGCAAATAAGAAATACGATGAAGCAATTCAAAACGTTAAGTTAACCTTGGAAAAGCAGCAAAATGACGTAATTAGTAAATCTAGTCAGCAATTACAAAATAATATTAATGATTTTATGGAATCTGCAACAAACTATATAAATGAGAGAAAGGGTGCTCTGCAAGAGGCATTAAATAATATAAATCAAACATTTAGTGAAGTTAAAAGCTCTATTCAAAAACTGGAACAGAAACATGATAATTCAATTGCTTCCATTACCTCAAATATAAATGAGAAAAAGGATGCTCTGCAACAGGCATTAAATAATATAAATCAAACAATTAGTGAAATTGAAGAGCTGAAAAAGAGAAATGATAGTTCAATAATCTCCATTAATCAATCATTTACCGAACTTAAAAGCTCTATTGATGTGCTGGAACAGAAACATATAACTTCTATTAACCAACAACTGAATGCACACCAAAACGTTATTAACGATGTGCGAGCTGATATGAGTAAGTATTCTACTGAATTGCATGGCGTAAAACAACTAGAAATAACATTGAGAAAAGACTTAAAAGACCTTAAACATAAGATTGACCTTCAAACCAATGGACAAACTATAAAGTAATCGCATTTTAGTTGATGGCGATCCTTCTTAGGAACAACATGAAATGCAGCACTCTAAAGAAAAAATACAAATTATCAAGGAACTTCATCGGCCAGTGAGAAAAAATTTTCCTCGACGTCAAACCATTATTAAAGGGTTTGATGAAACATGGCAAAGTGACTTAGCTCAATTAAACTTATTTGCCAAAGAAAATAAAAATTATAACTTTATTCTAGTTGTAATCGATTGTTTCTCTAAATACATGTGGGCAAAGCCCCTAAAAACAAAATCTGGTGAAGAAGTAACACGAGCGTTTGAAGAAATCCTCAGAAATGGGAGGCAGCCAAAACATATTCAGACTGAGAGGGACGAGAATACTTCAATTTTCACTTTAAAAAATTAATGCACAAATATGGAATAAACCATTATAGTACATATAGTAACAAAAAGGCGTCAATTGCAGAGAGATCCATACGAACTTTGAAAGAAAACTTATTTAAATATTTCAGCTTAAATGGTACCTACAAGTGGATTGACATATTACCTTCCCTCGTTGACAACTACAACAATAGGATTCATAGTACAACAAAAATGCGCCCAAGTGCTGTAACAAAAGATACAATTATTAATTCATTTAGAAATATGACAGTTGTAGGTAAGAGAAAGTTCAAAGTTGTAGATATAGTGAGAATAAGTAAAACAAAACACGTTTTTGTAAAAGGGTATACCCCCAACTGGACCACAGAACTATTTAAAATCACTAAAATTCAATTGAATAACCCAATTACGTATCTTCTAGAAGACATGTTTGGTCAGCCCATTCAAGGTGGTTTCTATGAAGCTGAACTTCAGAAAACAACACACCCTAACATTTATTTGGTAGAAAAAATTTTACAGCGCAAATCTGGCAAAGTTAAAGTACGTTGGTTGGGTTTCAATGAGTCACATGATAGTTGGATTGATGAGAAAAACATCTTATAAGTGGGGGAGATATTCATTTACCATAACCTGTATACCAGACGACAGTTCCAGTTTAACTATCAAACGATCAAAATGTCGAGTGAAGAGCCTACTTTTAGTGATGATGATGATATGGATACTGTTAATAGTGTTTTGAATCAATATGAAGAAGAAGCAAAATCAGAAAAAGTGTTACTATTATCCCAGTGCTTTTGACGTTATAGTTCTTTTTGTACAGTGTCCTGTGGCTTGAGTCCTGCTAGATGCTTTGACCCCGTAATAGTTCTACAGCGAGAAGATGATGAAAAAGTTATCTTTAATAAATCTGAATGGTTTAAAGTTACAGAAACATTACGAAAGTCTCTGGATATAGTTTTTTTCACAGAAGATGATGAAGAGAACGACTTTTTACATAATCCTGTACTATGTGGACAATTCCTTACTGTAGCCTGTCGTCAACCAGTGATCTTGATAAGTCAATAAAGGTGCAGAAATTTCATAACACTTTGTGGTTGAGTCAATTTGATATTGAAGAAATTTTAAACATAGACACTCATTTACTATCACACAGGGTAAAATTACTTGAAAGTATTAATTTTTATACATATTATTTAAATGTAATAATTACTGTTAATAAATGGTTGAATTCTACATGTAAAATAATAACAACCGATACTAAATGTTGTAGTTTAAATGTTTATAATTTCATGTATGGAATATGTGATTCTAGCGATAATACATTATTAGCCAATGCTCTTAGAGAATACATATTTTTTTATTCACACGAAATTTATAATAAATTAGGTATTTACTAATTATTTTTTATTTTCATTCATTTTCCTTTATACATTATATCCCTCAACATTATTCATCATACAATATAACCATACCTTTTCCTAACATATGACAGAAAGTGGAGGGAGGTATGGCTCAACCAACCAATGAGGGTGTAGTTTATGACGTTATTGTAAAATAGTGGGAGGCACTCCGTAGAATGCGTTGAAGCTAAAGAGATAACAAAGTTCGCTATACCCATTCATTCCAATAGGAAGTAAAACAATGTTCTGTATTTAAAATTTTATTTCAAAGCTACCCTTCACAAAACACAACGTCAACCACGGGACAAGAAACTAACCTAACCCTTCACCTATCACCGATGTAGAGGGGCGGCGATGGTGGCAAATCCCTCAACAAAACGCCGGTAGTATGAACAGAGGCCCAAGAAGCTTCGGAGTTCATGTTTGTCTCTTGGAACTGGCCAATCACGGATGGTTTCTATCTTGTCTTCGTTGGTGCGGATTCCTGACTCAGACACTACGTGGCCCAAAAACTCTACCTCTTTTTGAAACAAGGAACACTTCTTCGGATTGAGTCTCAGGTTGGCGTTATTAATTCTGGAGAATACTTCGCCCAGGTTCTTCAAATGGTCGTCGAATGTCTGGCCCATGACTAGAATGTCGTCGAGGTACACTAAGCACGTCCTTCATGTTAACTCGCTCAGTACATACTCCATTAGCCTCTCAAATGTAGCGGGTGCATTACATAACCCAAAGGGCATGACCGTGAACTGAAACAGCTCTTTACTGGTGGAGAACGCTGTCTTCTCTCTGTCGTTTGCGTGCAGACCAACCTGCCAATATCCACTTTTTAGGTCTAGTGTGGAGAACCAACGGGAGCCTGCTAGTGTGGTCAAAGTGTCATCGATTCGGGGTAGTGGATAGCTGTCTTTCTTCGTGACATCATTCAGCTTTCTGTAATCCACGCAAAATCGGGTGGTTCCATCTTTCTTTTTAACTAGCACGACGGGAGCAGACCATGGACTGATGGATGGCTCAATAACTCCATTTTGTAACATGGACTCGATGTTTTCCTCGACGGCCTGTTCTTGCCCCAATGGTAGTCGTCTAGGTGGTATTCTGATGGGTTGAGTCTTTCCGGTATCTATTCGATGCTGGATGATGTTGGTGCGACCGGTAGTTCCATTTTACTGTTAAAAATTTGCCAGTGTTTTGAGATAAATTGCTTGGCTTTCTTCTGGTTCTCTGGTGTCAAGTGTGTCAAGTGGTCAGCAAACTGTTGTAGGAACTCTTTATCGGGCCCTGTTTCCTTCACCGACGTCTGGTACTCTTCTTCGCAATTGATGATGGTCTCTACTGGCTCGAAACAAGCTATCTCTTGACCATTGGTAATTCTGATGTCGTTGTTGGACAGATTCAGGACTCTGATTGGTATATCTCGTCCGGTTTTAACTATAGCCCGTCCAACTAAGTAGTCATGAGCTGAGTGTACGGGCTCCACCATTCCAACGCAGCTCCCAGGATTGCTATCTAGCTGCCCATGAATAATCTGTTCCGTTCGACCGGGAATTCTAGCTGAAGACTTTGCCACAATTTTTATGGGCGTGACTGATGTGTTGACGGGTCGTGTCAATACAAATTCCTCATATCTCGGGTCGAACATAAATCCATGCTGGCTAATTAGGTCCATTCCCAGTATAAAATCGTCCTCAATATTCGCTACCAGGACCCTATGCCGGATCATGTTGTCCCCTATCTGTAGCACGACATCTGCCTCACCCTGTATTGACATGGACTCGCCGGTGACTGTTCTGAGCTGGATGTTATTGGTAACTGGCCGAATTTCTGATGCTCTCAAAACCCTGGACTTGGCAATGGACACAGCGGCGCCGGTGTCGATGGTGATGGTAACTGCTCGCCCATTGATGGTGCCTCTGATGACTAGACTGCCGCTATCTCGGCAAAATCCCCGGATGGATAACGTTTTGGGGGCTGGTGAAGGGACAGTCAGCATTCGCCCCCCTATGCTGACTGACTGACGGTCCCTGGACATGTGGCTGTTTTGTTGGTTACCCCTGGTCGGTGATCGTTCAGGTGGCCTCACTCGACAATCACGTTGGAAATGCCCTGTCCGTCCGCAGCGGTAACATGCCCCTCTGGTGCCAGTTCTTTTTGGCCGTTCTAATATTTTGTTCAGGCCAGCCAGCAGCGCTTGAAATGGTGACTCTGACTCTTCCTGGTTGAAGGAAACTGCTCGGACCCTTGGCTTGGACATGTTCATGACGGCCTCTACTTCCAAAGCCCGAAGTAGAGCTTCACTACTTTTCTTGACGCCACTCAGTCTTAAATTTCTTTGTACTTCCACATCTCTGATGCCGTTTATGAAACTCTGTGTGGCCAACTGGTCTTTCGTTTCCTCTGGCAGGTCTGGGTAGGACAAGTGAACTAACCGTCTAATTTCTGCTTCGAATTCTTGTAGGCTTTCACCAGATTTTTGGGTTTTTCCACTCAGTTGGACTTGGTATACCTGGCTCAAGGATTGATTGTCGTAACGTTTGTCTAGGATAGCGATGATCTTGTCGAAATTGCCTTGTTCATCGACTGGAATGCTCTGGAGGAGTTCTAGGGCCGGACCTCTTAAGGAAATTACCAGAGATGTGGATTTTTCATGATTATCCCATCCATTAGCTGTAGCCACGGCCTCAAATTGCCGTTTATACATGGGCCAAGATGAACTGCCGTCGAATGTGGGTGGTTTACTAAAGGAACCTTTGGTACTCACGGTGTTCTGGTATTTTCCTCGCTGTAAGTCCTGTTGCATTTTTTTAATTTCTGTTTCTAGTTTATTTTGGATGGCACAGATTTTATCTTGTACTTCAGTGTGTACTGTTTGCTTGATGGAACTGATTTGATCTTGAACTGTATCTTGAATTGAACTGATTTCAAATTTTACCTGACTTTGGATGGAATCAAGATCATCTACTTTTGTTTAAAGAGTATCCACGGTATTTTTTATGGTCTTAATGTCATCATTTATCTCTTTTATATCTGACTCAACTATTTGCATTCTTTCATTAACTGTTTCATTAACTTGTCCTACTATTTGCATTAATTGTTCGAATTGCAGTTGTCTTTTCTGTTCAGTTTCGTGTCGATTTAATTCAATTTGATCTTGTTTTTGTTCGAATATTTTAAAATCATTTTGTCGCTGTTCATTCAATTTCGAGAATAATCCCTCTATCAGATTTTGTTGTTCACTTTTCATCGTGGAAACAAGATTTTCTAATTCTAATTTACGTTTTTCATCGATATTAGTGACAAGATTTCCTAACTCAATTTTAATTTTGTCATCAAAAGATTTCACTAATCTTTGTTGAATTTCTTCTTGATGTTGTCACGTTTTTCTAGAATCTGTGCTATTTTTTCGTCTATCTTTTCCATACTACGAGTTTCCATAAATCAATTTAGGATGTTAACTGCACTAATCCTTCACTTCTAACACCAATTGTTATATACTTCGTGGGTTCAATTTAAAAATTATAACAACTAATATTTACTTTCACTTTTCTAGAAGTTTATTTACATTTAAAACAGCTGATTCACAATACATTTTCATATAAGCTAGTCGTCGCGGTATAACTAACTGGCGATCGTGGTGTGCTTCTTTTATATCACCAGCGTAGAATTCTCCAGTAGAAATCATTATCGTTCCTTCCGCTGCCGAGTCTTTTCGAGAATCCTATTTTTTTATCGTAAAGCGTTTGTTGTCGTGCTGAATGACACAGGGTCGGCTTTGGGTAAATTCCGTAACAATATTGTCACGAACATGTGAGACATTTGCTGCTAGATATCCGGTGCTTAGAAGTTCAAGGTCGTGACTTTGAACATTTACTAAAATAAGTTGTTTAAAATGTCCCTATAAGGTAGGTTTAATTGTTGCTTGTTATTTTGCATTTCTTATTTTCTAACATAAAAACAATATTTAATAATTTTAGATATTTCATATAATTGTTAGTTTGACTGATCCGAAATTCTCTACGTAGAATTACTTTTTCGTAACGGCCTCTGCCACTTTGATATATTATTACACTCGCTATAAATAATAAAGATATTGAAATAATCTTTGTTGGAATAATTATTTCTATTGGGTTTCTTGTAAGTATAATTGGCAATTTTGAAAAACTGAGTGACATTTAATAGCTGCCAGTTATTTTTCTAGCGGTCACGGCTAACTTGATTTTTCCAAGCAAAGTTGACACCATATTTTAATGGGCGGAAAACAGTTTTTCCTAATTTAGTCGAAAGTTATGAGGTTTAGATATAGGGAACGCAATACCTTCATTTTTAGTGCTGAATAAGAGCTTGTCAGAAAAGTTGGGAGGTTCCATTTGAAAACTTTGAGTTTTAAGCATATTGTGAATGTCGTTTTCATAATTGTTTGTTTAGCGAAAATTGTTGATTACCTGCAGGACCGCATCTGTCATTTTTGTCATAAAAATGCAATATCTTGAGGATGGTTAAATTTGAAGATAACATGTGGTTAATAAAATTTATCTAGAATTTAACATAGCATCCAAATATCTAATAACATACAGGGTTGTCTATTTGATATTAGAACGTTGTTGTCTACTTCCGGTATAACCTGAAGTGCCACAGTTCTGAAAATATTTTAGTAACTTAGAACTTATCAGCTTACCTATATTGCCAAATTTTCAGAATTTTAATATCGATATTTTTCGAGTTACAGGTAACCTCACACCTTCCTGAGATACCCTGTATAGTATGCATTTCTGACACAATTTTATTCATTCTATCAGATATGAGCAACTGTTTATCCTTTTGTCTGGTATTATGTGAATGATTTGTTTTAATGAGGTTATTCCCTGAATGTATCGTTTTTAACAATTCATTAATGTAAAGACCTCGAACAGTCAATATTGCCTGTGTAATATAAATATACTTGACACTGACGATTGTTATTATTATTTAACTTAAAGATTATCCTCCTTGTTTCACTCTTTTTAGGGCTTCATTAATTGTTAAAGGTAATAGAGCAGTGCTTCCTGTCATTGTTGGTGTCAATCCTACATATTTAATTTTAGATATGTTTAGATTCAGTCTGTTTTCATCTTACTAATTTTTGACGTTGGAGATTGCGGTTGATTCCAGGATATTTCCCATGTTGTCTCATATATATTAGCACCGTATCATCGACATAAGAAATTACACTGCGTCCTTCAAAAGATAGCAAATTATTAACAAAAATTAAAAATAATGTAGGACCTAAAACTGTGCCTTGCGGGATTCCAATTTCACAAATTTTTTATTACTATTGTAATCTCCTATTCGCACTTGTTGCGATATTTCTATCAAGTAATTACTAAAAAGTTGCAGAATTGGTATGTATGCCAATCTCATTTAGTTTGCTAAATAAAATTTTATGTGATACCGTATCCAAGGCTTTTTGGAGATAAAAAAATACTGCAATTGTTTTTTTATTCTCATTGAAATTCTTCAGTATACATAGTTTTTGTAAAGGTTGCTCTATCTAAAGGTTGTGGATATTGTTTTATTTTTTTCTAGAAAGGACCACATTTGTTCAGGCATTTTTCAAAAAAGTTATCAAATCAGTGAAATGGGGTTATAATTTGTCATTAGATCTTTTTTCTCGGATTTATATATAGGCACTACAAGACATTCTTTAAATTGATATGGGATGTTTGATATCTGAAAACTTACCTACTCACATAATTGAGAAGTTAAGCGGTTTAGAGATATTCTGTTTTGTTAATTTAATTACTTTTATACTCAGATTGTCAGGCCCTGTAGATGCAAAGTTTTTTAGCGTCGATATTATGTCTTTATTGTTGGATAATGCCAAAAACATAGTGTTAGCTTTCATCTTAGTTTTCATTGTTTTTATTTCTATATTGTTTGTACTAATTTTAGTTGCCATTTTCTCCCCAGTTTCTACAAAAAAGTCATCGACATGGTTTACTATTTGTTTTGGGTTGCTAATTATTTTGTTATCGATACTGATTTTTTTATATAGTGCTTTTGTTTAGTGGAACATTTGTAATTACTTCTTACATTTTCTTATAGTTTGAGTTACATTGCTTTAATGTATTTTCATAATAGTCTTTTTTAAGTTTTTATTAACATACCTAGAAATTTCCTCTACTTCTTATATTCTTCTTCTGATGTTATATTCTGTTTATTTTTTAAGAGTATCTGTTTAAGCATTCTTCGCTTTCTAATGCCTGTTAGTATTCAACAGGTCATTCATGGTTTAAATTGTTGTGCCTTTGCAGTTCCTTTTAGCTCTGTTGTTGATTCGTTAATAATGGCGGCTAACTGCTCCTGAAATATATTTACCACAGATTATGTTTCTTGTGCAGCGTATACCTGACTCCAATTTGCATTTTTTATTTTCTCCAAGTCATCCATTCTGTTTTTGAATTTCTGAACGCTTTTCGTTTTGAAATCGAATAATATAAATGAGGTGATAGTGATCCTGTAAACTATTATTAAGAACTAGAGCATAACCTTTCACTTTATTTTTTGTTTCTTTATTTATGTACGTGGATATGTGATCTATTAATGTACAAGATGTATTATCTATTTATTTGCATATTTATTTGTGGAACAAATCCATTATTAGCCAATATATTTAAATTGATAAGACAAAGTTAGTTCCTTGTTTGGGTTGATGTCAATATTTACATCCCCAACCGCAATTGTTCTATGCAGACAGGAAGTCGTCAAAGTCCTGAACAAACATGTGTTCATTTGTTGGGTTTGGTCTATAAATACCTATTATATTTATTTTTGTCTCTGTTAATGCAATTTTTGAAACTCCTGTAAAAATACTTTCTTTAATAATATACATTACAACTCCATCACAATTATTAAAAGAAGTTTCATTGTAAATGATTGAGAACCCATAAATGTTGAAATCTGATATATTTTCTATACACCAGGTTTCCGATAGTACTATAATGGCGATATTATTTTTTTGTTAATTTCATTAATAGTTATACTTATAGTAAAGTTTTGAAATTCATCCAGTAAACAAATATCCCTATATACCTTACTAAAATCTTCACTAATCACATTTTCTAATTCACTAAAATTATCTAATATATGAAAGGCCTCATTAATATTTCCCGCCACATTGTATATATATAAAATCTTATAATATAAAAAAAGAGGTAGAGGAAAGCTGATTTAATTAAGTATTTCAATTATAATACAAAATTTACTAATTTATTTAATATATGGTGCAGCCATACTGCACACGCTCATTCGATGCAGCTCCCAATCGAATGAAATAGCCTCTTGTCGTTTCTATTGCCCTCTCTTTGTAGCGTTGGCAGGATATTTGTGCATTGCAGGCTACCTTCAGAAGCACAAGATTTATTCTCGAAATCATTCGACAGCTCTACCACTCAACTTTCGAGGCATGAAAATTGACAGTAATGAACTTTAACCACAGAATAATTACACCTAGAAGTGAAACCCTTGTCGGAACTTTTGATGTTATGGAGTTAAGATTTCGTGACCTTGAACCCGTACTTAGACAGTACATCCGGTCTGTAAATTTAAATACAATAAAGTAAGAAATATTAAATTGATAAAAATGTCTTATAAAATTGGAACATAAAGGGTGTTTCTAATATAAGGTTAAAACTTCTGCTACATATGCAACTCATTAAAATAAGCCAAAAAGTCCCTATTAACATGTGCCCTAAAACGCACCCTTCGGAAATTATATGACCTTAAAAGGGTTTTAAAAAACTGTTTTTTTTTCTGTAATGGACGGTCGAAAATAACCCTAATAACACAGGTCTTCGCCAGGACGTCCATTTTTGATCCTCTTAAGGTCAGAATGTCCTAGACCTTAATCGGACATCCTGTACCATGTCAACATGGGAATTTAAGAAGGAACCTACTCTAGTACGTATCAGGAACGTCTACGAACTTTATTTTTAGGTTAATCTGGAACCGTACCTGCATTTTCTGATAATTGAAATTATTACCATCATATTTCAGAATACATATTACTATCTTAAATGTTAAACTGATATTTAACATCCTTTACATATATATATATATATATATATATATATATATATATATATATATATATATATATATATATATATATTTTAGATTTGGTTTCACTAAATTCACTTTTTAAAAAAATATATTTATTACAAAAAATCATATGTTTAAGTTACAAAGACAATATTATAGGTATGAAGTTAAATGAAGATAATGAACACTGAGAATTGTTTTCGGTTACATTTATAACGTAAAAATGCTGACGCTATGTCATCAGTTTTCATGTGAACAAAGCGTCTACGTGATTTCTAAGAATTCTAGGAAGTTGTAATATGATACTTGTGTGAAGTCAATTACGGTTCAAGCACCTATGGTAACTTTAACGTATAAATTGTAAGTTAGTGCACTTCTCATATAACAACTCCCCTTATACATGAAAAGTTGATGCTTTACATCAACTTTTTAATAAAAATGAAACATCTGTAAATAACAAAATATCGCTAGGAATATCAAATGATAGTATTAACATTACAAAGGTAATTCGAAAATGAAATTAAAATTGTTAGTATAAAATATGTTAGTGTCAATAATAAGTCAAAAATTAAACTTATATAATATAACAACGATAAATGGTTAGTTAATAAAATAAAAAGGGTAATACATAAAATATGGGTAAACATACAAAAAAAATGCATTGTTATAAATGAAATGTTTATACAGTTGTCTCTGTTATCGGGTTTGGTTTTAATACTGGCCTTAGTTTAGGCAGCATCCTTAGAGACGATGAAGGCCTCGTCAGTTGGTCGGTATTTTCTTGGGCTTTTGGGAGCTCTTCAATTTTCTTTTTGATGATGTTGAAAATCACGATCGCTGAAATAATCATGACGACAGCTATTGTCGTATACGTAAACCAAGAGATGTTCTTGGTTAGGAAAGGCTGATTTATAAGACCATCTAGGTCTCTGGAGTACTGTTCTAACTTATGGTTCGCAACGTCTAGTTCCTCCACGTTGATGCTGCTTATGTCGAAGGGTTTCAGCTCGGGAATTTGTACCTTTTCTGGAACTGTATCGCAACAGTTGTAAGGTACTGTAACTGTGTGATAGACTTCGGAAAGGGCTGTTTCTTTTCCAGACTCAGCCTGGACCTTAGTAACACCTACAAAGGCACTACACTCCGATTGAAGTTTTAGAATGGAGTTGCGCACTAGAGTTAAAGTAGTTGAGTTCTATTGATTGCAACTCATCACAACACGTAAAGGTTCGGAGGTCACGACAAGCCACATATTTTGTTAAAGTTTTTGGACACTGTAACCCTGACTAAAAATTACTGCACTCCTGCAATTGTCCGGCACATTTTGAATACTTTTCAGAAGTTGCACCTCGCACGGTGCGTTAGAGTCTATAGGATAGGCGTATAGGTCGGGACACAATTTTCTTCCGATAGCAAGCGGTTTACACGCGCTCAAGTCCTTGATTGAAATAAACATTAAAGAGTCTGCGTTTTTCGCGAGGTACTTTTGAGTAAAAGACAAAAGGTGATGTAATCCAGTTCTGTCATCGTAAATTGGGATAGGGTATAACCGGAAAAGGGTGTATGGTTGTTGTTCTACTAATGGAATTCTTAAGACAAAAATAAGATCAGAGTTTGTTTGGAAAGCTTCTAACTCGATAATTTCCAAGTATTGTCCAATGCTTGAGTATTTTATTGGTAGTGGAAGATTGTTTTTTATTAGGTTTTGTGATATTTCTTGCAATGCCGTAATGAGATGTTCGGGCGTTAAAATAGATGTATGTATGATTTTAAGACGCGCGAAAGTAATTGAATTTAGCACATCATTTAGGCTATCTTCCAAGTAAAGGTAATTCTCCATTAGTTTCTCGCATAATTCGAGCAACATAAGTTTCGTTTCGATATAGCCGACTTTATCGTTAATTTTTCCGATTGTAGTTTCTAGTTTTTTCATATTGCTGTTAAAGAGTTTTTCGTCAATTTGCAGTTTTTGGATGGTCTCGTTGAAGTTTTTAATGACAGAGGTAGTTACACTGATTTGGTTTTTGAGTAAATTTTCTATTTGTAATTGACCTTGATTGAGCCTAGTGATACTATCAGTAAAATATTTACCGTCATCCGCGTCTAAGTTTCCGGTAATTGCTTTGAAAAGAGTACCTGCGCCATCAAGTATGCCGCGTTTTGGTCTTTTGGTGTCCATATTTATTTCGATAAATTTGTCCTTGATTGTGGTGGATATTTGGTTTAGAAGATTTATATGAGTTTGTACATCTGAGCGGAAGTAATTCATTGCGAAAGATTTATAGTTAACAGTTTCGATAAGTGTTTGTAAAAGTCTATTATTTGTCGTGAAAACGTGTTCGAGGGCCGAAATATTTTTGTGGACCAAAAGTGTCCATTTATTGTTAGAAACGGTTATTTGGGCTTCGTTGTGGTAGTATATCCCTAATGTGTTATTTATAGGTTCGACTTGATATTGGGTTACTGCTGATCCGAACAGCAGGCACAACCTGAAACAGAAATTAACTTTCTGAGAACGGTTTCATCCTGTCGAAATTTACTTTAGTTTTTTGTTTGGTTTTTGGATTTAGTAGTGTCGCGGAATTTTTGTGAATCTCCAGGATTTCGAAAGGACCATTGAATTTATTTTGGAGTTTGTCCTTGATTTGGGATTCCTTGATATAGACTTTATCGCCTATTTGATAATTCGGGAGATTTTCGGAAACATGTTTATCGAATCGGACTTTCGCTTTGTGCTTTTGAACTTCTGTTCTTTCACGAGCGATTCTATAATAGTGTGTGATACGGTTGTTGAGATCTCGGATGTATTTAGTTATCAATGATTGTTGGTTGTATAGAGTTTCGGGAGTCCTACTCGAAGTATGTCCGTAAACAAGTTCGTAAGGAGTGAATCCGTGAGTTTTG
This sequence comes from Octodonta nipae, assembly GCA_034190945.1. NCBI lineage: Eukaryota > Metazoa > Arthropoda > Insecta > Coleoptera > Chrysomelidae > Octodonta > Octodonta nipae. The sequence goes on along the minus strand of CM067218.1, from coordinate 89,302,744 downwards.
TTTGCGGAGTTGTTGTATGCGATGATTGCATAAGGTAGGATGTTGAAGGGGTGTTCGTCGGGATTTTCTAATTTGTGGATTCTAATCATGTCTAGTAAGGTCGAGTGGAATCGTTCTAATGAACCATTCGACTGGGGATGTCCCACACTAGAATAGGACAGTTTGATATCAAATAGCTTACACAAATCTCTCATCAGAGCATTGTCGAATTCCCTGCCATAATCACAGTGTATCCGTAATGGGGTACCGAAGTGTTGGAAATATAGTAGTAACGTACTAACAACGGTTTTTGCGGATTTGTCAGTTATGGGGTAGGCTTGAGAGAATTTTGTTAGTTCGTCCCTGATAGTCAATGCGTAGTTTTTTGTTGGGACTTCTAGGATATCGATGTTGACACGTTCAAAGGGTGTCCGTGGGGTTTCAGTAATGACAAGTGGGCTGTCGAGATTTTTCCGGTAAACTTTTGCTCTCTGGCAAGTTTGACAGTTTTTGATAAAATTGTCAACGTCCTTAGTCAGTCCTTGCCAATTGTATTTTTCTTTTATTCTGCGGATAGTTTCATTGATACCTCGGTGTATATTATTTTTGCCGTTATGGAATTGGTCGAGAATGATAGGTATTTGGTCTTTCTCAACCGTTTGGACGATATTTTGGCAAACTTTCCATTTGATATCGATTTCGGAAAAGATAAACGAAAGCATTTCCAAAATGGGCAGTTCAATGTTATTCTCAACACAGAATACTTGGTTTTCAGTGAACACATCTCTACTATTATACAAAGATGCGAAAAGAATTTCGTTGACTACTTCTGGGTCAGAAGGGAGAGGGACGATGTAATAACGTCTTTTTCTGACACTTTTGCTAGCAAAGACATTTACTCTAGGGCTACGGAAATCAGCATTTTCTTCGAAAATGTCTTCGATGATGTCATGGTGAAAATTTTTCATGAGAGAGCCTTGGGGAAATACTAGGATGTTTTTGTTTTCTCGGTCTAAGAGTTGGCAATTAGAAAATTGAATTTTGTCGTAATCTATGAGCGAGACGGTTTGATATCGCTCGACAAAAGTTCTAAATTCTTCAGAGATTTGTTGGAGATTAATGGGACTTCTTGTCTGGGGTTCTTGTGAGTTATCGTCAGTTTCGTTTGTTGGGAGTACTGTAAATGGTGTTAGGTGATTGTTTGCTTGAAATGATATGTATTCATTAAAGTTGTTAACTTTAATGCGAGAGAGAGCGTCGGCATTTTTATTTACTTTGCCGGGTTTGTAAATTATTTGATAGTCGTACTCCTCGAGCTTAAGGCGCCATCTTGCAAGTCTACTTCCAGGATCCTTTATAGAAAACAGCCAAGTTAACGGGCGGTGATCGGTCAGAAGTAAAAACTTACGGCCAAAAATTATCGGACGAAAGTGTTTAACCGCCCACACTATTGCAAGGAGTTCTCGTTCTATGGTTGAATACTTAGTTTCAGCATTGCAGAGAGTTCTGGAGGCATAGGCTATGGGTAAATCTTTACCTACGGGGCCTTGAGAGAGCACTGCGCCGATAGCAAATGAACTGGCGTCGGTAGTAAGAATAAATGGCTCTTCAAAATTAGGGTATATGAGTATGGGGGTAGAAGTAAGGGCTCTTTTTAATTCTTCAAAAGATTTGACGCATTCTGAATCGAACTGGAAAGGTACGTCTTTTTGAAGTAATTTTGTCAAAGGTTTCGAAATCTTGGCGAAATTGGGGATGAATCGCCTGTAATAACCAGCTAACCCTAAGAAGGACTTGATATCTTTTGGGTTTTTTGGTTGGGGAAAATTTAAGATACAATCTACCTTTGAGGGGTTAGGCTTCACGCCTTCGGGAGTTATAAGGTGGCCAAGATACGCGACCTCTTTGCGAAGAAATTCGCATTTGTCGGGTTGGATCTTTAGATTAGCTTTTCGCAATCGTTTGAAAACTTCAGAAAGTCGGGCTATGTGCTCATGTATAGTCGGAGAATAAACGATTATGTCGTCCATATAGACTAAACATCTCTCGTTTTGAACACCTAAAAGAATATTATCCATTACCCTTTGGAAGGTGGATGGAGCGTTTTTAAGACCGAAGGGCATTCTAACGAATTCAAAATGACCATTATCAACTGTGAATGCTGTTTTTTGGATGTCTTTAGTATCGATTTCGATTTGGTGAAACCCGGAAGCTAAGTCGAGAGTGGTGAAGTATTGGCATTTGCCAAGTTGGTCAAGTAAATCCGAAATGTTCGGTAGGGGGTATTTGTCGTCAACAGTAAGTTCATTTAGTTTACGATAATCGACGACGACACGCCATTTTTGGGTACCAGATGCGTCTAGTTTTTTGGGAACTACCCAAACTGGGGATGACCATGGCGAATTAGACGGACATATAATGCCTTGGTCAAGCATCTTTGATATCTGACTTTTTACCTCTTGTTTGTGTATTTGTGGGTACCGATATGACTTTGTGAAAGAGGGTTTCGCGTTATTAGTGTCTATTGAATGTTTAATTTCGTTTGTGAAGGTCAGTTGGTCACCTTCTAGAATATGTCGGAATATTCGAGGCAAAGTTGAGAAATAAGTTCGGCTTCCTCATCGTTCAGATGTTCTAAACGAAGTTGTTCCATAATTGTAGTTTGTCTATCAGGCTGGGTTAAGTTTTGTGAGTAATTTTCGGAAAGAATGTTTACGGAAAAATTGTTTATCGGTTCGAGTTCCAAATTGTCGAAATTAACAGTTTTGGGAATAGCATTTGCATTTAAAACTGAAGTAAGAAATTCGCCTTTTTCATTAATTTTAACAAGGGCACGGGAAAGATAAACTTTTTCTATTTCGGCGGATGATAGAAAAGCCTCCGTATTAGTGAGGTGACATTTTAATTTACATATTTGTTCTGTTCGGTGTTCTATGGAGATTGTATTAACAGGGATGCAGTTATTGAAAGTTGAAGAGTTCTGAGTACGCATGACAGTATCATCCGTAACTTTGTAGAGAGGTAAGGTTTTAAAATTAGTCACAAGTTGTTTGCTGTTAAAGTCTATAACACAGTTATAATGTTCAAGGAAATCTGAACCCAGTAATCCGTCGAATTCAATGTCGATGTTGCAAATATATACCTTGTGTGGGTCGGCGACATTGAAAGGTACAAGGGTGGATTCGTTTATTAAGATTTTCTGATCAGTGATTCCTTGGATGACTACGTTTTCGGGAAATCGTTGTTTAAATCGTTGGCAAGTTTCGGGCTTAAATATTGACAGTCCTGCTCCGGTGTCAATAAGGAGTTTGTATGTATTGGAAGAGTCGGTGATGTAGTAAAGGTTTTTCGAATTGACCGAAAGAAGTGGCCTTACAGAAAATTCTGTTCGGGAAAGTTTAGGTTTGGATTGAAATCGTCCAAGTTCATCGTTTGAATTTGTGTTTGAAGGTCGGAGATCTCGTGATCGGGAGGTTTTGTTTCTACCGGGGTAGTCTGAAAATTTTGTCGGGAAGAAAACTGTTCGCTATCGTAATATTCATCGTAATGTTGGTTATAATTATCATTACAAACATTTTCGCTGGAATGATATTCGAATTTGTCGTGTTTTTGTGTATCAGGGTAATAATAGTCTGGTACGGTTTTGTATTCAGTTGGCGTTTGAAAGTTCTGTTGCTCATTGTAAGAAAAATCATAGTTATGTTCATGCGGATCGAATTGTTCGTTGTTTAAGTGATGAGTTTTCTGTTGTTGTTTGAAAAAACTCGGATTTGGCCTGAAATTACTAGAAGTTGGGGTTGGTCTACTTGTTGAGGGTTGTTGTTGTTGGTGAGAAAACTGAGGCCTATTATTAAAATTCATAGGTTGATTAGCAGACTGATTCGCATAATATGGGTGAGAATTTTGGTTAGTCTGGGATTGTCTCATTCTGATGAGGCATTCGCTGCTGAAATGTCCTATTCTTTTGCAAAACGAACATTGTTTTGGGGGTGGACCATTATTCGGTTTACGAGTCTGTTGGGGTGCATTTCGGTTGACTGAGAATTTTTGAGTTTCCAGATTGGACAGCTGTAATTCTCTTTTAATACGGGAAATGGCGGTCAGGATATCTCTGGGATCACTGGCTCGCACAATTTGGCCAATTTTCGGCTCTAGACCCGTGAATAGGCTAGTTAGAGCCATTGACTCAATTAAGTCAATCTGGGCCTGTTTCTCCTTTACAGTTAAATTTTGTTTATTGACAGCTGATAACATTTTTGCTTGATGTGTTTGAAGCCTAGCTGAAAATGTCAATGGAGATTCGTTGGGTAATTGCCTCATTCTTTGTAGGTCTTGAATAAGGGCGGAGAGATCCCTTGGATCTCCAAAATGGTTTTCTAATAGACTTTGAATATCTGCTAAATGGCTGGGGTTACGTGAATTAACTAGTTCAGCCGCTCGTCCACGGAGCTTATTCTTAATGTGGAGAATTAACAGAACTTGTTGATTATCAGATGCCATATTATATGCGGTATTGCAAGAACAGATAAATGTGTTTAAAAATATTGGGTTGCCATCGTATTCGGGAATAATGGCGAAAATTTCTGAGCGTTTGTAGGGCTCTACATTTTGTGCTACAGCTCTAGTTTCTGGCATTTTGTAATTTTACTCAAGATTGTGCAATATTAGGAAAATACAAAGCTTGGGAAAAGCGAAGTAAATAATTGCGATTGTAATTAAAATGAAGAAAAATATGAGAAATAAATTTTTGTTACTGGTTCTAAAATAAGTATAAATTAAATAAAGGTATAAACGTAAATAAATATTTAGCAAATCTTAAACTATCAAAATAAAATTTCAAAATTCGTTCTTGGGTAAATATTTAGGATGGTTCATTTAAAATAGGAAAAATGGTAGAACTGGTTGTTCAACAATTATTAAATATTATAACTTTTTAAACGCTTACGTGATTATTCCTATCATAGGACTTGTTCTATCCGTCACTGAACACTGGTTAGCCGCTGCTTGTTCCCTTGTTGAGCTCGGTAGTTGGTGTCCAAGTAGGTTCTTTGTATCCGCGAAGGTTAGGAAACCACCGTAATTAGTTAGAATGTTTCTTGTTCTAATTACGTCTGGAAAATCCTACTGACTGCGCCAATTTTAGATTTGGTTTCACTAAATTCACTTTTTAAAAAAATATATTTATTACAAAAAATCATATGTTTAAGTTACAAAGACAATATTATAGGTATGAAGTTAAATGAAGATAATGAACACTGAGAATTGTTTTCGGTTACATTTATAACGTAAAAATGCTGACGCTATGTCATCAGTTTTCATGTGAACAAAGCGTCTACGTGATTTCTAAGAATTCTAGGAAGTTGTAATATGATACTTGTGTGAAGTCAATTACGGTTCAAGCACCTATGGTAACTTTAACGTATAAATTGTAAGTTAGTGCACTTCTCATATAACATATATATATATATATATATATATATATATATATATATATATACCTATACGTGTTAAGTTGTCACCTCGTACAGTTTAAGAGGCTGCCTGACCTCCAGGTCTATCAGAAGATATTTCTGAAAGATTGCTTTATATATGGGATGAGGAGGAGTTATTGAAATGGTTTTACATTAGAGGGGAAAGAATAGTAGTAGATATACAAGATACGTAAGGACCTCACTTGTCGAGCATTTCAGGTGTTGTACTGACCTCCATCAGTGTTGCCTGATTTATGAATTTGCTTCACTTTCTACCAACGCAAGTAACGACTTTACATGTGATGTGTAAATTTTAAAGTTTCAAAACATATTATTTAAATTTGCAGAAATAATAAGATCTTTAACTGAGGTATTTTGTTGCAACAATTTACCTACTACTGATATAAATATTTTTACTATTTAGGATATCAACTGTAGAAAAAATACACATTTTATGTAATTCATAATTTATTAAAATTTTGCGACCAATGCGGCCTAATTAAAACATATGATAATCAACTAATTATTTTTTTCATTAAGATTTTATCATAGGAACAGTTCTTCGAACACTTGTTATATCAATAAATCTTTGGATTCCTTCACTGGAATGATATAGCTGATCACTCTATAACTCTAAAATGATTCATTAGTTATATCATATGTATACAGTATATTTTAAAGTAATTTATCTATTTCAAGCATTTACATTTATATTAGAAATTTCAATTAAAAAATTACAAATAACAAAAATCGTGAGAAATCATAAATGTTTAAAAAGGGGCAATTTAATTCAGTTCTGTTATTATATATTTAGTGAATAAATTAATACTATAAATATAATTATGAGGAAGAAGTAGATTAAAATTATCTCATAATGCATTTCTGATACTTTAAAACCATACAATTTTTCCGCAAACTTGTTCTATATGAGATCGAACCCACAGAAATTTATATTGCATAATAATTACTATTTTTTTCTCATGTTCTCTTAGCATTCCTTGGGAGTCGCAGGTTTGTCTGTCTGTCAATTAAAATCAGAATTAGGTCGTAATTAGCCATATTATTTCTGATTTGTTACTAATGACAATATGGTTTAAATTTATGTGTTATGCGTTTTTACAAACTTCATTTCATACAATGAACTTAAATTGTTTATAATGCAATTATGCAAAATTCATTCATCTGACAAAGTCCACAAGTACCGTGTTTGAAGAACAGCCCTGGGACTACGATGAATAGAAAACTTTTGTAGAATCGAAAAGTGACGTCACTTTAGAAATGTTCGTACTTATAACTCGTATCATCGTTATACGACGGTTATGCATTATAACGACAAAATGACGTCAGTTTTTGATTCTACAATATTTTTCTATTATCTATTATCACGGCAAGTCGTAAGCTATTATTTTCTGAATAACCTGTGCTTCAGCTTGAAAACTGCCTAAGTTATGGATTTTTCAAATATTAATGGTTATTCCAGCTTTTCCTTGTGGGTATTGCTCCAATCACGCTTTACAAAAATTAATTTTATAGGTTTTTCACTTTTTTTACAAATATTCTTTTAGAAGCATTGCTATATAGTTAATAATTTACAAATTATAAAGGGAAAAAAGTTTAATATTGTATGTTTTGTTTTATTGTTTGGTTACGAATGCATTTATTATTGAACAAACAATCAATTTAAAATAGAAATTTGTTTAAACCGAGAACACAAAACTCAAATATAAAATATTTTCAAGCAGCCCAAAAATTACAAAAATATGAAAGAAGCTGAAACGAAATTTATTAAATACCTACAGATAATTTAATGAATGAGGCAGGTTTAGATAAAAATCAAAAGCGCATTATATCAATACATTCAGGGAAATAAAAAAGGAACAAATTTAATTTAATTTAAAATGCTGAAATATTTTTGAGATATATGAAGAAAGAACAGCATAAAGAAATGTCGGAACACAGATAAAATATTTGAATGATGTTGTGTCAGTTACACATACTCTAGAGAAGTTAGTATTTTCAATTGCAAAAAAATTGCACAGATTTTTGAATGGCTTTTCTTGGAGAATGTACATAGCATACGCATAAAAACTGTTGTTAACAAATTTGTAATCCTTAATTAATTATACGGAGTGTTTAAGGCAAAAATAACAATTTTAGCAGTTTTTCTAACTTTTCAGTAACTGAATGAGAAGTTCTAGCCACGAAAGTAAGTTTGTTTTATACGTAACTTCAATAGCGACTAAATGATAGGTTCATATAGGTGATTGGATAATTAGTTATTGATTTATTTGAAAAAAACTCTAAAAAATTGGCAATTTTCAATCGTCCATTGTTATTGTATAAGACGTTGAAATTTTGAAATTCGACAGAATCTTTCTTTTTTACGAGGTAAATAACTGGTAAGAATCTCAAATTTGCAGCTCAGAAGGTTTTCTTGCAAATCTGATTTTTTTTCCAGGGCTTTTGATTTTAAGTGAAATTTAGAATGCTCCCATTTTGAGCTAAATTAGTATTTTAACCATCTGAAAGGAACATATTAATTATTAAATCTATCATTACAATCTCTCATACATTAATTATCAATTGGGTTTATTTTATTGTATGTAACATCAGTTTGAAAGCCTGCATTTTAGTATTCGGAATTAAATAAAATTTACTGGTGGGAGAAACACCTTCACCTGATTTTACTACTGCGTTCGAGCTGTCAAACTGTCAAACTGTCTGCTGATAGCTCAGAGACGAGAAACGATCTTATATCACAACTATCCGTTACCCGCGGTTTTACACGCGTACAGAATGTCAACCAACCTCGAATATATTTCATCCAACCTGCAAGTACTTATGTGTCACCCTATATAACTGTTTTATTCAACATTTTTTTGAATAACTGTAAATCTACTTCAGCCTATACTGCAACCATCTTGTATATGCTGCTGTTTATTTGTACCCAATATAACTTTTTGAACATCTGACTATAACTCTTATCTACCCTATATTTCAGCTATGCAACTGCTTATGGTCTACGCTGTATAACAATTATTTCAGATATTTTTGGAACCACCTTTTAAAGGAAAATTTTTCTTTACCCTTTATTTTAATCACCCTTTATATACAACTTTTTCTAACATTATGTTAAACACACTCTAAAACTATAATCTTGCTTCTCCCCATATTTCAGATATTCCATATAGTAGAATACAACTGTTCTACCCAATATAACAATTTTTTTGTAACTTTTTTTGATCCACCCTAATGGAAATACCTGTGGAACCCTTGGTGTGTCACAAATGTAAAAGCACAGTTTTGCACCGAAACACAAAATTTTTATTTAAACACTCACCCAAACTGCAACTGCTTATTGGCCAACCTATATAACTATTTCATTATTTTGTTTAACTGCCTTGTTTAACTAACTCTACTTCCAACTACATTAAAACCATCCTGTATACACGGCTGCCAATTTGTCAAACATGATAATTTTTGAACCATCCTGTATAACCATAATTTTACTCTACAAAATATTTCAATCATCCCGTATAGACATTTGCTTAGTGGCTACCAAATAAACTCTTAACTATAACTGGACTACTCACTATCTTATATATGCAACTGCTTATGGACCACGCTAGATAACTATTTTTTTTAACCACCCTTGAATGTATAATCTGTCTCCACCTTATATTTCAACATTCTTTTAATCTTTTAATCACACTATAATTCTACTCCAATCGCTATTTCAACCACCTTGTATAGTTGCATATACTTTTCGGCCACCCAGTATAACATTTTTTGTACCACTTTGTATAACTATAAATCAATCAATGCCCAATATATTTCACCAAAACTGCAACAGCTTATTGGGCACCCTATAAAACAGTTTTGTTCAACATGTTTTTGAATCACCTTGTATGTATTAGAACTACCCTGCATACGCTACTGCTTACCAATATAACTTTATTTAAATAATTAACTATAACACTTCTCCACCCTTTATTTCAACTATGCGATCTCTGCAACTTATTATGAATTACGCTATTTCACAATTTTTCCTCATATGTTTTCAACAACTTTATAAAGTATAACTTCTCTCCACACTTCATTTAAACCATCCTTCATTTGGAACATTTTCTAACCTTGTTTGAATCACACTGTATTACTATAACTTTACCTCGCCCCATATTTCTGGTACCTACTCCCTAGAAGCAACTGCTATATAACAAAATTTTTCTAGCATTTTTTACCCACCCTGTATAATTAAAACTTTACACCACACTATATTTCAATAACCTCTTATATGCAACTACTTATTTGCCACAGAATATAACATTTTTGCACCACTCTGTATCTTTAGAATCCCACTCCGCCCTATATTTCAACCATCCGGTATATGGAACAGCTTGTAGATCATAACAATTCTTTAGAATATTTTTTAAACCCACCTTTATAGCTATATGTTTCAGCCATCCTATATATGCAAATACTTGTGGATATAAAACACGTTTTTAACCATACCATAAACTATATTCTACTCCATCTTATATTTCAACAACCCTCTATAAACAACTGCTTCTAACATTTCTTCAACCCATTTCATATCAGTAATATTTTCTGAACATAATTCAAAGATCTTAACTGCTTACTTAAGACATTTTTTTATCCAAACTTTATAAATTTCTACCTTTTTTCAACCACTTGGTATATGCAACTATTTATGGCTCACTCAATATAACTTTTTTGGAGCATCCCGTATAACTAATTCCACTCCCCTTTATTTCAACCACATTGTACTCGTATGTATGTAGCTGCTTATAGGATACCCAATATAACTATTTTTTAAATTTTTTAAATCCATGTAATTCTACTCCACAGTCCAAGTTTCCTATATACAGAACACCCTGTATAATTACATATACCCTTGTGATATCAGTTGTTTTTTTTTAAATCTAAACATATTACATTAGCACATTTCGAATTTTGAATAAAATCTAAGCTGTTGCCAGTATCTAATATTTTGTACGTGCGGTGGAACCAATTGAGTAATTCTTTTACCAAACATGGTAGCAGTTTTTTCGCTATATCTGCCGTTTCTGTCAATATAGGGACATACATGTGTACAAGATTTTAAGGCAAACTATAGGCTTTGCAATAAAAAAAGATTCATCAAAATCAGTTCAGTAGTTCTTATGTGATGAGGTAACAAACAAACAAACAAACAGACAACTACAATTTTATAATAGTACTAGCCGTTACCAGCGGGACATCCGCGTATGGAATATACAATTCTTTGCAAAAAGAAATAATATATGAATTATATGGGCCATCCAATATAACAATTTTTTCTAACATTTAACCCAAACTGCAAGTGCTTATGGGCCACATTATATAACAGTTTTACTCAACATTTTTTGGAACCACTTTGTATAACTGTAACCCTGCTTCACCCTGTAGTGCAACCATCCTGTATTTGCTGATGTTTATTTGTTACCAAATATAACATTTTTTAATTACCTAACTATAGTTATACTCCACGTTATATAACTATAATTTCTGATAATTTTTGGGTTACTTCGTAAACTATCATTTTAACCGGGCTCTATATGCAACTTTTCTAGCATTGTGTTAAACATAATATTAAATATAATTTTGCTTCGCTACATATTTCAGGTATTCCATATGGGAGGGTGCAACTGCTCTTGGTCTATCTTATATAACAATTTTTTAAATATTTTTTAATCCACCCTGTAAAACTATAATTCTATTAAGTCCCCAATTTCAACCACTTTATATATAGAACTACTTATGCGCCACGCAATATAACATTGTTTGTAACCACTCTGTATAACTAAATTCACCAATCCCCAACAAATTTCACAAAACCGCAACTGTACATGGCCACCTTATGTAACAATTTTATTCAACATTTTAAGAACTGCCTTCTATAGCTATATCTCTATTTCCATCTATATTTAAACTATCTTGTATATACTGCTGCCAATTAGTCAACCATTATAACTTATGTGTCTATCAGTTTTTGAACCATCCTGTATAAGCATAATTAAAATTCTACAAAACATTTCAACTACGCTGTATATGCGTCTGCTTTGGGGCCACCAAATATAACATTTTTTAAACACTTAAATTTGATCCACTCTACTATCTTATCTATGCAACTGCTTAAGGACTGGGCTAAATATAACCATTTTTGAGATATTTTTTAACCATCATGGAAAATATAATTTGTCTCCACCTTATGGATCAACCACCCCTTATATGCAACTTTTTCTAAAACGTTTTAATCACACTATATAACTATTTTACTTCGCCCATGTTTCAGATATTGCATATTTGCAACAGCTCATGTTCTATCTTAAAAATAGTTCCAACAATTTTTTATCCACACTGGTTAATTATAATTCTACTCCACCCTCTATTTTAACCACATTTTATGTGCAACTACTTATCGGCGGCCACACAATTTGACAATTTTTGTAACACTCTGTATAAATGTAAATCCTTCAATTTTTCATAAATTTCACCAAAACTGCAAATGCTTATGGGGTGCCTGTGTAACAATTTTTAAATAATAAACTACTTAACTATACTCTTCCCTATATTTCAAATATCCTACCTGGGCTACGCTATTACCTTACATTTATTAAAGCATAGTATAAAATATAATTTCTCTCCACACTTCATTAAAACAATCCTTCATTTGCAACTTTTTCTAACTTTTTTTAGCCTTACTGTATAATTATTGTTGTACTGCACACTATATTTCAACTACTTTGTATATGAAATTACTTATGGGCCACCCTATATAATATTTTTTCACCACCCTGTATACTTAGAATTCTAGTCCACCCTATATTGCATCTATTCGGTATATGAAACTGGTTGTAGATCATAACAATTTTATAATATTTTTTAAACTCACCTGTAGATATAGGTGTAATTATACTCTGCTACATATTTCAACCATCCTTTAATATGCTACTTGAGAACTTGTGTACTATTTGTGGTTATAAAACTACCCTAAAAACTATAATTCAACGATCCTTTACAAACAACTGCTTCTAAAATTTTTTTCAACCCATTTCGTAACTATAATAATAGCTCAAGAAAATTCAAATATCCTAACTGCTTACGTAACATCCACCCTGTATAAATATAATTCTATTTCACCCACATTGTATATGCAACCACTTATGATCCTAACAATTATAACATTTTGTTATCCGCCATGAATAAATATAATTCAACTCCAACCACCTGGTATATGAAACTGTTTATGGTCCACTCAAAATATCTTTTTTGAACCACCCCGTATAACTTACCCCTTATTTCAAGAATATTGTTTTAACTCCTTACAGGCCACCTAATATACCTTTTTTAAGATTTTTTAAACCCATTTAATTCTACATATCTTATATACCGTAGAATGGGGTGAATAGCAACAGTTTTGAACTTCAAGTTTAAATATCAAAAGTACTATAAGAGATATTGAATTGAGACCTACCTCGGTTTATGGGTCTTCCCGTCCTCTACAAGCGTGCAGCTTCATATTTTCTTTTTATGGCAAGGTAAAATTAAAAAAAATTGAAAACATGTTGTTTCTATACACCCCATCGAGCGGGGTCAATAGAAACAGGCATTGTTTTTCACGTCTGTTTCTATTTCAGAGGCAATAGAAACAGTAAGTATTGTTAAGAGATGGATAGAAACACAAACGAGTGGTAATCAGAGCAAAAAATTTAATTACAATATATCGTAACCGATACCCAAAAACAAAAAGAACAAAAGTGAGAATACAAAGTTTAGTCTAATAAATTATGAAGGTACTTAAGTCATCCTGAAAACAGATTCTGTCTTTCCAGCGAGAAGCAGACTTTGAGGTTTGAACAACTGGCATCAATTTTTTAATTACATCATCCTTGGAGAAAAATGATTCTTCATCAGTCAAGGAAAACATATCACTGCTGAGGGTTTTCTTGCAAAACAGTCCCACATAACCGTCATCTTGAAAGTCAGTGACTTTGGAGACACACATTCTAAATACATTTTTAGTTTTTCCATATACCTTCACGATTACAAAATCGTCAGGTTGGATTAATCTGTCAAGTTCTTTTGAAAGCTCGGCATTTGCAGAAGAATCGGATAATGTGAGATCTGAGTCACTGTCTTGCACAGAATAGTCCGAATCTTCTGGTGATGATTCTGAATCGAGTTTTTTATTTTTCTTTTTCCTGGCACTTACACTTTGTTTTCTGGTACCTGTGGAATTATCATTGTCAGTGCTTGTACCAGCAACAGATGTGCTAGGTCCAGCCTGATCTGGATCCGGTGGAAAATCTGCCACAGAAACACTTTTTCCTGGACCAACATCTACTTTCACTCGCTTTTTTCGAGCTGGAACTGTTTCTGTGTGTCTTAGAGCTGTTAATAGTTCCTTGAAGGAAGCATCAATAGCAGCAACAGGAGATAGTGCTGGTGTTGTGGCTCTTGAGGATTGGGTTGATTCAATAGACAAATCTGAGGAGGGTAGCATCTTTAGTACTTCCTTCCGATTTAGGGGCACAATACCACATTTTCTAAAGCCAGAAATTACATTTTCCGATTTGCATGATTCACACAGTTTCTTTAGCAAACTAGGAAACTTGCTCTTTTGAATGGTAGCTTCATTCTTGCCGGCTCCTTTTTTCCAATCTAGATGGATTGAACGCCATGCCATTTTGAGAGGCCGAAAGAATGCCACGTCTAATGGTTGAGTGAGGTGCGTGGAGTTTGCTGGTAAAAATATAAAGTGGACATCATTTTCTGCACATTTTTTAATGAGATCCAAGGACAAGTGGCTAGATAAGTTGTCTCCAATCATGTACTTTTTGCCAGGTAAACGTCTAAGATAAGGAAGGGCTATGGTTTCAACATAATCAGAAAAACAAAAGTTTTCGAACCAACCACTTTTGGTCCTATTGTATCTGGACCCATCAGGGCCTCCTTCTCTCCAACTTTCATACAAGTGTAAAGATTTATAGACTACATATGGGGATAAGAGGTGACCATCACCAGCAGCTGAAAACATGACAGAAATGGAGCATTTGGTTGAGTTCATCACCCTTTCTGGGTACTAACATCCACGCTTAGTTATTACTTTATGTTTTCCAGGATCATCAGAAAGGTTCGTTTCATCATAATTAATAATGTTTGATGAAGGAACGTCTCTGAGCTCTGCTTCTAGTCTGTTAAAGTACTCATTGATCGTTTCTGGGTAGAAACCTGCTCTGACCCGTTTAATGTTTTGGCATAACCTTTGTGACAAGTCAGCCTTATGTCTATTCAAAAAAGAATAGACAAAATCACGGCCAGGAAAGTTGTCTTTGAATTTTTTTATGGTTCTACCTTGGCGGTCAAGCGATTCTTTGACCAAAATTCGCAGAGTCCACGAATCAATTGGGTAGCCCCAGTCAGCACAAATAATAAGTCTACTCGCCAAAGTTTTTTCCTCTTCTTCTGTTAAAGCGGTTTGCCCTCCTTTTTTCTTAATTTGATCACCTTTTTTCAAATGTCTGTAGAGGACACTATAATGGATGTCATATTTTGCCGCTGCGTTTCGAAGGCTAAGGCCATTAGTTATGTCTTCAACAGCTGCCTTAATAACCTCTGGATCTTGTACTTTGTTCGGTTTTAATCGTTTGTAACTCCTTGGCATGCTGAAAGAAAACGGTCACATTATAGCTTGTGCCAGCTAATATTCCTCAATTGGATAACTATTGGTTGTATATTTATATATTTAATTGTCTTTCAGCTGTGACATTGGAAAATAAACACAAAATAAAAACTTTACGATTTGTGGGGTGAATAGAAACAGCAGAAAATAATGTGTTTCTATTCACCCCACAGATTCAAAATATGGATCATAACCTAAAACAAAAATTGAAACAAAGAAATGGTTTTGTTTACACTATATTAAACAATGTGATATCTTCTACAGGTATACAAGGTATAAAAAATAGTACAATTCAAACATGTGAGGTGATGAGGTATGGTACTTACATGTAAAGTTTGGAAAACGATGAAAATCGGCTGAAACAGAAGTTGCTTTGTCACACCACTGAATCTGAATCTCAGTATTGCCAACCACACAAAATCACATTTCCCTTAAATCTTACCTTATTTCCATCTCATAAAAAAATATCCCTGTCTGCTTTAGTTTAACCCCCTATTACATAATGTTGAATTTTTTCAGAAGTTTCGTTTCTATTCACCCCACTGTTGCTATTCACCCCATTTTACGGTATTGAACACGCTGTAAAATTACACTTGATATATCAGTTCGATTTTTTTTTTAAATCGAAACATGTTACATTGGCATATTCGAATTTTGAATAAAAGCTAAGCTGGTGCAAGTATCTAAAATTTGGTGCATGCGATGACTAATTGTGTACCTACGTATTACGGAATATGGTAGTAGATTTTCCTTATATCTACTGTTTCTGTCAATGTAGGGAGATAAAATGTATACCAGATTTTAAGTCAATCTATAAACTTTGCAACCAAAAAAGATTTAGCAAATCAGTTTAGTAGTTCTTACGTGATGAGGTAACAAACAAACAAACAAACAAACAGACAACTACAATTTTATAATAGCACTACCCGTTGTTACCCGCTGTTTCACCCGCGTACGGAATGTTCAAGCCTTCGCAAAAAAAAAATAACTTATGAAATATATGAGTTATCCTATATAAAAAAACTTGTTTCAACCACCCTACTTAACCATAAATCCACCAATCCCGAATATATTTCACCCAAACTGCAAGTATTTATGGGCCACCCTACATAACTATTTTATTCGACATTTTTTGAATCACCTTGAATAAATGTAACTCTACTTCACCCTATATTGCAACCATTCTGTATATGCTGCTGTTTTATAATTTTTTTAACACCTGACAAATAACTTTTCCCTACCCTATATTTCAGCTAAGCAACTGCTTATGGTGTACCCTGTATAACAATTATTTCTGATATTTTTTAACCACCTTTTAAAGTAAAATTTCTCTTTACTATATATATTAATCAACCTCTATATGAGCTTTTTCTAACATTGTGTTACACACTCTACAACTCTAATCTTGCTTCTCCCCATATTTAAGATATTCCATATAGTAGAATGCAACTGTTTATGGTCTACCCTATATAACAATTTTTTAAACTTTTTTGATTCATACTAATGGAAATGATGTGGATCCCTTCGTGAGCCACAAATATAAAAACACAGTTTTGCACCCTAACACCAAACTTCTCTTTAAACCCTCACCCAAACTGCAACTGCTTATTGGCTACCCTCTATAACAATTTTATTCTAAAACATGTTTAACCGCTTTGTATAAATAACTCTACTTCCATATACATTAAAACCATCCTGTATACACTGCTGCCAATTGGCAAACATTACAACTTATTTTTTAACCACCCTGTATAACCATAATTTTACTCTACAAAATATTTCAACCACCCTGTATGTGCATCTGCTTAGAGGCAACCAAATATAAAATTTTTAAATACTTTTAATCACACTGTATGAACTGTAATTTTACTTCGATCCATGTTTCAGATATTGCAGATATGCAACAGCTCATGTTCTATTCTACAAAAAAATATATCCAACCTGTTTGACTATAAATCTACTCCACTCGCTATTTCAATCACCTTGTATTTGCAACTACTTATTGGCCACCCAGTATAACATTTGTTCTGCCACCCTGTATGACTATAAATCCATCAATGCCAAGTATATTTCACCAAAACCGCAACTGCTAATGAGGCACTGAAAATAACCATTTAGGTCAGCATGTTTTTGAATCACCTTGTATGTATTACAGCTACCCTGTATACGCTACTGCATATTGGTCAACTAATATAACATTTTTTAAATAATTATCATAACACTTCTTCACCCTATGTTTCAACTATCCTATCTTTGCAACTTATTATGAACAACGCTATTTTCCGTTATGTTTTTTTTTTTTCAAGATAAATTAAAGTATAATTTCTCTCCACACTTCATTTAAACCACCCTTCATTTACAACTTTTTCTAACCTTGTTTGAATGACACTGTATAACTGTAACTTTACTGCGCACCATACTTCAGGTACTCTATATATCCTGTATAATTCTAATTGTAAGTCACTCTATATTTCAACAACCTTTTATATGCAACTACTTATTTGCCACCAAATATAACATTTTTGTACGAACCTGTATCCTTAGAATCCTACTCTACCCTATATTTCAACCATACGGTAAATGGAACAGCTCGCAGATCATATCATTACTTTAAAATATTTTTTAATCCACCTGTTTAGCTGTAATTATACTCCGCTACATTTTCAACCATCCTATATATGTAACTACTTGTGGATATAAAACAAGTTTTTAACCACAACATAAACTCTAATTCCACTCCATATTATATTTCAAACACCCTGTATAAACAACGGCTTCTAACATTTCTTTAACTCATTTCATAATAATTCAAAGATCCTAACTGCTTACCTAAGACATTTTTTAAGTTTGTTTATTCACTGTATAGATATTCTATCCTTTTTCAATAACTTGTTATATGTAAATGTTTATGGTGCACTCAATATAACTTTTTTGGACCACCCCGCATAATTAATTCCACTCCCCTTTATTTCTAACCACATCGTATATATCCAGCTGCTTATAGACCAAATATACCTTTTTTAGATTTTTTAAATCCAGGTAATTCTATTCCGCTATAAGTTTTTTATATACAGAACACTCTGTAAAATTACTCTTGAAATATATTGATTTTTGTTAAATCGGAACATTTTACATTTGCACATTCCGAATTTTGAATAAAAGCTGATGCCAGTATCTAATATTTTGTGCATGCGGTGGAGCCAATTGAGTAATAGAATTACCCAACATGGTAGAAGTTTTTTCTCTATATCTACCTTTTATGTCAAGTTAGAGAGATAAAATGTCTACCAGATTTTAAGTTAAACTATAGGCTTCGCAACAAAAAAAGATTCAGCAAAATCAGTTCAGTAGTTCTTACGTGATGCCCGAACAAACAAACAAACATACAAACAAACAAACAGACAAACTTACAATTTTATAATAGTATATAGATATAGATATAGATTATTATATTGAAATGTTACGTATTTTTGGGTTTAGCCTGCATTTGCCCGACTACTCAATTTTATTTTCAGATATCATGGAGGGGTTAGTGTTAAGTTAAATTCAAGTTTGTGGGGTTGCAACCCCACGGCCGCCATCTTAGAAAAAGTTGTCCAACTGATTTCTATGGTTTATCTGACAAACTATAGGTTTTACAAAAAAAAAATAACATCTTGTGTTGCAAATAAAATTGTCTACTTTTTGGTCAAGTAACTTTTAGTCGGACAACCATAAATAAAAGAGATATGAGCGCATGTGCTCCTCGAGTTCTTTATTTATTCCAAATCGTTTTCCTCCCGGTCATTCTTTCAGAGGCAAGGCTATAAGGAGGGTGGTCTAGGGCTTTTCAGCCCATCTCTTGCAGTGTATTCGAACACACTTGTTTTTTGTTTCAAATACGCGGCTTTTGACAACCGTAACAACTGGCAGTAATCTATATTCACTGTACGTTGGGCATGTAGAAAATCGATCAGTAAATTGGCTTAGAGTCAAAAAAAAATCTTGGCAAGGACTTTTCCAGATGAGAGGTGAGATTTGAATTTTATTCTTTTTTTGCTTCAAAAAGGCCTTCCGTTCTCGCTGAAACCTATTTACAAGTTTTTCAACGATCTTTGGTTTACAGTCAACAACTTCGAAACCCATCGAGCACTAATTTTTTAGAAACCAAGTTGATCAAAGATTATTGATTGAATACTGAATTTCTGAGGAAATTGTTCCATGGTTAATCGGCGGTCACGTTCAATAAGCTGTCGAACACTATTGGCATTGTCAGCTGTAAAGCTTGTACTTGTTCGGCGATCATGGTTATCGTTCTCGTACACCGTTACATTTTATCACCCACATATACACACGATGTTGAAACACTGTACTATCCCCAAACTGTGCCTTCAAATGAGTTAGAATTTCTGAGGCTTTAACGCTTTTACTGGTTAAAATAGGTATTGTCGACAAAGCCAAGCATACGCGCGTGCCCGGCTGGTTCCCCAGGAAATCCTGCAACCAATATAATCTAGGTCGAAGCTGCATTCTAAGCAGAATAGCAAAATTACCGTTTATATTTGATTTTCCCTTCTATCTAATGTAATTTGCTTGGAAAAAGCATTTTAAACGTCATGTCAATTCGATCACATGCTATTTTTATTCTACCGTGACTGGGGAAATCAGGATCCCCCTCTACTAATATTTATGTGTTGCCGATTACCAAAATGCAGAATTTCAAATTAAATTTACAGACAATAAAACAAACCCAATATAATATTAATATATGATGCGTTGTACCGAAAGATTTGATAATTACCATGTTCGATTGAGAGTTATAAAAAAGTAATTTCAGGCAGAATGGGAGCGTTGTAACCGTCACCAAAAATAAAGAGCACTCGATAAAAAGTTACATTTGTGAGAAAACCTTCAAAGCCATGAAGTTAAAATTTTGAGCAGTTTTATCGTTCTAAATTTTTTAAAATAAGAGTTAGGAGTGATTGAAAAATGCTCAATTTTCACATTTTTCGCGAATAACTCATTTATTAATTAACCAATCCTATCGATCAGCATCACATTTAGTAGGTTCTAAAAATGCGCATACAACACACTTACCTTTGATACTTGAAATTTTTATTCTGTTGCTGAGACGTCACAATAATTGCCAAAATTAGGGTTTTTGCTATTTTAAACACCTAGTATAATTAACTAAGAAGTAAAAATTTGTTAACAAAACTTTTTTTGGGTTATGCGTGTACCTTCTTCAAGGAAAGCCATTCAAACACCTGTGGAATTTTTTTGCTAAAGTGGTATTAAAATAAGTTAAGTAATTAAACTCGGTACATTTAGAATACATTTTACAACAATGAAAGGTATTAGCAAAATACTGCCCCAATTTTAGAATTTTATATAATTTGTGGTCTACATCTGATATGTAAAATAATTAAATGTGTAGAAACAAAAAAAGTTTACAGAATAATTCGAAATACAGGACAGGTATTGGGACACGTGGTCGTGGGAAAATTCTCAAGGTCACGTCCGTCACTTGAGAACCAAGATGAGCCCACCCACGCTCATCGGCACGTGCCGTGTTACGTAATCGCCTGGGGGTCAATGACCTCGACTGACAGGGTCGTTGACACGGAACGATGGCATAGAACGACGGAATGTTCGGATGGGGCGTATGGCATATAACGACGGAACAATGACAGGTAGAGTTGGGGGCGTTGACTAGGGCTCCGATGAGAGCCCCAAGGCTGCTATGAAGATGGGGGCCGCGTATAGGTTAGGTATGGACTATTGGGTAGGGCTGCTGTGACGTGGATGAATGGGGGCGTGCGTAGAGGTTAGGTTATGTCGTTATTAGAGGTTAGGTTTCGCGGAGTCGACATATAGGTTAGACAGATGACAGGTAGGCCATAGAGTTGGGGCGTTGACGTATGACACGGAACGTTGGTATAGGACGTTGACGTATGGCACAGAACGATGGCACGGAACAATGGCAGCTGACAGGTAGGGCATAGAGTTGGGGCGTTCACATATGGCACGGAACGTTGGTATGGGAAATCGAACCCCAGTCCACCGGTTTCCTATGTTATGAAACACGTATCGATATTATATCTAAACTATCCTGATGTGTGTAGTCTTTTAGCAGTCGATCCCATTATACTGGCTAAAGTAACATATTTGAATAAACTGAATTTTTGCAAGTTTTATCACGATTTGTTAGATGAGATTTCTACATGGACATGTTAGCTATGTAGGCTTCCTATTGAAAAAATAATAAGAGCATGTCTAGATGTTACCTCGCAATTATGTATTGCTTTAAAACAGCACCTGTATTATTACAAAGACATTATATTACAAGATTTAGAAATTAGAAAAAATTAAATAAAATATATTTATATATATTTTGGGGTGTTTTAATTACTCAGTTCCCACACAGCATGAAATATCTGAAGAAATATTTCACTGAAATATTTCTGCAATATTCCTATGTCCACGACAAAACATCTACTGAAATATTTCATGAAATCTTAAAGAAACATTTCGAGAAATACTACATCAATATTTCATGAAATATTTCATGAGAATTTTAGTCTTGAATATAGTAATATTTTGGAAAAAAATTCAAAAGATACTTTAGACATCAAATATTTTAGCACTATTTTAAAATATTTGACTCTAATATTTCTGAAATATTAGTATGCTCACGACAAACAAATCTTTTGAAATATATCATGAAATATTACAGAATATTCCATGAAATATTTCAAAATTTTTTTGTAGGGAAAATACCAAGATTTCTGAAATATTTTATGATACTTCAAAACAAACATGAAATATTATATAAATATTTTTACATACTTCACTAAAATACATTTAAACTATTTTTATATCTACAACAAAAGATCTTTTGAAATATCTCATGAAATATGACACAAAGATTTCATAAAATATTACAGGAATATTTCATGAATTATTTCAAATGGGGTTTTGTCGCGGACATAGCAATATTGCTGAAATATTTCAAGAAATATTTTGAAATGTTTCAAATCAAACCAGAAATATTGCATAAATATTTTAGAAATATTTCTTGCTGTGTGGGTGGGAATAGGGAGAGAGAGAACTTCTGACGTTCCAACTGAAAACCTGTATATCTGTTTACGTTCAATCAAGGTGGATCTTGATCTTTTACCACCTGTATACAAGCAGCCCACTTTCACTTTCTACTCCCGTGTTTGTGACGTCACCAGCCAGCACTGTCATTGGATATTTCAAACCATTGTCGAGTAGGGACTTTGATTAAATTATTTCTTGCACAAACAGGTTTCTCTGCATCACAATCAGAGTCAGGACATTAAAAAAATGGACTAATGCCGGCGTCCTTCCACTTTTCTTGGTAGGAAGCTACTGGAACATTAGTTGTTCATTTGAGGTTGTGCATTCAAGATGATGATGATGATGTCCGCTCAATTTAGAAGAATTGCTGATCAAAATGTAAGGTTATGGATTACACCGATGAGGAAATTGACGTATACAGAAGTGTGCAACAAATTTGGTCTCGACATTGAAAACGACCAACGCAGCGCCTTCTTTTGGAACCTTACAATGACGGATACAGTGGTCATTGATGAGCATGTCCTGGACTGGTGTGATTACAAGGGTGAATACAAGAACAAAAAAACTGCTTTTTACGTTTGATCAAGAAGCAATATCCGCCGGTCGTTTAAGAGAAAATGCAAGAGGAACAGAATTCCCCAAAGAAATACATTTCTATGAGTACCATAGACTTTGAATTTTTGCAATTGCGAAGTGATAAAGCAACAGAAATTCGCTTGCTCTACAATATGATAAAATACATTTCCATACAGTACATCGAATATGAAAAATGCTATGAAGAATGTTGTTTGGAGTTAGT
The DNA here is from genome assembly GCA_034190945.1 of Octodonta nipae. Classification (NCBI taxonomy): domain Eukaryota; kingdom Metazoa; phylum Arthropoda; class Insecta; order Coleoptera; family Chrysomelidae; genus Octodonta; species Octodonta nipae. The sequence continues at coordinate 89,279,688 of CM067218.1, read as the reverse complement.
CACTACACAAAACAAGTATTTAACTCAAGAGATTAACGAACTTAAGCGTCTCATATTCGAAAATAGGAACTCTGCCGAGGCTGAGTGTATTCGACTGCAACAGGATCGTTGTCGAGCGGAAGAAGAACGAATCCGAGCAGATCAGGAGCGTATACGAGCGGAAATGTGTCGTATTAGAATGGAAGAGGAGTTTGTCACAGCAGCCAAACGACATGAAAATAAAGTAAGCCCTCGAGTAGCTCCACAGAGATGTATGGCTCTGTTAACTTTACGGGAGAATGAGTGGTATGTGATTCGTAGGCAGAGAGCGTCTTTCCATTGAACCATAAATGCCTTTCTGAAGAAACATCCTAATGCTAGAGTTGTTAAAAAGTGGTACAATGTGTCACATCCCGTTGATGTGAATAACATGCTCAAGTCTCGGCTAAGAAATTTAAAATGGTTCACTCGAGGAAACTGTGTGATGGTGATCTTGTGGACAATATTGAATCTATCATGGTGGAAAACAATGCTACGGAGATTTTTCGAGATGCTCAAACCTTTATGTTGCACAATAATTCTGTAAATTATCTTGGAAAGTAAAACAAAATATGTCCCAATATGTATTTTATTTTAGTAATTAAGATACAAAGATTTTTAAATAGCCAGCTATATGTTTTCTGCATATGCAGCAGTGATCTGCGAGCAATCAAAACAACTAGCCAGGTGTCTACATGGCAGAAAAACAATTAACATGTCATTACTCAGACAATTTTTACAAGTGTTGGAGTTGGTGGGTTTTGGTGGGTAATTACCCGGTCACTATATCCCGTATAGAAAAAGCCTGCATTCGCCAGCATCTCGGGTGTTTGTCGTAGAAAAATTGGCCAGTCGTTGTACGTTGCAAGTCGACTGTCAAGTGTTGCTTTGCACTGGTAAATGGCTGGTCTGTTTATGCGATACGTGTCATTCAGATCGGCCACCGGGTCGTCACCAGGTTGCCAATTGTATCCCTCAGCTCGACAAAAGGGACATACAACGACATCATCACTTATCCCTTCGCGTTTATAAATGAAGCCTGCTTGGGCTAACTTTTGGGCTGGAAAGTTAGATCGCCAACTGTCAAAGGTACGGTCTCGATTTTCATACGATTGATAGTACTCACGACTCTCCATCTTCTCAACTGATGAAATAAAACCAAACATCCAATTTATACAAGTTTCTAAATTGTATGTACTGATTGATCTATAGCTTACTGCTAGCATTAATCCAACTATCATGTGACTGATCAAAACCAAGCCAGCGAACTTGAACCCTATTGCCTTTTCGTTGCAGTACTGTTTCGACAAGATCTGGGTAGACTGCCTTTGGTAGCTCTTCCTCGTAAAAGCCTCCTTGAATCGGATTGCCAGAAATATCTTCCAAGAGGTACGTAACGGGGTTAGTTATATTCTTGCGGGTTATTTTAAACAATTCTGTGCTCCAGTTCGGTAGATATCCCTTATCAAAGACGTGTTTGGTTTTGCTGATGCGAACAACATCTCCAACTTTGAATTTTCCAACACCGGCAATTTTTAGAGTATTTTATACGTTAACGATGTCCGGTAAAACATCAATCCATTTGTGTGTACCATTTAAACTAAAGTACTTGTACAGACGGTCTTTCAACGTTCTAATGGTTCGTTCAGCGATTGAGGCTTTCATCGTACTAAAGGTGCTATAATGATTGATCCCGGAGGATACTCTCAAAGGCTCGCGTCATCTCTTCACCAGACTTAGTTTTCAGTAGACTCGTCCACACATACTTTGAAAAACAGTCGATTACGACTAGGAAAAACTTGAAATTTCTATTGGATGTCGCATACTGATCCATTTGTCCGAGATCAGACTGTCACAGGTCATCGAAACCCTTGATTATGACATGACGGTGCGGAAAATTTCTGTTCACAGAATGATGAAGCTCCTTAAGTACCTGCACCTTTTCCTTGGAATGTTTCGCTATAGAAGTCATCTTGTAAACTAGCCAAAGTTGACATAGTCAAGTTTTATTGTTGGCCGTATTGTTCATGATAATTTTATTCATCGACCAAAGGAGATAGGTAAAGTATTATTAGTGATGTAACTTAATCTTGGCAATATCATCAGCGAGTGCTTCAAGTTTGCCATTTTGTTCCATCATCTGACTTCTAATATCATCATGTAGTTTTTGCATATCTTGGTATAGCCCGGGCACTACTACTTTAGTAACCTTGTCTTTAACTTCAGTTAGTTCAGTCAATTCGACAAGCTTCTCTTCACGCATGGCGTTCAATATGGCTTCGGTATCAACAAGTTTACGGTTCACAGCAAGTTCCACTCCCTCTATGCGCCTACGCTGGTCAGATGCCCGGTTGTTGATGGTAGCTAGTGCAGATTCAAACTTTGCGATCGTTTCCTTGAGTTGAGCATCCAGTGAGTAGGATTTTTCTCGTAGATTCGACAGCTGGATGTCGCTCGTCGTTTGAGTGTGTTTAAACGTATTTAATGCTTGCTGAACTTGATCACTGTACTTGTTGAATGCTATTTAGAAATCGTCTCGTATTTGTTTCATTCCATTGTCTATTTACCTATAGACGAACTGCTTGTTGACGGCATCCATAGATTTTGTTGGCGCTTTGACATTCGTTATTCTGAGTTTTTCAGCATCGATATCTCCTTCAGCGGAAAAGGAAAAGGGTATTTTCATGAATGCGATATTATGTGAAAACACAGATTGTTGGGCTGTGTTGCTGCGCCCGAACTTACTCAAAGGCATAGTAGAACTGATATTATAACTGTGAATGACGGGATAGATATACGAAAATAAAACTACATAAAATTTATCTTTCACGTATAATGCGTGCTTCCTTAAGTTCATTTATAATGGCAATTATTTCGTTGTCGTGCGATGCGTTACCAGCCTCTTTGGACGCGATTCATTAGGGTCGTCCCAGTAGACGTACTCCATTGGCATTGTATTGTACGTTAACTTCATGCTAGAGTCGAAGCGTGACTTTTTTGCCTTGGAGGTGGAAACATGGGCCTTATGATTTCCGCATATTTATAGAGACCGGAGGCTTTTAGTCGTCCTGCCGAATTCTTGTGTGCCGATGTCATTGTCAAAATTCGACGGTATGCCTCTAAATCATGGGGGCGAAATGGGGGTCTTTGTAGAAAATTAACTGATAAAGTCCGGGGGTGCCTTGAAACTGCAACCCGTCAAAGATAATATGGCCTGTAGTTGATTTTCTTCTGTCCGAGATACCACTTGGAACTCGGCTCGTCATATATGGGACCTTATATGTTGTCGACATTATCGCTTTTACTGAAAAAGTTCACTAAGTACTTGTCAGAAATTACTGGGTATTGCTCGAGATAGGATTCCACTACGTTGGGTGATATGGGCTCCGACTCATCGAACGATTTTTCGCCGCCATCAACATCTCCACCATCATCATCATCATCATCATCTGTTGGGATACTAGTTTCTGCTATTAGAACTTCAACGAGGAATTGTGACTCTTCAAAGACTGGCTCTTGTTTTTTAACAGGCTGCAGCAGCACATCTTGCTTTTTAATTGTTTCTTGGTTAATCCCAGTCGTTGGTATTTTGCTAAGAGCTTTGGTCGTTGTCGAAGTTATCTGCTGCAGGGGCGTAACCACATGTCCAAATAACGTATTGAGCGTGTCATCGTGCTCCGACTTTCCCAATTTAAGACTGAGAAATTTTTTGCGGATGGAACGAGCCAATTGATTTTCTTCTTTCGTGCAGTAGCCGCAATGTTGCTAGTCAATGAAGATATTTTGACAACTAACTAGAATCCATATTACTGTTGCTTTATATATTTGTCGAAACCTTTTCGATACCAGCCATCGTTCAAGTTGTATTCGTTCACAATCGTAAGAAACCCGAAACGATCCCGCCAGCATTCCAAACACAATACTTTAAATGTATCATAGTCCATGTCGGGGGAGACGTGTTCGTCGTAAATGTGCTTCAAATTGACATCGTCTTGTTTGAATATGACAATTACATTGCAATTGTCGCGAATAAATTGTTTCGGAATGACGCTGTACGTCTGGCATACATAAACTGCATCGATATTTCTGTGTCTACCCATGGAGAAAAAGCTTTGAATCTTGTTCTGTTTATCGCCAGCGACATCATAAAAGATGAATACTGAACATTCACATGCTTCGGTCGGATCGATTACCTCCTCATTGTCGTTAAAGAGAAAGTATGAGATGCCCTTAATCTGCTTGAGTACCTCTTGTAGGAGCTGGTACTTTGGTTGGTAGAGTGACTTGGAGTAGACGTAGACGTTTTTGAATCGTAGTCCCTTTTCATTGAACAGGAGCGAAATGACAGCATTTGTTTTCCCAGATCCGCTTGGACCGCAAACGGTCGCACGAACGGCGGTAGTGGTCCGTGTCGTCTTGTCGTTGGTGTGTTGCCATCAACAAAATTGAAATTTTCGATAGGCAATTGGACATCCTATTGTTTCAATTGCATCTTACGGTAGACTGAGGATGAGGTCATTTGTCATTGTTTAATAAATACATCACTCAATCAGTATCATGCTAACTCTCCAAACAGGTGGAAGTCTACTGAATAGCGCAATCAACAAATTACCCTTTGAGCTACATCTACCTGGTTATCAGTTTTGTGGACCTGGTACGAAACTTGAAGACCGTCTCTCCAAAGGTCAGCTGGAAATCAACAAGACAGACGCTGCTTGCCGTGCATCGTCTACAACAAATACAAGTCGTTGGCAGATCGACACAAGGCCGATTACGAGTTGGAAAATCGCGCTTGGGAGAGATTCAAGTCGAAGGACGCGTCACTTGGTGAAAAAGCCGCCTCTTGACTTATAACTACGGGTATGAAGGCTAAACGTAAGATGGGACTTGGCATGAAGAAGCAACGACTCGGGAAAAAATCTTTTCGACAACATGTGCTTCTACCTACCATAAGAGCCATCACTGAATCCGGTGATGGTGGTGGTGGTGACATACGTAAATCATCGTTAAAGGCTTTGAGAGTAGCCCGAGCATCCATTAAAAAAGCGGGTGAACGCGAGAAAATCCGTGTTCCTCGGATGATTTCCTTTGAGCCTAGGGGTGGTTTTCTCCCTCTCATACCCCTGTTTGCAGGCCTTAGTGCTTTGGGGGCCTTAGCCGGTGGAGCCAGTGGCGTAGCCAAGGCTGTGATGGATGCAAAGAACGCCAGGCCGAAACTGGAAGAGGATCAACGTCATAACCCAGCCATGGAAGGGCTTGCCAAGAAAGGAAGCCGTCTTTTTCTGAAAAAGTCTCGCAAAGGTGGTTTCGGTCTCTATTTAAAAAGGTCAAAAAACTCCCAATAAAGCTACCCGATCGAGCAGTGTACAATCATGAGCTCGAGTAGTATGCCAAACAATTGAAAATTCCCCACTTTAGGGGTGTATTTATGTGGGATGCCTTACCAGTGCGTTCGCATCAAAGGGAGTCTGCCATCGTTAATTTGGATGCCAGAAACAACCAGGGTACACATTAAGTAGCTTATGTGCGAAATGGAAAAACCGTTCAGTACTTTGATAGCTTTGGCGGCTTGAAACCTCCCCGGGACTTGCTGAATACTTTGGCAACAGAGTCAGGATATCAAAATTATAATCAATGGAATTGTGGAAATTTATGCTTAAAATTTCTCTATAATAAAGACTAGTAATTCTATGTGTACATTATTCTTAATTTAACCATCGGTATGTGCAGCCCTCTGCTATATTAATAGACTGCAACAGGAACATTGTTCAGTCATGTCTGTGATTATCACCCTAAAAGGTCGCAGTCCCATACTACTACCTACCACCTATTGAGCTGGATAGCAACTACAATTACGGGTTGGCTTTACTCAGATTTTACTCATACAACAGCATCCCAAATATTGAGATAGGTGACAAGATCTACCTGTTTGACGAGCAAAACACGCAAACATTGAAGCTTATATCAGAAAGGCACTAGGAATTCATGCGACAAAGGACGCAGACAAAATCTTTAGTTTGAAGCCCAACAACAACACACTCAAGTGTGAAATCTTTAGCAGCAAATACGTGGTAGATTTTCAACCGAACGACACCATCGGTGACATTCTCGGCTTTTCCAAACAACTGCTGTCCGCCAATCAGCTTCACACTTCCAACTTACTGGTGAACATTATAAAAGTTCGCACCATTCATCTCGACAGCAATATTACATCGGGAGCTTTCTACAACAGCACACCGCTCTCACACTACGAATTTGCTATCGACGTAGATCCCGGCTTTGCTATCGACGAAACCCCACAGCATCTCATCTATCTGCTGAGAAACAGAAACGAAATACATAACCTAACTTTACGCATTTTGAATCAAGACTTGTGAATTTCCGCGGCGAGGAAATCATCGTACGACTCGAGTTGAAACAACTGCAATAACAATGGGGGTCGCCTTATACTTGATAATGAATTATGCCGTTTCGTAAGTGGGAGCTTCACGACCCGCCAGCTCTCAAAGCGGGTGCTACTCGTGAAATTTGCGCAGTGAAAACGTGTGCCGCCGTGGAGAGTCCCCGTTACGTTATCTTAGCCTTCCAAACCGACCGCCATAGCAACATCAAAGAAGATCCAACGGAATTTGAAAATATTCACATTTCCAATGTTCGCCTAAATTTGAATAGCCAATTTTGGCCTATGGAAAGATGTGAGCTAGATTTTTCAAAGAGCGAGTATGGCGAGGCGTACAAACGGTATACAGAATTTTATCCTAACTTTGGTGGCGACAAACACCCCCTTCTGGACTATGTGGCATTCAAGATCATCATCGATTGCTCCCGACGCGTGGACACCATGAAATCCTCGACTGTAGATGTTTGGCTAGACATTGAAAGCCAGACGGGCTTTCCCGATAAGACCCGAGCCTTCTGCATAATTATCCACGACTGCATAATGGAATTTCTCCCACTTAGCGCAATTGTTCGAAGCCTGTCCTAGTTCACTCTGCTTCTGCTGCTGCCTCTCAAATCAGTTTCGGTTCAGCTTTCCGACGAGTCACCATGAAAATTGCGGTTGTCGACATCCAAGGTTTCAATATCGAGGGAAGATTCAAGACAAGTAAACGCACAGGTGTGTTCTTGTTTAAACCACCCAAACCGTTCAACTCTCTATCAGCAGCCGACAAGAGACAAGTACGATATTTGGAAAGCCGTTTGCATGGACTCTACTATTCTTATGGTCACTATCTCAGATCTTTACATGTCGTTGTTGAGGCCGTTGAAATGAAATCAGTGTCACCATCAGTACCGTCTGAAAATAACAGCTTCAGCTTGAACTTTTCCGTGCTGATGAGCATAATACACAGGTAGCTGCCCATCGTTTACTCGTTCCTGACGCATCAACGTGTAGTCGGAGGGATCTGCGCATTCGCCGACCATGGAACAAACACCCGTACCCTTAGTTCCATTAGGTAGATTAACATACAACAAGACGTTTTCCAAAATTAATGTCAATACCACAAAGCTTGGTTTAAGTAAAGTCATTTTTACAGAAGTGCATCCGCCAATTGTTGACGAGAAACTATGATCGTCTTCTCCCTGATCCTTCCTTTATTCTAAAATTGTTTCATTTCCAGTACAGATACAAATATATCACATGTAATAAATATACCGACTAACAATCATATATAAATACTTTATTCCCGTATTCAGAATATCAACTCCCCGAATTCCTGTTGTAACGGGTGAATTGCCATTCTCCCTGTTACATTGATATTTACTAATATTTGTCGTATTAATAAATTACCTTTTATATTTTTCAAATCACTTTTCTAATTATATCGTTTTCTGAACTGAGTTCTATCGTAATAAAACAGTGTCTTTACCTTAATAAATAAACACGTAAGTAAATACTCCTATTTTATTCGCTTATGCAATCGCTTTTTTCGCTTTTAATTTCTAAATCACAGTTAATTCGTTTGGAAGGTATTCTAAGTCCAACTCTGTCCTTTGATTTGGCGCGGTAATGCCTTGACAGAAAGAACATCACGTGCTATTTTGATCTAACCTCCCTCCAAACTGGAAATATTAAATTAATATAATTTTATTGGGAAGAAGGAAACTGTCATTAATAAAATTTTATCTATGATTTAACTAGTAAAGTTTTGCTTTATTTTTTTATCGAAATTATATTGTATTAGTTCCCGTATTGACCAACTATTGATTAATATTCCTGCTTTCGCGCTCAATAAAATTCGAAATTTTAACATGTCATTTCCTTTCCCCACTTTTGTCATTGGACAAGTGGGATAAACACTTGTCGAAGGAAGTAAGATTTTTGCTTTCTCTTCTGTTTCGACCGCCGGAAAAGACGGGTATGTAGGCGAATTTCGTTCTAAGTTCATTTTTTTTTTGGGAAAATTCTTTATCTTTATCGTGAAAATATCTGCTAGAATTTGCTTAATTTATCGTTTTTCCTTATTACCGTACCTTTGATTCTAATTAAGCAGATTCATTTTCTCGTTATAGTTTGATTTATCGAATGAATTTTTTTTTACAGTTTTTGTATCGGCTATAGTGCATATTTTATCGTATCTATTAATAATTTTGGAAAGAAACTTTGGGTGAATCTGGTTTCATATTCATCTTAATATCGTTTTCTTGCAACGATAAATAGTTGGTGGCTTAATTGCGTAGTTCATTATTTTTTTTGTAATTTTTTTGCATTGCATCTGCGACGTAGTTGGCATCGATAAGCAATCGTTAGTTGCTAGAGTTTTCACACGTATCGTGATAAAGAAATAAAGAAAAAGGGAACAATTATTGCTGGCCTCTTTTGCATTTTTAGGTATTGGTGAATCTGGAGAGTTTGATTGACGATATCTGCCAAGGATCAGGAAAGGACAAATTGATCCACTAGACGAGGTCTCCTGTGAGCCTGAATTTAGTAGCTGACAAAGCTGCCCACCTGGGTTGGACTGTGACTGGGAATGATCATGTGAGTGACTTAAAATTTCTATTATTTTTTTCTTTGCATTTCGTTCAGTATTTCATATATATATTTCTATTTTATTGCATTTGATTTACATATAGATATACCAGTAAATATATTAATTTTTTTTTAAGTCACTCGCTGATCTTTCATTATTCATTGGCCCAGATTGGTTGCTTGTCTGCTTAGTTATAAATAAATCACATTTTAATTTCTCCTTTCTCTGAGTTTGCAGTAGAGAGCCAAGCAGGTTCTGAGCTAAAGCATTTTGCTACGCCTAGTTTTCTTTATTTTAATTGTTTAACTTGGGAAAATGTTGATGACCAGATTTCACATCTGATTTTTTTTCTTTATTTATGTATATAGATGCAATAATCATTTTTATCGTTTATTACCTTATCATTTTTAAAGTACCGTACATTGACATAAATTTAGAGTACTGAATTTTCCCATTATCTCGGAGGAAATTCGCTTTCATTTAAACACATTATTAGCTCTCAAACGTAGTTGTTTATATATCTGATTTACCGTTAAATTTTACCTGTAATTAATAATTGATTTGTTATTTAAATCTAAATTAATTTGAAACTATAACTAGCAGTTGCAATTTACCTTAAGTCTTATCGTTATCTATTTTTACCTAGAATTTGAAGCATTTCAAAATTTACTTTTATTAGTTAAAGTATTTTTCATTCATTTTTGGAAGTATTTAAATAGTTAATTTAGAGTGAAGTTAGGGAAAACTAAGGTACGGTGCCTCACCTCATACACGTGCCGAACCGATCCTATAGAGCATATATACGCCTATACTAGTCAGGGGGAAAATTCAGTATCGATACTCTAAGGGCTATAACTAATTGGCCAATAAATTTTTTCATGTATGCCATCAACTGGGGCTAAGAGTGCCCAGATACGTAACCACTAGTCTCATATCAAGGGAGCAGAACTCTGGCAGTACTACCTGATTCGACTTGTCATCTGGTAGGACAGTGGCAACTCCTGGCCGCCATGAGTTATTGGAACCCCAGCTGCTGGTTGGCATATAGCTCCAGGATCAGGACCTTCGACAGCAGACCCACCAACAGAAAGGCATTCCTACCGAGGATATTGTAAGGAAAGAATTTATAGATTGTTTTGATTGTAACTTCACTCTAACAGTTTTTATATACCTCGATTGTTTTAAATTTTGTTCTGTGTTATCAACTTAACTAATAGAAAAATTGATTAATCTGTATAAGTAAATAAAATAAATTGTAAATTTTCGTTATCTTGTCGTTTTTCTTGTGAACGGTGGTTATCCATTGGCCTGGCGCCCTTGTATAGTCCTTCTGCCAATTGAACAACGAACTCACGCCACCGGATACTAACTGAGCAGCCTATCGGCACAATATCGCCAAGACAGTCGAGAGAGAGGTGTATTGTCTAACCAACAAGATATCTCTCTCGAGCGCTGTTGCGTTTACAAAATTGGCGCCCAACGTGGGGCTCTCGAATATATTGCTTCAAAATTGATGCAGGGCTCAAAAATTGGCACATTGGCTGAAGGATTTATCTTATAAATTTGGCCTGTGGAGGTGCACAGCGAAACAAGAAAAAAATTGATTGCAACTGGAGTTCCAGTTTTGAGTATCGAATATCTAGTTATCTATCACATTCAATTATCGTGGAAATTTAAATTGCTGTTGATGAACAGTATCGTTTAATAACCTCAATATTTTGATCATATTGTTTTATCGAATTAATTAACTTGAACCATTTATCTAACAAAATTGAGAGATTTAATAATTGTTTATTTGTCATACCTTATGTATATATAATATATCTTATTTACCGTTTATCTTATCTTGATCTAATTTACCGTTATCTTATTTACCGTGTGGAAGAATTATTTCAGTTATCGTTTCACCCTCTATATCTATTATCGCTATTGAGTGAATTGGAATTATCTTACCGTATCTTAATTTATCGTTTCCATTTCATTCAATATTTAATTACCGTGGGGGTAAGCATAACTCTGAAATACTTCCCTATCTCGTAATTCTGTTATCTTACTGGTTTCCCTTCTTTATTTATCTTTTATTTCATGTCCATTTTTCTTGCGATGGAACCCAACCATTTGAGAGTTAAGGAATTGGATTATGAACTACAGATCCGGAGGATAAAGTCCATGGGGGATGTCGACTCTAAACGTAAGTTACTTAGAGGAGCCTTAAGTCAAGAAACTGCAAACCGAAGTTTTGTGCAGAGTAGTGTTGGTAGTCTTCTTTCCTTTGATATAGATACCGCCGAAATTAGGGAAACTATCAATGACTTGATCACCCAAATTGCTAAGTTTACTGGTTCTATCTCCTGTCCATTGTATAAAAGAATTTCGTCCCGTTTAACTCATCTCTCAGGTAGAATCCATAGGCTGTCAGAAAATTCAGAAGAAGAAGAAAGGACAAAGGCCGACTTGCAAACTGAACTTTTAATGTTAGAGGGAGATTTAGCTTTCAAATTAGTACCTTCTGCTTCTACTACCCAAAGGACCTCTTCTGGTCATGAATTTACTCCCAGTCCTTCTGTCTCTCAATCTATCGCACCTTATAAGTGGAATCTCCATTTTTCCGGACACAATCCAAGGGAATCCGTTCATTCTTTCCTTGAAAAGGTTGAGACTCTCCGTATTGCTCGAGGTGTCACCGAAGATGAGTTATTTACTTCCGCTTGTGACTTATTTAAAGGGACAGCCTTAATCTGGTATAACAGCATTAAGGATAAAGTCAGCACTTGGGACCAGCTAGTTCAGAAACTCAAAAGAGATTTCTTACCGTACTTTTATGAAGAAGACCTACATAGGGAAATTGACTCTCGCACACAAGGAATTAATGAAAAGGTCACCCTATATATAGCTTGTATGGTTGGTTTGTTTAATCGTCTTACCGTCAAATTAGATGAGAAAATTATCGTTAATAAAATTCGTCGAAACTTAGCTCCTCATTTTCTTTCCCATCTCGCTTTACTTCAAATTGTTACCGTTGACCAGCTGTCTGACATTTGTAGACAGTTAGAAGAGTCTTTGTTGTGGAGCAAACGTTATAAACCACCTCCAAGCACTTCTAGTAATTTATTGGAGCCTTACTTAAGTTTTTCTGTCTCATTACCTGGTCTACCCAAGAATAACTCTTATCGTAATCAAAGTTTTTCCTCCTTTTAATCGTCATCTCGCAATATAAGTACCGTTACTGTATCTGGCCTCCGTTGTTGGAACTGCAATACCGTGGGACATACTTATTCCGATTGCCGCCGCCATAAGAAGCTATTTTGCTTTGGATGTGGTGCTAAAGAAGTCACCAAGAGAAATTGTCAGCGTTGCCTCTCTAGGATTCCAAAAAACGTAGTATCGACTGGAGATGGTCATCTGGATGCCGTCGCCAGTACTTCCAATCAAAGTCCAGGAATCAGTTCCGTTCCTCCTACCGATGCCCAAGGAAAAGGCAAGGGCAAAGGAAAGAAGTCCACGTAAAACCCCCTATCTCTTCCAACCGCAAGGAGTGGAATCTTTGGCTTGAAAAAGTCAGAGAATTTTGTCGTCCTTCTTGTAATTTAAGCCCTCTTTTCGTTAATAAACCCCATGACAACAGGCCTTATCTATCTGTTTACGTTTTTGACCGTGAAATTACAGCTTTAGTGGATAGTGGTAGTACCTCTTCCGTTTTAGGTTCCTCAGGGTTCTCTATCTTAAAAAATTTCAAGTTACCGATTCAATATCATGATACCGTGGTAATAACTACCGCTGATGGGAAACCTCAAGACCTATTGGGATATGTTGTCTTACCTATTTCCGTAAATAATGTCGTTAAATCCCTTAAGGTCTATGTCATTCCGTCTGTTAAGCACACTCTTATTCTGGGAATGGATTTTCTTCAACTGTTTCAGATGAAAGCTAACTTCTCGTCATTATCTTATAAGATCTCGCAGATTTCCGCCCTTAATACCGTTCCAACAGATTCAGACTTAACCAGAAGTCTACAGGCTGATTTTAAAGAACAAGATGTATCTCTAAAGAGCCTTTCTAATGTTGTTGTTCATTCCTTCTCTCAGCCCATTCCGAAAAAATCCATTCAGGGATCTTATCGAAATATCGACCTTGCTTTTCAGAAATTTTCGGCTGATTTATTAGGTCCGGACCCTTGTTTCCTATTGAAAAATCAGTATATAGTAGTAATAGTAAATTGGGTTATTAACTGTGTAAAGGACTTGAAACCATATCTTTCCGACCCTGACACTGAGGATGAACATGTATCGGATGATTCTTCGGACTCCGAACATGATTCTGCTCTGGACTAAGTTGTATCGTACCTATCTATTCCATATTCTCTTTATCGACTGATTTCACTACCGACTTATCTTCTCGTTATTGGACTTTGATTTTGTATTATCGTATCTCTTATCTTTCTTTACCTTGTCGTACCTATATCTTCCCTATCTTTCGTATCGTTTTTCTTGGTCTCTTGGGTGGGCCGACGAATACCCCAAGGCGGTGAAACCATGCGCGGACGTAAAAGCCGTCCAACTGGATTCTACTTATTGCCATAACATCCAGGTCTTCTGTAGACTAATTCATATCTTTCCTATCGTTTCATGGTCTCTTGGGTGGGCCGACGAATACCCCAAGGCGGTGAAACCATGCGCGGACGTAAAAGCCGTCCAACTGGATTCTATCTATTGCCACAACATCTAGGTCTTCTGTAGACTAATTCATATCTTTCCTATCTTTCTATCGTTTCGTGGTCTCTTGGGTGGGCCTACGAATACCCCAAGGCGGTGAAACCAAGCGCAGGGGTAAAAGTCCCCTAAATGGCCCTATATATCTTTTCTTTTACCATCTAGGTCTCGTAAGACTAAGTTACATTTTTCTAAGTCTCCAGGAGGGCTTGGAGAATACTTCTGGTAGTTCATGTTGCCAACTAGGGAGTAAAAACCTTCCAAATGGTCACTTGCCTTTATCTATAACATCCATGTCGTTGTCGTTTCATGCTGATTTGCTGTTATCTGGAAATTATCGTCCCTTCAGGATTGCCAAAGCTGATGACATTATTTATCTATGATAGTATCGTTAAATATTATGCATATATCTAATTTTGGTTCTCTTTTCTTTAATCCTCATAATTTTCACTACGTATTATCTTTCTAGAAGATCCATACCGTGGCTTATTGCTTTTACCTTAGTTAAATTAGTTGAATCATTCAGGTCGAGGATTTAGGGCTGATAGTTAATTTATCTTGCCACCTTTTAGTGATCCCGTCCCTGAGGATGAAAAGTCTATATTGTCATCACTTTCTAATTTTGATATCGCTACCTTTGTACCGTTAATGATAACTTTTCAAAGAAAATACCATGTTTAATGCAACTTTTCTTGGGCGTAGGCTCTTACCGATATGAAATGCATTTTAAATTGGAGATTTGGTTTTCTTGCCTTATCTGCTGTTCCTGAAGAACAATTATCTTGAATTCCAATATCCCAATTTCTCGTGTATAGTTGTTGAAATATTACCTTTTTCTCTTTGACTTAGGTTAATTCACGTTACCTATTATAATCTATCTATGTTTAACTTTCAGAGGAATTATCTTTTTGAAGTATGATGAAGTGAATTATCTTATCGTTTATCTTGTAATCTCGTCTATCCTCTTACCGTTTGACTGCGAGGAAGCAGTGTACCGTATCGTACATTACCGTGGCCATGGAAGCCAGTTATTGTTTTAGGAGAGACTCCAGGCTCTGGACAGTGTGTTAGGGCTATTATTTTGGTTGTAGGCTGGAGTTGCTCTATTTTGGAAGTTGGACATGTAGTGCAGTGTTGCCGTCCTAGGTTCTGTGTTTATGTAGAGGATGGAGGTTTTGCGCAGTGTTTTAGAGCTGCAATTTCTCACTTTTCCCGCTTCAAAAATACTTACCGTTCTACCTTGCCGTTTGTTTATCTTTATCTATCTTCCTCTGAAAAATAACAGGTTTTCTTGATATCTGATTTAGGTGTACCTGAGCGAAAGCTGTTATCGATTTTCAATACCTTATCCCTTTATGGGATGTGAAGTTCTTATTTAGATTTGCTGTTCCTTGTAGAACAATTTTTGGAACTCACCATCCTTCTGGATATCTGACCTGTGACAATATATCGTTTTCTATATCTTAATTTTTCTCAGATAATTTACCATATTTTTGTGATTTCCATTTTCAGCAATATGACATATATAAAAGTATATTTTCTGAATCTTTTCTTTTCCTTTTTCTATTTTTGGGTTTACCTTCTATTATCGTTTATTTTCTTCCTGGGATTTATCGTAACATATACCGTTCTCTCATTCTCTTATTTACTTTCCATGTCCAAAATATACTTGAGGTGGATTTAAATATTGTACCGTTCCCTATAGAAATAAGGATAAATATCTTTAGTTTTTCTGGTGGAAAATTATTTTTATTTTTGATTCAGGCAAATTCTGTCTGTACCTTGGTGCAGTGGGGATTTTCAAATATACCACTGCAGTTGTTTTAAATTAAATATCGAGTCTCGTTTAGATGTAAATAAAAAGAATTGTGTTGTCTCGTGTATCTTTTGAAGAGTTTTCCGCATTGTATATGTAGAGTAAAACCTATTATCTTGTTGCATACCAATTCCCTTATATCGTTATCGTTATTATGAATTTAGCTTTCTCATAATAATTAGGCTTTTATCTGTTTTATCTGTATAGGCATCTATTTGCTTTCTCTGTAATAGCGATTATTATAAAGTATGCCTTACCTCACTTATCGTCCCTCTTAAATAGGGAGCCCTTATCCAGGTGTACTTTTGATGCCTAAGTGTTTGCTAGATTATGGATTATGCATTTACCTTACCGTTTGTACCTTATGAATTATCTCGTTTGCTTTCCACAATCGTTAAGGAACACAATTATCTGAATGGCAACAATTGTATTATATCTTTACCTTTATGCATTTAACTTGAATTGTAAATATTACCGTGTCTTGTTTTTTTGGGTTATCCTAACTTAAGGCTTATATCCATTTTTTTCTCTCGCTAACTGACTTGGGATCATTCCCTTGTATAATTATTATTGCTAAATACTTTGTAGTATTATACCGTTAAAACTTTTTTTTCTCCTTTTATCTACCGTCTACCTTTCCGAATTTTAGTACCGATATCAACTTTCTGTTATTGACTTGAATTTAGTAGTCATTATCTTATTCATATAGTTGGTCAAACTTTTCATAACTCACATACAGGGACCACCTAAAGTAGCTACCTTTTATCTTATAAATTTAATCTTTCCGAATTGAATATTTCATATCTTATCTAAGAGTATTTATACTACTTAGCTTCCCATGTCGCGATTCATTTTCAGAACTGTATTATCTTGGCAAAATTTAGGAAATTGATTTCGGAAATCTAATATCGTTGCTTAAATATTTTGTAGGTTTTCTTATAGCTTACGAAAGGTTTTTTTTCAGGTTGACCTTCTCAAAAAACCTTTCTTTACTCCGGGTTAGAGGGGTGTGTAACGGGTGAATTGCCATTCTCCCTGTTACATTGATATTTACTAATATTTGTCGTATTAATAAATTACCTTTTATATTTTTCAAATCACTTTTCTAATTATATCGTTTTCTGAACTGAGTTCTATCGTAATAAAACAGTGTCTTTACCTTAATAAATAAACACGTAAGTAAATACTCCTATTTAATTCGCTTATGTAATCGTTTTTTTCGCTTTTAATTTCTAAATCACAGTTAATTCGTTTGGAAGGTATTCTAAGTCCAACTCTGTTCTTTGATTTGGCGCGGTAATGCCTTGACAGAAAGAACATCACATGCTATTTTGATCTAACCTCCCTCCAAACTGGAAATATTAAATTAATATAATTTTATTGGGAAGAAGGAAACTGTCATTAATAAAATTTTATCTATGATTTAACTAGTAAAGTTTTGCTTTATTTTTTTATCGAAATTATATTGTATTAGTTCCCGTATTGACCAACTATTGATTAATATTCCTGCTTTCGCGCTCAATAAAATTCGAAATTTTAACATGTCATTTCCTTTCCCCACTTTTGTCATTGGACAAGTGGGATAAACACTTGTCGAAGGAAGTAAGATTTTTGCTTTCTCTTCTGTTTCAACCGCCGGAAAAGACGGGTATGTAGGCGAATTTCGTTCTGAGTTCAATTTTTTTTTTGGGAAAATTCTTTATCTTTATCGTGAAAATATCTGCTAGAATTTGCTTAATTTATCGTTTTTCCTTATTACCGTACCTTTGATTCTAATTAAGCAGATTCATTTTCTCGTTATAGTTTGATTTATCGAATGAATTTTTTTTACAGTTTTTGTATCGGCTATAGTGCATATTTTATCGTATCTATTAATAATTTTGGAAAGAAACTTTGGGTGAATCTGGTTTCATATTCATCTTAATATCGATATACCGCGTTTTCTTGCAACAATAAATAGTTGGTGGCTTAATTGCGTAGTTCATTATTTTTTTTGTAATTTTTTTGCTTTGCATCTGCGACGTAGTTGGCATCGATAAGCAATCGTTAGTTGCTAGAGTTTTCACACGTATCGTGATAAAGAAATAAAGAAAAAGGGAACAATTATTGCTGGCCTCTTTTGCATTTTTAGGTATTGGTGAATCTGGAGAGTTTGATTGACGATATCTGCCAAGGATCAGGAAAGGACAAATTGATCCACTAGACGAGGTCTCCTGTGAGCCTGAATTTAGTAGCTGACGAAGCTGCCCACCTGGGTTGGACTGTGACTGGGAATGATCATGTGAGTGACTTAAAATTTCTATTATTTTTTTCTTTGCATTTCGTTCAGTATTTCATATATATA
The DNA here is from genome assembly GCA_034190945.1 of Octodonta nipae. NCBI lineage: Eukaryota > Metazoa > Arthropoda > Insecta > Coleoptera > Chrysomelidae > Octodonta > Octodonta nipae. Next base: position 89,261,826 of record CM067218.1, on the reverse strand, counting down.
TTGCTATTTTATTGCATTTGATTTACATATAGATATACCAGTAAATATATTAATTTTTTTTAAGTCACTCGCTGATCTTTCATTATTCATTGGCCCAGATTGGTTGCTTGTCTGCTTAGTTATAAATAAATCACATTTTAATTTCTCCTTTCTCTGAGTTTGCAGTAGAGAGCCAAGCAGGTTCTGAGCTAAAGCATTTTGCTACGCCTAGTTTTCTTTATTTTAATTGTTTAACTTGGGAAAATGTTGATGACCAGATTTCACATCTGATTTTTTTTTCTTTATTTATGTATATAGATGCAATAATCATTTTTATCGTTTATTACCTTATCATTTTTAAAGTACCGTACATTGACATAAATTTAGAGTACTGAATTTTCCCATTATCTCGGAGGAAATTCGCTTTCATTCAGTCGTCGAACGGTTTGTCGGATTAGAAGGCACATTAGATCTTGAACATATTTTTTTATACCGTTATCTTTAAACACATTATTAGCTCTCAAACGTAGTTGTTTATATATCTGATTTACCGTTAAATTTTACCTGTAATTAATAATTGATTTGTTATTTAAATCTAAATTAATTTGAAACTATAACTAGCAGTTGCAATTTACCTTAAGTCTTATCGTTATCTATTTTTACCTAGAATTTGAAGCATTTCAAAATTTACTTTTATTAGTTAAAGTATTTTTCATTCATTTTTGGAAGTATTTAAATAGTTAATTTAGAGTGAAGAAGTTAGGGAAAACTAAGGTAGGGTGCCTCACCTCATACACGTGCCGAACCGATCCTATAGAGCATATATACGCCTATACTAGTCAGGGGGAAAATTCAGTATCGATACTCTAAGGGCTATAACTAATTGGCCAATAAATTTTTTCATGTATGCCATCAACTGGGGCTAAGAGTGCCCAGATACGTAACCACTAGCCTCATATCAAGGGAGCAGAACTCTGGCGGTACTACCTGATTCGACTTGTCCTCTGGTAGGACAGTGACAACTCCTGGCCGCCATGAGTTTTTGGAACCCCAGCTGCTGGTTGGCATATAGCTCCAGGATCAGGACCTTCGACAGCAGACCCACCAACGGAAAGGCATTCCTACCGAGGATATTGTAAGGCAAGAATTTATAGATTGTTTTGATTGTAACTTCACTCTAACAGTTTTTATATACCTCGATTGTTTTAAATTTTGTTCTGTGTTACCAACTTAACTAATAGAAAAATTGATTAATTTGTATAAGTAAATAAAATAAATTGTAAATTTTCGTTATCTTGTCGTTTTTCTTGTGAACTGTGGGTATTCATTGGCCTGGCGCCCTTGTATAGTCCTTCTGCCAATTGAACAACGAACTCACCCCACCGGATACTAACTGAGCAGCCTATCGGCACAATATCGCCAAGACAGTCGAGAGAGAGGTGTATTGTCTAACCAACAAGATATCTCTCTCGAGCGCTGTTGCGTTTACACTGTATCTAATTCCCAGGTTCCCGTTTCTATTATCCTGAATTTCCACATCTAATTCAAGAATCAATTATCATGTATCTATTTTCAAACATTTCATAAACAACTTTGCTATTGTGAACACACCCTGTATTATTCTGGTTATGGGACATATTTTTCCGAGACACCCTTATCTTTTTTTTCACTATATATAATGTTTTTAAACGCCATCTATCCACATGTACATTGAATAATATGCATCTTAGTCAACTATCGCTGTGTGACGATAGTCTTCTACACGCACAATGTTTTGACATTTGTTTGTGCGCTCTCAGAGAGAGCGTCTCGCTTCCAGTTGTTGTTGTGCAATTGTTTTGACCTTTGTCCGCTCACCAACAGAATGAGCGAACTGGTACGTCTGGCCGGCTACCGAACTTGTCGTCGATGTGTGAATTTCGGCAAGGTCGTCGTGTCTCCACCCAACAGCTATCTGTCTCTACGGTGTTGGCCTGTGACTTATATTATTACTACGCGTCTTAAACGGGTTTTTATCCAACGTACTATTAATTGATAGAAAGAGTAAGTAAGATCGCCTTGTTGGCACATGTGCTAAGTGCTTACATAGGAAACCGGTGGACTGGGATTCGATCCCCCATCACTGCAACGGTTTTTGTAATATAAATATATAAATTATTTTGTATATCATTGAAATTTGGCGCGATTGAACAGATCACGTGGTTGTGACTATTGACCAATAAGAGCTCGGTATTCCTGAGCACGTGGTAATTAACCAATGAGACCGCTTCAAGGGGTAACTGCTTATCTATTACGTCAGAACCTGTCTGTAGTACAATACATCAGCTGTCAACCGTGTTCCGTACCTCTGATTCTAAGGCCTACCTGTCAGCTGCCAATGTTCCGTGCCATCATTCTATGCCATACGTCAACGCCCCATACCAACGTTCCGTGCCATATTTCAACGATCCAACTCTATGCCCTACCTGTCAACTGTCATTGTTTCGTGCCATCGTTCTATGCCATACGTCAACGTCCTATACCAACGTTCCGTGCCATACGTCAACGCCCCAACTCTATGGTATACCTGTCAGCTGTGTAACCTATATGCCGACTTCGCGAAACCTAACCTCTAATAACGACATAACCTAACCTCTACGCAGGCCCCCATCCATCCACGTTACAGAAGCCCTACCCAGTAGTCCATACCTAACCTATACGCGACCCCCATCTTCATAGCAGCCCTGGGGCCCTCATCGGAGCCCTAGTCAACGCCTCAAACTCTACCTGTCATTGTTCCGTCGTTATATGCCATACGCCCCATTCCAATGTTCCGTCGTTCTATGCCATCGTTCCGTGTCAACGACCCTGTCAGTCGAGGTCATTGACCCCCAAGCGATTAGGTAACAAGGCACGTGTCGATGAGCGTGGGTGGGCTCATCTTGGTTCTCAAGTGACGGACGTGACCTTGAGAATCCCACGACCAAGTGTCCCTGCTCAGGACAAACTGTAAATGACATATAGAATTTGTTCGTGGTTGTAAACAAATTCGTTCAAAGACAGTAAGAGTACTCACCCCCAAAACTACCCCCTAAAGTGCACATATTATTTTGCATCACATTCCTCATTATGTTTTATTTAGTAGTTTCATTTGTTGTACATTGATAGTCATATCCATCTATTTAAATTTATTTTATGCGCAACCAAAAGAGTAATCTATCTAAATTGTGTCAACTGTATGTGAAAAATTATGTATTTAAGAATATAAATTTGAAATAATACTTGAGTCACAACAAAACAGTGACAATTATTTTAATTCACCTGAAATTTATATCCATTACTCAGAATGACACCAAGAAAGCGAAAAAAAGACACGGAGGTAATGAGCGACGGGAAGTATATTTCTTAACAAGCTTTCGCTTCCATCGTTCAGTTCCAGTTTTTGTAAAATTAAAAAATACATCTAAAACTGTGATTCATTTAGTGGTGTTACGGTTAGGGAAGAAAAAGAGGGCCGTTCATCAAACTGTATGCCACTTGTTAAATTAACTTAAATTGGTTCTTTACAAAAATGTGCCTTTTAAAGTTAAAATCAAAGTTTGTTAACAATGTAATGTGATGAAGTTTTCGCCAATATTCATTTTTGAATTTTAAAGATTGACCCTCTAAATCTGAAATAAGAGTGGTGTAAGGATTTATGAAACAAACCCTCAAGGCTGTAGCTAGAAAAATATTTTGGGGAAGGGTGATTACTTTAGACGTTTATTTTTAATATTGTGGATTGATTGAAACCGCGAATGTTAGTTTTCTATTCAGTATACTTCCAGTATATAAGATGTATAGAATAAAATATTACATTTTTATGAAGAAACTTGTTAATTGGTTAAAATTGAATCTTCAATTCCCAAATTTCGTATTGAACCCGAACCCCCGCTGGCTACGGCCTTGTAAACCCTATTTACTTTTGTATTTCCTATTGATCATACCAATTTACTTTTTTTTGACATTTTCTGTGTAAATAGCCTGTTATCGCTAGGATTATTTTTTATACAGTGCAATCATTTCAAAGCTAGCCACCCAAAATAACTTTTGAAATATCTTTAAAAGAAAAAGACAAAAAAAAAACAAGTTAATTTATATTTACGAGGGAGACATTTTACAAGTATCGGTCACCCTACAGTTTCAACCCTTAAGCGGGGGTGAGTATAATTTCTTTAAGGTTAAGTACAATTTGGAACTGAAAATCGAAAAAGTTGTATTGATGCTATGAATGAACGAATAACTATACTAGGGAAGTAATGAGATTAACAGATGAACAAATCCGAAAAACAGAAGTATACCCATATAAAGACCCTGACCCTCTAGAAATACAGACGACAGCCAAAGGAGCACCAGAATTTCTTTTGGAAGAAGTGCAGTCAGCGGTGAAAGAAACGTAAAGAATGACAAGACAATAGGGAACATTGGAATACCGCCCAAATATTTTCGCAATATATAGAAACCAGACACATACAACACAAGAAAGACAGAAAGTATTTATTTTCAGTTAGAGCACGATAAGTCTTCTATCGGTAGTCTATAAAGTGTTTACTGAAAGTAACACATAATAACTCCCTAAAGTTTATCAAATACTACTCGCCTTAATTCTCATGGACTTCCAGACAGTGGTCCACACTAAATTATCGAAGGCGATAATCAATGCCCTGAGCGAGTAGAATGTCAACAGACCATGTACATAAACATTGATTAATATGCAGGGCTTCAACACTAGCGACCCAATTTTTTTTTAAACATCTTTAAAAGAAAAAGACAAAAAAAACATTAATTTATGTTTTCGGGGGGACACATTTTACACGTATCGGTCACCCTGCAGATTTAACCCCTAAGCGGGGATGAAAATCACTTCTAAAAGTTTAAATACGAAGGGGTATCATGTGGTACTTTGTTTTAAAGGTCTCTTTTTGCAAGTCTTTTGATCCATCATTTGTTATAATCAGATTGTTTTTGCAGAGTAATACCATTTTAAACTTTCAATTTAAAATAATTATTATTTTCTATGTATTTACATTATTAATATTGTATTAGCGTTAGAATTTCCTTGTACTCAAATTAAATGTTCAAAATGTCAAGGAGCGTTAGGTCGGGAGATGTCACATTAAGCCAATTTCGTACAGGCAAGGCTTATAATGTGGAGTTGCTCCCTGCTGTTGAAAAAATAGGTTTTCGTCGTCTAGCAACAAAGTTCCATCTTGATTTATTCGGTTTTCTAAAGATTCGGTTTTCTAAAGATTCGGTTATAAGGATATTTATCACATTTTCTAATAATAAGTCCAAATACAATTCTCTAGTTAAATTTTCTTCGACGAATAAATAACTTATAATTTTATTTCCGATAATTCCGCTCCATAAGTTAATTTTCTGGGGATGTTGGTTATTCTCTTCATGAAAAACTTGTGGGTTGGTACTGTTCTAGTATCTACAATTATGTTTAGTGGCAAATCCAGTTTAAAAAAATCCTGCTTCGTCAGAAAAATAAAAATTAAAAAAATAGAGTCTGCATTTGCCCCTTGAAACATTCATTCGCAGAACCTTCTGCCATAAGCATCCTCAGCAAGCTGTTGAAAAGCTGTATTTTGTAGGGGACGAATTTATTTAGACTAACGTTTTATGTACAGAGCGGACACAAAATATTTGTTAACCAGTTAACCATGAGAAATTTATGAACTAAATCCAAAACATAATAATGCCCAATATTCTTATCGGGATGATCTGATGAAAAACATGAGCATTTCTGCGTGCATCGCGTTTTTCTTTCCCATAAATATATTATTTCAATTCTTCCTTGTAAAGAATAAAACATAGTCGAAATTTGATGGTCAGTTTATAACGCAACCACTACTAATAATAAATTGTTTACATTTATTCTCACAAATATTTTTCTCCAAAACATTTAAGGATTTTGTCTCACTTGTTTATCTCGAGTAATTATTGTCATGCTTTTTTGTAATTACAATTCAGAATATTAATTTTTAAGATTTCTAGGTCTTACTCTGTAAAAAATAATCGGATTTAAAAAAAAATAATGTGTCAAAAGATTGACAAAAAAGAGGTTTCAGATGTGTATTTAAACTTTTAGAAGTGATATTCACCTCCGGTTAAGGGTTGAAACTGCAGGTGTAAAATATGTCCCCCGTAAATATAAATTAAAGTGTTATTTTTTTTTTTATTTTAAAGATATTTTATAAGTTATTTTGGGTGGCTAGTTTTGAAATGAAAGCCCTGCATATGTTATGGACCAAGTGATTAATTGGACACTACTCCTAATGCCCGGGCTTTTGGACAAATGTTTTGACAAAGACATAATAATTATTGAAATCATTAAATAGCCCATACATAAAGTCAAAGTAACAAATAGCATGTTTTATTGCCATTATTTTTTCCGACATGAAATCAAAATTTAAAACACAACATAAAACTTCTTCGTTTTGTAGACCATCTTACTAATGATTATTAACAAACAAATTATATAATAAGGTTAATAATTTGTACTTATTATGAAAGGTTTCTACATTTAGAAACTACTAGTTCTTAGCTGTTAACAGTCAAATTAAAAGTATAAGACAAATAACACAAAAAGGTTAGTAAACAAAAATAAGGAACACATTGTAGTGAACAGTGCAGCAATTGAAGTCACTAGTCAGTCATCGCAGGGCGTTTATCTTCCCCTGGATCCCTCCTCCTTTAAGGCATCTGTATTATACTTTGCCCGACCAGTGGCAGATCCAAGGGGGGCTCAACTCCCCCCTCCCAAGCATCTGAGTTTTATATTTTTTTAGCGTTTATTTTGCTAAAACCTACCTTCAGCGGGAGCAAGCTTCCCATCCCCTCGACTACCACAGCAGTATTCATAATGACCAGGCAGTTTGATAAATAATGGAGTTTAGATAATATCACTTGGCCCATGGTAGCTTGTCATTATTCATAATGCCCAACCATTACAAATAATGCCCTCATTAATCACTCCTATCTTAGCGCACGCTAGGCGAGTCAGCTTATTTGACATATTTATCATGAAATTTTTTTAATTTGGTAATGTTCACATGACATTTTTAAAGTTTCAGACATGTCTGGTATTTCTGACATTTCTGATATTTTTTTCAACATTTTCTAATTTTTAAAAATATTGCGTGCACTAAATCTGATAGTGACCCCACCCCCTTACTACTGGAAAATATTTAAGAACAGAGTCAACTCTCATGCAATGAATAAATACTCCACATTCCATTTATCGGCTACGTGATGATCGCTAAGTGCATGTATACCAACTTTGGCGCCTGCATCTTTTTGTTCCTTTAAAATTGCTGACATCCATCGTCCCCATTCAATAATAGAGTTTTCATATTATGACACATCAAATCTCAATAAATTTAAAGAACTAATATTATAATTCTCATCTCTGTATTATTTTCCCGAAATAGTAATTTTTCTCCGCTTGCCCCATATCGTATACCTGAATGTTCACAATTTGATAAAACTCGCTTCTGTTGATTTTAGAAGAGTATGTATATCACGATTCACTCCAGTATTACTTTCTATTTCGGATATATTAAATCCTGTCTAAAACAAAAGTAACCCCCCTTTTCATCCATTTTGACAAAATGACGACTCACGTATTACTGCATTTAAAAAAAGGACTCAACCTCTTAATTCTTTACTTTAGTTTCCGGAAAACTAGTAAATTTTTGGAAAAAAACATTTTCCTTCTTGTCGCCCATGAGTTAATTAAATTTTTGCAGAATAACGATACTCATTAATATATATACACCAATTTTCACGTCTTGTTTTTGTGGATAGGGACAATCTAATCAGCTGGCCACATGAATATACTTCACGATCTACTCTCATACATATTTAAATATCAAAAAAAAATCATAAAGATAGGTCGAGCCCTTTCGGAGGAGTTCGTCCACAAACACCGTAACATGAGATTCTTATATATCAGATTTTGTGCAAATTTTACTTTATATTTTTATTTATATTTAATAATTTCTTAAATAATGTTTAAAATTTTGTGTCTTTACCTTTTGATGACTATTTTTTTCTTTCCTCAGGACTTGTGTTCAGGGTAGGGATGTTAAGGATATGAAAATTCGCATATGGATACGGATACGAACATATTTGTTCAAACCGGACTTTGAAAACTCACGTATAGTAGCAATATAGTTTACCTCGGTTTTTTGAAAAGTAATATTTTCAGTATTCATGTCATATTTATTTTCTATTTGAAATCTGAAAAAATAATGATCAATGTTAGGTTTCCTATTATACGAAAGGTATGTATTTCTGCAATAAATTAACATTTACCACTATAATTCAGTATTTAAAGAGAAATAAATAATAGTGTCTGTCAAGCTCATTTAACCACGGTGAATAAACAGGGAGAGGATGTTTATTTGCACAATGTGCCCGCTTTTGATTTCGCCCTTAGGTGTATTCATCAGCCCCAATTATATAAATAAATTCCTAACAGCTAAAATTAACCCATCTACAATCTAAAATCCCACCTAAAATCGAAAAAGTTGAATATTTTCATAAAATAGCATAACGCATGAAATCGCAATTTGCAATAAAGACCCAAAACCTTATTAAACGATTGAATAATTTACATTTAATTATATCATTGAGTTCTCTAAAATTCAAATTATAAAATTAACTTAAAAAATATATGGCTTATCTGTACCCACAGCGAATTTCAATATGAGATGTAACATTTTCGATTTCAAAAGATGTAGAAGAAGAAGACCTGATTTGATAACGTTCAAATTTATAGCGTTGCTAAAATTTGGAGGTTAGGTTCGGTACTTTAGATACGTTAAAGCTTCCATTAAAATTTTGCTGATGTTACATTCTGTTACCATACAAGCCATAAATATTCTCAAATAAAGGCAAATCGTTGTGACCTCGGAGGTAGTAGCGTTATATATATATATATATATATATATATATATATATATATATGTTATCCTTCACGGATGGAACAATGTGATTTTCTTTGTTGTATCCGGTGTACATCCGTTTCCCGGTTTGTGCTCTGAAAAGAACATTTTACCTGACGTTTCGCCAAAATCTCATTTGGCATTTTCAAAAGTTGAAATCTGAAAACAGAATAAAGAAATTTAGAGACTGGCTTTTTATTTATACCTTCGTTCGAGATCGTATACTGTATGATGGCTGTTCAGATGCGGTACCGTTAGTGGTTTTTATTGCTTTACCTGTTAATCCTCTTGGGTTGTGACCACCCGTCGCGCTGTTTATTGTCCCTTGTGATTGTTTTTCATTAGGATTAGATTTATTACTAAGATTTTTATGATGCAATTTTTGTAGAAGTGCCTTCCCCGTTTTTGGCAAGAGAGCATCGTCTCCTTTATTTAATTCTGGAATTTTTTGAATTTCAATTGCTTTCCGTATTTGTCTATTTCGGTGATTTTCTTTGTTCGCGATTTCCTTGCACGTTTTGAAGTCTATTTTGTGCCCTGTCTGGAGTTCGTGTTGGAATAAGGCCCATGTCGTCTGCTTATTCCTGATGCTTAGTTTGTGCTCCTCTGCTCTTACGGAAATCCGTCGGTTAGTACTTCCCACGTATGACTTTTGACAGTCTCCGCAAGATATTTTATAGACTTCGTGGTTCTCTAACTCGATTTTATCTTTTGAGTTACCGAGGACTTTGCCTATGTACGTGTGAGGCTTGAAAATTGGCTTTATGTTGTATTTTCTCAGAAACTGTTCTATTCTGTCAGTATTACCTTTAATATAAGGTGGAATAGCTGAATGTTTGTATTCCTCTATGTCTTTGTGCTTTTCTTCTCGTGTCTTGCGATTAATTGCTTGTTTTATTGTATGATTTTTGTATCCGTTTTTCTTTAGTTCTTCAGTTATAATTTCAATTTCTTTGTTTTTAGTGTTAGGATCTGTTAATCTAAATGATCTGGAGATAAGGGTGTTGGCGACTGCTTGGATCTGTGCTGGGTGATGGTGTGACGTGGAGTTCAGGTATCTATTGGTGTGTGTTGGTTTTCTGTAAACTGTAACTTGAAACTGTCTGTTTGTTGTTTTGGTAACCAGAACATCTAGAAATGGGAGACAGTTATCTTGTTCTAATTCTAAAGTGAACTGTATTTTAGGATGTAAGGTGTTGATATATGTCAGAAAATCTTTTCCAATTCGGCTTCTCCATGTGGCCAGATGATGAAAATATCATCTACGTATCGAACCCATAACGTTGGTTTAAGCTTAGCATACTGGAGAGTTTCTTTTTCGAAATAAATCATGAAGAGATTGGCTATTACTGGTGATAGCGATGAGCCCATGGGAGCACCCTTTGTTTGTTTGTATATTAGTCCATTGTATGTAAAATATGTGTTGTTTAGGCAGTGTCTGGCGAGTTCAATGATGTGGGTTGAGAAATTTTCTTTCTTGGATATCTTCTCTATAGCTTCGTTGACTGGAATGCTTGGGTATAATGACCTTACATCTAGGCTAGCAATGATGTCGGTGTTGTTCGTATTTAGATGTTGTATTTTTCTAATAAAATGTTCAGAGTTTCTCAGATAGGAATCCTCTTCCTCCACTTTAGGCTGCATAAACTTGGCTATGTATTTTTCCAGTTTTTGGGTTGCTGAGTTTACAGTAAACTGAGTTAACAGTATAGCGTATACATCTCGCGAAAAACTCAAGAAAACGCTACCTCTCATCTAACTGTCCACGTGCATTACGGACAGTTATTTTTTTCTCAAATCTCTCTTGACTTCTTGATAAGTCGTACTAAATCACGTAACAATTTGTAACTCAGTTCTCTCTATTGCAACCCCCACATGAGTGTGCATTACGCAACTAACTTGCACTGCTAGTTGCAGTTCACATTACAGGCACTATAGTTGTGCCGAAAAACCCAGGGTTAATGCCAGCTACCAGCGCCAGGGTACAGACAAATTTATGGATGGCAGATTTTTCCGGCTTTTACTGATCGTCTAAATCGTAGATAAGCTAAGAGTTTTTTATGACATGCAATCGAGTTTTTTCCAAAATAGAACCAGCCTCAAAAATACAGTCCACTTACCCCGATCATAACATTTATATTTGTTATAATTATTTCCAAATTACTTCAATATTATTGCATTAATTCAAAAAGCCCGAATTTTTAAAAAGATTATTTAGAAGGCTTAACCAGATTATGATTAATTTCTAGTTGCAACTTGCAATTCACTACAATTCTGTATAAATATCAGTGATACTTAATTATTTGTAAGATAAGTATCATAGAATATTAGTGTTTTAATTTGTAGTTGTCTTAAAATTGTTTTAGTATATATTTTCCTACTATTAAATATTTGAAATGAGATCCAATTAATGCATACTAAAGGTGGGTTGCTGTAAGCGACAATACTGATAGCTGACGGGCGTAGTCGCACAAATGAAATTGTATATATTTTAGCATTCAATCAGTCAACTATTATATAGGCGACACCTACTTTGTGATGATTTGGAAAAGTGACATGAAGATCTATTATAAAATTTTTAGTGATGTGGCATAATTACATGCATTTTATAATTCTTATTACCCCTGTTTGATAAGATATTTTATGAAAAATAAAGGAATTTTACTGTTATATAGAAACCAACTGAGAACCTCCACCTTGAAGTTGATTAACTGACATTTATTTCGATTATTTCCAATCAAATTTCAATTTAGTACAATTTATAATGCTCAATTGGATGCAGTTTTCAATTCCAATAAACTGTGTTTGATTACAATTTGAGATATTATAAAAAAATAAAGGTACGTACTTTTAAACAAAATTGATATATTTTTTGAAACCTAGTATATAGTTGGAAAAGTTATAAAAATAATTATCACACAATTTTTAGTGCAATCGCATAAGTAGATGCAGTTTTTAATTCTAATTTCTGTTTTTAATAACAATATTGGATCGAAGATACTTTAATTTGTAATCAAAATTCCTCTTTGATGACAAACCTCATCTACTGTTAAAAAGGTGGCATGGAATGATTACTGTTTACGTTTTAGAGCATGCAAATCTGTTTATGAAGAATAACTTATTCTCTTAAAATTATTAGTAAGAAGAAATCGTTTGATTTATGAATACACACTGTATATACATATTAACTGACATTTATTTTGATTAGTACAATTTATTTACATTTTACCCCAAGTTCCGAACAGTTAAATTTTAATCCAGCGACTCCACCAAATTTTCCTGTATAAGAAAGTCGTTACAATTTTTTTCGCGATTTACTAAGTAACGGTAAAAGCTATGTTATTGAAAACATATGGGACCACTTCGGGATATCCCGGAACTAATCCAATTTCTTTTCAATCCATGTTCCGAATAAATTTTTTTCATATTTTTAATCCGGCGACTCCACCAAAGCATAGTGTATTAGAAAAACGTTAAAAAAGTTTTTTCCGAGAAAATCCTAAATGTCGGTCTTTACATCTCGCGTCTTCAAAAAAAGTTATTCCCCATTTTGTAAGAAATGGTACAAGCTATCTTAATGAAAAAACTTTGAGATCACTTCGCAATCTTCCGGAACTAGATCCAGTATGATCGAAATTCCTTGAGCCGTTTGCAAGTAATTGCTGAACAAACATAAAAAAACATAGATACAGGCGAATTGAGAACCTCCTTCTTTTTGAAGTCTGTTAAAAACGTAGTAGCACATGTTTTTTTACTTAAAAAGTTATGTAAGAGCCATATTTTTTTTTATTTTAGACTGTTTAGTAAATAATAGAAAATAACCAGTTTTCTTGAGCCCTTTTAAGGGCATATAACTTCCTAAGGAGGCGTTTTAGGGCACATGTTGGAATCCTATTTTAGATTACTTTTATGTTTTTTTGGGCAATAATACCACAATCGAAATAAAACCAAACATTTCAAAATCTATTCTGACTTCGTTGTCAATGACTTTATATTTATTGATGTAAATTGCAATTTTTTTTAGAAACACCCTGCATAAAAACACAATAAATATGGAACACACCTTTCTGCATTATTAGGTAACCTCAATAAGCTTACGTTTTTTTTGCCTGCTGAAGCAACAAGGAACAGCACAATATGTGCTTCCTGGTTTACTTGCCATTATTTTAACTAGCGGTCGCCCAGTGACCGAAATTCGACCAAAATCATTTTAAAAATTTCCAGATAATATAAGCTGACATGACACCCCGATGGCATGTCTATCAAAGTGCCCATCGTAATAGGGGTACCCAGTTCTTGCAGAAGACATCATCAATGCCTAGAGGGTTATTTGTCACTTTATCACCAAAAAATTGTCGCAAATAATGCTTAGGGTAATAAAGAGACATCTTAGGTGTGACAAAGTTGCCAAAAAGTAACAATTTGGCTAGACGTAGATGGTGAAGAGATCGCCAATAACCAGAAAGGATTGCTGGGAAAAGCGTATCGCTTATCAGTAGTTTTGATCTCTTCTTCTTCGCTAGCTATTTGTCTATCCTTGTTTAGCCGTGGCTGTCCTTGTCTGGCTTGTACGAGGGGTGGGCTAACCCAGCGTATCGCTTATCAGTAGTTTTGATGGCTTCTGTAGAATGTATGTTTTGTCTTTGTGTAACAGATATATCAAGCTATTTTGTTATTTCTAGTCTTATTTTTTTTATAATTTTTTTTACTAATATCAATCGATTACTTATTTTATGTTTGGGAATATTATTTCTTACCCAAAATGACATCATGCATATTTTTTGACTATTATTTATCTAATATTATAGGATATACTTTTACAAAAAAGATCCATGAGAGATTTGAACTATCAACCTTCACATTATCAGCTAATGGATCAGATATATTGTTACGAGAATTCATCCGACAGCTGGTGCAATCGGCCATCAACCAATTCATGGAAGGGACATTATTCCTATAAATTCTGGCAACCTGAAATGTTTGTCTCTCAACAGGCGGACCGCTGCGTTTACTGGGAATTCCCTTAAACCTTCCAGAAGATGAAAAAGTTTCCCGATGGTTCGTGGACGTACCAGACAATTCCAAGATAAATATATAAAAATGAACAGCTGGCGATAGGAGGCATTCATTTTTCGTCGGTCGTATTGTACAGTTAAGATAAAGTGTAAATAGTAGTTTCTGTGAATATAAATTTGTGTAAAAGTAGTGGAAATAAATTTGAGTGAGTTGGACTGTGTTTTTAAATAAATCCAGAAACATTACAGTGGTGACAGGTCTAGGTGTATTTGTGGAACTTTAGAAGTGAAAAATAAATAGACTGACAATGTTTAAAACAGTGAATTTGGACCAATTAAAAGTGACGGACATAAAAAAAGAACTTGAGGAAAGGGATTCAGAAATTAGTGGGAAGAAAAGTGAATTAATACAACGACTACGAGATGCTCTAATAAAATAAGGTAACAATTCAGACAATTATTTGTTTGAAGTTTCTAGTACTGGGGACATGAGTATGCTATTGAAACAAATGGAGGAAGTCCTTAGAAGATAAATTAGTAGAAAATGCTAAGGGGCTAGAGGACAAATTACTAGAAAATTCTGGAAACTTGATAGAAGCTTTAGAAGATAAATAACAAGAAAATTCTAAAGACCTAGAAGACAAACTAATAGAAAATTCTAAAACCTTGAAAGAATACCTAGAAGCTCAATTACTAGAAAATTCTAAATCCCTAGAAGAACATTTGAAAAACATGGTAGAGAAAAATTCAGAAATGCTAGATGAGAAAATAGTCGAGAATGAAGCTCGGATGGAAGAGCTAAAGCAGACAATGTTCGAAAATGAAGCCCGGATTGAAGATCTGAAGCAGATGACGGTCAAATATGAAACCCGGATGGAAGAACTAAAGGATACAATAGTTGAAGAGCTGAGTCAGACGACAGTTAAAAACGAGACGCGGATAGAGGAGTTAAAACAGACAATGGAGGGCGAGAAACTCCACCAAAGACCGAAAGCAGAGACAGTTCAGAAATAGTGGATTCGAAAACTAGCCTCGAGGGGACAAGGCACAAAATGAAACCCCCCTCAATTTGATGGAAAATCGTCATGGACTAATTATCGGCGCCAATTCGAGGCTGCAGCAAAGCTAAACGAGTGGTCGGCAGAGGAGAAGGCAATAGCATTAACCCTAGCCTTAAGACGCGATGCTACAGATATCTTACAAACGTTGAATACCTCCGAGCAAGAAGACTACGAACAACTGGTCAAACATTTAGAACTGAGGTATGGACAAACCCATTTGGAGCACGTTTATCACTCTCAACTGAAAAATCGCAACCGGAAAACTAATGAATCCCTACAAGAGTTTGAAGCTGATATTGCCCGTCTGGTTCGCCTTGCCTATCCAGCCACACCGGAAAATGTAATAGAAAGATTAGCAGTGCAAGCATTTGTGGATGGACTTCGGGACCACGAAGCCAGACAAGCATTGACCCTAGCTCGACCGACTCAATTAGTAGATGCACTGGCTCGAGCTTTAGAATTCGAGGCTGCGAAAAATACCTGCAGAGATCAAGCCAGAGTCCGAATCGTTGATGGAGAATCTAAAGATGGCGGAAACGATGAAGCCTCTGTAAGAAAGATAGTAGAAGAAGTCCTTACCGAAAAAAGACTTGTGAGATATCGGAAGTGTCGTAAGGTAGGACATGTCCAGGGTCGTTGCAAGGAGAGCAACGGAGTCCAGACTTCCTCGCCGGGGAAACTAAAGAAGGCCTATGTAAAGGGACCATCGTCGACCTGTAGCAAACAAGTGTCAACTACCAACGCATATGCCTCTTCGCTACGCAACCACGTTAACAGTGTCTTCGTAGATGGCCTTATTAATAGGAGGCAATTTGCAATGCTGCTGGATACTGGTGCGACGAAAACAGTAATAAGGCCCAACATTGTTTTAGAGACAATAATAAAACAAACAAAATGGCAACTGCGAACAGCGACAGGAGAAGCAGCGAGAGTCCATGGTGAAATAGATGTTGAAATGACTTTGGGAAACACAACCTTTCTACATCGGGCATTAGTGGCAGACATCGAAGACGAAGTAATCATTGGAATGGATGTCATGAGCTCCAAGGGATTCCAGTTAAACTTCAAAGATGGAATTCTGCGAGTGAATGACGAAGAAGTGGTGCTTCATGGAAAAGATGACATAATGCTTCGAGCCATCTTAGCAGAGGATGTCAATGTTCGATGGGAAAGCTAAAACTGGAACAGTAAAGATGTTTGATCCCGAACTTAACGACGGAAATGTAGGCAGAGGAGTCGCACTGGGGAAGACTCTGTTTGCGGTCAAGGAGATTGTGCCAGTAAGACTAATGAACCTGAATCAGTACTCGGTTGTGCTAAAGAAAGGAACAACTTTGGGCCATTGTTCAACAATTTCCTCTGTAGTCAGAAGCACACAGCATGCAGAAATACCACCAGGTAAACTATCTGAGGAACTGGAACGACACATCACCGATTCATCTAAGAATTTGAAACCAAACCAGAAAGCAAAATTGAGGGACATCGGTAGAAACTACCCGGATATCTTCGATGTAGGGAATGGTAAAAGAGGACGAACCGATCTGGTAAAACATACAATTAATACTGGGGACGCTCAACCTATTCGGCAGTCGGCAAGAAGACTAACCCTAGCTAAAAGAGAAGAAGCCGACAGGATAGTCCGCGAGATGGAGGAAGAAGGTGTTATGGAACCATCCAATAGCCCTTAGGCTTCTCCAGTTGTCTTGGTTACAAAGAAAGATGGTTCGATTCGATTTTGCGTGGACTATCGGCAATTAAACCACGCTACAAAGAAAGACAGCTATCCCCTTACAAGAATAGACGATACCCTAGATACGTTGGCTGGATCGAAGATGTTTTCCACCCTGGACTTGAAGAGTGGTTATTGGCAGGTGGAACTTGCTAAAGAAGACCGAGAAAAGACTCCTTTTACCATCGGCTCAGGACTTTACCAATTCACGGTGATGCCGTTTGGGTTGTGTAATGCTCCAGCGACGTTTGAAACATTGATGGAAACAGTGTTAAAAGGGCTTTCAGGGAAAACAAGTCTGGTGTATCTTGACGACATTATCGTGGTTAGAAGATCATTTGAAGACCACGTCAAGAACCTGGAGGAGGTGTTTCGGCCACTTCGTCGTTCCGGACTAAAGTTAAGTCCGAAAAAGTGTCAGCTGTTCCAAGAAGAGGTGCAATATCTTGGACATGTGGTTTCCGCAGAAGGAGTAGCTGTTGATAAACAGAAAGTCAAAGCTGTCCAGGAATGGCCGATACCTAAAGATATCCACCAGCTAAGAAGTTTCCTGGGGTTATGCACGTACTATCGTCGGTACGTCGCCGGATTTGCCAACATCGCCAAGCCAGTTACTAGACTCACAGAGGGGAAGGTGCAGTATCAGTGAGACGAGGAATGCCAACGATCATTCGAGACACTGATAAGAGCATTGACGAGTGCCCCCGTCTTAAGTTATCCTTTGCCAAATGGGAACTTCTTTTTGGATACCGACGCAAGCAATGTCGGAATTGGTGCGGTGCTATCGCAGATCCAAAACGGTCAGGAGAGAGTCATCGGCTTTTTCAGCAAGACCTTGAGCAAGCCTGAACAGAATTACTGCGATACTTGCAGAGAACTCTTGCCTGTGGTAAAGGGGGTAGAACATTTCTACAAGTACCTCTATGGTAAAAGATTCCTCCTGAGGACTGATCATGCAGTACTGAAGTGGCTCCTGCAGTTTAAAAACTCCGAAGGACAAGTGGCCAGGTGGATTGAGCGGTTGCAAGAATTCGACTTCCAGACTGAACATCGAGCTGGAACAAACCATAAGAATACTGATGCCCTATAGAGGAGACCTGATGATTGCAAACATTGTCAGCGAGCAGAAGAAAAAGGGGCTGTTCTCTGCACAACTACCGCCATCGATGACCATTGGCAATCTGCGGAGATCCAAAAAGATCAGAAATTAGATCCAGATTTGAAATAGGTTATCCGGTGGAAGGAAGAAGATCGCAAACCTACGTGGCAAGAGATTTCCCGATACTCACCAACCATAAAGTCGTATTGGGCTCAGTGGAACTCTCTCATCCTGGAAAATGGCCTTCTAAAGCGGGTCCTTGAAAACCCAGAGGAAGGCTAGGACAGAAAGCAGATTGTAGTCCCTAAAAATAGCAGACCAGAGGTTTTGCGAGAACTACATGACGGTACAACCGGAGGACATCTGGGAGTGACCAAAACCTTGGGGAAGTTGCGAGAACGTTTCTATTGGGTAAACTGCCTAGTAGACGTTAAGGAGTGGTGCCGGAAATGTACGGCTTGTGCAGCAAGTAATGGGCCTCAGAAGCGACCAAAAGCTCCAATGAAGCAATATAACGTGGGCAGTTCATTCGAAAGAGTAGCCATTGATATTGCCGGTCCATTTCCTAAATCCGACTCTGGAAATAAATATATTGTGGTGGTGATAGACTATTTTAGTAAATGGGCCGAAGCGTATGCCTTGCCGAATCAAGAAGCCTTGACCGTTGCTGATGTCCTTGTCAAGGAATGGATCAGTCGTTTTGGTGTTCCCTTGGAGTTGCACTCAGACCAAGGTAGAAATTTCGAGTCTACTCTTTTCCAAGATGTCTGCAAACTTCTGAAGATCAATAAAACACGGACGACAGCATTACACCCTCAATCAGATGGGATGGTAGAACGGATGAATATAACCATTAACCGCCATTTGTCAAAAGTAGTCTCTTACCACCAAAGAGACTGCGACCAGTATCTGCACTTGTTTCTAATGGCATATCGTTCGTCTGTGCACGAGTCCACGGGTCAGACCCCGGCCAGTATTATTATGAGACGAGAGTTACGACTACCATGCGACTTGAAGTTTGGATGTCCCCCAGGAGAAGAGGCTGCCGGTGAAGACTATGTCAGCCAGTTACGTCGAAAGATGGACGACATACACCATTGAGTCCGGTCAAATATCGAGAATGCCAGTTCCCGAATGAAGGAAGCCTACGACATCAAAGCTGAGGGCGGAGAATTCCAAGTTGATGATCTAGTTTGGCTGTATAATCCGCAACGTCGTCGTGGATATTCGTAAGTGATTTGTTAAGGATCAGTATTGGTAATGTTACCTCATGATGTTGCAACTGATAGTAGTGGACATTTCCATCACGTTCATGGTAAAAAGCATCATTTTTAGTGCCACCTGGCAAAAAATCCGGATCTGTTGTAATGTCTTCAGTTTCCTGTTTTGGCAAAATAAGAGTGAAAATAGTTGAACATTTTTTGCATTCTGATGCTGATACTACAGTTTTATTTTCAAAACACCAGATAATTGGGAGATGTAATCACACTTTTGACAATGAATAATAAGACTAGCCATCTTGAAGAACAATAAGCTACTGATCTAAGCATTATCACCCATATATCTGCTATGCCTTGTAATCAACATCGACCAACATAGTCAAGTCCATTCTCACTATCCCGATCCTGTCATTCATCCTTTCAATACCCCCATTTGAATATCAACGGACAGGGCAAAAGAATGCAACCGTTCTTGTCATTCAAAATCCTATAAACATCTCCGTTCAGTATACTGTTTCTTATAGAGGTACAGAAAAACTTGTTTGAATGAAGGTTAAAAGTGCAAATTACCCCTTATATCCAATATATACCAATGATGAGGCATCTATCTAGATCTTGGAAAGCCACATACTTGAGTGAATTGATTCGTATGGTATTTTCATCGCACGATAAGACTGTTGGACCATCAAATTTGAATCAAATTATTTACTTGACAATGGTTTGAAATGACCAGCGAGAGTGAGGACTGGTGACGTCACAAACACGGGAGTAGAAAGTGAAAGTGGGCTGCTTGTATGCGCTATAGGTATCAGCCGTACAACAGGTGCGGAGCTTGATACCTATAGCGGTAATGTTGGATCAGGTCTCCTATATTTGTATAGACAGGTAGATCAGCAACATAGGGTTCTGTACGTAGAGCTGTAACGTCTGATTCTCATATATTTCCCTAAGCTGCAAGAACAAACATATTTATAACTTGTTATTGCTTAGATGAGTAAAATCCATAGATCTTGGCAAAACATATTTAAGTAAGGGACGTGATTTGTATGAAATCACAGCGTTCAATGGTTAAGACAAAAAGTAACAGCTGGGGTGTCGTTGACAAATTATGTAAAGCATACCTCGAAGTTTCCTTGGACTTCCATCGTCTTGAAGTGGTTGTTCTCACAACGTTTCAGTAGCTATGTATCTGCTATCGTCATCAGGTGAATGATAGGAAATTCAGTCGCCCGTCATGGTCATTGGGTCTTATCAGGTCCAATTAGCGTCGTCGTACCTGGAGGTTGGTTGCCGGTGATGCGTAGCGGCAGAGGCCGAAGAAGAGCTCTCCAAATATTTTTAATTTGGACGCTGGGCTCGCTAATTATATTTTCGTTCGAGACTATATATGCTGTCTCTATGAATTTTCTTTTGTACCAATGCTCTTCCTTGTGAATTGCTCTAGCCTGGTCCCAGTTGATATTATGGTGTTCGGTCCATGCGTGATTCGCTAGCCCAGACTTCGTTACCTCTGCCCTTTGAGTAGCTGTGCGGTGTTCCTTAATCCTGGTGTCCAGCGGTCGCTTTGTCTCTCCAATGTAAAGATTGCCACATTCACACGGTATGCTGTATCTATAGTTATTTGGTATTGTTGGTGCGTCGGGCCTCGTTGTTGCTATCATGCTCCTCAAGGTGTCGTTGCTTTTGAAGATCATTCTGTTCCCATAGTTGTATGCAATTCTTCTAAGTTTCTACGACAAGCCTTTAGTATATTGTAATAGTAGAGTTGCTACCGTGGTGTCCTTTTCCTGCCTAGGTGGTTTGTCCAGCTCTTCAAACGCCTTGGTAATGATCGTTTCCGGATATCCTTTCGCCAAAAGGTCTTCTCTAAGTTTCACTTGTTCTTCTTTGAGGGCTTCTGGTGTGCTGCAGATATTTTTGGCTCTATGGATTAGTGTTTTGATGATGCCAGTTTTCGTTGCTGATGGGTGATTGAAGTGAAGGTATAATCCTGCATGCGTAGCGTTCCTGTAGACTGTTGTTTGGATTCCGGTCCTGGTGTCCAGCGGTCGCTTTGTCTCTCCTGGCCTCTGCCGCTACGCATCACCGGCAACCAACCTCCAGGTACGACGACGCTGATTGGGCCAGAAAAGACCCAATGCCCATGACCGGAGACGCATGACCGGTTAAGGGTATAATATAAATACGACCGATACTCTGAATTTCCTATCATTCACCTGATGACGA
Source organism: Octodonta nipae (assembly GCA_034190945.1). Taxonomy (NCBI): domain Eukaryota; kingdom Metazoa; phylum Arthropoda; class Insecta; order Coleoptera; family Chrysomelidae; genus Octodonta; species Octodonta nipae. Next base: position 89,240,522 of record CM067218.1, on the reverse strand, counting down.
TAGCAGATACACAGCTATTGAAACGTTGTGAGATCAACCACTTCAAGACGATGGAAGTCCCATGAAACTTCGAGGAACGAGTTACATTGTCTGCCAACTTCACACTAACATTGAAAGCCCGGTACGGACCCGGTATCAATGGGAAATTCAGAGGATACGAGAAAACTATGAAGAAGATTACCAGAGAAGAGGATCACATCAAGTTCCTACGCTACGCCAGATACCTAAAGATCATACCAAATGGTTTCAAACTGAAGTCGCCAATCCCAGGGAAAGAAAGAAGCACAGAAGATACTTGACAAGACCAGCGATGCTTTAGTGAGGTCAGAAATCAACCATCATCGTTGGAAGAAATCTCAACTCCTGCAGGATGCAGAAGAAAGGGTTCAAGAAATCAGAAGATGCACACACGAGGAGGAGCACATGCCGATTTTTGCTTCGATTCAAAAACACTGTAACATCAGACGAATCGGCCAAAAGGTGGACACTGAGAAATTTAATAAACTTACCAGGAAGCAGTTGCCGAAGGATACGACCAACAGGAAAACAGTGGTGAATTGTCATCCAGAGTTCTCACAGCAGTCGAGGAAACATTGCTTTCTAAGGGGCAAAACTACGCTGTAGCTCCAAAAAAGATGCCAGTACTAGATATCATCAGTTCCGTGGAGTCAGCAATGGGCAACAAAGAGACACCAGAAATAGAGGAATTCCGATGGAAAGTCAGAACCGCAATTGAGAAAACACAACACATCAAACAAAACATCAACGAATCCGAAAGGAGAATCATAAAAACACTTAAGGACGACAAATCTATCATCATTCTACCAGCTGACAAAGGAAATGCCACCATCCTGATGGACAGAACGGAATACAACAAGAAAATCGACGAAATACTGTCGAAGAGAAAATACAAGCCACTGCCTACAGATCCAACATCCAAAATAGAAAGGAAAATTTACAACACCCTCAGAGATCATGCTGAATACATTCTACCCGAGACAAGGAGAAAATTGACCCCGCACCACAGCAAACCACCACATCTTTATGGACTACCCAAGATACACAAGGCTGGAGTGCCTCTCAGACCGATTACAAGTTCGCGCAACTCACCAACAGCAGCACTATCGAAATTCCTTGTACCGATCATCCAACCTTTGGAGGGTAAAACATCATTACACGTCAAGGACTCAAAGCACTTTGTCGAAATCATCGGATCCATGGAACTTGGGCCAGAACTGATAATAACCAGCAGAATTTCGATTATAACGACCAAAACTATGAAAGCCCTGAGTTCGACCAAATAGTAGATGATAGGATTTTCTAGCGCTTCCGAGTCTAGATCAGCCCCCCGATTCGACAACTACCCTTTCAGAAGTCCAAACTCAAATACAGAACTTGAATGTGGAAGACTTCAATCCCGATCTGAACTTCCCAGAACAAACATTTCTTTAAGTCCCCTTCTGACAGTAAATTCCAAGAACCTCTATTATATCAACGACGCTTCTGGAAAATTTAAACTCCTAATTGATACCGGAGCTGGTATCTCCATTTTCAAAGAAAACACTGTCAAAAACTTCTCACAACGATCTCCCGAAAGAGTAACAATTCAAGGCATTACTCATGAGAAAATCCCGATCTCACAATCCACCCTCATTCCTTTCGCTCTAGGCAATCCACACAAGGTCTTTATCTACGATCTAGATATTGAGTTTGATGGAATATTAGGTCTTGATTTTCTTGAGCATTATGAATGTATCGTCGACTTAAAATCCAAACAATTAATTACTAACTTTAAAACTATCCCCCTACATAAAGTGCCCGATCACGACCAATCTAATACACAACCAACAGACACCCCTAGTACTAACGCACAAACTCATATTTATAACAATCAAATAACAATCCAGGCACGAACCGAACAAATTTTCCAACTTAAATGTGAACTTAGAAATACTGACGCAATTTTACCGACACAAGTAATTGACAAAGTACGACTTCCCAACGCGGTTGTACGTGTTAATTCAAAGGGAGAATTTCTGACTTCGATAATAAACGCGAACGCAATGCCGAAAACTGTTAAATTTTCCAATATTCATTTAGAACCCCTTGACCATACACACCCTCCCTTAAATCTGAATACACACGATTACTGTGAATCTACAAACTTAGACAGAAACTTTACTATCAGGGAACAAATTCGGACAGAACATCTTAACGACGAAGAGCGAGAACTTATCACGAATCTCTGCTTAGAATTCGAAGATATTTTCTATCTCGAAGGCGATGTTTTGACGTTTACACGCCGTCAAACACTCTATTGACACCAATAATGCCAAGCCCGTTTTCACGAAATCGTACAGATATCCTCAAGTCCATAAGGAGGAAGTGAAAACCCAAATTTCCAAAATGCTTGATCAAGGCATTATCAGGCACTTTTCTTCTCCTTGGTCCTCCCCCGTATGGGTCGTCCCTAAGAAACTCGATGCTTCTGGTAAGCAAAAGTGGCGAGTTGTTATCGACTATAGGAAGTTAAACGAACTAACTGTAGACGATAAATATCCTCTGCCCAACATTTCTGATCTCCTCGATCAACTTGGTAAGTGTCAATACTTTTCGACACTGGATCTCGCTTCCGGGTTCCACCAGTTGGAAATCCTTGAGGAAGACATTCCCAAGACCGGTTTCTCTGTTGACAATGGCCATTACGAATTCGCTCGTATGCCATTTGGTTTGATAAATGCACCTTCTACTTTTCAGAGGGTCATGGACAACATTCTTCTGGGCATCCAGAATGAACGTTGCCTTGTTTACATGGATGACATTATCGTTTATTCACCAACCATCCATGAGCATATGTCGTTTGACGCTGATACTCTTTCCCGAATTAAAATCAACCACTTTAAACAATGCACTGACTTTATTTCCAAAATCAACATCTTTGCAAATAACGAAACAGACCCAGAACAACCAGACTCCGACAACGATCAAGAACGCGATGATCATGACGAACGCATGACAACAGAATTTAATAGATTTGTTCAATTGTATAAAACCGAGTCGATAATCGACTATTCAAAAATAGAAATTTCTAACGCCCAACTTCTAGACAAATCTCACAAACGAATAGTCACTTTCTTCTGGCAAAATAAACTCAATGACTTGCATGACAAAATTATCGAACACGTAAAACTTAAAATTTGTCAAAATATTGTGACAACCCCTTCTCAAGACGAGATTCCCGTTATACTGCAGCATTACCACTGCGGCAAAAATAACCTTCATCGTGGAATTAACGAGACCATCCGACGCATAAAAGAAAAGTATAATTGGACTGGACTAATCAAAAGTGTAGAGCAATTTATTAAGTCCTGCGAAACTTGCTAAAAGGTAAAGTTCTGTAGAAAAAACTTAAGTGCTCCTTTTGTCATAACTGAAACACCAAAAACGCCCTTCGAACGTATCAACATTGCTATTTTCGAATACCCAACTAGAAACTACGCACTGACTATTAGGGATGAACTCACCAAATTTACTCAGGCCTACCCAATTGGTGACAAAACAGCTAAAACTGTAGTAAACACCCTCCTAATATTCTTCCAACATTACGGTACACCTCTTCGCATCCATTGTGATTATGGACGTGAATTTGATAACGCTCTCATAAGGGACCTGTGCGAACTATATGACATAAAACTATCCTTTTCAAGTGTCCACCATCCCGAATCAAATGGTTCTATCGAAAGGTTTCACGCTACTTTTGCGGAAATGATAAGGGCAAATACAGCTGAACATCCGGACGAACATCCATTCAACCTCCTCCCCTACGCAGTTATCTGCTACAACAACACTAAAAACAAGACTACCGGCTTCACGCCCTATGAACTTATCTTTGGGCACACTTCTAGTAGACCCCCCGAAACATTATACGATCAGGAAAAACTCATTTCCAAATATGTTAGGGACCTTAACAACAGAATGAACTACTATTATAGACTTGCCCGCGCAAAAACCGACCAACAAAAACAAAAATCTAAAGTTAGATTTGACAAACATGTTTCGACTAACCAACCAGAATACAAAGTATTCGACAAAGTTTACGTGAAAGAATCTCAGATTAAAAGCAAATCTGAAAACAAATTCAATGGACATTTGGAAATCACCGCGATAAGAAAAAACTCTGCCACCGTTATAAACTTACAGACTAACCAAATCAGTAAAATTAACTTTGACAGACTAAAACCATATTTTGAATGAATCCCTTCTTTTCAGATTCTCTGGACTTTTTTCAGTCGTGAACCTCCAACAATACTCTCTTACACCCGTTAACAATACAATAGGAGTTTTCTTCCATGAAGAAGGCACACTTAAAATTTCAAACGACAAATGGTCACTTCTTGTCTTCAAAGACCTCAGCCCTTTCAGAGGTGCTATTTCAGATAACGACGCCATACTAAACCGAATTTTAGAGACAATCAACGAAAACACAACTAATACAAAATCATTTAAACCAAAAATACAAACACATGTTTGCCTCTTGAAACAAATTTCTAAATCCGTTAACTCTAAATATACAGACATCTTCGCTGACACTCAAACTTACCCTACTAACAGAAGAAAACGCGGACTTATTAACGGACTGGGATCAGTTTGGAAAGCTATTTCCGGAAACTTAGACGCAACAGATGGTGAATACATAAATGACTGCATAACTAAAATTACTAAAGACCAACACCAAATTCAGGACTTAGTAAAGTAGTAAAAAATATCTGTAACAACCTCAGTCATTACGAGCCTCAACAACACTTTACAAAAATTTCAATCCGAGGAGAAACTATTCTCGAATAACATTGAAAAAAATAAGGCAGTCAATTTTATACATTTCAAATGATCTTGATTTTCATGAATTTCAAATCAATATCTTGGATCTATGTGAAAGCCTGATGGAGAGTTACATATTCATCGAAAACACTCTCGATGATGTTTTAACTGCAGTCTCTTTCGCCCGCTTAAAAATTTTACATAGTTCGATAATAACCCTAGTTGATTTGGTCGATTCCCTTCAAAAGATTTCTCAGTCACTACATGAAAATAATTTACCACTTCCTATTTACAGTTCAAATGTTGCTCAGTACATTGATTTGATAGAATTGGAAGCTCTAAAAAATCAACACCAAAATCATTTTTGTACTCAAAATTCCTTTAGTTGATCCTGAGATTTACACCCTTTACCACCTTTATCCGATCCCAATTTTGAATGATCGAACAGGGTTTCATCATATACTTTCAATAAAGACAAAATTTATAGCGAGAGATGACGATTCGTTATTATACACATCCTTCGAAGACCTGGGTGACTGCAAGCCTTTAACTAAACATCATAAGATTTGTTCCAAAGCTATATCACATCCAATAGACAAAGATGCCATCTGCGAAGGTCAGCTTCTCAGACAGCCAGCCACACTTCCAGCAACCTGCAAAAGTTTGATATTATATGCAGCAGACTATAATATCCAGGAGATTGACGTAAACTTTTGGTTGATCTCGATTTCAAGACCCCTGGCCATCACCATCAAATGCAAAGGGCAAGATGTCGTGACACAAACCATATCGACAAATACAGTGTTGCAAATCCAACCCGACTGCAATGCCTTTATCGACAACACAAGGGTCCATGCTACAAGAACTTCTAAAAATGTCCAAAACATCACATACAGAAACCACCCAGTGGACATTCCTTTCAACTGCTGCAACGGCATGCCAGCCGCCAATGAGATGCCAAACCTGACACCCCTACAGCTACAAGAATTAGATGTACAAGACCTAGATGTTGCCAACCATAAGCTCTCCCAATATTCTAAGGAACTGGAAAAGCTGATGGAACAACCATCCTTAGAAAAACATACGTCCTGGCTCACAATCACAACGACCACCTTAGTAGTAATTGTGATTATACTCCTCACAATGAAGTCAATCCAGAAGAGGTTCAAGAAGACTACACTACACCAAGCTCCGCTGTCCAGCACACGCCACCGACAGCACCATCAAACCCTAAGCCCAAAGGAAAGCTACACAGCCTCCTGAATCCAACCGACGATACAGAACTCCAGAACTTGACGTAAAAGTTGATGCTGCACCATCAACTTTTTTATATGGATGGGAGTTGTTATATAAGTTTATACTATGAACTTAGCACGAACTTATATCGCAACGACAGTTCAACACTCCGAGCTGACTCAGCGACACGTGTGGTGTCATATTACGGGGACGCCGACATCCGTGAGAATAGCCGTGTCAACTATGCCTATTCAGCATCTTTAAACTTATATATTGTAAAATTTCTCTTCTACTTTATTCATTATTACTCAGTTTGTTGTTAGTTATTATTGTCATTATTTTAATTTTGTATTTTGTATTTTAAAAAGTTATAATTTTGTTAAAGTTAATAAAAATCGTTTTTAAAAAGTTGGGGAGCGTCTAGCTTCCAGTTGTTGCTGTGCAGTCATCTATACACGCGATGTTTTGACCTTTGCCCGCTCGCCAACAGAAGGAGCGAACTGGTACGTCTGGCCGGCTATCGGACTTGTCGTCGATCTGCGAATTTCGGCAAGGTCGTCGTGTCTCCACCCAACAGCTGACTGATAATATTACTACGCGTCTTAAATGGGTTTTTATTCAACATACTATCAACTGATAGAAAGAGTAAGTAAGGTCGCCTTTTTGGCGCATATGCTAAGTGCTTACATAGGAAACCGATGGACTGGAGTTCGATTCCCCATCACTGCCTCGGTTTTTGTAATATAAATATATAAATTATTTTGTACATCATTAAAATTTGGCGCGATTGAACAGATCACGTGGTGGTGGCTATTGATCAATGACAGCTTGGTATGGCTGAGCACGTGGTAATTAACCAATAAGAGCCCTTCAAGCGGTAACTGCTTATCTATTACGTCATAACCCGTCTATTGCAGGAATACCAAACGTTTCAAAGTCTATTCTGACTTCGTTGAAAATTTTCATTTTGCAATCACATCAATAAATATAAAGCCATTGACAACGAAGTCAGAATAGACTTTGAAACGTTTGGTATTCCTGCAATATACGTAGTTTTATTTCTATTGTGGTGTTATTCACCAAAAAAACATAAAAGTAATCAAGAATATGCCACAAACAACGTTTAGAAGACAATAACCCGTCTGTAGTACAATACGTCCGCTGTCACTCGTGTTCCGTACCTCTGACTCTATGGTACAACATAAGCTAAATCGTAGCCTGTCATCACCATCTTAACCTCTAAGGGGCGTCCCCGCCCGTTGTCGGGGGGGGGGCATTGTAACAGTTAACCTCTATGATGTGTCACAGCAGCCCTAGTTGGGGCCTCCGCAGTCCTGGTCGCTTCGCTATGGTCTGGGTACGTGCCCCCCCCCGTTCGCAGAACAAATGATTGATTGATTTTCATCCACGTCAAATGCCAAAAGGGCCTTATAAATGATGAACACAGCCCTAAATATACCATTTACACCCACACTTAAGCCGAAATGACACTAATTACGCCATTTCTCAGCCCGCTTACGTTGGGGATTTCAAGGTCATCTTGGTAAATTTTCTGCAAATTGAACCTTAGAATCTCTTATGGGAAATTACATGTATTTTTGGTCGATTTTGTTCTTGAACACCCATAGCTTATATACTAATAGTGTCAGTGCAAACTGATGGGCAATGTTACAAACTTGTGTGAATACCATCCATTTTCAACATTAATTGCAATCTCCTTACATAAAAAATTATTAATATTTCCATATTGGAAGTACTGCACATCCACCATGAACATTATTATTACTGCACAAACACTTAACGAATCGAACTGATTAAGTTGAATAACAAAGAAAGTGTTAACAACTTTACACTTTTATATCAGTTTTCAAGGTCATCTGACTGTATTCAACTGTTATGTTTATCATCAAAACCTAACCACTTTACAAAAAATTTATTGGGTTTCTTTCGTTTCAAGATCCGTTCAATTAGAAAGGCATTGGGATATTTAACTTTTAACAATTGTTCTTCATAGAAACCACCCAAAATGTCATGATTGTTTTCATCAACCAGCAGGTATGTTGTTGGATTTGTCAGCTGCACTTTCCTTATCATTTGGTTGGTATTTTTTTATCAAAAACTCCTCGTAATTTTCATATACGAACATAATCACCAACTAGAAATTTTCGTGTCTTTGATGCTACTTTTATTCTACTATAGAACTGTTTTCAATAAATGTTTTTCATCTTTTTTTGTAATCTCAAATGGTTTCAATCATGTGGTTCGATGTTTGGTATTATTATATTTCCTCGCGATATCCGGTAAAATATGCAACCATTTGTAATGACCCTGTAAGCTGAATTATTTCCACATCATGTTTTTCAAAGTTTGATTTACTCGTTCCACAATTGACGCTTTTTTCTCGCTAAACGCCTTATAATGATTCACCTTATATTTGCTCATTAACTTCTTAAAATCTTTATTAAAAAATTCTGTACCGGCATCAGTCTGCAGATTCTTATGTGTTTGGTGTTTTAAAACTTTCTCTATGGCTGAGCAAACCTCAGACTTATTTTTTGACATTATCGGATAGGCCCAAACAAATTTTGAAAAACAATTGATTACAACCAATATGTATTTATAACCTTTATTTTCTCTAGCGTATGGTATCATTTCCACTAAATCAGCTTGAAAGAGGTCATCTAAAGATTTAATTATGAATTATGACTTTTCGTCTTTTAAAATTTATCCTGGCTGCTGTATGGATTTCTTCAACAATTTGCCTCTTCACAGTACTAATAGAGTTCATTTTTAAATAATTATACCGGCCTCTCTCAATTCATCAATAATTGATGTTATTTCGTTTATGACGCCTGTATGTCCTGCTGTTTGTGAAGCGAGTAGTAATCGTAATCTATCAACAAGTTCATTTGGATCATCCCAATGAACGTAATCGATTTTATTGTTACCCACTTCCATAGGAGCAATAATTTTTTTATATTTTTTCATTTTGCTACCATCTATTTGTTTGTTAGGTTTATAATAACGTCTATGGGCATTAGTTTTTGCAACAATTTGTTTATAATTATCTTCATCTTCTTTAGAGTAGCCTTTCGGTCGTTTTTTGAACAATAATTCATATAACCCCATACTACCTCGATATCGTTTCTTCTTAACGATGATAATATCAGATCCATCAATATCTAATCTTGAGTCAGAAATCACTAGTTTCTCAGTATAGGTATCTAATCTGACACCATACTTATGACCAAATTCCTTATTATCTTCATCATAATACATGTCATTTATATATTTTCTTGGTAATGGATCATACTGGTCTTAATAGTCAACATTGGATTTTTTAGCAATATCAACAAACCGTCCAGGTGTTGTAGGAGAATGTAATGATCCTATCTCATCATCAGATGGGATTTGTGGAAGAATTGTCATTTTATTTTCACTCGGATCTTCATTTTCATCTTGCAATAATCGTAGCTGACCTGTAGGTGTGGATAAACTCGTTGAAAGTTTACGAGGGATCTTCGGTGTTTCCTGATACAGTGATTCAGCTTGATGTGATAGTGTAGATGTGTATAGTTTATCGTTAAAAATAAAATCTTTTTCCTCATCAACATTGTCTGTACCAACACATGACGCATAAGCTTTTAAACTGTTCAAACGACATATCTCTACCAATATGATCATTATAAATATGTTTCAAATTTAAATCATCTTGTTTGAAAAGAACCAAAAAATTTGCTATTGAATGAGATGCTTTGGAATCTTTGCATACTTCTGAGACAGGTAAAAAAAGTCCACTAGACTGTGCCTTCCCATAGAGAAATATTGACGTATAACATCTTGATTGTCACAAGCCACATCATAAAATATAAAGATTGAATTTTGTTTTTCTTCTGAAGGATGTAGAATATTTTCGCTTGCATTGAACGGGCAATAACCGATGCCTTGTATTGGCTTTACCAACTTCTCCAGATAAATATATTTCGCTTGATACAAGAACTTTGAATAAACAAGAATATTCTCAAAGCTCAGTCCTTTCAAGTGCTCAGTTAGATTAACCATAACATTGGTTTTACTGCAATTGCTTGGCCCCACCAGAATACACCTCACAGTTGACGGAAACAATGGACCATGCTTTTTATTATCAGGTATACTATTGAAATTATCATTTTCAATAGCTAAAGAAGTTTTTTGTTTTACCACCCTTATTCTTTGACACATTACTATAAAATGAAATAAATATTCACAAAACAAATAATATATGTTAGTTTTAAGTTGATAGTTAATGAAATAACATCATGTAGTTATATTCAGGTCAAGGTTTAGCTATAAATAATTTACCGTTTGAAATGCATATACCAGGTTATAATTGTTGTGGGCCTGGAACAAAAATCAAACAACGTCTATTGCAAGGAAGTGTACCAACAAATCCACTAGATGCTAGCTGTTTAAAACATGATAAATTTTATGAAAGTGAAAGAAATACAACGTTACTTCATAAGGCAGATAAGATATTAGCTGAAGAAGCTCTTCAGAGATTTCATTCTAAAGACGCTTCTGTAGGTGAACGAATAGCAGCTCTCGATATTGCAGAGGCAATGAAAACTAAAGTGAAATTAGGTATGGGCTTGAAAATACCTACTAATAAACAAATGATTCGAAAATGTTTAAAGTTAATGTAAAAAGCAAGACGGCATAACAATTTTGAAAGGCAATGATGTGGAATCTATTAAAAAAAATACCATCACAAAGGACAAGAAGAAAACCAAAGTTTTAAAAAAAAATAAACAAAAAAACCTGTTAAAGAACCTCAAGAAATTGATATGAATATGGAAATTAAATATAACCGAAAACGTAAAAGGGATACCAGTGATGATGACATTTATAATTCTGAAAATATAAAACGTCGTCTAATATCTCCTCAAATTCGTAAATTTCGAGTGGGTAAAAGAATATTACACCAACTTAATAATGAAGAAGCAATTCTTAAAAAGTTAAAACTTGATTTAGACGAACCTCTTATCTGTGCCAATCAACAAAATCGAAAAAGATAACTAGATGATAGTGGTTTTAAAGATGACACTACACCAGTTGCAAAAGTGAACAGAATCAATTAGTATAAAAAATAGTTGCAGTTAAAATTTTATCAGTATTTATGAACATTCACACAAAACGTACTACAACCAAGAGAGAATTATAGTTAAAATGAAGCCAAGGTGTAAAACAAAAAAGTTAAGAAAAAGGGGAGTGTTGAAGAAAAAATCGAGCAGAAAATTTCTAGGGTTTACAAAAGCTATAAGTAAAATAAGGAAACAAGTGCTTAAACATAAACCTCGTACTTTAGGTGCTGTCATAAAAGTTGTATTGAAATCTGTTAAATCAATTAAGAAACATATCAAGTCTACTCCACCTCGTATCATACAAGTACCTAAGAAGGGTGGTATTTTACCCCTTCTTCCCATTTTTGCAGGACTTTCTGCCTTGGGATCGATCGCTGCCAGAGGATCAGCTGTGGCAAAGGTAATAATTGATGCTAAGATGGCAAAAAAAATAGAGGAAGCTAAACGACATAATAGACAAATGGAGTCTATTGCTGTAGGAGGAAAAGGACTATACTTATGTCCTTACAAAAAAGGATTCGGTCTTTTTTTACACCCTCCAAAAAACTAACACAACGTCCGCTAACAAATATTGATATAGATAAATATGCAAAAATCTGGAAAATTCTAAATTTCCGAGGAGTGTTCATGAGAGACAATTTACCTAAATAAAATTCATAAAATTGAAAGAGGAATTATCAACTTAGATTCTATAATTGGTCCTGGAACTCATTGGACAGCATATAAGAAAAGCGGTTCAACAGTAACCTATTTTGATAGCTTTGGAAACCTTAGGCATCCATTTGAAGTCGTAAAATATTTGAATTCCACTGGATTATGTAAAATTGTATATAACTATATTAACTATAAAAATTTTAATTGTGGACACTTATGTTTATATTTTTTATCTAAATAAAAGGTGTAAGCAAATAAAATTTGCCTCATTGCTTTGAAAACCTTCATATTTCCATAAATGCCTGTTCCTCCTGAACATTATCAGTGTAGGTTCTTATGGACTGCGGGTGCAACAAGTATGGGAGTAAAAGAATAATTAATGAAAAACGTAGCTCTAGCTCTACTGTTTATTGTCTATTTTGTGGAACACCCATGCAAAGAAAATTACTAAATACAAGCTGCTCTGTGTGTTGTGTTTCAAGAAGTAATTAAAAAAAGGCAGACAATAGAAGAGTTATAATACTAACTTTTAAATGTGATGATTGTGGTGCAAGTTTTCAAGTTTACAAGTGTGGTGTATGTACCGATTATGGGATTCAATGGGTCTCATATTGTACCAGGTGCTGAAAGGAAACAAAGTATTAATGCGAGTTGAAACTTGTTAATAACTACGTAATATTAATTTAGTTGAAAACTGTAAATAGTAAAAACAAATTAAGTGAATATATTTAATAAAACCATACAAATAGTTTTAGTTATTTGGTAACCTTTGACAGATTAAGACATACATTTACGTTCTCTGAACGTGCTTCTATTCTCAGTAACAAGATTTACCCACCAATTATTCTAGAAGATGATGGTACGTATGTCATGGGGTTAATTGATTTTATGACCTTTAATACCATCTCAAATATCGATGAAACTAACAACAAGTTTTATATTAACGGTATGAAATTAGAATTACCGTTAGGCACCTATGAAATACAGGATATTGAAAAAACGCTGCACACCATACTAGCTGATCATGAAGAACAACAAAAGGAAACAGCTGCACCACCTGCATTATCATCACAATCTATCCAGAAGAATTTGAAACCTGTGGAAAAAGATGATAATCAGAAAAATAAAAAAACAGAAAAACCTGTATTAATATTGAGAGCTAATCATAACACATTTAAATGTGAAATAAAATGTAACAAAGAAATTGATTTTGAGAAATCTAACACCATTGTTCCTTTATTAGGATGTAAAAATACAAAATTAAAACCTAAAAAATGGCATTATTCAGATTATCCAATCAGCATTTCAAAAGTAAATGCTATTTGTATTGAATGCAATTTAATTCAGAATTCTTTCAATAATGATATGCCAGTTCAGATAATACACATGTTTTACCCAAATGTTCCGCCTGGTTACAAAATTGTTGAAAACCCCACCAACGTCATTTATCTACCAATCAATACAAGATATATAAATGAGATTATTAGTAAAATAGCAGACCAAAATGGAAATTTGGTTAATTTTAAAAGTGAAGTTGTTACGATAAGATTGCATTTAAAACGACTTAATTCAAGCAGCAAGTGAAACAGTTAACACCTATCAATAAGCAATTTTTAGTATCATTGGGATTCAAGGTACGAACTTAACAACGGCTAAACATAAAAAAGAAAAAAATAAGAAGAAAAAGAAGAAATCTATAGAGAGAGGACAATTCAAAGCATTCATTTGCAGAATAAAATTTAATGTAAGTGTAACTTTTCTGTTTGTTTCGGTTGTGTTTAAAGAAAAAAAATGACGCTTAAAATACTACGAGTGGCTGATAATGTGCTTGTGGATAATGCTATAACCAATTTTGAATATCATTCCTTCACACCTTATGCAAATACTACATTTTTCAATAATGATGAGATAAGAATCCCTACACAAACTCAAGACGTGTACACTCTACCTTTTTAAAGTTTTCTGTACCTGGAAGGAAAACTTTTAAATTTAGAAAATAAGTACAGTCCAACATTAAGATTCATAATAATGGTTTTGCATTCCTCTTTGAAGAAATTCGTTATGAACTTTGTGAAACAGTAGTCGATCGAACAAGAAATCCTGGAATCACATCAACGATTAAGACCTATCTATCATATTCGAAAAACGAAATAATTCGATGGTGTAATGCAGGATGGAATCTTGAAGGCACTCCAAATATGTGTGACGCCAACGAAAATTTTGCAGTATGCATTCCTCAAAAATTGCAACTTGGCTTTTGTGAGGATTTTCATCGCCTAGTGATTTCAGCAAGTCAAAATTTAATTCTGGTACGTGCCAATACAGACACCAACGCTGCAGTTAGTTCTGTAGCTACAGAAAAACCAAAAGTTCATCTAAAAAAAGTTGTTTGAAAAGTACCTCATGTGTCATTATCTGATGCACACAAAATCCAATTTTTGCAATATATATTTTATATTCACTTTGATTCAATTCACTTTAAAAAAAAAATTATTTATTTAGAAACATACAATATTAAAAGTGAACAATTAAAATAGTTAAAGTACTTGAATAACTTAATGCTATAAATGATATTATTTGAATGACTTAAAACTAAAAGTGATATTATTTGAATGACAACACGAGAACGTTTCCAGTTGCTTTTATAACATTAACAAAAGTGCTGATGCAAGTCAGCGTTTTTACTGGTTAAACGGACTCGTGTAGGTTTCCGGGAAGTTGTTTGCATATAATTCAAGATGAAATTTGATATCCCTGAGAAGTCACGTACGCTTTAAATTCCGTTGACTTCTCGACTGTGTGAACTAAGTGCTGATATATTTTGCATATAACAGGCCTAAGCTTGGGGAAGAATTTGAGTCTTGGCTGAGGCACTGAAGTCTGGTCAGGATTGCAGTCCTTTGGAGGTTTTACCATCCTCTTTTTGACAGCTTGGAAGGTGATGAGTGCTGCTATGATCATGAGAGCAGCTATGGTTGTATAGGTAAACCAAGAGATATTTTTGGTTACAAACGGCTGGTTTATGAGACCATCGAGGTCTCTGGAATATTGTTCCAATTTGTGATTTGCTACGTCTAATTCTTCTACGTTAAGCGTGTTCAGCTTCAGGGGCTGAAGTTCAGGAATTTTAATTTTTTCTGGCACTGCGTCGCAACAGTTGAACGGCACTGTTACTGGTTGGAAGGTTTCTAGAACATCGGTTTGTTTACCAGATTCAGCTTGAACTTTTGTAATTCCTATAAACGCACTACACTCTGATTGAAGAGTCAATATGGAGTTGAGGGAGATTGTAAGAGTTTTTGGGTTTGTTTGAGCGCAATTCACTGTAACACTTATGGGTTCAGAAGTAATTATGAGCCATGTATTGGGTTCTAGTTTTTGAACGTTGTATCCTTGAGTGAATATTAGTGAGCTTTTACAGTTGTCGGGTACCTTCTGGACATTCTTTAGAAGTTGAGCTTCACATAACGCGTTTGTGTCAATAGGATATGCGTAAAGTTCAGAACACAGTTTCTTACGAGTGGATAACGGTTTACACGCACTTAAGTCTTTGATCGGAATAAACATTAAAGAATCATCATTCTTTGCAAGATATTTTTGAGTGAAGGATAGCATATGATGTAAACCTGTTCTTTCATCGTATATAGGGATAGGATATAAATGAACGACTGTGTAAGGATGTTGTTCGACTAAAGGGATTCTTAACACAAATATAAGATCGGTATATGTTTGAAATGCCTCTAGTTCAATGATTTCTAGATATTGTGCGATGCTCGAGTACTTTACAGCCAATGGAAGGTTACTTTTGACTAAATTTTGCGATATTTCCTGTAATGAGGTAATAAGATGTTCTGGTATTAAAATTGAAGAGTGAATTATTTTTAGACGCGCGAATGTGATAGAATTTAAAACATCAATTAAATTATCTTCTAAGTAGAGATAATTCTCCATAAGTTTTTCACACATTTCAAGTAGTGCGAGTTTTGATTCGACGTAGGCGATCTTATCATTAATTTTTCCGATAGTGTTTTCCAGCTTTATCATGTTATCGTTAAAAAGTTTCTCGTCAATTCTAAGATTTTGGATAGTTTCGTTGAAGTTTTTAATTACGGATGTGGTGACACTTATTTGGTTTTTTTGTAAGTTCTCAATTTGAAGTTGGCCTTGATTTAAGCGGTTTATGCTTTCGGTAAAGTATTTTCCGTCGGCGGCGTCTAAATTGCCGGTGATTGCCTTAAAAAGGGTACCTGCCCCATCAAGTATACCTCGTTTGTGTCTTTTAGTGTCCATGTGAATGTCAGTAAATTTCTGTTTGATTGAGTTAGAAATTTGATTGAGAAGATTAATGTGGGTTTGTACGTCTGCGCGAAAGTAGTTCATAGCAAAAGAATTGAAGTTAACAGTTTTTACAAAAGTTTGTAATATTCTGTTATTTGTTGTAAATACTTGTTCTAGTGTAGAAATGTTTCTGTGTACTAAAAGTGTCCATTTATCATTGGATACAGTTATTTCTGCTTCGTTATGGAAGTAGATACCTAAAGTATTGTTTATTGGTTGTATTTGAAATTGGGGTACTGCTGACCCGAACAGCAGGCAAAACCTGAAACAGAAATTAACTTTCTGAGAACGGTTTCATTCGGTCGAAATTAACTTTTGATTTTTGGTTAGTTTTAAGGTTTAGTACTGTTGCGGAGTTTCTGTGAATCTCCAGGATTTCGAAAGGACCATTGAATTTATTTTGGAGTTTGTCCTTGATCTGGGATTCTTTAATATAGACTTTATCGCCTATTTGATAGTTAGGGAGATTTTCAGAAACGTGTTCATCAAATCTGACTTTCGCTTTATGTTTTTGGATTTCCGTTCTTTCGCGAGCAATTTTATAATAGTGAGAGATACGATTATTGAGATCTCTGATGTACTTAGTTATCAGGGCTTGTTGGTTGTAGAGAGTTTCTGGAGTCCTACTCGAAGTATGTCCATAAACAAGTTCGTAAGGGGTGAATCCATGAGTTTTGTTTACAGAATTGTTATATGCAATGATTGCATAAGGGAGGATGTTAAAAGGGTGTTCGTCAGGATTTTCTAGTTTATGGATTCTAATCATCTCTAATAAGGTCGAGTGGAATCGTTCTAATGAACCATTTGACTGGGGATGTCCCACACTAGAATAAGATAGTTTGATGTCAAATAGTTTACACAAATCTCTCATTAGTGTGTTGTCGAATTCCCTGCCATAATCACAATGTATCCGTAATGGAGTACCGAAGTGTTGGAAATAGAGTAGTAAGGTACTAACAACGGTTTTTGCGGATTTGTCGGTTATGGGGTAGGCCTGAGAGAATTTTGTTAGTTCGTCCCGGATAGTTAATGCGTAGTTTTTTGTCGGGACTTCTAGAATATCGATGTTGACGCGTTCAAAGGGTGTCCGTGGGGTTTCGGTAATGACAAGTGGGCTGTCGAGATTTTTCCGGTAAACTTTTGCTCTCTGGCAAGATTGACAGTTTTTGATAAAATTGTCAACGTCCTTAGTCAGTCCTTGCCAATTGTATTTTTCTTTTATTCTGCGGATAGTTTCATTGATACCTCGGTGTATATTATTTTTGCCGTTATGGAATTGGTCGAGGATGATGGGTATTTGGTCTTTCTCAACCGTTTGGACGATATTTTGGCAAACTTTCCATTTGATATCGATTTCAGAAAAGATAAACGAAAGCATTTCCAAAATGGGCAGTTCAATGTTATTCTCAACACAGAATACTTCATTTTCAGTAAACACATCTCTACTATTATACAGAGATGCGAAAAAAATCTCGTTGACTATTTCTGGGTCAGAAGGGAGAGGAACGATGTAATAGCGTCTTTGTCTGACACTTTTGCTTGCAAAGACATTTACTCTAGGGGTAAGGAAATCAGCATTTTCCTCAAAAATGTCTTCGATGATGTCATGGTGAAAATTTTTCATGAGAGAGCCTTGGGGAAATACTAGGATGTTTTTGTTTCCTCGGTCTAAGAGTTGGCAATTAGAAAATTGAATTTTGTCGTAATCTATGAGAGAGACGGTTTGATATCGCTCGACAAAAGTTTTAAATTCTTCGGAGATTTGTTGGAGATTAATGGGACTTCTCGTCTGGGGTTCTTGTGAGTCATCGTCAGTTTCGTTTGTTGGGAGTACTGTAAATGGTGTTAGATGATTGTTTGCTTGAAATGATATGTATTCATTAAAGTTGTTAACTTTAATGCGAGAGAACGCGTCGGCGTTTTTATTTACTTTGCCGGGTCTGTAAATTATTTGATAGTCGTACTCCTCTAGCTTAAGGCGCCATCTTGCAAGTCTACTTCCAGGATCCTTTATAGAAAACAGCCAAGTTAACGGGCGGTGATCGGTCAGAAGTAAAAACTTACGGCCAAAAATTATCGGACGAAAGTGTTTAACCGCCCACACTATTGCAAGGAGTTGTCGTTCTATGGTTGAATACTTAGTTTCAGCATTGCAGAGAGTTCTGGAGGCATAGGCTACGGGTAAATCTTTACCTACGGGGCCTTGAGAGAGCACTGCGCCGATAGCAAATGAACTGGCGTCGGTTGTAAGAATAAATGGCTCTTCAAAATTAGGGTATATCAGTATGGGAGTAGAAGTAAGGGCTCTTTTTAATTCGTCAAAAGATTTGACACATTCTGAATCAAACTGGAAGGGTGTGTCTTTTTGAAGTAATCTTGTCAAAGGTTTTGAAATCTTGGCGAAATTGGGGATGAATCGCCTGTAATAACCAGCTAACCCTAAGAAGGACTTGATATCTTTTGGGTTTTTTGGTTGGGGAAAATTTAAGATACAATCTACCTTTGAGGGGTTAGGCTTCACGCCTTCGGGAGTTATAAGGTGGCCAAGATACGCGACCTCTTTGCGAAGAAACTCGCATTTGTCGGGTTGGATTTTTAGATTGGCTGTTCGCAATCGTTTGAAAACTTCAGAAAGTCGGGCTATGTGCTCATGTATAGTCGGAGAATAAACGATAATGTCGTCCATATAGACTAAACATCTCTCGTTTTGAACACCTAAAAGAATATTATCCATTACCCTTTGGAAGGTGGATGGAGCGTTTTTAAGACCGAAGGGCATTCTAACAAATTCGAAATGGCCATTATCAACTGTGAATGCTGTTTTTTGGATGTCTTTAGTATCGATTTCGATTTGGTGAAACCCGGAAGCTAAGTCGAGGGTGGTGAAGTATTGGCATTTGCCAAGTTGGTCAAGTAAATCCGAAATGTTCGGCAGGGGATATTTGTCGTCAACAGTAAGTTCATTTAATTTACGATAATCGACGACGACACGCCATTTTTGGGTACCAGATGCGTCTAGTTTTTTGGGAACTACCCAAACCGGGGATGACCATGGCGAATTAGACGGACGTATAATGCCTTGGTCAAGCATCTTTGATATCTGACTTTTTACCTCTTGTTTTTGTATTTGGGGGTACCGATATGACTTTGTGAAAGAGGATTTTGCGTTATTAGTGTCTATCGAATGTTTGATTTCGTTTGTAAATGTCAGTTGGTCACCTTCTAAATAGAATATGTCGGAATATTCGAGGCAAAGTTGAGAAATAAGTTCTGCTTCCTCCTCGTTCAGATGTTCTAACCGAAGTTGTTCCATAATTGTAGTTTGTCTATCAGGCTGGGTCAAGTTTTGAGAGTAATTTTCAGAAAGAATGTTTACAGAAAAATTGTTTATCGGTTCGAGTTCCAAATTGTCGAAATTAACAGTCTTGGGGATAGCATTTGCATTTAAAACTGAAGTAAGGAATTCGCCTTTTTCATTAATTTTAAGAAGGGCACGGGGAAGATAAACTTTTTCTATTTCGGCAGATGATAGGAAAGCATCAGTATTAGTGAGGTTACATTTTAATTTGCATATTTGTTCTGTTCGGGGTTCTAAACAGATTGTATTAACCGGGATGCAGTTATTGAAAGTTGGAGGGTTCTGAGTACGCATGACAGTATCATCCGTAACTTTGTACAGAGGTAAAGTTTTACAATTAGTGACAAGTTGTTTGCTGTTAAAGTCTATAACGCAGTTATAGTGTTCAAGGAAATCTGAACCCAGTAATCCGTCGAATTCAATGTCGATGTTGCAAATATATACCTTGTGTGGGTCGGCGACATTGAAAGGTACAAGGGTGGATTCGTTGATTAAGATTTTCTGATCGGTGATTCCTTGGATGACTGCGTTTTCGGGAAATCGTTGTTTGAAGCGTTGGCAGGTTTCAGGTTTAAAAATTGAAAGTCCTGCACCCGTATCGATAAGAAGTTTATAGGTGTTTGAAGAGTCAGTAATATAATACAGATTCTTTGAGTTGACGGAAAGAAGGGGTCTTACAGAAAGTTCTGTTCTGGGAAGTTGACATTGGGGCTGAAGTCGTCCAGATTCATTGTCTGAGTTTGGGTTTGAATTTCTTTCTTGGTCTGGGGGTTCTGACTGAGTGGGGGTCAAATGAAAATTTACTTGAGAAGAATCAGGTTCGTCAGAATAAGATTCGTATAACTGTTCAGTATTGAAATATTCTGGTTCATTGTTTTGTTCGAAATCATTAGGGTGATAATCTTGTACGTTTCCGTACTCATCGGGTAAAGAGGTGTAATGATTTTCGTTTTGAGAGTAGTTATAGTCATTGTGATATGGTCCGAATTGCAGATTGTTCAAGTGATGAGTCTTTGGTTGTTGGCGTTGTTGATGTTTAAAGAAACTCGGGTTCGGTCTGTAATTGCCAGACATTTGGGGTTGTCTACTGGTAGATGGACGAAATTGTTGCTGTGAAAATTGTTGACTGGGATTAACATTTGTAGATTGATTAGCAGGTTGATTGGAAAAATGAGGGCGGTAATTCGAATAGTTCTGATTAGAATTCGGGTTGTGTTGAAATTGTCTCACTCTCAATAAGCATTCGTTGCTTAAATGGCCCATGCGTTTACAAAAAGAGCATTGTTTTGGAGGTGGACCGTTATTTGGTTTACGAGGGGGTTGTTGGAAACTTCTATTACCTGAAAATTTCTGGGTTTCTAAATGTGATAGTTGTAGTTCTCGTTTAATTCTGGAAATGGCAGTGAGAATACTGCACGGGTCACTAGCGCGAACGAGTTGACTAATTTTGGGCTCTAAACCCGTGAGGAGGCTATTAAGAGCCATTGACTCTATTAAGTCAATCTGCGCTTGCTTTTCTTTGATGGTTAAATTTTGTTTGTTTATAGCTGCTAGCATTTTCGCTTGGTGCGTCTGGAGTCTAGCAGAGAAAGTGAGGGGGGATTCATTAGGAGTTTGCCGCATTCGTTGCAAGTCCTGTATGAGAGCCGAGAGATTTCGAGGATCTCCAAAATGATTTTCTAGGAGGGTTTGAATTTCGGCTAGTTGACTAGGGTTTCGCGAATTAATTAACTCAGCCGCTCTACCGCGTAACTTATTTTTTATATGCAGAATTAGCAATACTTGCTGATTATCCGTTGCCATGCTGTAAGCAGTATTACAGGAACATATGAAAGTATTCAAAAATATCGGATTACCATCATATTCGGGAATTATGGCAAATATTTCAGATAACTTATATGGTTCTACGGTTGGTGTAGCTGCTTGTCTAGTAGTGGCCATTTTTATAATTGTATAGATTCGCACAATAAATAAAAATTAAATGTTGAGGTTTTAAATGTAAATGGTAAATATATAGTTTATCAAAATCCAATATCGAGCAATGTTTAATAGAGTAATAACAATTTGAAATAGGAATGTATAAATGGTAAATTAATAATAAACTTGAAATAATGTTTCAAATAATAAAATAATGCAATAATATAAAATATTTAGTTTCAAAATTATTTAGGAATGTAAGGTTATGAGGAATAAAATATTATATAAATGAAAGAGCTGGTGGTCATTCAAAAATAAAAAAAAAATAGTTACTTTATGTGATTCTTACGTTATTATTCCTCGCATCGGACTGTTCTCCGCGTCACTTAGCACTGGTTAGCCTGGTTGCGTGTTCCCTTGCTAGTACTTGGTAGTTGTTGTCCTTTTCAAGTAGGTTTTGTCCACAATGATTTAGAAATCTCCACAGTTAGTTAGTATTCACGTGTTCTAACTGTGTTGGACAATCCTACTGACTGCGCCAATTTTATATTCACTTTGATTCAATTCACTTTTTAAAAAAAATTATTTATTTAGAAACATACAATATTAAAAGTGAACAATTAAAATAGTTAAAGTACTTGAATAACTTAATGCTATAAATGATATTATTTGAATGACTTAAAACTAAAAGTGATATTATTTGAATGACAACACGAGAACGTTTCCAGTTGCTTTTATAACATTAACAAAAGTGCTGATGCAAGTCAGCGTTTTTACTGGTTAAACGGACTCGTGTAGGTTTCCGGGAAGTTGTTTGCATATAATTCAAGATGAAATTTGATATCCCTGAGAAGTCACGTACGCTTTAAATTCCGTTGACTTCTCGACTGTGTGAACTAAGTGCTGATATATTTTGCATATAACATATATAACGTGGAGAAGATTTGCCTATCGGCTTTCGTTCCTGGGAGTTGTTAGAGTATCCACTTTTACAACAAACTCAAAAACATACCTGGGCAGTGAAAACGATAAGTCAACTGGTAAACCTCGTTTTGTTATTGTAGCATTCTATACTGATCGAAAAAACAATATTCACAAGACTACGTCAGAATTTGATCATTGTAACATCACAAATATAAAATTGTATTTAAATTCTGAAGTTTACCCATATGATAATTTCAATCTTAATTTTGAGCAAAAGAATTTTGCAACACTTTATGAAATGTTTGCTAACTTCCAAGCGGTATATTATAACAGAGAGTTCATTCAAGTTTCTCTAAATCCAGAAGACTTTTCTAAACAAACCACACTATATGTAATTGACTGTAGCAGATGTACGTAAATAAAATTTCACATGTTTAGTCTTCTTTCACAATAATGAATTAATGATTAAAATTTGCAAAATGTTATCAATGCCACGATACACACTTGTAAACTAAAATAATTAGATGTTTGTAAATAAAACTTCACATGTCTGGTCTTCTTTCACAATAATGAATTAATGACTCAAATTATCAGTCAGTTCTGACCTTGTTATTGGAATTGGTAATGCAGCTGTTTTTAATTGTAATTTTATTATATTTAGAATCTGGTATTTTTCAACAAGATTTGTCAATATAAAAAGTTTAAGTTTTTATATTAATACATACATTAGGTACACTAATTAATAAAACGGTAACTATTAAACAAACAGAGTAAGTGGCTCATTTTTTCTTTATTGTAATGAAATTTGTTATGTTATTCAAAGACAGCAAAAAATTATACTATATAGAATGATGTATTTTTTAGCAAAATTCGTCAATGCAAAAAATAAGTTTTTATATTTATAAATATATTAGGTACATTAATTAATAAAACGGTAACTATTAAACAAAGAGAGTAAGTGGCTCATTTTTTATCATAATGAAATTTGTTGTGTTAGACAAAGACAGCAAAAATTTACATTCTAACCAAGAAGAAGAGATCAAAACTAATAATAAGCGATAAGCTTTTCCCAGCAGACCCTTCTGGTTATTGGCGATTTCTTCACCATCTACGTCTAGCCAAATTGTCACTTTTTGGCAACTTTGTCACACCTAAGATGTCTCTTTGTCACCCTAACCATTGTTTGTGACAATTTTTTGGTAATAAAGTGACAAACAACCCTCTAGGCATTGATGATGTCTTCTGCAAGAACTGGGGACGCCCTTATTACGGTGGGCACTTTGATGGACATGCTATCGAGGTGTCATGTCAGCCCGCTAGCTATACTATTATTGAATAAATTTACAATTCAAATACGTTTTTTTACATTTTTTAATCCACTCTGTAAAACTATAATTCTACTAAGCCCGCGATCTCAACCACCTTATATATTTTTTGTATCAGTGTGTATAACTAAATTCACCAATCCCCCAACATATTTCACCCAAACCGCAACTGTTGATGGCCACCCTATATAACAGTTTAATTCGATATTTTTAGATCGGCCTTCTATAGTTATAACTCAACTTCCATCTATATTGTAACTATCTTGTATATACAGCTGCCAGTTAGTCACCCATAAATTATTTGTCTAACAGTTTTTGAACCATACTGTATAACTACAATTTTATTCTACAAAATATTTCAACTACGCTGTAAATGCATCTCTGTATATATACAAAGTGAGTTTTTTTGATGATCAGTATGGGGATCTCGGAAACTAGCGGAGATACAGCAATGGTTAAATTGGGAAAGATTTGCAGTTTTACTGGCCCAATTTAATGACACTTTCGGATTTTTGTAAAAAATCATGGCTTACTGGATATTTTGAAAAAACGAAATTTTGTCGATTTAGTCAAATCCTCTAACTCCTTTGTTTTTGATTTTATACAAAAGTGTAAATATCAAAATTGAAGGGAATTGTATCCCGAATATGATTGTCATATCCTCGTTTGCGTGACAGCTTTCGTTTTTGAGATGTGACACAAACTTACCTTTTTTTAAATGGAAACCATAGTTGGCTATGATCTCAAAAAATCATTTTTATTTTTAAAGCTTTTTTCATTTTTGGAGCTTTTCAACGATTAAATATTCGATATAGTTATTCATAAAAATAACGGAGTTATGGATGCTTTTCTCTCTTATTTTCACTTTTAACGTAGGTAAAAGATTGATTTATTAATAACTATTCCAAAAAACATTGAACGATTTTTTTATTAGGTATATCAGATATACCGAAAAAACTAAAAAATAAGTATTTACTAAAAACTTAATAAATTAAAGTACATAATAATGGTTACAATTTATGTTCGAAAAGTCCACACTGTTATTTAGACAAAAATTGCATCTTTTTAAGAATGACATTACCGCTTTCCTCACAGACAGCCTATCAATTTCTTCAATTGCTTGTAATACCGCCTCCCTTAGATCACCAACTGTCTCATACTTTCTTTTGTATATGTTGTTTTTTAGCGCACCCCATAGACAGAAGTCTATAACTGCCAAATTGGGAGACCGGGGTGGCTATGTTGGAACCACTCAATTTCTAAACGAGTTCTCAAATTCAAATTATGCAACATGTCTTGACAAGTTTATTGCAAGAAATGCAAGTAGCGCTCCCCAGTAAGTGATTCGTCATAGATAAAAGGCCCCAGAATAGTAGACCCTATGATACCACACCAAACATTTAAACCAAATTTTATCTGGGTCATCTTTGTTCTACATGGAAAGGTTTTTCTTTAGCCCAGATATGCCCATTCTGTCTATTGAACATACCGCAGTTAGTAAATCTAGTTTCATCTGACCATAACACCTTTAATGGAAACAGTGGATTGTCAAGGCACATGTCTCTAAACCATGTACAAAACAGAGTACGTCGATGTTCGTCACCAGCATGCAAAAGTTTGAGAAACTGAAAGTTTGTACGGGTGGAACTTGTGCGCTTTCAGTACCTTAACTACAGTTCGTTGATATCTGCCAGCGTCTGCCGCAATCTCACGAGTTGATTTAGATGGATTTTGATTTACCATGGCCAAAACATTTATTTGTGCTGCTTCGTTAATTTGATTACATTCCTTTGGTGGTTTAGTAAAAGGTCCATATCTGCGTAAACTATCGTAAAGCCTCTTAAATGTACATAGAGCAGGTTGACGACGATTAAAATATTATGACAGTATTCCTCAGCTGCACGAACTGAATTCTTATGGCCTATGATATAACATTCCACCATATTTAGTTTTTCTTCGTTAGAATATTCCATTTTATCACGAAAACTTGTCAATATCGACTGTCAGTTCAGCACTACTAATGGAATTACTCTCAAATGAGGAAACGTCAAAGTGAAAACAATCTTTTTCATGGCTACCTACGTTAAAAGTGAAAATAAGAGAATAACTATATCGAGTTTATATCGTCAAATGTTCGATTTTTTGAGGTCATAGCCAACTATGGTTTCCATTCAAAAAAAGATAAGTTTTTGTTTATGTCATATCTCGAAAACGAGAGCTGTCACACAAACGATATTTACATTTTTTTATAAAATCAAAGGAAATAAAAGGAACTAGAGTGATTTGACTAAATCGACAGAATTTCGTTTTTTCAAAATATCTAGTAAGCCATGACTTTTTACAAAAATCCGAAAGTGTCATTAAATTGAGCCAGTAAAACTGCAAATCTTTCCCAATTTAACTATTGCTCTATCTCCGCTAGTTTCCCAGATCCCCATACTGATCATCAAAAAAACTCACCCTGTACAATATATATATATATATATATATATATATATATATATATATATATATATACTCGTACTCTACCCTATATAACAATTTTTTTTAAACCTTTTTTACCCACACTAACTATTATTCTACTCCACACTATGTTTCAACAACCTAGTATATGCAACTACTTATGGGCCACCCAATAAAACATTTTTTCACCATCCTGTATACTTCTAGTCCACCTTATAGTTCCTCTAACCGGTATATGAAACAGCTTGTAGATCATGACATTCCTTTATAATATTTTAAAAACCCCCTGTATAGCTGTCATTATACCCTGCTACATATTTCAACCATCCTATAATATGCAACTTGTTAACTTGTGAATTACTTGTGGATATAGAACAATTTTTTAATCACTCTATAAACTGTAATTCCACTCCATCTTATATTTCATCCACTCTGTATAAAGAACTGTTTCTAAAATTTTTTTCAACCCATTTCATAGCTATAAAGATAGCTCAAGAAAATTCAAATATGCAAACTGCTTACATAACGTATTTTTTTATCCACCTTGTATATATATAAGTCTGTTTTACCCTTATTTCACCCACATTGTATTTGCAACTACTTATGACCCTAACAATATAACATTTTGTTACCCAACCTGTATAAATATATTTCAACTCTACACGTTTTTCAACCACCTGGTATATATAACTGTTTATGGTTCACTCAATATATCTTTTTCGAATCACCCTGTTCAGAACACTCTGTCTTTTTTGGGTTTAAAAGAGACAGCCTTTATATTTACATATGTATATTCTCCTCACTAGAAACTCTCAAGGAAAAAACGTTTCCCTATGTGCTCGCTAGTGCAACCCCAAAGTGCGTGTGCAGCTATTACTCACTTATTGTAAACCCCCTCCTGAGTGCGCATTGCCCAACAGTATAAACTTTAGTTGTGCCTAAAAACCCAGGGTTAAGGCCGGCTACCCGCGCCGAATGCAGACAAATACATGGATGTCAGATTTCCCAAGGCTTTTACTAGATCTAACTCGTAGACAAGGTAAGAATTTTCTTATGAAGAGCAATTGAGTTTTTTATCAAAATAGAACCACACAAAACTACAGTCCACTGAATTAAATTCACTACATTTTTTGGTCCTTCGAATTGATTTATTTTGATTTATCGCTATCAATTTGGTACATTTTTTAAATTCTCAAAAATTAAATTGAATTCATATTTAGCCATTTTATTGTTTCCCGCGTATTATTTCCACACACCTTAGGGTCAGATAATACGCATGTCTACAAATATCACTCTAAAATTTTAACCTTTAATTTCCTGTATTTATTTTGCGTTTTCGTTAATACTCATATATTAATTTCTCATTAACCTCAAGTATTTATTAAATACATTACTCGAAATTATATAATAATAATTGTAGTCTCTTAACATTGCACTAGTTTAATTTTAAATCGATCGCCGTTTTGTTTATTTCAATAATAAAAACTGGTTCAGTTTGTCGATGTTTACCGGATATTTTATGTCATTTAAGGAATTTGCCACTCATTCGCATCTGATTCATGATACAGATATACAGTTTGTCTCTATTAACGTGTAGTTTATTAATTTTGGTGAATATTAATTTACAGTAATTGATATTTTTTCTCTTTAAATCGTGTAATTGTCATGCTAGTGTACAATGGGGTTCATAAATGCTGCTCTCAATTAATTAACTCATGTTAATTTTCAATATTGTTGTTTTTTAATTTGATTCGCTTAGTTCAGCAGTTTAAGTTATTATTTGTGTTCGGCTTATATTAATTTATACTTCACAATGGCGGATAGAAAATTAAATCTTGCCATTTCTCACCGCAAAGCTGAAATTGTAACGGTAGAAAAATTGTTGAACATTGCGAAGCAATCTCTCACTGATAGAGATATGCATAATAATAAATGTAGATACAACCGCTTAGAAGCAACTCGCGAAGCCTTTAACAGGCAACATAATATCATTCAAACTCTTATGTCTGCACAAGATAATGCCGATTTTGATGCACAGATCGAGATAGCTCGTGCTTTCTACACAAATTTTTATGACATTCAAGCTATTTACATGCAGCTTTTTTATAACTCTAGAGACTCACTTGGGTCCCATAACACTAATATTCCTCGCACTAATGTAAAACTCCCAAAAATAGAAATGCCACACTTCTTTGGTAAATTCCGTGAATGGCAAACATTTATTGATATGCTTGAGTCTTTGATTCATAATAATGACTCGCTCTCAAATGTCGACAAATTTAATTACTTAATAGGCTTGGTTCACGGCGCTCCACTTAAACTCTTAAAACCTGCCCCCCTGACAGGTGATAACTACTTCTTTTAACATATTGCGCAAGCGCTATGCGAATAAGCGTTTAGATTGTAGATCTATACTTTGATATTTTGCTGAATTACTTGGAGAGGCAATGCGCCGCTCTGGATTCTCTCAATATTATCCACACTCCCCCCGGTGCTGTTAGTAAATCTAAAGTTCATTCTCCCCATTTTAAAACATCAAAAAATTATTCTGCCAGTACATATGTCATAAATTCTCAATCTCACTTCTCTATTAACATCATCTATCCATTATGTAAAACCGCACACCGCATTTATAATTGCGTTTCTCTCAAAATCTCCTCATGATAGATTTGCTATCACTCGTACCCATGGATGGTGCACAAATTGCTTAGGATATAAGCATATACATCTTCTCGAAGCTCCTCTACAAATTGCTGTAGAAAATGTTCTCGCAAGCATCATACTCTTTTGTATTTTACTGATGTCTTGCACTACTCACACTCGCCTTCGGGCTTATCGAATACTCAGCTCGCTTCTAGTATTAGACCGGAAGAAACCTCATCTCACACTCTCAAGATTGCCTCGGCAGATCCTTGTATTAATTCTCAACCCCGCACTTCGAATATTTCTCTTCTCACAGGAGTGCAGTGTACCGTTCTTTTATTCACTGCTCTAGTGGAAATAAAGGATGCTCGTAGTCATTTTCAACCGGTTAGAGTTCTTCTAGATAGTGGAAGCCAATGTAATCTTATAACCAGTAAGTGTTGTAAGAGACTCGGATTATTCAAGCGCACTATACCTCTTAGTATTGGAGGTGTGGGCAGAATAAATACTCAATCCTCAAATATTGTTTCTTGTATGCTTCGGCCTCGCGGAGCTTTGACTCTAGTTTTCGATTTTGATGCTGTGGTCTTACCTCAAATTTCCTCTGATATGCTCTCATCGGATATCCCATTGGACTGTTTCAAAGATTTCAATCATTTAAAACTCGCCGTTCCTCAGTTTAATATTTCTCGTCCAGTAGATATGCTCTTAGGTGCTGATATGTTTGTTGCATTGTGGAAGGGTAATACCTTGCAACCACGATTCGGTGGCCCTGTAGCCTTGGAAACTACCCTGGGATGGATTCTCATGGGAAAGGTAGACTTTCCTTCCGTCGCAGTGAGCACTCTTATAGTTAGTATTTCACTAGAAGACTAAAAAAGCGCTTTTGGGACTTATATCAGTTTCCAAGAATGCCAGCAATTGCTTTGGAGGATAAACAGGCAGAGGACCTCTTTTCTCGTACAATTTCTTGTATATCCACAGGGAAGTTCACTGTCGAATTACCCTTTAAATATTCACACTTTCACTTCCAACTCTGGCTACATGGAATTAATACCCAGCCTCGAAATATCTCAACCCAGTTATTACATTCCGCATCATGCTATAGCTCCTACTAGCTCCAAATTTAGAGTTGTCTTCTCTTCTTCAGATTCTCATCGCTGAACATCATCGAGATTACCAACGTATTTTGTGGCGTTTCTCTCAGGATACCCGTATTCAGGATTATCGATTGGTGACTGTTACTTATGGAGTTAGTTCTTTTCCGTATTTAGCAATACGTACTCTATTCCATCTTGCTCATATGTATAAGGATGATTACCCCGAAGCATCTGAGATCATATCTAATGATGTTTATATAGATGACATGTGTACTGGTGCAGATTCTATCTCTCATGCTCTTCAACTCCAGAAAGAATTGATATCTCTACTCCAAAAAGGTCAGTTTGAGCTGCGTAAATGGGCTAGTAATAAACCTGCTCTATTTTTTTATTTACCCGCTTCGCAGATTCATTCTGAGGCTCTTTCTTTGGATTTCGATCTCGATTTTAACCAAACAGTAAAAATTCTCGGACTCCAATGGAATCCTTCTCAAGACCATTTTTGTTTTAAGGTTCATGCATTTAATAACTTATGCACCAAACGCTTAATACTTTCAGAATTGGCACGAATCTTTGACCCATTAGGATTTCTAACACTCCTTACTCTTTCAATGAAATTAATTATTCAGCAATTATGGGCTAGTGGTATCGATTGGGATGCTACTCCTGATGCTTCTATCATTCATAAGTGGACTACTATATGTTCTCAGATAGACGTTCTCTCTCAAGTTCACATTCCTCAACTAGTTCTCACATTTCCTTTTTGTTCGGCACAGTTGCATTGATTTGCTGATGCATCGGAAAGGGGATACGCTGCAGTTGTTTATCTTCGTCTTGAGTCATCTTCCAACAGATATTGCTGTCATTTCATATGTAGTAAATCGCGCGTTGCTCCACTCAAGACAATTTCTGTACCTCGACTAGAATTGTGTGCTGCTCTACTTCTCTCAGAGTTATTAGTCGTCGTAAAAGATTCTCTAGGCAGAAAGCTTGAATTTTCGTCGATCACGGCCTACTCGGATTCTACTGTTGCCTTGGCTTTGATAAGAAGTTCTCCTCACCGATGGGTTACTTTCGTTTCCAACCAGGTAACTCAAATTCAAGAAAGACTGGCTCCATCTCAATGGCGCTATTTGCGATCTGAAGAAAATCCTGCCGATCCTGCTTCTCGAGGATTATTACCTCAAACTCTTGCCGAGAGTTCCTTATGGTGGCCGGGACCGTCATGGCTCTCTCTTCCGGAATCCCAGTGGTCTCCTGAGGTTCTCCCATGTCTCGATTCTATACCTGAAACTACCGTAGAGCAACGTAAACTTGTATGCACTCTCTCAGTTCAGTACAATTTTCTAGAAAAACTTCTTAATAAGTTTTCATCTCCACAGAAAATTCTCAGAATAATCTCTTACTCTATGAGATTTATTTCTCAACTCACGTCAGCCTCAATCTGCCCAAAATCACTCATTTTCAGCTGCTGATTTGGATAAAGCTTTGTCAACTCTCATTAAACTTGCCCAGACTCAATATGATTCTCAAGATATTGCGGCTCTTAAGAAAAACTCTCACCCTTTATACGCCGCCCAATGACTTACTACCACTCTCACCTTCTCATTTTCTCACTTTGTCTCCTCTAAACACAGTTCCTGATCCCGATACATCAGGACTGAAGTTATCTCATCTCTCTCGTTAGCAGCTAATTCAACGTATGCATCAGCACTTTTGGGACAGATGGCATAAGGAATACCTACACACTCTTCAACAAAGGAGTAAGTGGAGTGACTCAAGCACGCCTATTAATATAGGTACTCTTGTCCTGTTGAAGGAAGGTAATTCACCACCTTTGCAGTGGGCGCTAGCGTGTGTAATTGATGTCCATCCTGGTGCGAATGGCGTAATTCCTCATTTACTTAAATCTCTCTCTCTATCTCTTTATATTTAACTCCCATTTTGCCAATATGGCTATTTTCTCTTATATATATATATATATATATATATATATATATATATATATATATATATTTATGTGGTCCACGGTTTATATATTTTTGATTGAGAAATCTTGGGTTTTTGGGACCATTGAAATAATTTTAATTTAGTTTTTCGTGGTAATTATTTTACGTACGTTTCGACCAACTCTTGGTCTTTTTCAAAAAATTTCTTTTTTGTAAATTAATGACAACCTATGAAATATATAAATAAACAAAAAACTACTCAAATAATAAAATACTGTTACTTACATAATTTTACACACACTTAACCACTGTAAATAAAATTAACATATTTGAAAAGTATTGCGCCACTACAACCAAATTTATCTGTCTACCACATGATAGTCAATATGCAAGTTGTGTTCGCCTCTTCGGGCCGCAAAGAAATAAACTCGTTCGTTTGCAGTTTTAAGAGTTTGGTCATATACCTACGAGGGCGGTATAATTATTTATCAGTTTGTTTCTTTAAATAGATTGCTGTATATTGTGCTTAGATTTTTGGTATCACTTTTTGCATTTACAGTACATGGTTGTTTCTGTATATATATCATTTCATATATTTCCCGTTTAAATTGATTTGATTCACTTTGCAATATTTTAGTTTTTTCATAGTCAAAAGTGTGTTTTGTTTCCATCATGTGATTAGTTAAGGCGGTTTTATTTTTTTGTCGTACTTATGACCATTAAGTCTATTTTTTAATAGCTGCGATGTTTTACCGATATATGTACCTTTACAATTTTTACAAGGTATTTCGTATATGACATTACTCTTTTTTTCTTTCTTAATTTTCGTTTTAATTTTGTGAAATGTTTATTTAATGTGTTGTATCCTTTATGACTTATAGTAATATCCTTTTTCTTAAAAACATTTTTTATTTTTTCTGTTAACTTAGGAATGTATGGTAATGTTAGAAATTTTTTATTTTGTAGAGGTAATTTTGTTATTGCTTGCCCTTTATTATAAAATTTATGTATTCTTTTCTTAAAAATTGAATCAACAAGGTCAGCTGGATTCTTGTTTTCTTGAAGAGCCTTTTTTGCTTTCCACATTGACTCTTTTCTATATTCTGGGTCTGATAGAAGTATGGATCTGTCCGCTAAGTTTGTAATGACCGACTTTTTGTGTAATATTGGATGTTGTGATTT
Organism: Octodonta nipae; assembly: GCA_034190945.1. Classification (NCBI taxonomy): domain Eukaryota; kingdom Metazoa; phylum Arthropoda; class Insecta; order Coleoptera; family Chrysomelidae; genus Octodonta; species Octodonta nipae. The sequence continues at coordinate 89,207,495 of CM067218.1, read as the reverse complement.
AAAATGTAAATATCTTCCAGACCATGTACATTTTGTATACCATGACGTTCTAATGCATTGGTTTTTATGATGTAGGGTCATATGAAGAAAATTGATGACCCCATCTTTTTCTATTTCTATGGTGAATTTAAGTTTTTCGTGATAATTATTGAAGTGGTTTAATATTACTTGACTTTTATTTTTGGGAATTGCCAATATGCAGTCATCTACATATCTGAAAAAGAAGGGTAGATCAAAATCCAAGTTCCCTATTACTGTTTCCTCTAGGTCTTCCAAGACTAGCTGGGCAATTACACTTGATATTGATGCACCCATTGCGCAACCACTAATTTGTTTATATGTTTTGTTTTCGTAAATGAAATACGTTGAGTTTAGCGTTGTTTCGATTGCATTTAATAGGTCATTTAGTGGAATGTCAGTGTATTTTCTTAACTTTTTCCAGTTTTTTTCTATTAGTTTTTTTGCTAGCCCTGTTGGAATATTGGTGTATAGGGAGATTGCATCTAGAGATATTATTATATAATCTTCTGGAATCATTATGTTTTTAATTTTATTTTTGAAGTCCCATAAATCCTTAATGTAATATTGATTCTTATTTGTGATGTTAGCGAGTATAGATTTTAAAAATTTTGACAATTTTTCAAATGGAGATTGAGTACATGATACAATAGGTCTCAGTGGTATACCAGTTTTATGTAATTTAGGTAATCCATATATTCGTGGTGCTATGGCATTGTTTGTTTTTAAACTTTTTGCTATATTAGGAGAAATATATGATTTTTTTCCCAATCATTAATTAAGTTGTTATTTAGTTTTTAATAAACATTTGTCTGATCGTTGTTTAGCTCCTTATATGTTGTGTTATCTGCAAGGAGTTCGTTTATTTTTGCTTTATATTCGGAGGCATACATAATTACCGTTTTAGTCGACTTATCTGGTTTCAACACCATTAGTTGTGGATTTTGTTTTAGAAAATTGTTTGTTTTTTGAAGATTCCTGGTAATTATTTTTTGATCTTTACTAAAATTTGTGTTTTTTAATTTATTCTTATGATTTTTTAATATATTAGAGCATCTTAATCTTATTTCATTTTTCTCCTCCGTAGGGAAGTTAATAATTGTTTGTTCAATATTTGCTATGTATTCAGGGATTGGTATTTCTTCTGGCTCTTGTGTGGGTACTGCAAATGTGGATCCAAAACTAAGGATGTTGAGTACACTGTCTGGTATATCACAGTTAGTTAGGTTTTCTATCCAGTCATTCTTGCTACAAATTTCAGTTTTATTCATAATATCCATTCGTTTTTGTAAGTTTTGAATCTTTTTGATGTTATTGGCCCTTATGTTTTTGAACATCACTTCTTTTTTTCTACTTTCTCCTTTTAGGTAATCATTAAATATATCCTGCGGCATCGTAGTCTTCAAACTATTACAAATATTGTCAAAATCTTTTTTGAGCGCTATTAATTGCTTACAACTATCCGTTATGAGAAGGTTAAGAGTATTAATTTTAAATTTTTTAAATATGCTTTCAGTAAAATTTCGTTGCAGTGACTTACAATTAAAATTTATGTGTTTTAATTTAAAATTAGAAAATTTGGTGTTAAATTGCAAAGTGAATCAAATCAAATTAAACGGGAAATATATGAAATGATATATATACAGAAACAACCATGTACTGTAAATGCAAAAAGTGATACCAAAAATCTAAGCACAATATACAGCAATCTATTTAAAGAAACAAACTGATAAATAATTATACCGCCCTCGTAGGTATATGACCAAACTCTTAAAACTGCAAACGAACGAGTGATTTATTTCTTTGCGGCCCGAAGAGGCGAACACAACTTACATATTGACTATCATGTGGCAGACAGATAAATTTGGTTGTAGTGGCGCAATACTTTTCAAATATGTTAATTTTATTTACAGTGGTTAAGTGTGTGTAAAATTATGTAAGTAACAGTATTTTATTATTTGACTAGTTTTTTGTTTATTTATACAATTCATAGGTTGTCATTAATTTACAAAAAAGAAAATTTTTGAACAAGACCAAGAATTGGTCGAAACGTACGTAAAATAATATAATTACCACGAAAAACTAAATTAAAATTATTTCAATGGTCACAAAAACCCAAGATTTCTCAATCGAAAATATATAAACCGAGGACCGAGAACCATTTGGAAGGATAAAACAATTGTTCCCTTTTCACATAAAAATATATAGGGCATGGGTGAAAAAATGCTCACACTAAAGGATATCCAAGAAACATATGGAAAAAATATTTATGACAAGATGAAAATACTAATAAGGATAATGGAAAAAACCACAAAACAAAAAAACCGAAGAATTTTTCTTTTGAGATGTAAAACCGATAATTTAACACCAAATTTTCTTAATTTTAAATTAAAACAAGTCACTGCAACGAAATTTTACTGAAAGCATATTTAAAAAATTAAAAATTAATACTCTTAACCTTCTCATAACGGATAGTTGTAAGCAATTAATAGCGCTCAAAAAAGATTTTGACAATATTTGTAATAGTTTGAAGACTACGATGCCGCAGGATATATTTAATGATTACCTAAAAGGAGAAAGTATAAAAAATGAAGTGATGTTCAAAAAGATAAGGGCCAATAACATCAAAAAGATTGAAAACTTACAAAAACGAATGGATATTATGAATAATACTGAAATTTGTAGCAAGAATGACTGGATAGAAAACCTAACCTAACTAACTGTGATATACCAGACAGTGTACTCAACATCCTTAGTTTTGGATCCACATTTGCAGTACCCACACAAGAGCCAGAAGAAATACCAATCCCTGAATACATAGCAAATATTGAACAAACAATTATTAACTTCACTAGGGAGGAGAAAAATGAATTAAGATTAAGATGCTCTAATATATTAAAAAATCATAAGAATAAATTAAAAAACACAAATTTTAGTAAAGATCAAAAAATAATTACCAGGAATCTTCAAAAACCAAACAATTTTCTAAAACAAAATCCACAACTAATGGTGTTGAAACCAGATAAGTCGAATAAAACGGTAATTATGTATGCGTCCGAATATAAAGCAAAAATAAACGAACTCCTTGCAGATAACACAACATATAAGGAGCTAAACAACGATCCGACAAATGTTTATCAAAAACTAAATAACAACTTAATTAATGATTGGGAAAAAAATCATATATTTCTCCTAATATAGCAAAAAGTTTAAAAACAAACAATGCCATAGCACCACGAATATATGGATTACCTAAATTACATAAAACTGGTATACCACTGAGACCTATTGTATCATGTACTCAATCTCCATTTGAAAAATTGTCATAATTTTTAAAATCTATACTCGCTAACATCACAAATAAGAATCAATATTACATTAAGGATTTATGGGACTTCAAAAATAAAATTAAAAACATAATGATTCCAGAAGATTATATAATAATATCTCTAGATGTAATCTCCCTATACACCAATATTCCAACAGGGCTAGCAAAAAAACTAATAGAAAAAAACTGGAACAAGTTAGGAAAATACACTGACATTCCACTAAATGACCTATTAAATGCAATCGAAACAACGCTAAACTCAACGTATTTCATTTACGAAAACAAAACATATAAACAAATTAGTGGTTGCGCAATGGGTGCATCAATATCAAGTGTAATTGCCCAGCTAGTCTTGGAAGACCTAGAGGAAACAGTAATAGGGAACTTGGATTTTGATCTACTCTTCTTTTTCGATATGTAGATGACTGCATATTGGCAATTCCCAAAAATAAAAGTCAAGTAATATTAAACCACTTCAATAATTATCACGAAAAACTTAAATTCACCATAGAAATAGAAAAAGATGGGGTCATCAATTTTCTTCATATGACCCTACATCATAAAAACCAATGCATTAGAACGTCATGGTATACAAAATGTACATGGTCTGGAAGATATTTACATTTTGAATCACAACATCCAATATTACACAAAAAGTCGGTCATTACAAACTTAACGGACAGATCCATACTTCTATCAGACGCAGAATATAGAAAAGAGTCAATGTGGAAAGCAAAAAAGGCTCTTCAAGAAAACAAGAATCCAGCTGACCTTGTTGATTCAATTTTTAAGAAAAGAATACATAAATTTTATAATAAAGGGCAAGCAATAACAAAATTACCTCTACAAAATAAAAAATTTCTAACATTACCATACATTCCTAAGTTAACAGAAAAAATAAAAAATGTTTTTAAGAAAAAGGATATTACTATAAGTCATAAAGGATACAACACATTAAATAAACATTTCACAAAATTAAAAACGAAAATTAAGAAAGAAAAAAAGAGTAATGTGATATACGAAATACCTTGTAAAAATTGTAAAGGTACATATATCGGTGAAACATCGCAGCTATTAAAAAATAGACTTAATGGTCATAAGTACGACAAAAAAATAAAACCGCCTTAACTAATCACATGATGGAAACAAAACACACTTTTGACTATGAAAAAACTAAAATATTGCAAAGTGAATCGAATCAATTTAAACGGGAAATATATGAAATGATATATATATATATATATATATATATATACAGAAACAACCATGTACTGTAAATGCAAAAAGTGATACCAAAAATCTAAACACAATATACAGCAATCTATTTAAAGAAACAAACTGATAATTTATTATACCGCCCTCGTAGGTATATGACCAAACTCTTAAAACTGCAAACGAACGAGTTTATTTCTTTGCGGCCCGAAGAGGCGAACACAACTTGCATATTGACTATCATGTGGCAGACAGATAAATTTGGTTGTAGTGGCGCAATACTTTTCAAATATGTTAATTTTATTTATAGTGGTTAAGTGTGTGTAAAATTATGTAAGTAACAGTATTTTATTATTTGACTAGTTTTTTGTTTATTTATACATTTCATAGGTTGCCATTAATTTACAAAAAAGAAAATTTTTTAACAAGACCAAGAATGGGTCGAAACGTACGTAAAATAAAATAATTACCACGAAAAACTAAATTAAAATTATTTCAATGGTCCCAAAGATTTCTCAATCAAATATATATATATATTTGTTTTTAAGTTTTCGCGGGCACTAAATGTATTAGATGGTTTCCGGGAATTCATCCCCGTAGTTGATAACTGATCCCTGCCGGGATCGATGGTAAAATGACGACGTTTCGGCAGAGTCACATCTGCCCTCTTCAGGTCGGTTTGCGTAATTCTCGTAGCCTTCTGCTTTCGCGTCTAGTTACTCGAATACTGAGATTTTCAGGAGCGCGCACGGTGTTATATAGTCGCGGTTCGGCGCCTATCGTTTGGCACCGTGAACGGCTGCGTGTGATTGGCCCTGGGCGCTCAGTGGGCACGCTTCCCGCCTGCTGATTTGTTATTTCCGGTTGAGTTGTTATTGGACGGGTCCGGGCCGGTACGGTGTTTAATAGAATTTTCCAACAATTCGATAAGTTCTGGATTTCATTGCGTGCGTTTAGACTGTGAGGCCTCTTCGCTATTTCAATTGCCTCTCTTACGAGTCTTGATTTCGGATGTTCTATATTTGCCAGTACTCTGGTGTTCTCAAAGTCTATTCGGTGTGACGTCGTGGTGGCGTGTTCCGCAATGGATGTTGTTTTTTCCTGCTTTCTTATAGCATCTGGTGTTCATCACGTCTAGCTTGAATTCTTCTGTTAGTTTGCCCCACATAGGTTTTATGACAGTCTGCACATGGAATCTCGTACACTCCCTGTTGTTCTAAAGGGATCCTCGTCTTCGGAGTCCTCAACACCGTGCTTATTTTTCTGTCTGTATTGAAAATAGTATCGATATTGTGTCTCCGTAGAATTCTTGCAATACTGTCCGTGGTACCCTTGACATAGGGTAAATAGGCCTTGGTTATTGGTGTCTCATGTTCCTCGTCTGTTCGTCCCGGTTTTGACTTTAGGGCTCTTTGAATATTTCGGTATGTAAATCCGTTTAGTTTCTAGCTGTTTTTAAACTGTCCATTTCCTGTTTGATGTTGTCCTGGTCAGCTAGTCTTTGTGATTGTTACTAAAGTTTTGACGACGGCTTGTAGTTGGGCTGGGTGGTGATGAGAATTAGCATGAAGGTATCTGTTTGTGTGCGTTGCTTTCCTATATACTGTATGGCCAAGGGTTCCATCTTCCTTCCTATTTATGAGAACATCAAGGAATGGCAGTTGATTATTGGCTTCAACCTCCATGGTGTTCCCTCCCATGAGGCCAAATCACAAAAGTATCATCCACATATCGCAACCATAAACTGGGTTTAAGAGTTGCTGTTCTTAGTGACAACTCCTCAAAGTTCTCCATAAAAAGGTTCGCTATAACTGGTGAGAGTGGCGATCCCATTGGATCTCCTTCCACTTGTTTGTATCGTTGGTTCTCGTAAACAAAATAGGTGTTCATCAGGCAGTGCCTTGTTAACTCTACAAGGTGTTGAGGTGGTTTGCATTTTTCTATTATGATATCCAAGGCTTCGTCGATAGGGAAGTTGGTAAAAAGGGACACTACGTCAAAACTGACAAGATGACATTCAGGTTGTAAAACTAAGTATTTCGATGAAATGTGTCAAATTTTTGACATATGAGTCTGCCTCCCCTGCAAACGGTTGAAGTTGTTGGGCTAGGTATTTGGCTAGCTGTTGTGTTGGGGATCCAATTGAACTTACTATTGGCCTCAAAGGTGCACCTTCTTTATGTACTTTTGGCAACCCATAGAATTTCGGACATCTCGATGACTTTTCACGCGGAATGAGTTGCAGTTGGAAATTTTTGTCGTTCCTACTTGCTTGGATTTTGGCCTTGGTTGTTTTCTCCAGATAAGTTGTTGGGTCAGTAGTAATTTGTTTTACAACCTGAGTGTCTTCTTGTCAGTTTTGACGTAGTGTCCCTTTTCACCAACATCCCTATCGACGAAGCCTTGCATATCATAATAGAAAAATACAAACCACCTCAACACCTTGTAGACTTAACAGGGCACTGCCTGATGAACACCTATTTTGTTTACGAGAACCAACGATACAAACAAGCGGAAGGAGGTCCAATGGGATCGCCACTCTCACCAGTTATAGCGAACCTTTTTATGGAGAACTTTGACGAGTTGGCACTAAGAACAGCAACTCTTGAACCCCGTTTATGGTTGCGATATGTGGATGATACTTTTGTGATTTGGACTCATGGGAGTCAACACATTTTTAGACCAACTTAATGGCATCCATCACAAAATAAAATTCACCATGGAGGTTGAAGCCAATAATCAACTGCTATTCCTTGATGTTCTCATAAATAGGAAGGAAGATGGAACCCTTGGCCATACAGTATATAGGAAAGCAACTCACACCAACAGATACCTTCATGCTAATTCTCATCACCACCCAGCCCAACTACAAGCCGTCGTCAAAACTTTAGTAACTAAAGTCAAAACCGAGACGAACAGACGAGGAACATTAGACACCAATAACCAATGCCTATTTACCGTATGACAAGGGTACCACGGACTGTATTGCAAGAATTCTACGGAGACACAATATCGATACTATTTTCAATACAGACAGAAAAATAAGCACGGTGTTGAGGACTCCGAAGACGAGGATCCCTTTAGAACAACAGGGAGTGTACGAGATTCCATGTGCAGACTGTCATAAAACCTATGTGGGGCAAACTAACAGAATAATTCAAGCTAGAAGCGATGAACACCAGAATGCTATAAGAAAGCAGGAAAAAACAACATCCATTGCGGAACACGCCACCACGACGTCACACCGAATAGACTTTGAGAACACCAGAGTACTGGCAAATATAGAACATCCGAAATCAAGACTCGTAAGAGAGGCAATTTAAATAGCGAAGAGGCCTCACAGTCTAAACGCACGCAATGAAATCCAGAACTTATCGAATTGTTGGAAAATTCTATTAAACACCGTACGGGCCCGGACCCGTCCAATAACAACTCAACCGGAAATAACAAATCAGCAGGCGGGAGGCGTGCCCACTGAGCGCCCAGGGCTAATCACACGCAGCCGTTCACGTTGCCAACCAATAGGCGCCGAGGCGCGACTATATAACACCGTGCGCGCTCCTGAAAATATCAGTATTCGAGTAACTAGAAGCGAAAGGAGAAGACTACGAGAATTATGCGAACCGACCTGAAGAGGGCAGATGTGACTCTGCCGAAACGTCGTCATTTTACCATCGATCCCGGCAGTGATCAGTTATCAACTACGCGGATGAATTGCCGGAAACCATCTAATATATATATATATATATATATATATATATATATATATATAAAACTCATCTCTAGAGTACAACTAGGCTCGCAACCTCTTATTTTGCATAGAAAATATTTTTTTCTCTTTCTCAAAAGAATTTATTTTTTATTTTTATCTCTCACTCGTGTTTTGAAAATGTACCATTTTGGTGGCCGGTATGTTCAGAACACTCTGTCTTTTTTTGGGTTTAAAAGAGACAGCCTTTATATTTACATATGTATATTCTCAATTGCTTGGAACAAAACTCTGCCTTAAGCGCAATCGCAGTAAGAAGAAAATAAACTCGCTGTTTGCCTCTCGTCAAGTACGGACCTCACTAGAAACTCTCAAGGAAAAAATGTTTCCCTATGTGCTCGCTAGTGCAACCCCAAAGTGCGTGTGCAGCTATTACTCACTTATTGTAAACCCCCTCGTGAGTGCGCATTGCCCAACAATATAAACTTTAGTTGTGCCTAAACACCCAGGGTTAAGGCCGGCTACCCGCGCCGAATGCAGACAAATACATGGATTTCCCAAGGCTTTTACTATATCTAACTCGTAGACAAGGTAAGAGTTTTCTTATGAAGGGCAATTGAGTTTTTTATCAAAATAGAACCACACAAAACTACAGTCCACTTAATTAAATTCACTACACACCCTGTATAACTTCCACCTTATTTCAACCACATTGTATATATGCAGCTGGTTACGGGCCACCTAATATTCGTTTTTTTAAGATTTTTAAAATCCATGTAATTCTACTTCGCTCTAAGTTTTACCTATTCTATATATGGAACACCCTGTAAAAATACTTGATATACGAGTTGATTTTTATTTAAATCAATAAATATTACATTGGCATATTCCTAACTTTGAATAAAAGCTAGTTGATGCAAATATCTAATATTTGGTGCATGTGGGGGAACCAATTTACTCATTGTTTGTTACCGAACATGATAGTAGTTTTTTCCCTATATCTTTTTTCAGCAACAACAGTTGAGTAGTTATTACCTGATGAGGTAACAAACAAACTAACAAACAAACGAACAAACAAACAAACAAACAGACAAACAAAAAAACAAACAGACAACTACATTTTAACATACTGCAATGTTTTTATTTTCACACTCGGGTTCAGTTCAGTTCTTAGATTTATTTAAAAACACAGTCCAACTCACTCTAATTTATTTCCACTACTACACAATTTAATCACTACTATTTAAATTTTATCTTAACTGTACAATACGACCGCCGAAAACTGAATGCCTCCTATCGCCAGCTGTCCATATTTATATTCCTCTCCGAATTGTCTGGTAAGTCCACGAACCATCGGGAAATTCTTTCATGTTCTGGAAGCTTTAAGGGAATTCCCAGTAACGGGAGCGGTCGGCCTGTTGAGAGACGGATCATTTCGGATTCCTGTACCGGAATAATGTCCCTTCCGCGAATTGGTTGATGGTGGATTGCACCAGCTGTCGGGTGAATTCTCGTAACATTGCCCCCTCCTTAAGACCATTTCGTCCCTGAATGTCCTAGAATCATTCCTGGTGTGACGATATTTGCAGGACTGTCCATTTCGACAACGGGAAGTTTGGTGGAAGTAACAGTCAACGGTCTTCGAATCTGGCCTGCGAATATTGAGACAGCATACCAGGATGTCGATGCCACTGAATCGAAAGATTGTTTCCATCATACTTCTCACCACCCTCCAATTCAGTCCATCCAACCCGCAGGCTATCTTTGGGACTGCCAATTTCATCAGATTCTTCCCCATCATCACATTTCCCAATTCCACCAGAGTCTTCCAAAGATCGCTGTATGTTGGTTTGTCCTGCGAGAATCATTTCGTTACTAAATAAAAGATGTCTCTGGACCTATTGGTTGTTTATCTTCGAGATGAAGGACCTTCCCTACCACTTGGCTATTTCTCTGGATCTCCGGAGATCTCGAGCCACACAATGAGCCAGGGTATATTGTATGGGCACCTCAAACAGGTCTCGGGGTTCCTCTCTCGTTACGTCGTGCTGCACTTTCTGCCCATCAGAGTACAGTGCCATAAACTACTCGAAGGTCATCTCGTCATCGGGTGGTTGGATGCTACGGACTTGGGCTTGGTCAACTTCGTCGTCATGACTGCGGCATAAGGGGCTAACCTGTTGAAATGTACGACCTTTGGTTTTCCCCGAGGTAGTTCCTTTATTATGTAGACAACATCGTTGATTTTCTTCACAATTTGGTACGGCCCCTCCCAAGATCCCTGTAGCTTGGGCGAATATCCACGACGACGTTGCGGGTTATACAACCAAACAAGATTATCAACTTGAAATTCTCCGCCTCGGCTTTGATGTCGTAGGCTTCCTTCATTCTGGCACTGGCATTCTCGATGTTTAACCGGACTGGTTCATGGATGTCGTTCATTTTTTGACGTAGTCTTCACCTGCGGTCTCTTCTCCTGGGTGACATCCAAACTGCAAATCGCATGGTAGTCTTAATTCTCGTCCCATGATAATACTGGCCGGGGTCTGACACGTGGACTCGTGCACAGACGAACGATATGCCACTAGAAACAAGTGCAGATACTGGTCCCAGTCTCTTTGGTGGTCAGAGAATACCTTTGAGGTACAATACCTCGTCCCACTGGTATTGCACCTTCCCCTCTGTGAGTGTAGTAAGTGTCTTGGCGATGTTGGCAAATCCGGCGACGAACCGACGATAGTACGTGCATAACCCCAGGAAACTTCTTAACTGGTGGATATCTTTAGGTATCGGCCATTCCTGGACAGCTTTGACTTTCTGTTTATCAACAGCTACACCCTCTGAGGAAACCACATGTCCAAGATATTGCACCTCCTCTTGGAACAGCTGACACTTCCTAGGGCTTAACTTTAGTCCGGAACTCCAAAGTCGCCGAAACACCTCCTCCAGGTTCTTGACGTGGTCTTCAAATGATCTTCCAAGCACGATAATGTCGTCAAGATACCCCAGGCACGTTTTCCATGAAAGCCCTTTTAACACTGTTTCCATCAATCTTTCAAACGTCGCTAGAGCATTACACAACCCAAACGGCATCACCGTGAATTGATAAAGCCCTGAGCCGATGGTAAAAGCAGTCTTTTCTCGGTTTTCTTTAGCAATAACCGCTCTTCAAGTCCAGGGTGGAAAACATCTTCGATCCAGCCAACGTATCTAGGGTATTGTCTATTCTTGGAAAAGGATAGCTGTCTTTTTTTGTAGCGTGGTTTAATTGCCGATAGTCCACGCAAAATCAGGTCGACCCATGTTTCTTTTTAACCAAGACAACTGGAGAAGCCCAAGGGCTATTGGATGGTTTAATAACACCTTCTTCCTCCATCTCGCGGATTATCCTGTCGGCTTCTTCTCTTTTAGCTAGGGGTAGGCTTCTCGCAGACTGTCGAATAGGTTGAGCGTCCCCAGTATTAATTTTATATTTCACCAGATCAGTTCGTCCTTTTTTGCCACTCCCTACATCGAAGATATTCTGGTAGTTTCTAACGATGTCCCTCAATTTGGTTTCTGATTTGGTTTCAAATTCTTAGATGAATCGGTGATGAGTCGTTCCAGTTCCTCAGATAGTTTACCTGGTCGTATTTCTGCATGCTGTGTGCTTCTGACTACACAGGAAACTGTTGAACAATGGCCCAAAGTTGTTCCTTTCTTTAGCACAACCGAGTAATGATTCAGGTTCATTACTCTTACTGGCACAATCTCCTTGACCCGAAACAGAGTCTTCCTCAGTGCGACTCCTCTGCCTACATTTCCGTCGTTAAGTTCGGGATCAAACATCATTACTGTTACAGTTTTAGCTTTCCCATCTAAGCAAGCATCTATAACAATTTCAGCTCTTTCCGGAACATTGACATCCTCTGCTAAGATGGCTCGCAGCATTATGTCATCTTTTCCATGAAGCACCACTTCTTCGTCATTCACTCGCAGAATTCCATCTTTGAAGTTTAACTGGAATCCCTTGGAGCTCATGACATCCATTCCAATGATTACTTCGTCTTCGATGTCTGCCACTAATGCCCGATGTAGGAAGGTTGTGTTTCCCTAGGTCATTTCAACCTCTATTTCACCATAGACTTTCGCTGCTTCTTCTGTCGCTGTTCGCAATTGCCATTTTGTTGGTTTTATCATTGTCTCTAAAACAATGTTGGGCCTTATTACTGTTTTCTTCGCACCAGTATCCAGCAGCATTGTAAATTGCTTCCTATTAATAAGGCCATCTACAAAGACACTGTTAATGTGGTTGCGTAGCGAAGCGACATATGCGTTGGTAGTTGGGACTTCTTGGTTACTGGTCGACGATGGTCCGTTTATATTGACTTTCTTTAGTTTCACCGACGATGAAGTCTGTACTCCGTTGCTCTCCTTGCAACGACTCTGAACATGTCCTACCTTACGACACTTCCGACATCTAACTAGTCTTTTTTCGGTAAGGACTTCTTCTATTATTTTTCTTACAGAAGCTTCATCGTTTCCGCCATCTTCGGACTCCCCTTCAATGATTCGGGCTCTGCCCTGACCTCTACAGATATTTTTCGCTGCCTCGAATTCCAGAGCTCGAGCCAGTGCATCCACTTATTGAGTCGGTCGAGCTAGGGTCAATGCTTGTCTGGCTTCGTGGTTCCGAAGTACATCCAAAAATGCTTACACTGCTAACCTTGCTTGTACATTTTCCGGTGTGGCTGGATAGGCAAGGCGAACTAGACGGGCAATATCAGCTTTAAACTCTTGAAATCCATGACGATTTCCCATCAAATTGTGGAGGTTACATTTTGTGTCTTGCTCCTTCGAGGCCAATTTCCGAATTCACTACTTCTGGACTGTTTCTGCTTTCGGTTTTTGATTGTGTTTCTCCCCTTTGTATTGTGACTACTTATTCTTTTATTTTGCTGATCTGACCCTCTATCATATGCTTTAGCTCTTTTATCCGCGTTTCATTTCTGACTGACTCTTCGACCATTGTTTACTTTAGCTCTTTCATCCGAGCCTCATTCTCGAATATTTTCTCTTCTAGCATTTCTGAGTTTTTGTGTACCATGCTTTTCAAATTTTCTTCTAGGGATTTAGAATTTTCCAGTAATTTGTCTTCCAAGGTTTTAGAATTTTCTGCTAATTTATCTTCTAACGCCTCTTTCAAGTTTACAGAATTTTCCAGCAATTTATCTTCTAGGGTTTTAGAATTTTCTAGCAATTTCTCTTCTAGAGTTTTAGATTTTTCTAGTAATTTGTCTTGTAGTGTTTCTTTTAAACTTTCTTCCATTTTTTTAATAGCATACTCATGTCGCCATTGCCAGAAATTTCAAACAAATAAGTATCGGGATCGTTACCTTCATTTATTAGTGCATCTCGTAGCCGTTGTATTAATTTACTTTTCTTCCCACTAATTTCTAAATCCCTTTCTTCAATTTCATTTTTTAAGTCCGTCACTTTCAATTGGTCCAAGTTCACTGTTTCAAACATTGTCAGTCTATTTATTTTTCACTTCTAAGAGTTCCACAAATTCACCCCACACCTGACACAACTGTAATGTTTTTATTTTCACACTCGGGTTCAGTTCAGTTCTTGGATTTATTTAAAAACACAGTCCAATTCACTCTAATTTATTTCCACTACTTTTACACAATTTATATTCACATAAACTACTATTCCCTTTTATCTTAACTGTACAATACGACCGCCGAAAACTGAATGCCTCCTATCGCCAGCTGTCCATATTTATATTCCTCTCCGAATTGTCTGGTAAGTCTACGAACCATCCGGAAATTCTTTCATGTTCTGGAATGTCCCTTCCGCGAATTGGTTGATGGTCGATTGCACCAGCTGTCGGATGAATTCTCGTAACAACATTACTATAGATGATTCCAATACACATGTGGCTGTGCCTCTATCTTACCCGGAAGTCCCTCAAAGCAGGTTATTATATTAATATTTCTTTGATCATAACCTGCCGTGGGACTCTGATGAATAGATAACTATTGTAGAATCGAAAAGTGACGTCCTTTTGTCGTCATAAGGCATAACCCTGGTAAAACGATGATACGAGCTATGAGTTTAAACATTTCTAAAGTGAAATGTTTAGATTTATTTATGCATGTGCTTTGTCGCACATGCATAAATAAATTTGTACCTGGCGAAAACAGAGTTTCGCTTCTAGGTGTAATTATTCTGTAGTTTAACCCATATATTAAACTTCATTTAGATATGTTAGTTTTCATAAAAAGCAGCATAAACTTAACTTTACAATTACTCACGGCTTAGGTAAGTTTGTTATAATTTCATCAGTTTTTAAATTATAAACAGATTTAACTTTTAGAATAGATTTGAAAAAGGCCAAAAACATGGCCGAAACGTCATCAATAAAACATGTAAAATGAACATGATTTTATCATTTTGAACGACCTAATATCAAGAAAATACATTCAACAATTTTATATATAATTAAGGTCGAAGAAAATATCATACAAAATTATATATATATCTATATTCTATACTACTATAAAATGGTAAGTTTGTCTGATTGTTTGTTTGTTTGTTCGGGCATCACGTAAGAACTACTGAACTGCTTTTGCTCAATCTTTTTTTGTTGCAAAGCCTGCAGTTTGACTTAAAATCTGGTATCTCCTTTCGGGTATAAAAAATTCAATCAATGAACTGAAATGTCCAATATAATACATGAATTCTTTGATTGTTAAATATCTCAATGGATTTGTATACTTGGTAATTAGAAAAATATTTTAGTTATTGGTTAAGGTCGAAAAATATAATCTAAATCAAGAGTATTTTTTAAATTTAAATTGTTTGTTCGGGCATCACGTAAGATTTTGTTGAATCCGTTTTTTGTTAGAAAGCCTATATATAGCTTGACTTAAAATCTGGTATAGGTTTATCTCCCTACATTGACAGAAACGGTAGATATAGCGAAAAAACTTCTAGCATGTTGGATAACATGATTACTCTATTGGTTCCTCCGGAAGCACCAAATATTAGATATAAAACTGAATCAGCTTAGCTTTTATTCAAAATTCAGAATGTGCCAATGTAACATGTTTCGGTTTAAAAAAAATCAACTTATATATCAACCGTAATTTTACAGGGTGTTCTATATATAGGAAACTTAGCGCGGAGCAGAATGAGATGGATTTAAAAAATCTACAAAAAGTTATAATAGGAATACCCTAAGCAGCTGCATATATACAATATTTTTGAAAGACGGGGAAGTGGAATTAGCTATACAAGGTGGTTCAAAAAATTTATATTATATGGGGTGGACCACAAGCGTTGTAGTTTGGGTGAAATATATTCGGAATTGGTGGATTTATAGTTAAGTAGGGTGTTTAAAAAATTTGGAAAATTTGCTATAGGATAACCCATAAGTTATTTCTGTTTCTTTGAAAAGACTTGTACATTCCGTACGCGGGTGAAACCGCTCGTAACAGTAGTCGCAGCAGAGAAAAATACTGGAACGCCCAAGATATTGAGAATATTGTAAGAATAAATACACAGGTCAACATTTGATCTAAGCCGGAATACGAACACGATGAGGGGGTCGGTTGACCTTTACCACGTCAGAATCAAGGGCATTTGAAGGTATCGATTTGACCCTTAAATAACGTTCAAATGACCTCTGACAAAAACCACAGTCAAACAAACTACGGATTCGGACTCAGAGACCTCAAAATATAAGCAAGAATTTTTTAAGATTTTTTGGTCGAACTCTCTCGATTTGACCTTCAAATGCCCTTGACCCTGACGTGATGAAGGTCAACCGACCCTCTCATCGTAATCAGCCACCCAAAAAACCCTAGGTACCCTATACGCCATGCCGTGTTCCGGCTTAGATCAAATGTTGACCTGTGATATTAGTCTTTACACGTTAATATTATTATTAGTTGTATTTGGTGTAAACAGGCAGTTTATATACAAAACAATGTGGCGTTAATTAGGAAAGTTAAATAATCATCAATTAATTACAAAGGAACATGCCCAACTAATGATTGAAATTATGAGAAGCTTCAAGCCACAGAGATCTAGCATTAAATTCAGCTCAACAGAATTCAAAAAAAACCTAAATCTGCACAGCATAGAGATATATTTTATTTTACAAAACTCATAATTTATTTAAATATAAAATTTTTTAAAGAATCAGTCTAAAAGGTTTAAATATAATATATTTTAATTGGTAACAAATATTATATAATTGATAGAGAAGTGGAAACGTAATAAATAAATATTTTCGCTTAAGACTTAACAAGAAATACATGGGGTTATACAATAACAAACAAATGATGATTCTTTAACACTATTGAATTAAAATCAAGAAAATCAAATTTGATTCGTTCTTTTTTGTGATAATCTATTGAATTTAAGATTTGTGGTGTAAAACTATTTTATTCAACTAGTTTAAAAGGTTAGCGTGTTTTTCAAGAGCATCTAGCGGTCAATTTTAGCTCCAAGTAGGTGTTTTTAAAAATTGAACATTCTTCATTTAACACATCAGACCTCTTTTAAAACAGAAGATGCACTTTTTTGGTCACATAAGGAGCTGAACTACAAAAAATTATAAATGAGAAATATGAAAAATGAAAAGCGAAATATTAATTGTGTAAATCTAAATTGTGTTTGGCGTAGGCATAGCTTTTTTTCATGGGAGGTGAAATTCGCTAACCGAACGAACAGCCGCACGAGATCCCTGTTGCGTACTGTAGTGTGGGGTTCCACCCACTAAAACACCGCCATCGCCCTCTAGGTACGTGGAACCTATTTTAGATATATCTTCAGGTACTCCAGCGTAGTGACTATTCACCCGTTACTTCACTCACAGACAAGTACATTCATTCCTCCCGTTCTATACTTGTTTTGATGTTTAACACATAGTCACAAAATTTCTTCCACCTTATGTGGTCGGAGGTTGTAATCTCCACTGTATTTTCCGGCGTTTTTACTCCCCTCCCAATCTCTGCTGTCATCACCCCTCTCTCGGCGCCTCATCTTTCACACACCATCACCGTATGCTGCGGGGTGTTGACCCCAATATATACACACATCATCATCCATCATTCTTATTCTCAACAAATAGCATCTGAACGCCCCATGTCCAGTTAGAACCTGGGTCATCCCATATTTCAATTCCCTAAACCTACAAGTCATCTATTCGTTTATCCTTTTTTTAGTAGTGTGATCCACTGAACTTTTTCTACATTTACATCCCATAACTTTATGGCCCTTTCTCTCTCTCATCCTTCCCTCGCTATCTGCACCATAGATTCTCGCTCTGTCTTCAACCAAAAGCTCAATGGGTGCCTCCCCAATAAACACATACAACCCTTCCATCGCCACCATCCTATATGCATATGCCAACTTTAGAAAAACCGGTCTAACCGTTTTTTTTTCGATAAGTCTGCTATATTTCTTCAATCTCATCATCACCCCACAAAATAATCGCCTTTTCGCCGTTTGAGACCCGTTCACATTCGGAAGTAGCCTAGCCAGAGCTGCATCCATTTTTCCGGCTTTGGTTGTGACAAACCTGACATGATGGTTAAATCTCAGTTTGTCATCTAAGATAACTCCCAGGTACTTGACTGTTTGGCCTGGCACAATCACCCTTTGTCCACACTTAAACTGTACCTGCCTCCATGACATCGGTCCTTTTATAATTACCGCCACCGTCTTTTCCAGGCGATTACCCCTCATTCAACGGAGTATCTTACGAATCGCCTCATCACCCTTCTCCATCAACTCCTCTTTGCTGCCTGCTCTCACTATCACTGACAAGTCGCTGCGTAGCAGGGGCGGATCCAAGATTTTTATTTGGGGGGCTTGATCTCGTTTGGGGGGGCTTGATCTCGTTTGCGGGGGCTTGACGTCATTGAAGGTTGATTTTAGCACAATAAACACTAAAAAAACATACCATTCAGATGATTTGGGGGGGCTTGAGCCCCTTAGCCCCTCCTTCTGGATCCGCTAGTGCTGCGTAGGCCAGCGTCTGACACCCCTCCGGCAACGTTATGCGTAGTACCGGATTATACATTATGTTCCACAGAGTCGGTCCTAGCACTGATCCCTGTGTGAACTCCCTCTCCCGCTCTAGTAAATTCATTTTTCTCTGAATAAAATATGTCAAGTAGACTCCCAAGTATGATGTTCTACCCTGCCGTGTTAAAGGCGTTTCTAATATCTCCTGCAGGGCATCTAGAGTTGATCTCCCTGGGGTAAAGCCATACTGCTGTTGCGATATTCCTCCCTTTTCCTCGATCTCCTTAAATAACCTCCCTCTTATCAGATATTCGTATACCTTGCCAGTGGTATTTAGCAAGGTGAGGGGCCTGTATTTTACTCCCTGTTCATTTGGCCCTCCCTTTGGGGTAAGGATCCTTCTCCCGATCTTCCACTTCGCTGGGAAGACCTGCTTCCTCAGAAGCTCATTATTCACCCTGGCCATCGTTTCTGAAACATATTCGGCCACGATCTTTACCGCTTCCGTTCTCACTCCATCCATTCCCGGCGCCTTCCGATTTCTCAGTCGGCCCACCGCATTTATCACCTCATCTGCATTGAAATCCCTAACATCCGCAGTTTCTCCTACTTCGAGCTCATCTCTCACTCCTCTCACATCCGGGAATACTTATCCACCAATCTATACTTTAGGTTCACAGGCATATCGTATGGAGCACAAGAAGATCTCTTTATCCCACGGCATAGGCATAGCTAGGAATTTTTCCTAAGGGGAACAGATGGCACATTTGTCCTAATTATATAACACTCAATAAAATTTTTTAAGGGTGTGGGGGGGAGTGTGTATTGTAGCGTACATGTAGAAACCTATATCTAAGAGCAGGTAGCTTTATTACCTTGTAGGATTTACTATGTAAATGAATATTAATTGCTTTCAGTTTCACTAAAGCAAATGTTATTTTGACTTGAATTTTCCAATAAGTAGGTACAGATCAGGTTGGCCACCCTGGTACAGATGGAAACAATCATCAGAAATTGTCTTTTATTACGCAAGCTAGTTATAAACTTAAGAAATTTTTATGTATTGATTATAGTAATTTAAAAATAAGTGAAATGAAATTGATTTTGATAACTTTTGAAGAAACTATTTTCATATGTATACCTATATGTCATTTATAGATTGGCACAGTAAAATGTCGCCCAAGTACTTCTTGTATAAACTAATATTTGAGATTTAAAATTTTTGTTAAGAGTGATTTTTACTAAATTAATTTCAAATTGTCGGCAATATCCAGTTATACTAGTGGTTGAATATAACTTTCTTATTATAAATGAAATTGCATAATTTTTAGGATGAATTCGTTTAAAGGTCAAAAATATAGGATACATTTTAATAACCACTTCGTATATATGGGGCTCATAATTACCGAGATAATTTATATAAAAAAATAGCCTTTAGTCTCAAATGTAGCAGATATAATTTCGAAATTTCATGAACTAATTGTTGCGATAGCATTGAGATTTTTTCCTATAATTTAAATTATCTCATAAACTGACTTCAAATGAATCGAATTGAAAACTGTTACGAACACCCTCTAAATACATCAAAACAGCAATTCCTTGTTTTTAGCGCCCTCTTCCGACAACACAACATCCGTTTCAGTCGCATGAGTTTATTTTCCAGTTATTCTTTTTCATATGTTTGATATTTTGCGGCTGTTAACATTGACGAAAAGCAACCACACCCTTTGTATCGCATTTATGTTCGACATAGCATTAGCGATTGATAATAGCGTTTTTGATGCAAAATATACTCGCACTTAGGTTTCACACTCAAGTCAACGGAATTTAAAACGTACGTGACTTCTCAGAGATAGCAAATATTATTTTGATTTATATGCTAACAACTCGGAAACCTACACGAGACCGTTCACTCAGTAAAAGTACTGACTTGCATCAGCACTTTTCTAGATATTTATAAAAGCACCTGAGAGCGATATCGTGTTGTCATTCAAAAATGGTCATTAAAATTTTGTCAGTTGCACAGATAGGATAGTTGAAAAATAGGGTGGAGTAGAGGTATAGTGAATTATTTAAAATATGGTACATTAGGTAAACAGCAGGTGCATATACAGGGTATATAACTGATAGACAAATTAGTTATAATGGTTGACTAATTGGCAGCAGTATAAACAGGGTGGTTGAAATACAGATGGAAGTAGAGTTGTAGTTGTACAAGGCGGTTCAATATAAAAGTTGAATAAAATTGTTACATTGGGGGACCAATAAGCAATTGCAGTTTGGGTGAAATATGTTGGGGATTGGTGGATTTATAGTTATACAGGGTGGTACAAAAATGTAATACTGGATGGCCTATTAGAAGTTGCGTACACAATAGTGGAAATAGAGGGAGGAGGAAAATTATAGTTATACAGTGTGATTAAAACATTATTAGAAAGACTTGCATATAAGGGGGGTTAAAATATAAGGTGGAGATATATAAGTTATAATGGTTGACTAATTGGCAGCAGTATAAACAGGCTAGTTTGAATATAGAAACAAGTAGAGCTATAATTGTAAAAGCTGTTCAAAAAAATTAATAAAATTATTATATGGGGTGGTTAATGCAACTACTTATTAAACATTTATTTTATTAATTTGGGAGAAATATGTTGGAGATTGGTGAATTTATAATTATACAGAGTGGTACAAAATATGTTATAATAGGTAGTTGTGTGTACAAGGTGGTTGAAATCAAGAGTTGAGTAGAACTCTAGTTTTACAGCATGGATCAAAAAATGTCAAAACAAATTAGGGTAGACCATGAACAGTTGCATCCTACTATGTGGAATACCTAAAATATGGGACGAAGCAAAATTATAGTTATATAATTTCTTTAAAACAATATTAGAAAAAGTTGTATATAAAGGATGGTTAAAATATAGGGTGGAGAGAAATTATAATTTACAAGGTGGCTCAAAAATTTTCAGAAATACCTAATTGTTACATAACATAAACCATAAGCAGTTGCATAGCCAATATATAGGGTGTAGTAAAGGTATAGTTAGGTGTTTAAGAAATGTTATGTGAGGACAAATAAACAAATAAACCGTATACAGGATGGTTGCACTAAAGCGAGAAGTAGAGTTACAGTTATACAATGTGGTTAAAAAAATGTTGAATAAAACTGTTATATAGGGTGGCTCATAAGCACTTGCAGTTTGGATGAAATATATTCGGGATTAGTTAATTAATTGTTATGTTGGGTGGTTCACAAATAAGAAAAAGTTGTTATATAGGATGTTAGCCCATATGTTTCATAAGCTATTTCTTTTTGCATAGAATTGTACATTCCATACGAGGGTAAAACCGAGGGTAACGGTTAGTATATCATAAAATTATTCTTATGAAATTTCAATTCTCCGTTCTTTAATCCCTCATTAATCGCAATAATTACGACTGAAGCGGAAATCCCTCTGAATAGTAGGTTGCATAAATTTTCATTTTGCCCCACGATATGAGATTCGGTTTCTGTTACAATTTGTATTCATTTCATTGATATCAGAGTAAGGAATGTGACTGAACCTATCAGCCGCTGATGATATTATAGACCGAATTATAAATGTTATAATTTAATTAAACAAAATCTCAAGAGTGTTTATTTCTGCAGATTTAGTGAAAAAAACAATTTCATAATAAGTAGAAATCTATTCTTAGACTTCTTGAAGTAAAATAAAATTTAATTTAGAAATCTAAAAGAAATTATGCTTTTTACAACTACGTTTGCATGTGAAGCCATTTTTTCCGATTCAAGATGAGATAGTACCTGGAACTGAGACTTTGTAACAAAAGGAAATGCGCCAAAAATGAGATCTAGTCCAGGGTCTACTAAAAGAATTAAAAAATAAAATAAAACAAATCACACTTTTATAACTCTTTTGGCAAAGATGTAAATAAGGTATCATTTGTGTAACATTTTATTTGACTTAGAGAACTCAGAGTTCAAGAAACTAAACCAACTTGACTCTAAAAAAATTGACTTCACATACAAACGCAGTTTTGAAAAATGAATTTTATTTTAAGTTTTCTAAAACTACATTATTGTGAATCATAAATAATGCCCTCACATGCAAAATGTAAGAATTATTATACCCCAATGTTGAATCGGAATAAAATGTCACATAAACTGAATTATAACAATTCGATTCCAATTCCCAATATGTAATTTCGAAAGGATTGTTGAGGAGTTCATCACTTATTCCGTTCATTCAATTTGTTTTATCTTTTTATTTCTTCTGTAACAGAAAAATATTTGAAAATTGTATCAGAAACAGGCTGTAGTAGGAGCAACTTCGAATAGTTATTTGACAGAAAATCATCCCCACAGATGTTCTAAAACAAAGAAATAATTTAGCATTTGAAAGGTATAAGATATAACAAATATATACAGTAATTTACAGTGACTCCAGAATTGTAGTTGCAACGTTTTTACAACAGATACACTAAACAGGGCTTTCATTTCAAGAGTGCCACCCTTAATGACTTTAAAAGAATACGACAAAAAAGGCATTAATTTATATTTACGGGGGCACATTTTACATCCTGCAGTTTCAACCCCTAAGCGAGGGTGAATATCACATCTAAAAGTTTAAATACAAAGGGGTATCATGTGATACCTCTTTTTAAAGGTCTCCTTTTAGCCAATCTATTGAAACATAATTTTTTAAAATCACATTATTTTTTACAGAGTAATGACTAAGAAACACTAAAAAAAATAAATTTTAAAAATAATTGCCAATTACACCGAAATTGGTTTTGGGCAGTTTTTAGGGTCTCTGATCAGGTCAGAGGTCAGATTTCCAAATTCAAAATGGCGCAAGATGGCGAATGAAAATTTAAAAATCTGCCGTTTTTCGCCAAACTTCTTGTAAGGGGGTTTTTGGGTTCGCTGAACACGACAAAATTTAAGATGGGGGATCCAATATGGACGATTAAAATAACCCATGAGACGAAAATTTCGTCCTCCATATTGAATTTTGTAAGTTCCTGTCTCATAATCATAGACCCCAAAAACCCCTATATACTAATTTTGGCGTATACCGGTTGATTTTAAAAATTTTCATCCGCCATCTTGGATCGGCCATTTTTGAATTTTGCAAATCTGACCCTAAAAACAACCCTAAACCAATTTTGGTGTAATTGGCAATTATTTTCAAAAATTTAACTTTTTAGTGTTTCTAGGTCATTACTCTAAATAATTTGGTCAAGTGCGAGTTGGACTCGCAAACTAAAGGTTCCGTACCACCTTCAAGATTTGAAACAATGTAGGTGAATCAAAGTATATCTTTTTCTAATATTCCAGTTTCAGACAAGTAGAGAATGAGTGTATTTTCTTATATTTACACTAATATCTTTTAAAGCAAGCGTTTTAAATTTATAAAAAATATAAACTTTTATTTTCTACACATAGACTTTTTATTTTATCTGTTACATGATTCGCTTGATTTTTATAAAAAATATGTATTTAATTTTCTAATTTGGCTCCCATAATTAACATTAGACTCATTAGGGTTTTATTTTACTAATAAACTTTCAGGAAAGCGTTTTATAATCTACTGTCTGAATTTTAGGCTGTATAGATTGAAAGATAAAGGGAAAAACAGTTTTAAATAATAAATAATATAATATATAATATAATAAAAAATGAATAAATCATTTGGACAAATTATATAAAAATACAATTAAAATATATTTTTCAAAATATGAGATAGAGTAGTTTCTAAAGTGGAAATTAGTCGATCTTTAATATTTTTATTAATATCTTTTAAACAAATGATCTACAAACACGATATATTTGTTATTCACATAATGAGCCTTTTATTTGATATATTACATGACGCGTATGAAAATTTAATTTTTATTTTCCATTTAATTCTATAATTTGTCCCCAAAATTAATATTGGGCTGTTCTACTATTTGTTCTTATACATTTCAGCCCCAGCACCCCTAATGATTTTCAAAATTTTAAATAGTATAGTTTCGGAAATAAAGCCAGAAATGAGATTTTTTTATATGTTTTTGTTAATATTTTTTGTTTTATGCTCAATTAATTTAAAAATATGAAAAATATATATTTGTATTGCTCAAAATGGGCCCTTTCATTTAATGTATTGCAGGAACAATTTTAATTATTTTATATTTTCCATTTAATCCTGTTAGTTGCCCCCCAAAATGAATAGCAGATTCGCCTTATTTTTTCCTGTAAATTTTAGGTGAGACCTTATATCTCTATTTTTTTTTCAAAATTTTAGGGCATATAGTTTCAGAGGTAAGGTAGGAGGAATAAGTAAAAAATTTTATATTTTTGTTAATATCTTTAAAATAATTTATTTTAAAAATATGAAAAAATATTTAAGTTTTCGTCATAATGAGCCCTTTCATTTGATACAGTACATGATGTGTTATAGAAACAATTTTAATTTTATATTTTCCATTTAACCCTGTAATTTGCTCCCCAAAATTAATAGTGGTGGTTTTTCCATATTTTTACGGTAAAATTTAGGTGAGGCCCTATATCTCTAATTTTTCCAAAATTTTACTTGCTTTTGCTACTTTCGGAGATAAGGAGAAGACGGTCAATTATTTAGATTCCCCATCAACTGAACTCGCGATCGTGGCCTGCATAGAAAATTCTCGTAAAAACCATCATCACTCCTACAGGTGCCGAGTCTTTTCGAGAACCATTTTTTATCTCAAAGCGTTTGTTGTCGTACTGAAATGAAACAGGGTCGGCTTTGGGTTAATTTCGTAACACTGCCCCCCCTTTAATTCTGATCTTCCCGATCAGAAACATCCCATCCATGGTAGGGAGCGAGTCGATCTAAATGAACCACCTTCAATTTAGCCTTGAGGTTTCGGCAGACCCGGTAGACGACGTCATTAAGCCTCTTGACCACTTCGTATGGCGGATGTAAGCTTTGGGATTTACCCTTGCTTCGTTGGGGGTTGTACAACCAGACTTTGTCCCTCTCCTGGAACCCGACTGAATTGGCCTTGAGGCGTATCGCGTCTTCATCCGGTCAGTGGTGGCCAACATCTGCGTTCGGGCTAATTCGTGTATTGTCAGCATGTTATGTCTGAGCTGGTTGGCATAATCGTCGACGTCTTGGGAAGGTTCTTCGAGGGAGCCAAATGCCAAATCGCAGGGTAATCGCAGCTCCTTTCCGAATAGGACCCAGGCCTGTACTATTATGTACGGCAGAGCGATATGCGAACAGGAATAGGGAAATATGCTCATCCCAATCACGCTCGTTATTGCTGACGACCTCGGATAGGTGTTGTTCCAAGGTCCTGTTGAATCTTTCCACCATTCCGTCTGACTGTGGGTGTAATGGTGTTGTTCTCGTTTTCCTGATCCCCAACATCGTGCAGACCTTCTGGAATACATTCGATTCGAAGTTACGCCCCTGGTCTGAATGTAATTCCATCGGGACGCCAAACCTGCTGAATAGTTGTTCTACTAGCACCGTCGCTACCGTGGTTGTCTCTTGGTTGGGTATCGGATATGCCTCAGGCCATTTGCTGAAGTAATCCATTGCGACCAGAATGTATTTGTTCCCCCTCTCTGGCTCGGGAAACGGACCGGCGACATCGATGGCAATTCTTTCAAATGGGACGTCCACATTGTACTGCTGCATTCTGCCCTTGGTCCGGGTCTTCGGGCCCTTACTGGCTGCACAGATGGCAGATTTGCGGCACCAAGTTTTTCCACTCAGTTGGACTTGGTATACCTGGCTCAAGGATTGATTGTCGTAACGTTTGTCCAGGATGGCGATAATCTTGTCGAAATTGTTCATTGTTCATCGACTGGAATGCTTTGGAGGAGTTCTAGGGCCGGACCTCTTAACGAAATTACCAGAGACGTGGATTTTTCTTGGTTATCCCATCCATTAGCTGTAGCCACGGCTTCAAATTGCCGTTTATATATGGGCCAAGATGAGCTGCCATCAAATGTGGGTGGTTTGCTAACGGAACCTTTGGTACTCACGGTGTGCTGGTATTTTCCTCACTGTAAGTCCTGTTGAATTTTTTTGATTTCTATTTCTACCTTGTTTCGAATAGCACTGATTTCAAATTTCAACTGGCTCTGTATGGAATCGATGTCATCTACTTTGGTTTCAAGGGCCTTTACATTATTTTTTAGGATCTTTATGTCGTCGTTTATCTCTTTTATATCTGATTCTACTATTGGGATTCTTTTATTAACTGTTTCGTTAACTTGTGATACTATTTGCATTAGTTGTTCAAATTGCCTTCAATTAAATTATGTTGTTCACTTTTCATCGTGGAAACCAGATTTTGTTGTTTTTCTTCCGTCGTGGAAACAAGATTTTGTTGGTTTTTTTCCATCGTGGAAACAAGATTTTGTTGTTTTTCTTCTATCCTGGAAACAAGATTTTGTTGTTCGCTTCTCATCGTAGTGACAAGATTTTCTAATTCTATTTTACGTTTTTCATCAAAAGATTTTACTAACCTTTGTTGTATTTCTTCATGATGTTGTTTCTCCTTCTTGTCACGTTTTTCTAGAATCTGGGCTATTTTTTCGTCTAGTCCCTCGGTAACCTGCTTGACTATTTTTTGGCAGTTTCGTCCATTTTTTCCATGCTCCGTGTTTCCATAAATCAAATTACGATTTTAACTGCACTTAATCCTTTACTTCTGATCACCAAATTAATTGTAAAGTCCGTGGAACTCGCGATCGTGGCCTGCTTCCCTTATAAAACCACCATAGAAAATTCTCGTAAAAATCATCATGACTCCTACAGGTGCCGAGTCTTTTCGAGAACCATTTTTTATCTCAAAGCGTTTGTTGTCGTACTGAAATGAAACAGGGTCGGCTTTGGGTAAATTTCGTAACAATATGTAATGCAATGCAACGGTCAGCCGTGTTGCTAGACTTTTCTACCAATATAATAATGTAGCATTTAAACTATTTTGGTATGTTTGGGAAGTGTACTAAATTACATATAAGTACCGAAAATATCTTATTTTTAAATTTTACAATAGATTTGAAATTGTGTGAATATAAATTTGTAATACTTAAAAATTCAAAAATCATATTCTGAATTTGTTTCCTATAGTTCACATTTCTTAATCAAAGAAGTGTGTTAATGTTAATTGGTGATTATTATCGGTTGCATCCTTATACCTGCGTAGACGTTTAAGCCAGCAAGTCTATGTTGTGCCTTGGAAGGATCGTAGACCATCTTGGTGTATCTAAACTAATAATTTACTCTAGTGACGCAAAGACTTTTACTTCGTTTCCATATAAAATTCTTCAATGAGAATATTTTTTACATAACCCGAATTCCAATGGGCTATGAATATTGGAACTACCCAGGACGAAACAGTGTTGTTGCTTGTTTTGTGGTTTGTCGGAAACAACTTTTTAGTAAAGTGGCTTGTGTATTTCGATTGTAGTGTAATATCCGATTTTTACTGGTAAATTTTTTAAATATATCTTAAATAAATATATTTATGTTTCTATTGTTATAAAATTAATTCCGACAAAAACAAAACCATAAACATACAACTAACTATCCTGAACTTTAGATCGGCGCAAAAAGAATCGACCTCGAGAAATTTCTTAAAGAACGCTCTTACAACAAACGAGTAATCCTGGCATTCGAATCTTTTCTAAGTTACAAGATTTGTACATGTTGAGTAGTATTATTTTAGTAAATATTGCCGTAGGTTGTACCTATAGTAACTAAATAGTGGATTATTTTCGTGTAAATAAAGTCATCATAAGTGAACATGAATATCTGTGTTAAAATAATTTTGAACCTACGAAATTTATTGCAGTTTTGGTGTCAGGCAAGTGCGATGAAGTAAAGTTATGGCTACCACTCTAAGTATGGCAGAAATGGACGAGACTAGCAAAAAAATATTGAAACAGGTCACTGATAAACCAGACGAAAAAATAAATCAGATCCTGGAAAAACGTAACAAAAAAGAGAAACAGCATCAAGAGAAAATCCAAAAAAAGTTAGTGAAATCTTTTGACGAAAAACGTAAAATTGAATTAGATAACCTTGTAACTGATGTAGATGAAACACAACAACACCTTGTTTCTACGATGAAAACTGAACAAAAAATTTAATTGAGCGGTTATTATCGAAATTTGAATAAAAACAAGAATAAACTGAATTGAAGAAACAAAATTAATTTAAAATATCAGGTGAAAAGAGACACAATGAATTAAAAATATTTAAAGAAAAACATGAAAAAACTGAATTAAAGAGACAGAATGATGAATTAAAAAGACAAAAGCAGTTTGAACAAATGATGCAAATAGTAACTCAAGTTAATGAAGCAGTTAATCAGAGAATGCAAATAGTTGAGTCAGACATAAAACAAATAAATGATGACATTACGATCATAAAAAATAACAAACCACAGTTTGTGACATCGATTCCATCCAAAGCCAGGTAAAAGTTGAAATCAGTTCTATTAAAAACACAGTACAGTAAAAGATAAAATCGGTGCCATCCAGAACAAAGTGAAATATTTCCCGGTCGGATGGAATAAATTATTCATGGGCACCTATAAGTAATCCTGGGAGCTGCGTTGGAATGGTGGAGCCCGTACATTCAGCTCATGATTAATTAATTGGATGGGCTATGGTTAAAACCGGACGAGGCATACCAATTAGAGACCTGAATAAGCCCAACAACGACATCCGAATTCTTAATGGTCAAGAAATAGCTTGTTTCGAGCCAGTAGATACCAACATCAATTGCGTAGAAGGGTACCAGACATCGGTGAAGGAGACAGCGCCCAGTAAAGAGTTTCTACAACAGTTTGCTAACAATTTGACATACCTTACACCAGAGGAGCACAAGAAAGCCAAACAATTTATCGCAAATCACTGGCAAAATTTTAACAGTCGAGATGAAACTACCGGTCGTACAAACATCATTCAGCACCGAATAGATACCAAGAAGGCTCAACCTATCAATATCACTAAGGCGACTGCCATTGGGGCAACAACAGGCAGTTGAGGAAAACATCGAGTCCATATTACAAAATGGAGTTATTGCGCAATTTAACCCATGGTCTGCTCCCGTTGTGTTAGTTAGAAAAAGGATTTTGGGTGAATTACAGAAAATTGAACGATATTACGAAGTAAGACTGCTATACACTCTAGCAGGTTCCCGTCAGTTCTCCAGACTAGACCTAAAGAGTGGATACTGGCAGGTTGGACTACATGAAAACGGCAGAGAAAAGACAGCGTTCTACACCAGTAAAGGGCTGTTTCAGTTCACGGGTTATGTAATGCTCCCACTACATTGACAGGCTAATGGAAGGGCTATTGAGCGGGTTGACATAGAGAACCTGCGTAATATACCTTGACGAAATTCTAGTCATGGGTCACACATTCGACGGCCATCTGAAGAGCCTGGGCAGAGTAAGTAAGTCGTTTCCGAGTTAGGAATCCGCACAAACGAAGACTAGATAGCAGCCATTCGTGATTGGCCAGTCCCGAGAGACAAGCATGAACTACGAAGCTTTTTGGGGCCCTGTTCGTACTACAGACGAGTTGTTGAGGGATCTGCCACCATTACCGCACCTCTACATTGACAGACGACTGAGAAAGAGACCTCCGTTGGGATCAGGATTACGAGGCATCATTCAGACGACTGAAGGTGGAAGTTTGGGGGCCGTCCGATCCCAGGTGCAAGATGGTGATCGAGTACTACAGCCGTGGATTCTCGAAACTGGAAAGGAATTATTGTGTGACCAGAAAAGAACTTCTTGCAATAACCAGAGCAGCAATACCTTGGAACAACATCTGTCCAAGTTCGTCAGCAATAACCAGCGTGATTGGGATGAGCACATTCCCTTTTTTCTTATAGCCTATCGCTATGTCCATAACAGCACCGGAATGACTCCAGTAAGGGTGCTATTCGGAAAGGAGCTAAAATTAAATTGTAATCTGGCTTTTGGCTAACCAGAAGAACCGCCCTAAGAAGTCAACGATTGTGCCGACCAACTCTAACAGAACTTGCTGGCAATACACGGACTAGCCCGAACACAAATGTGGGCGATCAGATGAGGACACCAGAGGAGCAAAGGTAAATCTCTAAAGCTGACACCCGCCTGGGATGGTCCATACGAGGTTGTTAAGAGGATCAATGACGTTGTCTATCATATTCGGTGGTTCATTTGGATCGACCAGCTCTCTACTATGGAGAAATTGAGAAATTAACAAAACTTCTAAATTAATCATTCCGACAAAAACAAAAACATACAAGCGGCTATTCTGAACTTTTGGTCGGCCTCGATAAATTTCTTGTAGAACGCTCCTACAATAACCGAGTAATCCTGGCATTCGAATCTTTTCTAAATTGATAAAAAATACGAGATTTGTACATGTTGAGTTGTATTAATTTGTTTATATTGCCGTGTGTTGTATCGATAGCAATCAGCTGTAGTAAATAAATAGTGGATTATTTTCGTGTAAATAAAGTCATCATGAGTGAATCAATGTTGTTTTCTGAACGATAGTTCTGGCATTTCAGGATTTTATTTTTTCTGAGTTCGTTGAGAATAACACCAAATAAATTTGAAAGTCTATATATTTTATGACAAACTTACTAAATTTGTCATTACGAAACCTTTTAATTTTTTTTATTTCTTGTTCATTTGTGTATAGTTATTTACCATTGAAAATGAGGTGTTATTTAGACCTTGGACTTTTTTAACTAAACAGACTTTCAAGTTTATGATGTGAAAAAATAAAAGTGAATATCTGTGTTAAATTAATTTTGAAAACACGAAATTTATCGCAATATATATTTCCCAAAGTAAGCCCCTTAAATTTATATATTATGTACATGATGAGCCTAAATATTATTTAATTTTTTATTTTTTTCAATATTTAGGGGAGATGGGTCGATATTTGACCTCTTTTCTTAACTTCATTTAAACTATATATTTCCAAGTTATAAAAAAATACTGCTACGAAATTTACCCAAAGTCGACCCTGTTTCATTTCAGTACGACAACAAACGTTTTGAGATAAAAAAAATGGTTCTCGAAAAGACTCGGCAGCGGAAGGAGTGATGATTGATTTTACGAGAATTTTCTATGCTGGCTTATAAAGGAAGCAGCTACGATGGAGAGTTCAGTTAAACTGCGTCGACTAGCTTATATGAGAATGTATTGTGATATTTGAATCAGCTGTTTTAATGTAAATAAAGTTCTAGAAAAGTGAAAGTAAAAATTAGTTTTATAATTTTAAATTGAACTCACGGACTATATTGGAATTTGGTGATCAGAAGTAAAGGATTAAGTGCAGTTAAAATCCTAATTTGATTTATGAAAACCCGTAGTATGGACGAAACTGCCAAAAAATAGTCAAGCAGGTTACAGAGGAACTGGACGAAAAAATTGCACAGATTCTAGAAAAACTTGACAAGAAGGAAAAACAACATCAAGAAGAAATTCAACAAAGGTTAGTAAAATCTTTTGATGAAAAACGTAAAATAGAATTAGAAAATCTTGTCACTACAATGGAAGAAAAACAACAAAATCTAGTTTCCACGATGAAAAGTGAACAACATGATTTAATTGAAGGATTATTCTCGAAATTTGTGGAAAAACAAGATCAAAGTGAATTAAAACGACAAAATGAATTAAAGATATTTGAAGAAAAACAAGGAAGAAAAAAGGCAATTGCAATTTGAACAATTAACGCAAATAGTATCGCAAGTTAATGAAACAGTTAATGAAAGAATGCAAATATTTGAATCAGACATAAAAGAAATAAACGACGACATTAAGACCATAAAAAATAATGTGGAGACTCTTGAAATAAAAGTAGATGACATCGATTCCATCCAGAGCCAGGTGAAATTTGAAATCAGTTCCATTAAAAGTACAATATAAAATCAGTGCCATCCAAAACAAGGTAGAAACAGATATCAAAAAATGCACCAGGACTTACAGTGAGGAAAATACCAGCACACCGTGAGTACCAAAGGTTCCTTTAGTAAACCACCCACATTCGACGGCAGTGCATCTTAGCCCATGTATAAACGGCAATTTGAGGCCGTGGCTACAGCTAATGGATGGGATAATCAAGAAAAATCCACTTCTCTGGTAATTTCGTTAAGAGGTCCGGCCCTAGAACTCTCCCAAAGCATTCCAGTTGATGAACAAAGCAATTTCGACAAGATCATCGCCATCCTAGACAAACGCTACGACAATCAATCCTTGAGCCAGGTATACCAAGTCCAACTAAGTGGAAAAACGCAAAAAGCCTCCAAGAATTCGAAGCAGAGATTAGACGGTTAGTTCACTTGTCCTACCCAGACCTGCCAGAGGAAACGAAAGACCAGTTGGCCACACAGAGTTTCATAAACGGCATCAGAGATGTGGAAGTACAACGAAATCTAAGACTAAGTGGCGTCAAGGGTCCGAGCAGTTTCCTTCAACCAGGAAGAGTCAGAGTCACCATTTCAAGCGCTGCTAGCTGGTCTGAATAAAATATTAGAACGGTCACAAAGAACTGGCACCAGAGGGGCATGTTACCAACGTGATTGTCGAATGAGGCCACCTGAACGATCACCGACCAGGGGTAACCAACAGAACAGCCACGTGTCCAGGGACCGTCAGCCAGTCAGCAGAAGGGGGCGAATGCTGACTAACCCTCCACCAGCCCCAAAACTTTATCCATCCAGGGATTTTACCGAGATAGCGGCAGCCTAGTCATCAGAGGCAACATCAATGGGCGAGCAGTTACCATTACAATCGATACGGGCGCCGCTGTGTCCATTGCCAAGTCCGGGGTTTTGAGAGCATCAGAAATTCGGCCAGTTATCAATAACATCCAGCTCAGAACAGTCACAGGCGAGTCCATGTCAATACAGAGTGATGCAGATGTCGTGCTACAGATAGGGGACAACATGATCCGGCATAGGGTCCTGGTAGCGAATATTGAGGACGATTTTATACTGGGAATGGACCTAATTAGCCAGCATGGATTTATGTTCGACCCGAGATATGATGTTCTTCGGTTCCTAAATGAGAAATTTGTATTGACGCGAGTATTACAACCGTGGATTCTCGAAACCAGAAAGAAATTATTGCGTCACCAGAAAAGAACTTGTTGCAATAATAAGGGCTGTAGACCATTTCCACAAATACCTCTATGGTCGTCATTTCTTAATCCGAACAGATCATGCCGCACTCAAATGGCTGCTGGACATGAAGACATCGGAAGGACAACTGGCCAGGTGGATGGAGAAATTACAGCAATACGATTTCAAGGTTGAACACCGTGCCGGCCGTTTGCACAATAATGCCGATGCCCTATCCAGAAGACCCTGTAGAGCGGAATGCGGACATTGTCTGAAGACGGAACAGCGAGAGGGTATCTCCATCAGACAGATCCGAGTGCAGGCCAATGAAGACTGAACAACGGAACAGTGCATCCAGGACCAAATAGCTGATCCAGACATCGAACCAATTTTGTCACTCAAAACGAGAGGGGACCCAGGCCACGATGGGACGAGGTAGCTAGATACTCCGGCGTGCTGAAATCGTTATGGGCTCAATGGGACTCTCTAAGAGTAGACAATGGAATGCTCAAGCGAGTTTGGGAAAGCGCTGATGGACGAGAAACCAAGTCCCAACTGGTAGTTCCGAAGAAAAAGGTACCAGCCATCCTGACCGAAGTACATGATGGGATTACCGGAGGCCACCTGGGCATGAATAAAACCCTAGACAAAGTTCGCCAGCGGTACTACTGGGTGAATTACTTCGAAGACGTCAGAGCTTGGTGCCGCAAATGTGCCACGTGTGCCGCCAGTAAGGGCCCGAAGACCCGGACCAAGGGCAGAATGCAGCAGTACAATGTGGGCGTCCCATTTGAGAGAATTGCCATCGATGTCGCCGGTCCGTTTCCCGAGTCTGAGAGGGGGAACAAATATATTCTGGTAGCAATGGATTACTTCAGCAAATGGCCTGAGGCATATGCGATACCCAACCAAGAGGCAGACACGGTAGCGACGGTGCTAGTAGAACAACTATTTAGCAGGTTTGGCGTCCCGATGGAACTACATTCAGACCAAGGGCGTAACTTCGAATCGAATGTATTCCAGAAGGTTTGCACGATGTTGGGGATCAGGAAAACGAGAACAACACCATTGCACCCACAGTCAGACGGAATGGTGGAAAGATTCAACAGGAACAACACCTATCCAAGGTCGTCAGCAATAACCAGCGTGATTTTGATGAGCATATTCCCTTATTCCTGTTGGCATATCGCTCTGCCGGTCATAATAGTACAGGCCTGACCCCAGCCAGGGTCCTATTCGGAAAGGAGCTGCGATTACCCTGCGATTTGGCATTTGGCTCCCCCGAAGAACCTCCCCAAGACATCGACGATTATGCCGACCAGCTCCGACATAACATGCTGGCAATACATACGACCTCAAGGCCCATTCAGTCGGGTTCCAGGAGAGGGACAAAGTCTGGCTGTACAATCCCCAACGGAGCAAGGGTAAATCCTCAAAGCTTACACCCGCCTGGGATGGTCCATACGAGGTGGTCAAGAGGCTGAATGACGTCGTCTACCGGATCCGTCGAAACCCCAAGGCTAAATTGAATTTAGATCGACTCGCTTCCTACCATGGAGAAGATGTTTCTGATCGGAACGATCAGAATTAAAGGGGAGGCAGTGTTACGAAATTTACCCAAAGCCGACCCTGTTTCATTTCAGTACAACAACAAACGCTTTGAGTAAAAAAAACGGTTCTCGAAAAGACTCGGCAGCGGAAGGAGTGATGATTGATTTTACGAGAATTTTCTATGCTGGCTTATAAAGGAAGCAGCTACGATGGAGAGTTCAGTTATACCGCGTCGACTAGCGTATATGAGAATGTATTGTGATATTTGAATCAGCTGTTTTAATGTAAATAAAGTTCTAGAAAAGTGAAAGTAAAAATTAGTTTTATAATTTTAAATTGAACCCACGGACTATATTGCAATACTGTTGAATTTCTCGTGACAAGTCCTTTCATTTACTTTATTATAATATTAATATTCAATTAAAAGCTTGGTAGTTTCCGCAATAAGCCTGGATTGTATTATTATTTGTATAATAAATTGAATACATCTCGCGTCTTCAAATTTAATGAAATGTATCAAATACATAAAGAAATGTTCGAGAGGGCATTCAATAGTGGGAAGCGCAACTGATGAAGGTGCCCTGACCATAAACAATATATGTTATATATAATGTATATTGTCTTGATTACAAAGGAATGACACCTCTGACAGGTGAAGTAACCTGAAAATTTTATCGTGACATTCTGTCCTAGGAGTTAAGGGAGAACAGCATTTACACGGAACGGCTCCAGATTCGAAACCTCTGTGTGCTAATTCTCTCGAAAATCCTAGATGTCGGTCTTACACCTCGAAGAGAGTATTGTCCTTATTAATTTACCAGTAATGTTATTAGTTAGCCGAAATAGTACCTAAGTTTAGTTTTACTGTACTTTATGCAAACGACCATTGGATTAAGTGTGAACAGTAAAAGTTTGTATGTATATTCAAAAATTACAGTGAGGGTGTATATCGGTAAGTAAATTTTTTCTTGGTTGTCTATATGATTCTAGTTTTTATATGAACTGATCAATTTAATTTATTTTTCCCACACCTGACAATAAAAGTGTGTACCTATATTTTTAAAGTACTATGCTTTAGTTGTTTAGGTTCATTAGAAATTGTAACAAAATATAAATTTAGGACCAAAATGTTTTATTCTCAAAAATGATTATTTTTGGAACATTTTAAAAAAAATTATCCACTCATTCTGAAAAACTTGCGCACTTATTGATCTTGATTGATATTATTCATTTCCTGATAATTTGCATAAAATTAATGCTAGACTAATTTTAAATCAGTTAAGTTATATGTACTATCTTATCGTTTCCTATATTTTCCTATTTTCGGAATAAAACGTCCACATTTGTACTGGTAAAGTTGCATAATCAGAAACAAAGCTATTAATATTTTACTTAAATACTTTGTATCATTTAGGGGAAATTGAAGAAACATGCTTATTCTATCGAAATCAATAACAAACGAGCAATTTGTAAAAAGGAGCTTCCAGAATTTTTTTCTGTATTCACACACTAATAGTAAAATTTTAATTTTTATAAACTACGCTTGTATGAAATGAATATACTAATCTAGTCAGCAAGTTACATCCCGAAAAAGTTATAAACGATATAGTAAAACAGAAGATAGTTCCTTTTATACGATTACGCCGAAAAGTAGTGCAGATGTCCGAAGCCAAGGTCCGTTAAGCTAGCGGGGACACTATAGCGGAATCCAAAATAACCCATACCATAATTTTTTACTAATTTTTTAACGCCATGAAAATATTTTACTTCTAAACCTACCCCTATACCACCTACCCTACTACCTTAACGTTTAAGCCAGCAGAATATTTTATAACTTCAAGAGGAAAACAGCTATCGACCTAATTCCAGCGCCATAATTTTTTACTCGTCAAGTACTAGAAGAAGGTTTATAGTGGTTATCGCAAAAACCACCCCTACCCCTCACCACCCTTAAAATTTTGTTTCGTTAATCTAGTGGGTACTTTATAACGGAATCAAAAATAAAGTATATCATAATTTTTTACTACTTTTTGACTAATTTTTTACCTCCATTAAATTTTTTTACTTCTAAACCTACCCCTATACCACCTACCCTACTACCTTAACGTTTAAGCCAGCGGAATATTTTATAACTTCAAGAGGAAAACAGCTATCGACCTAATTCCACCGCCACAATTTTTTACTCGTTGAGTACTAGAAGAAGGTTTATAGTGGTTATCCCAAAAACACCACCCTTAAATTTAGTTTCGTTAATCTAGTGGGTACTTTATAACGGAATCAAAAATATAGTATATCATAATTTTTTTACTACTTTTTGACTAATTTTTTACCGCCATAAAAATATTTTACCTCTAAACCTGCCCCTAAACCACCTACCCCAATACCCTAATGTTTAAGCCAGCGGAATATTTTATAACTTCAAGAGGAAAACAGCTTTCGACCTAATTCCATCGCCATAATTTTTTACTCCTCAAATTCTAGAAGAAGGTTTATTGTGGTTATCGCAAAACCACCCTCTACCCCTCACATTTCTTAGAAATTAGTTTCGTTAATTTAGCGGCTACTTTATAACGAAATCAAAAATAAAATATATCATAATTTTATACTACTTTTTAAATAATTTTTTACCGCCATAACAATTTTTTACTTCGAAACCTACCCATGTACCAGCTACCCCACTATCTTAACGTTTAAGCCAGCGGAATATTTTATAACTTCAAGAGGAAAACAGCTATCGACATAATTCCACGGCCATAATTTTTTACTCGTCAAATACTATAAAAAGGTTTATACTGGTTTTTGGTTTAAACCACCCTCTACTCCTTACAACCGTCACGTTCTTTAGGAAGAGACATGCCTCATTATAATGTACGAATTTAATAAGAATAGCATAAAAGATAACAGTAATAAATATTTTAACATTTAAATCATATATCGGGATTACTATAATTAAATTATAGTGGTGCAATGGAACGCTTGGCAACCGTGTACTTGAACAGTGCTCAGTCTCTTACTTGGAATTAATATTACAGTTAAAAATTGAAGCTCTGTTCCCGGAAATTATACTTTGAAAGGCAAAACCATTTACAATATTAAATATACAGATTTACTATTCTGATATGTTAACCATCAAAATGACATATGAAGGTTATTTAATTTATTTTCTTTATAAAAATTAGTATAAGAAAATTCTTCTTTTGAATATATACGCAAAATTGTGAAGAACTTTATTGAAAACATAAAAAAAACATTGATAGTTGACACAACGTCATCGGTTAATAAGAAAAATGCGTTAATAATAATAGTAGAAATTTCCAACATTCAACTTAATTTGATTTAGTGAAGACTTTGTGATCAGTTTTTATTTTAATTTGTTGTTTCGAGTTAAATCACAAATATATAATGTTTTATTTGTTGACTTTAGTATATTAAATAAAACAATACTTTTATTTGTTTATATTTATTTATTTGTTTAGGGAAATTAAAAAAAACAATTGCGGCATTTTGTTTCAAAGCCAACTAAATGAAAAATTGTTTTTTTTTTAATTTACATTTTCTGTCATCCATAGAAGGCCTGTTATATATACTTGAAAAACTCTTTATACGTGCTATTCTATGACGTATAAATCCAATATAGCGGCCATAAATAACAAAGTTGGCTATGGTTGCAAGAAATCTAGAACTTTGTAAACGTCAATCGATGCCCGTAGTCGCTAATAGAAAACTAATTATTAAATTAATTAAATTTATTGAATTTATTTACAAGATTTAGAATATTTTGGAAATTTTCTAAAACTACAATTTTTGTTTTTTCTCGATATTTTGAAAACCCCTGTAGATAATTTTAATTTCATCACAGCACTTGATTGAACTTGGAATAGTGCACCTTTTTTCTTATTTAAGCAACCCTGTATCTTTTACCATTTCGGAAATCCACATGAAGTTACTTTTATCTGTGACACATGGTATATATAATCTATTAAGCTAATTTTGGGCAAAATTTTTGGTGCTGAAATTCAACTTTTTCACTGTTCTCCTTTGCTGCTCTTGTTGATCGTTTAAATCTATGAATTAGCTGTTTTCCCTAAGATGATAGAGATGAAGGCTTTATTGAAGTTAAATAATGACAGATTCGTATTCTGTAGCTATAAAATTATTATAATACCAAAAATCCATATAAACAAATTTCAGAAACTTAAGATTTTTTATACTATTGTAGCAGTAAATGAAATCTAAAATTAAATTAATATTCTTACTTTATTGAATAGCAAAATAATATGAATTTAACTTGGACTCTCAGTTGAGTTTAATTATTCTAAAATTTGGTGATATTTCTCATAGAATGTAGTTTTTGGTACACTTATTTTTATGGAAATTTCCAGTACCTACTAGGGTTATAAATCAAACCTTGGGTTGTGTTATCTAAATTTACTATTTGTAAATTTTTTACCCAATAAACTATTTGGTAGATTTTTGTAAATTTATTGTACGATATCTCATCAAGTGAAAGTCTTAACTGTGAATATTTAAAATATATTTTAACTGATTGTACATTAAAAATTGTATAATGGTTTTTAATTTAGGGGATGTATTTAAAACATTTAAATTGTCTGAAAATAGAAAAACAATCAGATTCAAATGTGTTAACAAAATTGTTTTTGGGAATTGCTGCACCGATAATTCGGGGAACGACGTTTACTAGTATAGACAGTCGTCTGGGCGACCGGTGTAGTTTAAAAGCATTTGGCCTAAGACTCTTTTTTTGCGTCGTATGTTCCCTGTTTTGATTTATTTGATATAAATAAGTTCTATCATTGTCAGCAATGTCACAACAAATATGTGTGTATGTGTGAATTGTTTTCACAATTATTAAGTTAAGTCTGAATTGAAGATTAACATAGTAAATTACATAAAGAAATAAGCTAAATATTATTCAAAGCCAAGAAATCAGAAAAATTGTCCTAGAGAGGGGCAAATCACCAAGAAAAATGTCCTAGAAAAAGGTGAAAATCAGAAA
Source organism: Octodonta nipae (assembly GCA_034190945.1). Taxonomy (NCBI): domain Eukaryota; kingdom Metazoa; phylum Arthropoda; class Insecta; order Coleoptera; family Chrysomelidae; genus Octodonta; species Octodonta nipae. The sequence continues at coordinate 89,167,512 of CM067218.1, read as the reverse complement.
AAATGTTGGTCAGCAAATTTGTAGGAAGTTTTGTAGGCTCACGGTAGGTGGCATCAAAATGCGATTAGATTAATGTATTTACTTTTTCAATGGTTAAAACTTGAGCTAAAAAAATACAAGGAAACAAGAAGAATTTTGAAAGAAAAATCAGGTCAACAAAACACCTTTGATCGAAATATTATATGAAAGATGACAAAAAAAATAAACTAATTAATGTTCTAGTGGAATTTAGATTAATGATTGGCGAGTAATCCTAATACCGAATAGCCACTATAATACAGTTTAATTTCTTTTGAAAAACTATTCAAGAATTAAATTTATACAAAAATAAAAGTGTGCCTAAAGATTTAGATCTGAAATGATTCTTGAGGAAAAAAATTGAAGTACATTACGGGGAATAAACCTAATATATTTTTGTTATAATTTTTCCTACAATTTTGTACTTATGACTGTTCTTCAGCTTCAACATACTAAAGATAACAATTCTTTGGGTAAAGGTAATTTAACAGTCCATGCAAGAGCGTTGTGGGATTATAATTATATAGAAAAAAGTATGAAGAGATTTTATTGTTCCTGTAACGTAATATTTGTTCCATATTGTGATATATCAATAGCCTCTCAAAAATAGTATTAGAGGGGTATAGTGAGGTGACCTTAGAATAATTTAAGCTACAGTATATAAATAGACATTGAGAGGGATAGAAAAACTGGTGCTGAGGAATAAAATTAACACATGGACACAGTTAATGAAGAACAATAATGTAAAGAATATATAGACTATGGAAAAAGTAGTAATAAATGACGTACATGATTAAAGTAACTCAATAACGGGGTTAATCACACAAACCAGGAAATTGTTGAGATATAAAATTGCAAACCAAATTCTGCAAATAATCAAACTTAAAAGGCAAGATCAGAACTCTTAAAAGAATAAAACCTGACTGGCCATGAACCAGGGGCGGATCCAGACACGGGCTTCCGGGGGGGCGATTTCATGCTTCAGGGTACCTGTACTAAATTTGCTTGAATAAAATTTTAAACCTAGATTTCTTGGCTTATTACACTAAGTCATTAAGAGGTTTAAACCCGTAGAAGTTACCTTGTTCTAGGCTCTTGGAGTTAGGATTTCCTCGATTTAATATTAAATTTACTGACTTTAAGGCTCTCGGTGGGGGCGATCGCCCCCATCGCCCCCTTCCCCTCGGATGCGCCCATGCCGTGAATGCAAATAATTTAATAAATGCTCTGTAACGAAAGATAAAAACGGGTAATGAAAAAAAACATAACTTCATATCTATTGGCATACGGCGTTTTTCGTAACAATTTCTAATGTAAGTTTTATTTAGCTTATCCGCTATTTTGGGAATACACTGCATACCTAATGTATTGTAATGTTTTTATTTTCACAATCGGGTTCTTGGATTTATTTATAAACACTGTCCAACTCACTCTAATTTATTTCCACTGTTTTAACACCATTTATATTCAAAGAACTATTTACAATTCATCTTAACTATATGGCAGTCGAATATTGAGTAAATGCTTCTTGAGCTCTCCGTATTTTTATTTTTTTTTTCTAGGAATTCTACAGAACGTCAAAGAGCCGCTGAGACTAGACTGGAATTCTCCGAGAACGTCATCAAAGTAAGCCTCCGACCTCGATGCGCCAGACGATAAATGTCCTTTCTACGAATTATCGGATGAATTCCCGTCACAGTAGTAATTCCAAAATTAATCGCATTTCTGGATTTTAATTTATTTTATTTGATAGCTTCTTTGAGCAAGACAGATGTTTAAAAGGATATGTACGTTGGTAAAATACTAATTTACTGCAGTCTAAAATTATTATGACGCTTCAATTAGGTTTGTAGTTAAAGATCTTTAAATTTGAGATGTTGAGCAGGGAATTTAATAGAGGCTTCACAGAAAATTGAATAGTGTTAAATATAGTGTTACGAGAATTCATCCGACAGCTGGTGCAATCGGCCATCAACCAATTCGTGGAAGGGACATTATTCCAATAAATTCTGGGAATCCGAAATGTTTGTCTCTCAACAGGCGGACCGCTGCCGTTACTGGGAATTCCCTAAAAGCTTCCAGAACATGAAAGAGTTTCCCGATGGTTCGTGGACGTACCAGACAATTCCAAGATAAATATATAAATAAGAAGAGCTGGGGATAGGAGACATTCAGTTTTCGTCGGTCGTATTGAATACTTAAGTAGATATAAATTGTAAATAGTTGTGTTAAAGTGTTTTTAAATAAATCCAAGAACTGAACTGAACCCGAGTGTGAAAATAAAAACATTACAGTGGTGACAGGTGTAGGTGTATTTGTGGAACTTTAGAAGTAAAAAATAAATAGACTGACATTGTTTAAAAACGTTTGGACCAATTGAAAGTGACTGACTTAAAAAAAGAACTTGAGGAAAGGGATTTAGAAATTAGTGTGAAGAAAAGTGAATTAATACAACGACTACGAGATGCCCTAATAAAAGAAGGTAACGGTCCCGAAACTTATTTGTTTGAAGTTTCTGATAATGGGGACATGAGTATGCTATTGAAAAAAATGGAGGAAGGTTTAAAAGATAAATTGCTAGAAAATTCAAAAAACTTGAAAGAGTCGTTTGAAGATAAATTAGTGGAAAATTCTAAGACTTTAGAAAATAAATTATTAGAAAATTCGAAAACCTTAGAAACCTTACAAGAAAATACTAAAACTTTGGTAGACAAATTACTAGAAAATTCTAAAAGTCTGGAAGACAAATTACTGGAAAATTCTAAATCCCTAGAAGAAAATTTGAAAAGCATATTACAGAAAAACTCAGAAATGCTAGAAGGGAAAATATTCGGGAATGAAGCTCGGATGGAAGAGCTAAAGCAAACAATGGTAGAAGAGTCAGTCAAAAGTGAAACGCGGATAGAAGAGCTAAAGCAGACAATGTTCGAAGAGTCAGACAAAAATGAAACGCGGATGGAAGAACTAAAGCATATAATGGAGGCTGAGATCAGCAAAATAAAAGAGCAGGTAGTCACTATACAAAGGGGAGAAACTCAATCAAAAATCCTAAGCAGAAACAGTTCAGAAGTACTGGATTCAAAAATTGGCCTCGAAGGAGCAAGACACAAAATAAAACCCACACAATTTGATGGGAAATCGTCATGGACTAATTATAGGCGCCAATTCGAGGCTGCAGCAAAGGTAAACGGATGGTCGGCAGAGGAGAAGGCAATAGCATTAACCCTAACCTTAAGAGGGGATGCTACAGACATCTTACAAACGTTGAATACCTCGGAGCATGAAGACTACGAACAACTGGTCAAACATTTAGAACTGAGGTATGGGCAAACCCATTTGGAGCACGTTTATCACTCCCAACTGAAAAATCGCCACCAGAAATCAAACGAATCCCTACAAGAGTTGGAAGCTGATATTGCCTGTCTAGTTCGCCTTGCCTATCCAGCCACACCGGAAAATGTGATAGAAAGGTTAGCAGTACAAGCGTTTTTGGATAAACAGCGGGACAACGAAGCCAGACAAGCATTGACCCTAGCTCGACCGACTTAATTAGTAGATGCATTGGCTCGAGCTTTAGAATTCGAGGCTGCGAAAAATACCTGCAGAGGTCAAGCCAGAGTCCGAATCGTTGGTGGACAATCTAAAGATGGCGGAAACTATGAAGCCTCTGTAAGAGAGATAACAGAAGAAGATCTTACCGAAAAAAGACTAGTAAGATGTCGGAAGTGTCGTAAGGTAGGACATGTCCAGAGTCGTTGCAAGGAGAGCAACGGAGTCCAGACTTCCTCGCCGGGGAAACTAAAGAAGGCCTATGTAAAGGGATCATCGTCGACCTGTATCAAACAAGTGTCAACTACCAACACATATGTCGCTTCGCCTCGCAACCACGTTAACAGTGTCTTCGTAGATGGCCTTATTAATAGGAGGCAATTTGCAATGCTGCTGGATACTGGTGCGACGAAAACAGTAATAAGGCCCAACATTGTTTTAGAGACAATGATAAAACAAAAACAAAATGGCAACTGCGAACAGCGACAGGAGAAGCAGCGAGAGTCCATGGTGAAATAGAGGTTGAAATGACTTTGGGAAACACAACCTTTCTACATCGGGCATTAGTGGCAGACATCGAAGACAAAGTAATCATTGGAATGGATGTCATGAGCTCCAAGGGATTCCAGTTAAACTTCAAACATGAAATTCTGCGAGTGAATGACGAAGAAGTGGGGCTTCATGGAAAAGATGACATAATGCTTCGAGCCATCTTAGCAGAGGATGTCAATGTTCCGGAAAGAGCTGAAATCATTATAGATGCTTGTTTAGATGGGAAAGCTCAAGCTGGAACAGTAATGATGTTTGATCCCGAACTTAATGACGGAAATGTGGGCAGAGGAGTCGCACTGGGGAAGACTCTGTTTCGTGCCAGGGAGATTGTTCCAGTAAGAGTAATGAACCTGAATCATTACTCGGTTGTGCTAAAGAAAGGAACAACTTTGGGCCATTGTTCAACAGTTTCCTCAGTAGTCAGAAGCACACAGCATGCAGAAATACCACCAGGTAAACTATCTGAGGAATTGGAAAGACTCATCACCGATTCATCTAAGCATTTGAAACCAAATCAGAAAGCAAAATTGAGGGACATCGTTAGAAACTACCAGGATATCTTTGATGTAGGGAATGGCAAAAGAGGACGAACTGATCGGGTGAAACATAAAATTAATACTGGGGACGCTCAACCTATTCGACAGTCGGCGAGAAGACTACCCCTAGCTAAAAGAGAAGAAGCCGACATGATAGTCAGCGAGATAGAGGAAGGAGGTGTTATTGAACCATCCAATAGCCTGTGGGCTTCTCCAGTTGTCTTGGTTAAAAAGAAAGATAGTTCGACCCGATTTTGCGTGGACTATCGGCAATTAAACCACGCTACAAAGAAAGACAGCTATCCCCTTCCAAGAATAGACGATACCCTAGATACGTTGGCTGGATCGAAGATGTTTTCCACCCTGGACTTGAAGAGCGGTTATTGGCAGGTGGAACTTGCTAAAGAAGAACGAGAAAAGACCATGTGAGGAACCTGGAGGAGGTATTTCCGCGACTTCGAAGTTCCGGACTAAAGTTAAGCCCGAAGAAGTGTCAGCGGTTCCAAGAAGAGGTGCAATATTTTGGACATGTAGTTTTCGCACAGGGAGTAGCTGTGGACAGACAGAAAATCAAAGTCATCCAGGAATGGCCGATACCTAAAGATATCCACCAGTTAAGAAGTTTTTTGGGGTTATGCACGTACTATCGTCGGTACGTAGCCGGATTTGCCAACATCGCCAAGCCACTTAATATACTCACAGAGGGGAAGGTGCAGTACCAGTGGAACGAGGAATGTCAGCGAACATTCGAGACACTGAAAAGAGCATTGACCATTGGCCATTTTAAGTTATCTTTTGCCTGATGGGAACTTCGTTTTGGATACCGACGCAAGCAATGTCGGATCCAAGACGGTCAGGAGAAAGTCATTGGATACTTCAGCAACACCTTGACCAAGCCGGAACGGAATTACTGCGTTACTCGCAGGGAACTATTGGCTGTGGTAAAGGGGGTAGAACATTTCTGCAAGTACCTCTATGGTAAAATATTCCTCCTGAGGACTGATCACGCAGCACTGAAGTGGCTCCTGCAGTTTAAAAACCCGAAGGACAAGTGGCCAGGTGGATTGAGCGGTTGCAAGAATTCGACTTCGAGACCGAACATCGAGCTGGAACAAGCTATAAGAATGCTGATGCCCTGTCGAGGAGACCATGCCCTGATGACTGTAAACATTGTCAGCGAGCTGAAGAAAACGGGGCTATTCTCTGTAGAACTACTGCCGTCGATGACCATTGGCAACCCGAGGAGATCCAGAAAGACCAAAAATTAGATCCAGAACTAAAAGAAGTTATCCGTTGGAAGGAAGAAGACCGAAACCTACGTGGCAAGAGATTTCCCGATATTCACCAACCATAAAGTCGTACTGGGCTAAGTGGAACTCCCTCATCTTGGAAAATGGACTTCTAAAGGGCGTCCTGGAATCTCCAGAGGAGGGAAACGACTGAAAACAGATTGTTGTTCCCAGAAATAGGAGACCAGAGGTTTTACGAGAACTACATGATGGTACAACTGGAGGACATCTGGGAGTAACGAAAACCCTGGGGAAGTTGAGAGAACGCTTCTATTGGGTAAACTGCCAAGTAGACGTTAAGGACTGGTGCCGGAAATGTACGGTTTGTTCAGCAAGTAATGGGCCTCAGAAGCGACCAAAAGCTCCCATGAAGCAATATAACGTGGGCAGTCCATTCGAAAGAGTAGCCATTGATGTTGCTGGTCCATTTCCTGAATCCGACTCGGGAAAGAAATACATTGTGGTGGTGATGGACTATTTTAGAAAATGGGCCGAAGCGTATGCCTTGCCACATCAAGAAGCCTTGACTGTTGCTGATGTCCTTGTCAAGGAATGGATCAGTCGTTTTGGTGTTCCCTTGGAGTTGCACTCAGACCAAGGTAGAAATTTCGAGTCTACTCTTTTCCAAGATGTCTGCAAACTTCTGAAGATCAATAAAACACGGACGACAGCATTACACCCTCAATCAGATGGGATGGTAGAACGGATGAATATAACCATTAACCGCCATTTGTCAAAAGTAGTCTCTGACCACCAAAGAGACTGCGACCAGTATCTGCATTTGTTTCTAATGGCATATCGTTCGTCTGTGCACGAGTCCACGGGTCAGACGCCGGCCAGTATTATTATGGGACGAGAGTTACGACTACCATGCGATTTGAAGTTTGGATGTCCTCCAGGAGAAGAGACCGCAGGTGAAGACTATGTCAGCCAGCTACGTCAAAAGATGAACGACATCCACGAACGAGTCCGGTAAAACATCGAGAATGCCAGTGCCCGAATGAAGGAAGCCTACGACATCAAAGCCGAGGGCGGAGAATTCCAAGTTGATAATCTTGTTTGGTTGTATAACCCGCAACGTTGTCGTGGATATTCGCCCAAGCTACAGAGATCTTGGAAGGGGCCGTACCAAATTTTGAAGAATATCAACGATGTTGTCTACAGAATAAAGAAGCTGCCTCGGGGAAAACCAAAGGTCGTACATTTCAACAGGTTAGCCCCTTATGCCGGACATGACAGCAAAGATGACCAAGCCCAAGTCCGCAGATGACGAGATGACCTTCGAACAGTTTATGGCACTGTACTCTAATGGGCAGAAAGTGCAGCACGACGTGACCACAGAGGAACCCCGAGACCTGTTTGAGGTGCCCATAGAATATGCCCTGGCTCATTGTGTGGCTCGAGATCTTCGGAGGTCCAGAGGAACAGCCAAGGTGTTTGCCAAAAAGTACGGCCAGTTCTAGAAGCTACGGGAGCAAGATCCAGCGGTAGGGAAGGTCCTTCATCTCGAAGATAAACAACCAGTGGGTACCAGAGACATCTTTTATTTGGTAACGAAAGCATTCTCGCAGGGCAAGCCAACATATAGCGATCTTTGGAAGACTCTGGTAGAATTGAGGAATGTGATGATGGAGAAGAATCTGATGAAATTGGCGTTCCCAAAGATAGCCTGCGGGTTGGATGGACTAAATTGGAGGGTGGTGAGAAGTATGATGGAAACAATCTTTCGATTCAGTGGCATCGACATCCTGGTATGCTGTCTCAATACTCGCAGCCCAGATTCGAAGACCGTTGACTGTTACTTCCACCAAACTTCCCGTTGTCGAAATGGAGAGTCCTGCAAATATCGTCACACCAGGAAGGATTCTGGGACATTCCGGGACGAAATGGTCTTAAGGAGGAGGCAAGGTTACGAGAATTCATCCGACAGCTGGTGCAATCGGCCATCAACCAATTCGTGGAAGGGACATTATTCCGATAAATTCTGGGAATCCGAAATGTTTGTCTCTTAACAGGCGAACCGCTGCCGTTACTGAGAATTCCCTTAAAGCTTCCAGAACATGAAAGTGTTTCCCGATGGTTCGTGGACGTACCAGACAATTCCAAGATATATATAATATATATATATAAATAAGAAGAGCTGGGGATAGGAGACATTCAGTTTTCGTCGGTCGTATTGAATACTTAAGTAGATAAAAATTGTAAATAGTTGTGTTAAAGTAGTGGAAATAAATTACAGTGAGTTGGACAGTGTTTTTAAATAAATCCAAGAACTGAACTGAACCCGAGTGTGAAAATAAAAACATTACAATAGTAAAAATAAAAGTTTTATTTTGACGATTCTATTAGAAATAGCATCTAAGATATCATTTAGAAGTCGTCTAAGTGTTTTTCGTAGATTTTTGTTTAAGATCAATTAATTTAATAATTTAAATTTTAATTTAATTCTGCGAAATCTATTATTTATGTGACTTTTATTAATGTTTGAGAGGTTATAGCGGTAGAATTTAATCGATAGCTGTATTTCCACTGAAATTATAAAATAATATACAACGTTTGAAACCTTACTAAGGAAAAAGGATGTTGATGTTAACGGAGTTAAATAGTGTGATCTTTTGTTAAAAATCCTAAGTTGTTGTCTTCTAAACGTTGTTTGTGGCATATTCTTGATTACTTTTATGTTTTTTTTTTGGGCAATAACACCACAATATAAATAAAACGACGTATATTGCAGGAATACCAAACGTTTCAAAGTCTATTCTGACTATGTTTGCTAAATGGGTTTTAACAGCAACATTTTTCCGGGACTCAATAAATTTTTAGTTGCAATTACGAATCCTGTAGTAGTACTTTCTGACCAGCATATCTTAATACTGACAAGAAGTGATCTTTCAATGCACAAATTAATGCGATTAAAATAATTATGAAGTAGCTGATGAATTTGAATGAATGAATAGTTATGAAGTAATTCATATTAATATAACTTTTAAGCTTTTATTTGGCAACAAAATGACAAAGATATAGGTAATGCCACTTTTAGACTTTACGAATTGTAAATAACTCCGTACAATATTTAGGTAAAAAGCTTACCACCCTCATCAATTTTTGGATGACTGAGCAAGTAATTTTATTTTATTTTAGGCTGCAATTTGTTAATAATATATTGAACTTTAGTTTTTTTATATAAACTGATCAAAATGACAACGGACTAAAGAGCTAGAATTAGTACAGAATATATATATATATATATATATGTTCTGAGAGGCTTCCGCGGTCATTATTATGAACTAAGCTAGGTTCCGGGTGAGAACCGCGTCTGAATTTATTGAATACTCGACGTTTCGACTCCTGCTTTGGAGCCATTATCAAGAGACAAAAGTGAAAAAGAGTTTCAGAGTCTAGATCGAACTCGGGGCCTCAATCTGCCTACTCCCCAAGAGTCACTAGGTAACTGAACTGAATTTGAGTCTGCTCTGCTTCTTTTATTTATAGTTAGCGCTGGGGTAGAAGAAGATGTCACGTGATGAGGCTGTGTTGTGATTGGTTCGGTATTGGTGGGCGTGTCTGCTTTGTTTAATCTGGCAATTACGGAGGTCCAAGCTGTGGGAAGGCGAGTGCTGTCATCGCGTCTATTTAGACAGAGAGGTCTTTTCTCTATTTCGATGGCTTCGCGAATAGTGGATGCCCTAAGAGAATTGAGAGATATGATAGTCCTACTGTCCTCGAAGTTGATAGAGTGTCCTGTTTGGATATGGTGATGCGCGAGAGCTGAAGTCGGATCTTTTTTACGAACTGACAGAGAGTGTTCATATACTCGATGGTTAACGCGCCTGTTGGTACGACCGATGTAGCTTTGTGGAGTTTACGAAATCTCATGTCGCGATTGCCCACAAAGCTACATCGGTCGTACCAACAGGCGCGTTAACCATCGAGTATAAGAACAATCTCTGTCAGTTCGTAAAAAAGATCCGACTTCAGCTCTCGCGCATCACCATATCCAAACAGGACACTCTATCAACTTCGAGGACAGTAGGACTATCATATCTCTCAATTCTCTTAGGGCATCCACTATTCGCGAAGCCATCGAAATAGAGAAAAGACCTCTCTGTCTAAATAGACGCGATGACAGCACTCGCCTTCCCACAGCTTGGACCTCCGTAATTGCCAGATTAAACAAAGCAGACACGCCCACCAATACCGAACCAATCACAACACAGCCTCATCACGTGACATCTTCTTCTACCCCAGCGCTAACTATAAATAAAAGAAGCAGAGCAGACTCAAATTCAGTTCAGTTACCTAGTGACTCTTGGAGAGTAGGCAGATTGAGGCCCCGAGTTCGATCTAGACTCTGAAACTCTTTTTCACTTTTGTCTCTTGATAATGGCTCCAAAGCAGGAGTCGAAACGTCGAGTATTCAATAAATTCAGACGCGGTTCTCACCCGGAACCTAGCTTAGTTCATATATATATATATATATATATATATATATATATATATATATATATATGCAACTGTTCTTAGTCGTACGGTCTTTAAGTATGGAAAATAATATAAAAATGAAAAACTTAGAAAGTTTGTCGTCGTAAACTAACCACGACTTATTGAATTCCTATAAGTTATTTTCAATTTATTAAATTGTTTTCTATTTGAAGACCATATCCGACACTTCTGCCTTTTGAAAATGGCGTGAAAACCAATATGGCGGACTTTTCTATTTTTTTGTAATTTTATACCTAAATTAATTATTTTAAATATGAAAGCCACACCCGAAACTTATGACTTTTTTTTATGGACTACTCGCTATGTCAACTTTCATACTTCCAATTCCCAGAAGCGAGAAAATCACGGCACTTTGTAACGTTTTCTTACAGGATCTCGCCCTTATTTAAACCCTTTAGCCACAGGTGACATTTCTGGCTATCCCCTTTTTTGCTTGATTTTATCAGAGCTTTCGATTGGGCAACAAGCCAGAAGCGAGAAAATTGCTCCAAAACATGTTTTTTTTCGGAAAATGGAAAACGATTCTTTCCTATGTTAGCCTCACTATATTCCCATAAATTTTGCGTCATTGTATTCAACAATAACACAATTTTCAATCATCACCGAGCCAGAAGCGAGAAAACAGTGGACCAAAATCTATCACCAGCTGACGGTCTATAAGTACAACATGGTATTATTAAAAAATAAATTATTTGTTGACAACACGCACTTGCATTGCCAGCCATAAACTAACAAACATCAACTTACCAAACAAATTAAAATAATTGTAAAATGTCAAAATTTAATATAAAAAGGCCTAATGCATCGAGCAAACCCAAGGGTGTAGAGCGTTAGTGTTGCTTGATAAAAACGATCTGTCGGGCCACGACTAACACCCCATAGGCATATCGTGGCAACGTTGCCGTGGCTCGATTATACATTAAAAACTCTACATGACATATAAAAATATTTTATTTTTGTTAATATCTTACCCCCTCAAAAGGGATTACAATTAAACGTTTTAAAAATACTTCAAAACATCAAAATATATTATTTGAAAACTATCCCTTCATGTGGGCCTCTGTTGGCCTGCTGAATATATCGGGCCTCGGTTTTGTATCTGGATACGTATATATATATATATATATATATATATATATATATATATATACAGGGTGTAAATAGTTTGACTGCATATATTTTAGGTGCAGATAGTACCCACCAAACAAAACAACAAACTCTTATAACACTATGGTCTAAAGGCCTTAATAAGCAAGAAAATTTGAAATACATGTTAAGTAAATTATTGTTAATGTGGCAACGTCGCGCTAAAAATGAGATTTGCTTGTAGCGTGAATAATAAAGGAATGAGTCACCACAAAAAATGAACACCTGTTATTTTTTTGTATTAAATAATTTCATAGTTTCGAGTGCCGGTAGATTTATTTACCCTTTTAATATCTATGTATTGAAATGAATATTTATATTTGGCCATTTATTTTATGCATCAAGTTGAAGAAGGAAGGATACAAAGTTGTTTACATTATGATACAAAAATAATGCGATACAAACTATATTAAACAAAACATTTCTTATATGTAGTTCTTTTATGTGTTAAATTCTTCGAGAAATAATTGTTACTAAGAAATTAATATTACTTACCTTAGACAAATAAAAACCTTTGACCTGCAGGATGTCATTATGATAGAGCTCTGGCGAGCAAACGGATTATTTATAGTAAATATTCAAAATTCTTGTTATTACATTTTGCTTTCCCCACAAATTAATAGCATGTCAGGTCTTTACCTAATTGTATGATTGTCACTGTTTGTCACAAAATAATACACTCGAACTCACAATTCACAACAGATTTTATTTATTTTTCCAATTTATATTTTAAAATGAAAATCAAATAACTTACGCTATGTCGAATGTCACGCAAAAATCACTTTCACTTTCTGAAAAGAACCGGGCAGCAAAAAAGCATTCATGGCAGCGGCCAGCTGTAGTACTGAGTATATGCTATGTTGCCACATCTGATCGGAGAAACGTAGGGCAAATTATAACAGAATATTTAGAGTTTAAATAATAATTTTCTTTGTTAATACAGTTATTAAAGGTGTATACGCTATTGAGTATTTACATATTTAGCTTTACAATCATTTTGAAGCCGGAAATAATCTATTATTCACTGTAATAAAGGCTACAGAACTTCTAACTTTTTCATTTTTTTTTTGGCAAAACTATAGTTTATTTCTGAAAATGTTATAAAGCTTTTTGATTTGTTTTGACCTGAAGTATTGATCCTCAAAATCTTTGCACTTAAACCGTTTACACCCTGTATATGTGTGTGTGTGTGTTTTTTTTTTTATCCGAAGAGGGGGGAAATACATTGCGTACTTAGCTAGCACGTGCTGGCCGTCGTGCGGGACTCCCGATGCAATGACTTCAAAGCAAGAGTAGGTCGTTGCATTGAAACCAGTATACCGTATACCCGCTAAAACCCTAACCTCTTTCTCCTACAACCATGGTCCCTTGCGGCACTCTTACTCAATACTACTTCGCAAGGGTGGTTCATTGCAGATGTTTACTGCTCTTACATTGGAAGCCTCTAAAGCCTACTCCTCGAACGTATTGCGGAGTTCTTTGAGGATAGTCTCCGCGTAATCTGATACCAAGTTCCAGGCTTGGGGGCCCTTCAGCATGGCTCCTACTATTTGTTCTGGAACGATATTAGTCTCCAGAATCCTCTCCACTTCAGCACGTTGATCCTGAAACCGGGGGCAGGAGAAGAACACGTGTTCCGCGTCCTCTACCACGTTCGTACAGTGTGGGCAGTTTGGGGAGTTTGCCCTCCTGAACCTGTGCAAGTATGCTCGAAAGCATCCATGTCCAGTCAGGAGTTGAGTGATGTAGAACCCAACCTCCCCATGCTGGCGGTTGACCCAACGACTGATGTTAGGTATCAATCGATATGTCCACCTTCCTTTAGTAGAGCTGTCCCACCTCTCCTGCCATTGCCCTAGACTCATGGCTCTTTCATCGCTGTTTCCTGTCGGTTGGTCTTTCTCTAACTTTCTGCGATAAAGCCGTCCCCTTTCTGCAGCCAGGATGTCGATTGGTAGGGTAGAGGCAATCACACTCACCGCCTCGTAAGACACAGTGCGGTAGGATAATGCCACTCGAATCGCTGAGAGCCGCTGGACTGATTTCATTTTCCGGCGGTACGATGGTAGCTCGAGCGATTTCTCCCATACCGGTGCCCCGTACAACAAAACAGAAGTAGTTACTGTTGCCAGTAGCTGTCTTCTTATCTGTCTAGGGCCTCCGACATTCGGCATTATTCTAGATAATGCCCCCTGTACCCCAGCTGCTTTCTTGCTGGCCGCGATTATGTGCTCTTTGAAGTTGAGCCGTGTGTCCAGGAGCACCCCCAAATAGCTGATGAAGGGCTGCGACTGTATGTAGGTGTCGCCTATTTTGAGGGTGATGGTTTCCCTTGCCTTTCGACTGCTAACAAGAAGTGTTTCGGTCTTTTGCTCTGCTAAACTCAAGTCCGCTGCGAGCATCCAATGCTGAATTGTGGCTATAGCGAATGAGAAGGTTGTTTGTATCTCCTCTATGTGCTTGCGCACTATGATCAATGCCACATCATCGGCGAATGCCACTAGCCTGACGCCCTCAAGCAGACCGAGCAGGAGCGGGTCGTTGTACATTACGTTCCATAAAAGGGGGCCAAGAACAGAGCCCTGAGGTACACCTCCTGTGATCTTATAGTCTACTTGCCCATTTTCAGTTTGGTACAACAAGATGCGGTCCTTGAAATACGCTGAAACCATTCTGCGCAAGTACTGCGGAACTTCCATCCTGGCAAGAGCCTCCAAAATGCGGTCCCAGCGGGCCGAGTTAAAGGCGTTCTTGATATCCAGGGTGGCTATTAGACAGTACTTTTTTCCACCTCTTCTCCATCTCTTTCCCGAGATAGCCTCTCTGGCGATGTTGGTAACGAGTGTCACGGCATCGATGGTTGATCTCCCCTTTCTGAACCCGAATTGGTTGGTGGAAAGTTTTGGCTCAACGTAGGGCTCCAGCCTATCTGCTATTATTCTTTCAAGGAGTTTTCCCGCAGAGTCCAACATACAGAGGGGACGATATGATGACGGTTCGTCTGGAGGTTTCTTTCCCCCTTTAGGTAGGAGCACAAGCCTCTGCTTTTTCCACTTAGTCGGAAAAACCCCCTGCTTTAGGCAGGTCTCATACATGTGTAGAAACATGTCAGCCCTATTGGCTATGGCGCATTTTAGCGCGATGTTAGGTATGCCATCTGGACCGGGAGCCTTACCGTTTTGGAGCCGGTTGCACGCGCCCATCAGCTCATTCATAGTCACTGATGGTATATCTTCGTCCCTCACCTGCCACGAAGGATAAGCGGGTAGCTCAGGCTTCGCAGGAAACAAGTGAGTGACAATGCGGTGCAATGATTAGGGGCAGTTCGTTGATGTCATGGGGGTGGCCTTGATTTTATGCATCACGATTTTATACGGTTTTTTCCATGGATCTTGGTCAACTTCGTCACACAACTCCTTCCAGTAGAATCTCTTGCTTGAGAGAATGGCTCTTCGTAGTTGTTGTCTTTTGATCTCATAGTCGAGCCTTAGTTCTTCTGTTGTGACCCTGTCGCGTCTCCGTGCTCGTTGATGCAGCCTTCGTGCTTTGAGACACTCTCGTCGGTGTTGTGAGATCGTGTCGTTCCACCAGTAAACTGGTGGACGGCTGTTGTTCTGCCGTCTCCTTGGCATGGATGCATCGCAGGACTTGACAACGCTTGTCATTACCTCTTTGGCAGTGGCTTCTGCGCTTGTTGCTATTGACAATGGTTCCTGCTCCATAACCAAGGCGAATGAATCAGCATCGAAAAAATTTTTGTTCCAACCGACTGGCTGTGACCTCGCACGACTGACACACAATCTTCGTTTGGGAGTGGTGTTGATTTCCCATATAATAGCTTGGTGGTCGCTATTAGTAAACTCCTCATCGACCCGCCACTCACAGCCCCCTTTAATTAGGTTGCTGCTAACGAATGTCACATCGATAATGGAGCTGGCTGTGCCTTTGCGATATGTGCTTACGTCTCCTGTGTTGAGGAGTACCAGGTTGAGCGAAGACATGGTCTCAAGGAGAGCTCGTCCTCTCGCGCTCGTTTCCCGGCACCCCCAGTGTGTGTGTGTGTGTGTTTTTTTTTATCCGAAGAGGGGGGAAATACATTGCGTACTTAGCTAGCACGTGCTGGCCGTCGTGCGGAACTCCCGGTGCAATGACTTCAAAGCAAGAGTAAATCGTTGCATTGAAACCAGTATACCGTATACCCGCTAAAACCCTAACCTCTTTCTCCTACAACCATGGTCCCCTGCGGCACTCTTAATCAATACTACTTCGCAAGGGTGGTTCATTGCAGATGTTTACTGCTCTTACATTGAAAGCCTCTAAAGCCTACTCCTCGAACGTATTGCGGAGTTCTTTGAGTATAGTCTCCGCGTAATCTGATACCAAGTTCCAGGCTTGGGGGCCCTTCAGCATGGCTTCTACTATTTGTTCTGGAACGATATTAGTCTCCAGAATCCTCTCCACTTCAGCACGTTGATCCTGAAACCGGGGGCAGGAGAAGAACACGTGTTCCGCGTCCTCTACCACGTTCGTACAGTGTGGGCAGTTTGGGGAGTTTGCCCTCCTGAACCTGTGCAAGTATGCTCGAAAGCATCCATGTCCAGTCAGGAGTTGAGTGATGTAGAACCCAACCTCCCCATGCTGGCGGTTGACCCAACGACTGATGTTAGGTATCAATCGATATGTCCACCTTCCTTTAGTAGAGCTGTCCCACCTCTCCTGCCATTGCCCTAGACTCATGGCTCTTTCATCGCTGTTTCCTGTCGGTTGGTCTTTCTCTAACTTTCTGCGATAAAGCCGTCCCCTTTCTGCAGCCAGGATGTCGATTGGTAGGGTAGAGGCAATCACACTCACCGCCTCGTAAGACACAGTGCGGTAGGATGATGCCACTCGAATCGCTGAGAGCCGCTGGACTGATTTCATTTTCCGGCGGTACGATGGTAGCTCGAGCGATTTCTCCCATACTGGTGCCCCGTACAACAAAACAGAAGTAGTCACTGTTGCCAGTAGCTGTCTTCTTATCTGTCTAGGGCCTCCGACATTCGACATTATTCTAGATAATGCCCCCTGTACCCCAGCTGCTTTCTTGCTGGCCGCGATTATGTGCTCTTTGAAGTTGAGCCGTGTGTCCAGGAGCACCCCCAAATAGCTGATGAAGGGCTGCGACTGTATGTAGGAGTCGCCTATTTTGAGGGTGATGGTTTCCCTTGCCTTTCGACTGCTAACAAGAAGTGTTTCGGTCTTTTGTTCTGCTAAACTCAAGTCCGCTGCGAGCATCCAATGCTGAATTGTGGCTATAGCGAATGAGAAGGTTGTTTGTATCTCCTCTATGTGCTTGCGCACTATGATCAATGCCACATCATCGGCGAATGCCACTAGCCTGACGCCCTCAGGCAGACCGAGCAGGAGCAGGTCGTTGTACATTACGTTCCATAAGAGGGGGGCAAGAACAGAGCCCTGAGGTACACCTCCTGTGATCTTATAGTCTACTAACCCATTTTCAGTTTGGTACAACAAGATGCGGTCCTTGAAATACGCTGAAACCATTCTGCGCAAGTACTGCGGAACTTCCATCCTGGCAAGAGCCTCCAAAATGCGGTCCCAGCTGGCCGAGTTAAAGGCGTTCTTGATATCCAGGGTGGCTATTAGACAGTACTTTTTTCCACCTCTTCTCCATCTCTTTCCCGAGAGAGCCTCTCTGGCGATGTTGGTAACGAGTGTCACGGCATCGATGGTTGATCTCCCCTTTCTGAACCCGAATTGGTTGGTGGAAAGTTTCGGCTCAACGTAGGGCTCCAGCCTATCTGCCATTATCCTTTCAAGGAGTTTTCCCGCAGAGTCCAACATACAGAGGGGACGATATGATGACGGTTCGTCGGGAGGTTTCTTTCCCCCTTTAGGGAGGAGCACAAGCCTCTGCTTTTTCCACTTAGTCGGGAAAACCCCCTGCTTTAGGCAGGTCTCATACATGTGTAGAAACATGTCAGGCCTATTGGCTATGGCGCATTTTAGCGCGATGTTAGGTATGCCATCTGGACCGGGAGCCTTACCGTTTTGGAGCCGGTTGCACGCGCCCATCAGCTCACTCATAGTCACTGATGGTATATCTTCGTCCCTCACCTGCCACGAAGGATTAGCGGGTAGCTCAGGCTTCGCAGGAAACAAGTGAGTGACAATGCGGTGCAATGATTCGGGGCAGTTCGTTGATGTCATGGGAGGGGCCTTAATTTTATGCATCACGATTTTATACGGTTTTCCCCATGGATCTTGATTAACTTCGTCACACAACTCCTTCCAGTAGGATCTCTTGCTTGAGAGAATGGCTCTTCGTAGTTGTTGTCTTTTGATCTCATAGTCGAGCCTTAGTTCTTCTGTTGTGACCCTGTCGCGTCTCCGTGCTCGTTGATGCAGCCTTCGTGCTTTGAGACACTCTCGTCGGTGTTGTGAGATCGTGTCGTTCCACCAGTAAACTGGTGGGCGGCTGTTGTTCTGCCGTCTCCTTGGCATGGAAGCATCGCAGGACTTGACAACGCTTGTCATTACCTCTTTGGCAGTGGCTTCTGCGCTTGTTGCTATTGACAATGGTTCCTGCTCCATAACCAAGGCGAATGAATCAGCATCGAAAGCATTTTTGTTCCAACCGACTGGCTGTGACCTCGCACGACTGACACACAATCTTCGTTTGGGAGTGGTGTTGATTTCCCATATAATAGCTTGGTGGTCGCTATTAGTAAACTCCTCATCGACCCGCCACTCACAGCCCCCTTTAATTAGGTTGCTGCTAACGAATGTCACATCGATAATGGAGCTGGCTGTGCCTTTGCGATATGTGCTTACGGCTCCTGTGTTGAGGAGTACCAGGTTGAGCGAAGACATGGTCTCAAGGAGAGCTCGTCCTCTCGCGCTCGTTTCCCGACATCCCCAGTCAATTGCCCAGGCGTTGAAATCTCCTGCGATGGCGACCGATTCACGCTTCCGTACATCCTCCGCCAAGGTGTCCAAGAATAACTCGAACTCCTCGAGCTGTGCACTAGGAGGTGCATAGCAGCTATAGAAGTGAACCCCTCCCACTTTGGCTCTCACAAGCCATGGTTCGGGGGTATTTGGGAGTTGTTGGAACGGAAGTTTACCGCAAGCCCATATCGCTGCTCTGTCCGTTGTGTCATTTACCCAGGACAGGGTGTCGAAGTTTTTGTACTGCTCGCAGATTATGGCTACGTCGCAATCCAATTCCCGCACCCGCTGTACCAGTAGGTCTTGGGCAGCTTCGCAATGGTTGAGGTTGAGTTGCAGTACTTTCATTTACGGGCTTGTGCTGCTCTCATCGCCTGTTGGTAGATCGGACATTTCCAACTACCCGCAACGTGCCGGCAGTCTGACCTACTATCTTTCTCTTTGCAGAGTAGGCACTTGGCAGGTTGTTGACAAGCCGAGGCATTGTGACCAGCGCCTCCGCATCTGTGACAACAACTGCTTCGGTCAGTCTTGCCTCTGCACGCCTGGGCGTTGTGCCCAAAGTGCCAGCATTTGAAGCACCGTCGAAGGCTGATCCTCTCGCGAACACGTACTGTGCCCCACGCAAGTTTCAGCTTTCCAAGTGCGATGGATTTCTTGGCCTGGACCTCTGGGAGACAAACAACTGCCGTTTGTGTTGATCTATATGCCCGTCGAAGTGATTTCACTGCCTGCTCAGTGATCTCTGCCAGGCCGTCGATATTATCTTTGAGCAGCTTTACCACGTCTTCCTTTGTACTGATTTCATCCAGGTCTTTAATTTCAATCTCGATTTGCGGTATTCGAGATTGTACAGTGGCCCCGCTTGGGAGCTTATTCTTGATGGCGTTACAGTAGCGCTCCATCTCCTGCGCGTCTGCTTTCGCGAATAAAAACAGGAGATCTCCCTTAGCTGTTCGTCGGATCTTATTGACTTTTTTGCCTATATCCTGCAAGGTGGGATCATTTTTGATATCTCGCAAGATATCTGCATGGTAGCTCTTCTCGCCTTTCTTTATAAGCAGCGTACAATGTGGCGCTGGTTTTTGCTTATTGGTCCTCGGGGCCTTTTTCCTCTTTACCAGTTGCCAGTCAGTCAACTGGTTTGAAGGTTTGTTTCTGGTCTGCGGTTTAAACTTGGATTTTAATTCATTGTTTCTCTTCGCTTCTGAATTGACCACCCTACTTGTTGTTGCCTGGGTGGTTTGCCCGATGTTCTGGCAACCTTCTTTACCGGGCTTTAGCTTGCTAGCTAGCACCGGTTTAAGAGTTTTTGGTAGTGGTGCGTTACTTGATGAGGCTACTGAAGGCGAGGCCTTCGGTGGCGAGGTCCTTGCTACCGAGTCTCCCGGCAGTGAGGCTACTTTTATTGAAGCCGCCTGGTTTGGGGCCGCCGGTGTTGAGGCAGCCGGTTTTGAGTTAGCTGCTTTTGAGGCAGCCGCTTTTGGGACCTCCTTTTGCTTTTCACCTTGTGTCTGAGTGTTTGACACCTTTACTGGCGATGTCTGTGTTGTAGCAGGTTTCGCTACAGGAGATGGCCGCGTCGTTGACGTCAGATATTTGTCATATTCTGACTTAATGGCGTGTGCCAGTTTCTTGATCTCATGATGTACATTGTGCCTAGGCCCAATGAACGTCAAGAGCTCATCGATCTTTGCTCCTAATTTGTTTGGAGCGCCACTCTCATCTGTTGCCCCTTGGGGGACGTCAACACCACTATTCGCCTTTTGGAGGACTTGGCTGAATAGTGTATTGCTGCCAGCTCTAGTTTTAATGGTCGATGTTGTACCATTAACGGTGTTCTTCTTCTTCTTGTCACTATGTGACGGAACCAGTGATAATTCGCTCCCCCCAGAATCCGTGGAGCGTGCACCGGCCACCGAGGCTTTCACTCGATCGGAACCGGTGGTGGGATTATCCTCTGCAGAGGTACCCACCTGGGGTATTAAGTTCACCTTATCACCCATATCCATAAATGGTTTATTTTCGGGGTTCCTTCCCCTATCTGATTTTGGTCCGCCCTGAGAAAATCCTCAGTATTCCCCATTGCTGGAGAGCGTTCCCCTATCCGCCACCTGGGGAGGCGCCCGGTAGTGGACCAACAACCACCCCGGGTGTTTTTTTTTTTTTTTATCCGAAGAGGGGGGAAATACATTGCGTACTTAGCTAGCACGTGCTAGCCGTCGTGCGGGACTCCCGATGCAATGACTTCAAAGCAAGAGTAAATCGTTGCATTGAAACCAGTATACCGTA
Organism: Octodonta nipae; assembly: GCA_034190945.1. Classification (NCBI taxonomy): domain Eukaryota; kingdom Metazoa; phylum Arthropoda; class Insecta; order Coleoptera; family Chrysomelidae; genus Octodonta; species Octodonta nipae. The sequence continues at coordinate 89,146,676 of CM067218.1, read as the reverse complement.
TACCCGCTAAAACCCTAACCTCTTTCTCCTACAACCATGGTCCCTTGCGGCACTCTTACTCAATACTACTTCGCAAGTGTCGTTCATTGCAGATGTTTACTGCTCTTACATTGGAAGCCTCTAAAGCCTACTCCTCGAACGTATTGCGGAGTTCTTTGAGGATAGTCTCCGCGTAATCTGATACCAAGTTCCAGGCTTGGGGGCCCTTCAGCATGGCTTCTACTATTTGTTCTGGAACGATATTAGTCTCCAGAATCCTCTCCACTTCAGCACGTTGATCCTGAAACCGGGGGCAGGATAAGAACACGTGTTCCGCGTCCTCTACCACGTCCGTACAGTGTGGGCAGTTTGGGGAGTTTGCCCTCCTGAACCTGTGCAAGTATGCTCGAAAGCATCCATGTCCAGTCAGTAGTTGAGTGATGTAAAACCCAACCTCCCCATGCTGGCGGTTGACCCAACGACTGATGTTAGGTATCAATCCATATGTCCACCGGCCTTTAGTAGAGCTGTCCCACCTCTCCTGCCATTGCCCTAGACTCATGGCTCTTTCATCGCTGTTTCTTGTCGGCTGGTCTTTTTCTAACTTTCTGCGATAAAGCCGTCCCCTTTCTGCAGCCAGGATGTCGATTGGCAGGGTAGAGGCAATCACACTCACCGCCTCGTAAGACACAGTGCGGTAGGATGATGCCACTCGAATCGCTGAGAGCCGCTGGACTGATTTCATTTTCCGGCCGTACGATGGTAGCTCGAGCGATTTCTCCCATACCGGTGAACCGTACAACAAAACAGAAGTAGTCACTGTTGCCAGTAGCTGTTTTCTAATCTGTCTAGGGCCTCCGACATTCGGCATTATTCTAGATAATGCCCCCTGTACCCCAGCTGCTTTCTTGCTGGCCGCGATTATGTGCTCTTTGAAGTTGAGCCGTGTGTCCAGGAGCACCCCCAAATAGCTGATGAAGGGCTGCGACTGTATGTAGGTGTTGCCTATTTTGAGGGTGATGGTTTCCCTTGCCTTCCGACTGCTAACAAGAAGTGTTTCGGTCTTTTGTTCTGCTAAACTCAAGTCCGCTGCGAGCATCCAATGCTGAATTGTGGCTATAGCGAATGAGAAGGTTGTTTGTATCTCCTCTATGTGCTTGCGCACTATGATCAATGCCACATCATCGGCGAATGCCACTAGCCTGACGCCCTCAGGCAGACTGAGCAGGAGCAGGTCGTTGTTCATTACGTTCCATAAGAGGGGGCCAAGAACAGAGCCCTGAGGTACACCTCCTGTGATCTTATAGTCTACTTGCCCATTTTCAGTTTGGTACAACTAGATGCGGTCCTTGAAATACGCTGAAACCATTCTGCGCAAGTACTGCGGAACTTCCATCCTGGCAAGAGCCTCCAAAATGCGGTCCCAGCGAGCCGAGTTAAAGGCGTTCTTGATATCTAGGGTGGCTATTAGACAGTACTTTTTTCCACCTCTTTTCCATCTCTTTCCCGAGATAGCCTCTCTGGCGATGTTGGTAACGAGTTTCACGGCATCGATGGTTGATCTCCCCTTTCTGAACCCGAATTGGTTGGTGGAAAGTTTCGGCTCAACGTAGGGCTCCAGCCTATCTGCTATTATCCTTTCAAGGAGCTTTCCCGCAGAGTCCAACATACAGAGGGGACGATATGATGACGGTTCGTCGGGAGGTTTCTTTCCCCCTTTAGGTAGGAGCACAAGCCTCTGCTTTTTCCACTTAGTCGGGAAAACCCCCTGCTTTAGGGAGGTCTCATACATGTGTAGAAACATGTCAGGCCTATTGGCTATGGCGCATTTTAGCGCGATGTTAGGTATGCCATCTGGACCGGGAGCCTTACCGTTTTGGAGCCGGTTGCACGCGCCCATCAGCTCATTCATAGTCACTGATGGTATATCTTCGTCCCTCACCTGCCACGAAGGATAAGCGGGTAGCTCAGGCTTCGCAGGAAACAGGTGAGTGACAATGCGGTGCAATGATTCAGGGCAGTTCGTTGATGTCATGGGAGGGGCCTTAATTTTATGCATCACGATTTTATACGGTTTTCCCCATGGATCTTGATTAACTTCGTCACACAACTCCTTCCAGTAGGATCTCTTGCTTGAGAGAATGGCTCTTCGTAGTTGTTGTCTTTTGATCTCATAGTCGAGCCTTAGTTCTTCTGTTGTGACTCTGTCGCGTCTCCGTGCTCGTTGATGCAGCCTTCGTGCTTTGAGACACTCTCGTCGGTGTTGTGAGATCGTGTCGTTCCACCAGTAAACTGGTGGACGGCTGTTGTTCTGCCGTCTCCTTGGCATGGAAGCATCGCAGGACTTGACAACGCTTGTCATTACCTCTTTGGCAGTGGCTTCTGCGCTTGTTGCTATTGAGAATGGTTCCTGCTCCATAACCAAGGCGAATGAATCAGCATCGAAAGCATTTTTGTTCCAACCGACTGGCTGTGACCTCGCACGACTGACACACAATCTTCGTTTGGGAGTGGTGTTGATTTCCCATATAATAGCTTGGTGGTCGCTATTAGTAAACTCCTCATCGACCCGCCACTCACAGCCCCCTTTAATTAGGTTGCTGCTAACGAATGTCACATCGATAATGGAGCTGGCTGTGCCTTTGAGATACCAGGTTGAGCGAAGACATGGTCTCAAGGAGAGCTCGTCCTCTCGCGCTCGTTTCCCGGCATCCCCAGTCAATTGCCCAGGCGTTGAAATCTCCTGCGATGGCGACCGATTCACGCTTCCGTACATCCTCCGCCAAGGTGTCCAAGAATAACTCGAACTCCTCGAGCTGTGCACTAGGAGGTGCACAGCAGCTATAGAAGTGAACCCCTCCCACTTTGGCTCTCACAAGCCATGGTTCGGGGGTATTTGGGAGTTGTTGGAACGGAAGTTTACCGCAAGCCCATATCGCTGCTCTGTCCGTTGTGTCATTTACCCAGGACAGGGTGTCGAAGTTTTTGTACTGCTCGCAGATTATGGCTACGTCGCAATCCAATTCCCGCACCCCGCTGTACCAGTAGGTCTTGGGCTGCTTCGCAATGGTTGAGGTTGAGTTGCAGTACTTTCATTTACGGGCTTGTGCTGCTCTCATCGCCTGTTGGTAGATCGGACATTTCCAACTACCCGCAACGTGCCGGCAGTCTGACCTACTATCTTTCTCTTTGCAGAGTAAGCACTTGGCAGGTTGTTGACAAGCCGAGGCATTGTGACCAGCGCCTCCGCATCTGTGACAACAACTGCTTCGGTCAGTCTTGCCTCTGCACGCAGAGATGATTTATCTCGGCAAACAAAGGGAACCAATCAACAAGAAAACAGATATACAAGAACTAAGCAATACATATGCGTACCTATTATCCAATCCTCTTGCTGAATTCTATGACTGACCGACAGACCAGCAAAATTGAGTTTCTTGTGAATGACAGTAGTGACAGTGACATTTCCAATGACTATTAATAATTAAAAAAGGAAAAAAATAAATATCTAACATTACGGTTCCAAAAATTATTACATATATTAACTTATTTTTACCAACAGTTATAATTAACTAATCTCATATAATAGTAAGTTGACTTAGTAATAATTAGCTAGGAGTGAGTTTTCATATTTTTTTTTATTTTAGCATAATCCTGAAGAAGGGAATAATCATTCCCGAGAGCTTGGTTTTAATGTAATAAAGAGTATAGATACAAATCAATATCCCTTAATTACAAAACCCGACACACAAGTAATTTAGACAAAAATAGGAACTAAATACACTAAAATAAGAAGTACAAGTGGTGAAATAAGACAATTTCAGACAAGGTAAAATGAACTTAAGAAGGAGGCGCCCCACTTGAGATTGGGAATATTTTCAAGGTCACGTCTGTCACTTGAGAACCAAGATGACACCGCGCGGGCTCATCCGCACGTGCCATGTTACGTAATCGCCTGGGGGGTAAAGACCTCGGGGGACAGGGGCGTTGACATAGAACGATGGTATGGTGCGTTGGCATAGAACGACGGAACGTTAGTATGGGGCGTATGGCATAGAACGATGACACGGAACGTTGGTATGGGGCGTATGGCATAGAACCATGACACCGAACGTTGGTATGGGACGTTGACGTATGGCAGGGAACGATGGCACGGAACATTGACAGCTGACAGCTAGGCCATAGAGTCAGTGGTACGGAACACGGTTGACAGCTGACGACACACTACAGGCGGGTTGTGACGTAATAGATAAGCAGTTGCCCTCTTGAAGCGCTCTCATTGGTTAAGTGACACGTGCCCAGCCATGGATAGCTCTTATTGGTCAATAGTCATCACGTGATCTGTTCAACAGCGCTAAATTTCAATGATATAGAAAATAAGTTATATACTTATATTACAAATAACCGTCGCAGTCATGTGGAATCGAACCCCAGTCCAACTGTTTTCAACGTGATCACTTATCATATGTGCCAACAAGACCACTGCATAAAAAGATCCTAAAAGTTGATAGCATGTTGAATAAAAACCTGTTTAAGACGCGTAGTAATACTACCAGTCACTGGCACCCGTAGAGATAGTGGTTGGGTCGAGACACGACGTCGACCTTGTCAAAAATTCGATCGAAGTCCGATAGACGACTAATCGTACCAATTCGATCCCTCTGCTGGCGACCGCGCAAAGTTAAAACATCGCATGTGTAGAAGACTGTTACAGCCATGGTCACACAGTCATGGAAGACAGAGACACGTAATAAACAATGTACGGTGTCGTGTCGATAGATGGCGTTGAAAAACATTATATATATATATATATATATATATATATATATATATATATATATATATCTGAACGTTACGGCTCTACTTTCAGAGCCCTGTGTTGTTATAAGCTGATTTACCAGCCTATAGAAATACTGTACGAATCGATTCACCCAAGTATGTGGCTTTCCAAGATCTAGGGATTTTCCTTATCAATAAATATATATATATATATATATATATATATATATATATATATGTCGGAGATAACTAAATAGTTGGTTTCTCAAGTGGCAAAGGTCTAAAGACTATATAGTTTATATTATCAGAAACACGGTATTTATGCTTTCGTACTTTTGTTTGCGATTATTGCGTTTATTATATTTTATTACAAATTTGCCAGCTAGGGACCGGGGGTGATTCATAAATAAGTAATCACCCGGCGAGCTGTTGATTACGTGATAGTCGGTGAGTCAGGTGTTATGATGCACGATGTTTGTGATAAAAATCATATCGAGAATAACAAAGGGAGTTCTGTTCGAACTTTGAGCGAGGTAAGATCGTAGAGGGCTATCGCGTAATCGGGATTTGGCCGCGGTTCCGAGTAGAATACCTTGCGTACCAATTTAGATTAATAATATCATATCGCTACGCCGATCGAACTTATGTTAGGTGGCACCCAAGATAAATTGATCATCAACATTATCTATTGTTCGTATAGTTTGAACCTACAGTGGTAGATCATTATGATGCCTTCGGTCAATTTAGTGTGATTATTATTTGTCGAATAAATGTTTAGCCCACATTTATTCCTTTTTGGATCAAACCCGACATTCCCTCGTGGATTAAAACCCGACATATATATGGAAGATAAGGGATAATTTGCACGTTTACCCTTCATTCAAACAAATTTCTCTGCAACTCGATAAGAAACAGTAAATTGAACAGAGCTGTCTATAGGATTTTGAATGAAAAGAAAGGGATACGAGGAATTAAAGAATGGGTCCAAACGGTTGGATTCTGTTGTTCGTTAATAATCAAGTAGGAGCATTGAAAGGTAGGACGGGGATGTGAAAGAAATTATAGGATAACAGGAATTCAAAGAACAATCCCAATGGTTGGATTTCATTGGTTGTTGGTTTTTGGACTGACAGGTTGAATGATAAGAATGAAAAAACAAGAATTCAAGGAATGGTTCTAAAGGCTGGAATGAAAATTGGAAAGTTAAATGACAAGTACGGGATACCAGTTACTCAAGGAACTGTCCTATTGACTGGATTATATTGCTTGTTTGTAATCAAGTGGGGTATTGGCAAGGTGGAGTGATAAGAACGCGATAATAAAAATGGAAAGATAGGTCCTAGCGAATGGGGTATGTTGGCCGATTTTGATTACGAGGAATAGTAGAAAGGTGAATGGTAATGACAGGAGCAGGAACATGAAAGCAAGTATTAGATACAAGAAATTCAAAATAATGATACCAACGGTTGGATTTTGTTGTGGTGGATAGTTATCATGCCGGAGATTCAAAAGCTGAATAATAATAAGAACGATCCTAATGGCTGGATTCCGTTTGTTATCAATTAGGAGTCTAGAAGGTGGAATGTAAAGAATGGGATAGCAAGAAAGGAACGAATGGTCCTAACGATTTGATTCAGTTGACCATTGGTATTAACGTGGGAGGTTGGAATGTTGACTCATAAGAACGGTATACAGGGAATTCAAGGATCGATTCTAACGGTTGGAGTCTGTTGGTACTAACGTTAGAATCTAGAAGGTTGAATCCAAGAACGGTCCAAAGCGTTCGACTTCGGTGCCTGTTGGTAATCAAGTGGGAGTCTGAAAGGTTAAACGACAAGAATGAAATAGCAGGAATTCAAGGAACGGTCCTAATGCTTGTATTTTGTTGGTTGGTGTCGATTACGAGGGGGAGTAGAATATTGGATGGTAATGGTAGGAGCGTGGATGTGACAGCAGGTATAGGATTTCAGGACTGAAAAAGAAAGCTCCTAATGGTTGGATTTCGGTGGTCGATAGTTATCATATCGGAGATTGGAAGGTTGAATGATAAGAACGATACTAATGTTTGGATTTCGTTGGTTATCACGTAGGAGTCTAGAGGGTTGAATGATAAGAATAGGATACCGGGAATTCAATAGAATGGTTCTAAATACTCGATTCCGTTGCCTGTTGATAATCACATGAGAGTCTAGAAGGTTAAACGACAAGAACGGAACATGAGGAATACAAAAGAATGGTCCTAATGGTTGGATTTCGTTGGTCAGTAGTTATCATATGGGAGATTGGAAGGTTGAATGATAAGAACGATACTAATGGTTGGATTTCGTTGGGTATCACGTAGGAGTCTAGAAGGTTGATTGATACGGATCGGATACCAGGAATTCAATTGAATGGTTCTAACTACTCGATTCCGTTGTCTGTTGATAATCACATGAGAGTCTAGAAGGTTAAACGACAAGAAAGGGATACCAGGAATTCAACGAGCGATCCTGATGCTTGTATTTCGTTGGCAGGTGTTAACTACGAGGCATAGTAGAACCGTGGGTGTAATGGTATTAGCGAGGATGTGAAAGCTGGTATGGGATACTAGAAATTCAAAGAATGGTCCTATTGGGTAGGTATCGTAGAACGGTAACCAAATAGAAAAAATAGGAGTGTTGACGCTTGAGTGATTGGAATGGGATAGGCGGAATCGGACAAACAACCTACTGAACCCTGTTTATTGATCGAGATGGCATAGCTACGTTATGTTGCCGTTGGACGGTAGAAATTATGATGAGAAAACTGAAAGAATTCAAGCGATTGGTTTTAAATATATAACTGATGGGGTCGTTAATTTGTGTAACAATTTTTTTTCTTAGACAGGACTTGGGCACGCTAGGTATTCAATGTGACATTGTGTTTGCGTTAAATCTAGCAAAAACTCTCAGTTACTTTACCTGTACGTCGTTAATCATTGAACAACAATTTCATTTGAAACAAACCTCTCTAATGTGTTTTCCGAGATGTAGGTATTTTTCTCATCAATACCATATATAAGAAGACCAAAAAAATATGTTAGCCCGAGATGTAGGGAAATATACGTCAAAATCTTTGTATACATTGTTACGTACTAAGCAGATGGACTAGTTTCTAGTTTATCTGATTCATACAGTATGGTGTTTGAAATAAATGCATTCCTCATATTACATACATACATAGTGAATACTTCAATATGTTTGCTTTAAATTTGACAACAACGCCTCATCTTAACCATTGGTCTTTAATTTCATTTGAAACAGGCAGCTCGAGTGTGATTTCCCTAGATCTAGGCATTTTTCTCACCAATGTCTTAAGAAGACATTACATATGTTTTCCGTCATTGTTTGTTACGTCACTGGTCATTCTCATTGACTAGTTTAAACCAACCATTTTGTTACACTATAATTCTGTAACTTATTGGTCGAGGAAATCATCTTCAGTGGGGTAAATCACACCAAGCTCCGTTACGTAATAAGCCAACGAACAAACCTCCAGATTATCTACTCGATACCGTATACTATCTGAGATAAATGCATTCCTTTTACCACATATCTGTTGAATACTTCAGTGATTTTGCTTTAAATTTGGCAACAACGCCTCATCACTTTACATCTGAACCATTGGACCACAATTTCATTCGCAACAACCCGCTCGAGTATGGTTTCCCTAGACCCAGGGATTTGTTTTATCAATACATTAAGAAGACATACATGTGTTTTCCGAGATCTAGAGAAATGTATGACATCTGACATAAAGCGCTGTACATATACAGCCCTACTCCAGTTTTTGTGACCTTATCAATCATCATCATCAATCATGACAGGTACGCTATACAGTTGGGTCGGTAGTACAATACGTCAGCTTTCAACGTTCCGTGCCATCATTCTATGATATACGTCAACACCCCATTCGAACCGTTCTATGGTGTACCAGTCAACGTTCCGTCCCCTCGTTCTGTGACATACGTAAACATTGGTCATTGACCATTTTAATTTCCTGACTCTGGTTGGGATGCAGAGAAACTTATTTGAAAGAAAGAATTGATTTAAAGTCCTTACTTGACAATGATTTGAAATGTCCAATGAAAGTGATGGCTGTTGACTTCATAGAAAAGTGGAGGGTGGCTGCATACTAGCAGCCGTTGATGTCAGATATGATATTGTTATATATTTCGTGGGTTCAATTAAAATTTAAAAACTTATTTTTCACTACCACTTTCTAGAACTTTTATTTACATCAAATATATACAACAGCTGATTCAAATATCACAACAACAATTCTACATACAAGCTCTTCGCTGCACTAACTAACTGCCGCGATTATGGGTAGCTCCTTTTAAAACCAGCATCGAAAACTCTCGTACAATCATTCTCAGTTCTACAGCTGCCGAGCCATTTTGAGATTAATTTTTTGTCCTAAAAGCGATCGATGTCGTACTGGAATGAAACCAGGGCCGGCTTAGGGAAATTTCGTTACACCACCCCCCTTTAATTCTGATCGTCCCGGTCAGAAACATTCTCTCCATGGTAGGGAGCGAGTCGATCTCAATGGACCACCTTCAACTTAGCCCTGGGGTTTCGACAGATCCGGTAGACGACGTCATTAATCCTCTTGACCACCTCGTATGGACCATCCCAGGCGGGTGTAAGCTTTGACTTTGACTTTGACTTTGGGGATTTACCCTTGCTCCGTTGGGGGTTGTACAGCCAGACTTGCCCCTCTCTTGGAACCCGACTGAATTGGCCTTGAGGTCGTACCGACTCTTCAACCGGTCACTGGTGGCCAACATCTGCGTTCGGGTTAATTCCTGTTTTACCAGCATGTTATGTCGGAGCTGGTAGGCATAATCGTCGATGTCTTGGGAAGGTTCGTCGATGGAGCCAAAAGCCAAATCGCAGGGTAATCGCAGCTCCTTTCCGAATAGGATCCTGGCTGGAGTCGGGCCTGTACTATTATGTACAGCAGAGCGATATGCCAACAGGAATAGGGGAATATGCTCATCCCAATCACGCTGGGTATTGCTGACGACCTTGGAAAGGCGTTGTTCTGAGGTCCTGTTGAATCTTTCCACCATTCCGTCTGACTGTGGGTGTAATGGTGTTGTTCTCGTTTTCCTGATCCCCTACATCGTGCAGAACTTCTAGAATACATTCGATTCGAAGTTACGCCCCTGGTCTGAATGTAGTTCCATCGGGACGCCAAACTTGCTGAATAGTTGTTCTACTAGCACCGTCGCTACCGTGGTTGCCTCTTGGTTGGGTATCGCTCATGCCTCAGGCCATTTGCTGAAATAATCCATTGCGAACAGAATGTATTTATTCCCCCTCTCAGACTCGGGAAACGGACCGGCGACATCGATGGCAATTCTCTCAAATGGGACGCCCACATTGTACTGCTGCATTCTGCCCTTGGTCCGGGTCTTCGGGCCCTTACTGGCTGCACAGGTGTCACATTTCCGGCACCAAGCTCTGACGTCTCTGAAGTAATTCACCCAGTATTATCGCTGGCGAAATTTGTCTAGGGTTTTGTTCATGCCCAGATGGCCCCCGGTAATCCCATCATGTACTTCGGTCAGGATGGCTGGTAACTTTTTCTTAGGAACTACCAGTTGAGACATAGTTTTTTGGCCATCGGTGCTTTTCTAAATTCGCTTGAGCATTCCATTCTCTACTCTTAGAGAGTCCCTTTGGGCCCATAACGATTTCAGCACGCCCGAGTATCTAGCTACCTCGTCCCATCGTGGCCTGGGTGCCCCTCTCGTTTTGAGTGACAAGATTGGTTTGATGTATGGAACAGCAATTTGGTCCAGGGTTTTCTGGACAGGGTATCGGCATTATTGTGCAAACGGCCGGCACGGTGTTCCACCTTGAAATCGTATTACTGTAGTTTCTCCATCCACCTGGCCAGTTGTCCTTCCGGTGTCTTCATGTCCAGCACCCATTTGAGGGCAACATGATTAAGAAATGACGACCATAGAGGTATTTGTGGAAATGGTCTAGAGCCCTTATTATTGCCAGAAGTTCTTTTCTGGTGACCCAATAATTTCTTTCCGGTTTCGAGAAACCACGGCTGTAGTACTCGATCACCCTCTCTTCACGATCTTGCACCTGGGATTGAAAGGCTAGGATTCCAACGGAAGGTCTCTTTCTCAGTGGTCTGCCGATGTAGAGGTGCGGCAATGGTAGCAAATTCCTCAACAAATCGCCTGTAGTAGGAACAGAGAGCCAAAAAGCTTCGGAGTTCATGCGTTGTCTCTTGGGACTGGCCAATCACGGATGGCTTCTATCTTGTCCTCGTTGGTGCGGATTCCTGACTCGGAAACGACGTGGCCCAAAAACTTATTTTGGTTGGCATTATTAATTATGGAGAATACTTCGTCCAGGTTCTTCAGATGGTTGTCGAATGTCTGACCCATAACTAGAATGTCGTTGAGGTATACTAAGCACGTCCTCCATGTTAACCCGCTCAGTACATACTCCACTAGCCTCTCAAATGTAGCGGGTGCATTACATAACCCAAAGAGCATGACCGTGAACGGAAACAGCCCTTTACTGGTGGAGAACGCTGTCTTCTCTCTGTCGTTTGCGTGTAGATCAACGTTCCAATATCCACTTTTTAGGTCTAGTATGGAGAACCAACGGGAGCCTGCTAGTGTGGTCAGAGTGTCATCGATTCGGGGTAGTGGATAGCTGTCCAAGATATCTCTTGACCATTGGCAATTCTGATGTCGTGGTTGGACAAATTCATGATTCTAATTGGTATATCTCGTCCGGTTTTAACTATAGCCCGTCCAACTAAGTAGTCATCAGCTGAGTGTACAGGCTCCACCATTCCAACGCAGCTCCCAGGATTGCTGTCTAGCTGCCAATGAATAATCTGTTCCGTTCGACCAGGAATTCTGGCTGGAGATTTTGCTCAATTTTTATGGAGGTCGATGAGCTGTTAATGGGTCGTGTTAATACAAATTGCTCATTTAGGAATCGAAGAACATCATATTTCGGGTCGAACATAAATCCATGCTGGCTGATTAGGTCCATACCCAGTATACAATCGTCCTCAATATTCGCTACGAGGACCCTATGCCCGATCATTTTGTCCTCTATCTGTAGCACGACATCTGCCTCACCCTGTATTGACATGGACTCGCCGGTGACTGTTCTTAGCTGGATGTTCCTGTTAACTGGCCTAATTTCTGATGTTCTCAAAACTCTGGACTTGGCAATGGACACAGTGGCTCCGGTGTCGATGGTGATGGTAATTGCTCGGCCATTGATGGTGCCCCTGATGACTAGCCTGCTGCTATCTCTGCAAAATCCCCGAATGGATAGTGTTTTGGGGGCTGATGGACGGTCAGTCAGCATTCGCCCCCTTATGCTGACTGGCTGACAGTCCCTGGACATATGGCTGTTTTGTTGGTTACCCCTGGTCGGTGATCGTTCAGGTAGCCTTACTCTGCAGCGGTGTTGGAAGTGCCCTGTCCGTCCACAACGGTAAAATGCTGTTTTGGTATCAGTTCTCTGTGACTCTGCTATATAGTTCGTTCATACCAGCCAACACTGCTTGAAGTGGTGACTCTGGCTCTTCCTGGTTGGAGGAAACTGCTCGGACCCTCGGCTTGGACATGTTCATGACGGCCTCTACTTCCAAAGCCCGAAGTAGAGCCTCATTACTCTTCTTGGCGCCTCTCAGTCTTAAATTTCTTTGCACTTCCACATCTCTGATGCTGTTTCGTTTCCTCTGGCAGGTCTGGGTAGGACAAGTGAACTAACCGTTTAATCTGTGCTTTGAATTCTTGGAGGCTTTCACCCGGATTTTTGCGTTTTTCCACTCAGTTGGACTTGGTATACCTGGCTCAAGGATTGATTGTCGTAGCGTTTGTCTAGGATAGCGATGATCTTCTCGAAATTGCCTTGTTCATCGAGTGGAATGCTTTGGAGGAGTTCTAAGGCCAGTCCTCTTAAGGAAATTACAAGAAGGTAGATTTATCTTGGTTATCCCATCCATTAGCTGTAGCCACTCTTTCAAATTGCTGTTTATACATGGGCCAAGATGAGCTGCCATCAAATGCGAGTGGTTTACTAACGGAAGTTTTGGTACTCACGGTGTTCTGGTATTTTCCTCGCTGTAATGGATTTTTTAAATTTCTGTTTCTACCTTGTTTTGGATAGCACTGATTTTATCTTGTACTTCACTTACTTCACTTTATACCGTGTTTTTAATGGAACTGATTTCAAATTTCACCTGGCTCTGAATGGAATCGATGTCAAATACTTTGATTTCAAGCGTCTCCACATTACTTTTTACGATCTTTATGTCGTCGTTTATTTCTTTTATGTCGGATTCAACTATTTGCATTATTTCATCAACTGTTTCATTAACTTGCGATACTATTTGGATTAGTTGTTCAAAGTGCAGTTGTCTTTTTTCTTCAGTTACTTTCAAATCATTTTGTCGTTTTAATTCAATTTGATCTTGTTTTTCTTCAAATATTTTAAAATCATTTTGTCTTGTTAATTCAAACTTCAAAAATAACCCGTCAATTAAATTCTGTTGTTCACTTTTCATCGTAGTGACACGATTTTCTAATTCTATTTTACGTTTTCCATGAATAGATTTTACTAACCTTTGTTGAATTTCTTCTTGATGTTTCTCCTTCTTATCAAGTTTTTCCAGAATCTTGACTATTTTTTCGTCTAGTCCTTCCGTAACCTGCTTGACTATTTTTTTGGTAGCTTCGGCCATTTTTTCCATGCTACGGGTTTCCATAAATCAAATTACGATTTTAACTGCACTTAATCCTGCACTTGTGATCACCATCTGAGTAACGTCACCGGGCTTGGTGTGATTCACCTCACTGAAGATGTTTCCTCGACCAATGCGTTACAGAATTGTAGTGAAACATAATGGTTGGTTTGAATTAGTCAATGAGAATGATGACCAGTGACGTCACAAACAATGACGGAAAACATATGTATGTCTTTTTATGACATTGGTGAGAAAAATCCCTAGATCTAGGGAAATCACACTCGAACTGCCTGTTTCAAAAGAAATTAGGGAAAAAGATTAGGCGTTGTTGTCAAATTAAAGAAAACACATTGAAGTATTCACTATGTATGTATGTAGTATGAGGAATGCATTTATTTCAAACACTATAATGTATGAATCAGATAAACTTGAAACTAGTCCGTCTCTTGTTACGTAACAATGATTGGTATGCCAAGACTTTGATGTCTGATTGTCGTATATTTCCCTACATCTCGGAATAACAAACGTTGGTCTTCTTAAATATGGTATTGATGAGAAAAATACCTAGATCTCGGAAAACACACTAGAGGGGTTTTCTCATAATAATTTCTACCGCCTAACGGCAACATAACGTAGCTATGCTATCTCGTTCAATCAAACAGGGTCCAGTAGGTTGCTTGTCCGATTCCCCCATCCCGTTCCAATCACTCAAGCGCCAAAACTCCTATTCGTTCTATTTGGTTACCGTTCTACGATACCTACACATTAGGACCATTATTTGAATTTCTAGTATCCCATACCAGCTTTTACATCCTCGCTAATACCATTACACCCACGGTTCTACTATGCCTCGTAATTAACACCTGCCAATGAAATACAAGCATTAGGACCTCTCGTTGAATTCCTGGTGTCCCGTTCTTGTCTTTTAACCTTCTAAACTCTCATGCGATTATCAACAGACAACGGAAACGAGTAGTAAGAACCATTCTATTAAATTACTGTATCCAATTCTTATCATTCAACCTTCTAGACTCCTACGTGATAACCAACGAAATCCAACCATTAGTATCGTTCTTATCATTCAACCTTCCAATCTCCCATATGATAACTACGGTCTTTTGAATTTCTTGTATCTAATACTTGCTTTCACGTTTCCGCTCCTGTCATTACCATCCACCTTTCTACTATTCCTTGTAAAGAACATCGACCAACATACCCCATTCGCTAGGACCATTCATTCCTTTTCTATTATCCCGTTCTTGTCACTCAACCGTCCAATACCCCACTTGATTACAAACAAGCAACATACTCCAGCCTATAAGACAGTTCCTTTACTGGTATCCCGTACTTGTCATTTATCTTTCTAATTTTCATTTCAGCCTTTAGAACCATTCCTTGAATTCTTGTTTTTTCATTCTTACCATTCAACCTGTCAGTCCAAAAACCAACAACCAATGAAATCCAACCATTGGGATTGTTCCTTGAATTCCTGTTATCCTATACTTTCTTTCACGTCCTCGTCCTACCATTATCACCCACCTATCTGCTATCCCTCGAAATCAAAATCGACCCACATAGTCTAGTACATTCTCACTATCCCGCTCCTGTTATTCATCCTTTCAATGCACCCACTTGATTGTCAACAGACAACAGAATCCAACCGTTTGGACCAATCCTTTAATTCCTCGTATCCCGTTCTTGTAATTCAAAATCCTATAGACAGCTCCTTTCAATTTACTCTTTCTTATAGAGCTGCAGAGAAACTTGTGTAAATGTGCAAATTATACCTTATATCCCATATATATATATATATATATATATATATATATATATATATATATATATATATATTGTTTTAAAGTTTTCGCGGGCACTAAATGTTTTAGGTTTTTAGTTATTCTCGTAGCCTTCTGCTTTCGCTTCTAGTTACTCGAATACTAAGATTTTCAGAAGCGCTCGCGCTGTTACAAAGTCGCGGCTGCATGTGATTGGCCCTGGGCGCTCAGTGGGCACGCCTCCCGCCTGCTGATTTGTTATTTCCGATTGAGTTGTTATTGGACGGGTCCGGGCCGGTACGGTGTTTAATAGAATTTTCCAACAATTCGATAAGTTCTGAATTTCATTGCGTGCGTTTAGACTGTGAGGCCTCTTCGCTACTTCAATTGCCTCTCTTACGAGTCTTGATTTCGGGTCTTCTATATTTGCCATTACTCTGGTGTTCTCAAAGTCTATTCGGTGTGACATCGAGGTGGGGTGTTCCGCAATGGATGTTGTTTTTCCTGCTTTCTTACAGCGTTCTGGTGTTCATCACGTCTAGCTTGAATTCTTCTATTAGTTTGCCCCACATAGGTTTTATGACAGTCTGTACATGGAATCTCGTACACTCCCTGTTGTTCTAAAGGGATCCTCGTCTTCGGAGTCCAGTTTATGGTTGCGATATGTGGATGATACATTTGTGATTTGGCCTCATGGGAGGGAACACCTCAATACTTTTTTAGACCACTTTAATGGCATCCATCACAAAAAAAAATACCATGGAGGTTGAAGCCAACAATCAACTGCCATTCCTTGACGTTCTCATAAATAGAAAGGAAGATGGAACCCTTGGCCATACAGTATATAGGAAAGCATTCTAAGAATTCTTAGAATTCAGGTACTTAGGATTTACCCTTTGTACTAACTACTTAAGTAATAGTGGTAGGTATAAATTAGAGAAAATTGTAATTTCGATTTAGTTTGGTTTACTCCTTGAAGATGACAACTTAGAGTTGTTGAAATGGCGTTGAGTGTTTAAAATAAAGGTTTGGTGTTAGGGTGCAAAACTGTGTTTTACATTTCATATTCTTTGTTAGATGTTTGTCTGTCCTTGTTTGGTAAAGGCTGTCCTTGTCTTGACTGTATGAGGGTGTGCTAACCCAGCGAGATCCTCCCATTAAGTGTACACATTAGAAGGGATGGCGGCACTTGAGTGTTGTGAAAATTCTCAAGCTGACGTCCGTCACTTGATTACAAGATGATACCGCTCGTGCTCTTCCGCACGTGCCATGGCCTGGGGTTAATTACCTTGAATGACAGGGGCGTTGACACGGAACGATAGGGCGTTGGCATAGAACGACGGAACGTTTGCATGGGGCGTATGGCATAGAAAAACAGAACAATGACAGCTGACAGGTAGGCCATAGAGTTGGGGCGTCGACGTATGGCACGGAACGTTAGTATGGGGCGTTGACGTATGGTATAGAACGATGGCACGGAACATTGACAGCTGACAGGTAGGCCATAGAGTCAGAGGTACGGAACACGGTTGACAGCGGACGTATTGTACTACAGGCGGGCTATGACGTAATAGATAAGCAGTTAACCCTTGAGGCGCCCTCATTGGTTAATTACCACTTGCTCAGTCATACCAAGCTCTCACTGGTCAATAGTCACCACGTGATCTGTTCAATCGCGCCCAATTTCAATGATCTACAAAATAATTTATACATTTATATTACAAAACCGACGCAGTCCATCGGTTTCCAATGTAAGCACTTAGCATATGTGCCAACAAAACCACTGCATTTAAATATTCTAAACGTTAATAGTAAGTTGAATAAAAACCCGTTTAAGACGCGTTGTAATATCAGTCACAGGTAAGGTAGTGAGATAGCTGTTGGGTGGAGACACGACGTCCTTGTCAAAAAAAATCGCAGCCGGCTTAAAGCCTGCAAGTTCGATTTCTCTGTGGTTGGTAGCGAGACGCTCCCTCTGTTGGCGACCGGACAAAGGTCAAAACAGCGTGAGTGTAGAAGACTGTCGTCATACAGCGATGGTTGACATGTCGACAGATGGCGTTCAAAAACATTATATATATATATATATATATATATATATATATATACATGGTGTTGCGGAATAGATATCCCATAAACAGAATGTAAAAAAGTAAAGGGGGTGTGCACAATGGCAAAGTTGTTTATTAAACGTGTGAAGATAAATTCGGTATAATAGATGCAGGATAAAAGATGTGTGTCATTGGGATAATAGATGCGGAAATTCTGGGAGCCGATGTGTGGCATACGGGAAATTAGATACAGGAATTCTGGAAAGTAAATGTATGAATTCTGGAAATTAGATGTAGGACTTCCGGGAGTTAATATGTGGCATACGGGAATAAAGTATTAGGTGTATAAATGAAACACCAATCAGTGTGTTGGGATACATAAGACCGACGGCAGAAGTCTACCAATAGAGAAAGAGACATAGAGAGAGAGAGAGAGAGAGAGAGATGGGAGGTGTACACTTAATGGGAAGATATCGCTGGGTTAGCCCACCCTCATACAAGTCAGACAAGGACAGCCTTGGCTAAACAAGGATAGACAAACAGCTAACAAAGAATAATAAATTAAAACTACTGACAAACAATAAGCTGGAAATAGGAGTGCCTAAACGAGAATGCTAGAAACGGAATATCGGGAAACGGTATATTGGGAACAGGAATGATGGAAGTGGCATGGCGGGAAAAAGGATGTTGGATGTTGTATGTATGTTAGACATGCGCAGTCATATTGTGCGGGTGATAGAAATGTGCGATGATGTTGTGTGAGCGTTAGACATGCGCAATGAAGTTGTATGTATGTTAGACATGCGCAGTGAGGTTGTATGGATGATAGACATGCGCTGTGATGTTGTATGAGTGTTAGACATGCGCAATGATGTTGTGTGAGTGTTAGACATGTGCAGTGATGTTGCGTGAGTGTTAGACATGCGCAGTGATGTTGCATCAGTGTTAGACATGCGCAGTGAAATTAGGCATGAGCAGTGAGGTTGTGTGGGTGGTAGGCATGCGCAGTGAAGTTGTATTATCGATAGACATGCGCAGTGATGTTGTATGAGTGTTAGACATGCGCAGTGATGTTCCATGAGCGTTACACATGCGCAATGATGTATGGATGAAGGACATGCGCTATGATGTTGTGGGTGTGATAGACATGTGCGGTGATGTTGTATGAGTATTTGACATGCGTTGTGTTGTATGATGCGTAAGTTTGCTTTACATAATTTGACAACAACACCCCAGCTCTTACTTTTTGTTTTAACTATTGAACGCTGTGATTTCATACAAATCACGTCTCTCTCCAGAATGGTTTTCCGCGCTCTATGGATTTTTCTCATCTACGCAAGAAGGGGTTATAAATATGTTTGTTCTTGCAGATTAGGGAGATATATGAGAATCTGACGTTACGGCCCTACATACAGAGCCCTATGTTGTCACAAGCTGATGTACCTGCCTATAGAAATCTAGGAAACCTGATGCAAGCATTAAGCATACAAAGTTTGAAATCAAAATTCTAAAATATACCCAAATTTCAATGTTACCTATCTGATTCAACATTACCGCTATAGGTGGTATCAACCTTTGCAACTGTTGTCTGTGACGTCATAGAAAAGTGAAAGAGGGCTGCAGACGTCACCAGTTCTCACTCTTACTGTTCATTTCAAACCATTGACAAGTAAATAATTTGATTCAAATTTGATGCTCTAACAGTCTTATGGTGCGATGAAAATACTATAGGAATCAATTCACTTGAGTATGTGGCTTTCCAAGATCTATGGAGCTGCCTCATCATTGGTATATATGGGATATAAGGGGTAATTTGCACATTTACCCTTCATTCAAACAAGTTTTTCTGTAAATTGAAAGGAACTGTCTATAGGACTTTTAATGACAAGAACGGAATACGTGGAATTAAAGGATCGGTTTAAACGGTTGGATTCTGTTGTTCGTTAATAATCAAATGGGGGTATTGAAAGGATGAATGACAGGAGCGGAATAGTGAGAATGGACTAGACTATGTTGGTCGATGTTGATTGCGAGGGATATGAGATATATGGGTGATAATGGTAGGACGGGGACGTGAAAGAAAGTATAGGATAACAGGAATTTAAGGAACAATCCCAATGGTTGAATTTTATTGGTTGTTGGTTATTGGACTGACAGATTGAATGGTAAGAATGAAAACCCAAGAATTCAGGGAATGGTTCAAACGGCTGGAATGAAAATTGGAAAGTTAAATGACAAGTACGGGAAACAAGTTACGCAATGTACTGTCATTTTGGCTGGATTATGTTGCTTGTTTATAATCAAGTGGGTTATTGGAAGGTTGAGTGACAAGAACGGGATAATAAAAATGACACGAATAGTCCTAGCGAATGGGGTGTGTTGGACGATGTTGATTACGAGGAATGGCAGAAAGGTCGATGGTAATGACAGGAACGGGAAATTCACAAGAATGATGCTAATGTAACGATCCTAATGGTTGGATTTCGTTGGTTATCACGTATGAGTATAGAAGTTGGAATATAAAGAATTGGATAGCAAGAAAGGAATGAACGGTTCTAACGGATTGAGTCAGTTGTCCATTGGTTATCACGCGATAGGTTGTGGAATATTGACTCATTAGAACTGTATACAGGGAATTCAAGGATCGATTCTAGCTGTTGGATTCCGTTGTCTGTTGGTACTAACGTGAGAATCTAGAAGGTTGAATGCCAAGAGTGGTTCAAAGCGTTCGATTTCGTTGCCTGTTGGTAATCACGTGGGAGTCTGAAAGATTAAACGACAAGACTGCAGTAGCAGGAATTCAAGGAACGGTCCTAATGCTTGTATTTTGTTGGCTGGTGTCGATTACAAGGGGCAATAGAATAGTTGATGGTAATGGTAGGAGCTTGGCTCTGAAAGCAGGTATAGGACCTCAGGATTGCAAAAGAATGATCCTAATGATTGGATTTCGTTGATCTGTAGTTATCATATGGGAAGGTTGAATGATAAGACCGATACTAATGGTTCGATTTCGTTGGTTATCACGTAGGAGTCTAGAAGGTTGAATGATAAGAATTGGAAACCAGGAATTCAATAGAGTGGTTCTAACTACTCGATTCCGCTGTCTGTTGATAATCACCTAAGAGTCTAGAAAGATAAACGACAAGAACGGAACATGAGGAATACAAAATAATGGTACTAATGGTTGGATTTCGTTGGTCGGTACTCATCATATGAGAGTTTGGAAGGTTGAATGATAAAACCAGGAATTCAATAAAATGGTTCTAACTACTCGATTCCAGTGTTTGTTGATAATCACATGAAAGTCTGGAAGGTTAAACGACAAGAACAGGATATCAGGATGTCAACCAGCGGTCCTAATGCTTGTATTTTGTTGACAGGTGTTAATTATGCATAGTAGAACCGTGGGTGCCAATGGTAAGAGCTGGAGATGTGAAAGCATGTTTAGGACATCAGGAATTCAAAGAACGGTCCTATTGGGTAGGTATCGTAAAACGGTAACGAAATAGAACAAATAGTTTTTGAAGCTTGAATGATTGGAACCGGATAGCGGAAATCGGACAAACAACCTACTGGACCCTGTTTGATTGATCGAGATGGCATAGCTACGTTATGTTGCCGTTGATGAGAAAGCTGAACGAACTCAAGCGACTGGTTTTAAATATACAACTGATAGGGTCGTAAATTTTTTTCTTACACAGGAGTTGAGCATGCTAGGTACTCAATGTGTCACTGTGTTTACTTTAAATCTAGCAAAAACTCTCAGTTACTTTACTTCAAAGTCATTAATCATTGAACAACAATTTCATTTGAAGCGAACCTCTCTAGTGTATTTTCCGAGATCTAGGTATTTTTCTCATTAATACCATATATAAGAAGATCAACATGTGTTATTCCGAGATGTAGGGAAATATACTACAATCAGACGTCAAAGTCAAACATTGTTACGTAACATGCAGACGGAATAGTTTCTGGTTTATCTGATTCATACAGTATAGTATTTGGAATAAATGCATATCATACCACATACACATATAGTGAATACTTCAAGGTGTTTGCTTTAAATTTGACAACATCGCCCCATCTTAACCATTGGTCCCTAATTTCATTTGAAACAGACAGCTCGAATGAGATTTCCCTAGATTTAGGGATTTTTCTCATCAATATCATAAGAAGACATACATATGTTTTCCGTCATTGTTTGTGACGTCACTGGTCATCATTCTCATTGATTAGTTCAAACCAACCATTATCTTACACTGTAATTCTGTAACGCATTGTTCGAGGAAAACATCTTCAGCGGGTTGGATCACACCAAGGCCTGGTACTTAATAAGCCAACGAACTAACCTTCAGATTATCTACTCCATACCGTATACTGTCTGAAATAAATGCATTCCTTTTACCACATATATGTTGAATACTTCAGTGAGTTTGCTTTAAAATTGGCAACAACGCCACATTGCTTTACATCTTAACCATTGTACCACAATTTCATTCGCAACAACCCTCTCGAGTATGGTTTCCCTACACCCAGGAATTTGTCTCTTCAATACAATAAGAAGACATACATGTGTTTTCCGAGATCTAGGGAAATATATGTCATCTGACATCAACCGCTGTACATATACAGCTCCACTCCAGTGTTTGTGACCTCATTGGTCATCACTGTCTTTGCCCAGTTCAAATCAATCATTATGTTACTCTATAAATCTGTAATGCATTGGTTGAATTCGAAGAGAAAATTATATTTCTGAAAATACTGGTAATATAAAATGTATGTAACTGTGGAAGCTCCATCAATCTATCCATATATTTTCATATTTTAATTTATTTAGAAATTAAGATTTTGTATTTGATGTGTGTGCATGTGACTGAAGGGTAATGGGAGAGATATATTGTAGGCGTTTCAAACCCTTTTTTTTAGTTAGCATGTTATCTATAGACAGCGGTTTCGGCAGACCAATGAGAGTGTGACATTTCGAATGAATTCCATGTAGTGTATGACGTTAAACGTCAATGCTGGTTCGCCGTCCCTTGCATGTATTGGAGATCTTTCTTCACCTTAGCAGGAATCATCTCTCCCTTCGGACGCCTATACGCTGTCAGGTGTAAATTTTTTGTCTCACATTTGCGGTCCTGTTTTCTATGCAAACTTCACAGAATAATTTTTAATTGTATGTGCATTTGCCATATGACGATATGTATCTGTTTTATTCATAACTTTTCCACACTTCTCGCATAGTAATTTTCATCGATCATATACAAATTGCTATTTTTTGAAATCTTCATAACTATCACAAGAGCTCACGTTGTAAAAGTATCCATTGGCCTGCATTTTCACCACGCATTATATAGCATCGGTCGCAAAGCTGACGTTCTGTATTTGGAAACCCGCTGTGACAACTTTTACATACACTTTCCATATCTGGATAATGTAACAGTATATCGTAGATTGATGGAGTTTCTACAGTTACATACATTTTATATTACCAGTATTTTCAGAAATATCATTTTCTCTTCGAATTCAACCAATGCATTACAGATTTATAGAGTAACATAATGATTGATTTGAACTGGCCAGTGAGAGTGACGTCTGATGAGGTCACAAACACCGGAGTGGAGCTGTATATGTACAGCGGTTGATGTCAGGTATCATATTTCCCTAGATCTCGGAAAATACATGTATGTCATCTTATTCTATTGATGAAACCAATCCCTGTGTCTAGTGAAACCATACTCGAGCGGGTTGTTGCGGATGAAATTGTGGTCAAATAGTTAAGATGTAAACTGATGTGGCGTTGATGCCAAATTTAAAGTAAACTCACTGAAATATTGAACATATATTTGGTAAAAGGAATGCATTTATTTCAAACAGTATACGGTATGGAGTAGATAATCTGGAGGTTAGTTCGTTGACTTATTACGTAACGGGCGTTGGTGTGATCCAACCCACTAAAGATGTTTTCCTCGACCAATGCGTTACAGAATTACAGTGTAAAATAATGGTTGGTTTGAACTAATCAATGAGAATGATGACCAGTGACGTCACAAACAATGACGCAAAAGATATGTATGTCTTCTTATGATATTTTTCAAATTAAATTAGGGACCCATGCTTAAGATGGGGCGATGTTGTCAAATTTAAAGCAAACACATTGAAGTATTCACTATGTGTGTATGTGGTATGAGGAATGTATTTATTTCAAACACTATACTGTATGAATCAGATAAACCAGAAACTAGTCCATCTGCATGTTACGTAACAATGTTTGGTATACCACGACTTTGACGTCTGATTGTCGTATATTTCCCTATATCTCGGAATAACACATGTTGACCTTCTTATATTTGGTATTAATGAGAAAAATACCTAGATCTCGGAAAAACACACTAGAGAGGTTCGGTTCAAATAAAAATGTTGTTCAATTATTAACGACGTTGAAGTAAAGTAACTGAGAGTTTTTGTTAGATTTAAAGTAAACACAGTGGCACATTGAGTACCTAGCGTGCATAAGTCCTGTCTAAGAAAAAAATTAAAGTCGCTTGAGTTCCTTCAGCTTTTGCATGATAATTTCTACTGTCCAACTGCAACATCATTCAAGCTTCAAAAATCCTATTCGTTCTATTTCGTTACCGTTCTACGATACCTACCAATTAAGACCGTTCTTTGAATTCCCGATGTCCTAAACATGCTTTCACATCCCCAGCTCTTACCATTGCCACCCACGGTTCTACTATGCGTAATTAACACCTGTCAAAAAATACAAGCATTAGGACCGCTCATTGAGTTCCTGATATCCCGTTCATGTCATTTAATCTTCCAGACTTTTATGTGATTAACAACAGACACCGGAATTGAGTGGTTAGAACCATTCTATTGAATTCCTGGATTTTATCATTCAACCTTCCAATCTCCCTTATGATGACTACCGACCAACGAAATCCAACCATTAGTACCATTCTTTTGCATTCCTGATGTTCCGTTCTTGTCGTTTATCCTTCTAGACTCTCATGTGATTATCAACATACAACGGAATCAAGTAGTTAGAACCATTCTATTGAATTCCAGGTATTCAATTCTTAACATTCAACCTTCTAGACTCCTACGTGATAATCCAACCATTAGTATCGGTCTTATCATTAACTTTCTCATCTCCCATATGATAACTACCGATCAACGAAATCCAATCATTAGGATCATTCTTTTGCAATCCTGATGTCTTATATCTGCTTTCAGATCCAAGCTCCTACCATGACCATCGACTATTCTACTGCCCCTTGTAACCGACACCAGCCAACAAAATACAAGCATTAGGACCGTTCCTTGAATTCCTGCTACTGCAGTCTTGTCGTTTAACTTTTCACACTCCCACGTGATTAACAACAGGCAACGAAATCGAATGCTTTGGACCATTCTTGGTATTCAACCTTCTAGATTCTCACGTTAGTACCAACAGACAACGGAATCCAACCGTTAGAATCGATCCTTGAATTCCCTGTATACCGTTCTTATGATTCAATATTCCAACCTCTCGCGTGATAACCAATGGACAACTGAATCAAACCGTTAGAACCGTACATTTCTTTCTTGCTATCCAATTCTTTACATTCTACCTTCTGGACTCATGAGTGATAACCAACGAGATCCAACCATTAGGATCGTTACATTAGCATCATTCTTTTGAATTTCCCGCTCCTGTTATTACCATCGACCTTTTTATCATTCCTCGTAAACAACATCGTCCAGCTTACCTATTCGCTAGGACTATTCATTCCATTTTTATTATCCCGTTCTTGTCACTCAACCTTCCAATACCCCACTTAATTACAAACTAGCAAAATAATCCAACCTTGAGTAACTGGTATCCTGTACTGTTATCCTATACTTTCTTTCACATCCCCGTCCACCCATATATCTGCTATCGCTCTTAATCAACATCAACCAACATAGTCTAGTCCATTCTCACTATCCCGCTCCTGTCATTCATCCTTTCAATACCCCCATTTGATTATTAACGGACAACAGAATCAAAGCGTTTGGACCGATCCTTTAATTCCTCGTATCCCGTTCTTGCCATTCAAAATCCTATAGACAGCTCCTTTCAATTTACCGTTTCTTATAGAGGTACAGAAAAACTTGTTTGAATAAGAGTAAACGTGCAAATTACTCCTTATATCCCATATATACCAATGATGAGGCAGCTCCATAGATCTTGGAAAGACACATACTTGAGTGAATTGATTCGTATGGTATTTTCATCGCACCATAAGACTGTTGAAACATCAAATTTGAATCAAACTATTGATTTGACAATGGTTTAAAATGACCAGTGAGAGTGAGGACTGGTGTCGTCACAATCACGGAAGTGGAGGGGTGCTCGTATGCAGCCACCTTTCACGTTTCTATGACGTCACGGACAACAGTTGCGAAGGTTGGTACCTATAGCGGTAATGTTGAATCAGATAGGTAACATTGAAATGTTGGTATATTTCCGAATTTTGGTTTCAAACTTTGTATGCTTAATGCTCGGATCAGGTCTCTTATATTTCTATAGAGAGGTACATCAGCTTGTGTAAGTAGGGCCGTAACGTCAGATTCTCATATATCTCCCTAAGCTGCAACAACAAACATATTTATAACCTTTTCTTGCGTAGATGAGAAACATTCATAGATATCGGAAAAGCATTCTTGAGAGGGACGTGGTTTGTATGAAATCACAGCGTGCAATAGTTAAGACAAAAGTAAGAGCTGGGGTGTTGTTGACAAATTATGTAAAGCAAACTCACGCAACATACAATACACAACGCATGTCAAAAACTTATACAACATTACCGCGCATGTCTAACACACCCACAACATCATTGCGCATGTCTATCATCCATACAACATAACTGTGCATGTCTAATAGATATACAACATCATTGCACATGTCTAAGACTCATACAACATCATTGCCCATGTCTACCGCTCATAGAACCTCATTGCGCATGTCTAACACTCATACAACATGTCTATCAACCACACAACCTCACTGCGCATGCCTAAATTCACTGCGTATGCAACAGCACTGCGCATGTCTAACACTCACGCAACATCATTGCACATGTCTAACACTCACACAACATCATTGCGCATGTCTAACATCACTGCGCGTGTCTAACATTCATGTAACATCACTGCGCATGTCTAACATTCATACAACATCACAGCTCATGTCTATCATCCATACAACCTCACTGCGCATGTCTAACATAAATACAACTTCATTGCGCATGTCTAACGCTCACACAACATCATCGCACATGTCTAACACCCGCACAATATGACTGCGCCATGTCTAACATACATACAACATCCTGCATTCCTTTTCCCGCCATGCCACTTCCATCATTCCCGTTCCCAATATTCTGTTTCTCGATATTCCGTTTCTAGCATTCCAGCTTAAGCACTCCCATTTCCAGCTTATCGTTCGTCAGTAGTTTTAATTTCTTATTCTTTGTTAGCTGTTTGTCTATCCTTGTTTAGCCAAGGCTGTCCTGACTTGTATGAGGGTGGGCTAGTCCTTCTCTCTCTTTATTGGTGGACTCCTGTCGTCGGTCTTATGTATCCCAACACACTGATTGAAGTTTAATTTATACACCAAATACTTTATTCCCGTAAGCCGCATATCAACTCCTGGAAGTCCTACATCTAAATTCCAGAATTCCTGCATCTAATTTCCCGCATGCCACACATCATCGGCATTTCCCAAACAACTTTGCCATTGTTTATATATATATATATATATATATATATATATATATATTTGTTTTTAAGTTTTCGCGGGCACTAAATGTTTTAGGTGGTTTCCGGGAATTCATCCGCGTAGTTGATAACTGATCCCTGCCGGGATCGATGGTAAAATGACGACGTTTCGGCAGAGTCACATCTGCCCTCTTCAGGTCGGTTCGCATAATTTTTCTTCTGAGAAAGCGAAAGCAAAAGGCTACGAGAATTATGCGAACCGACCTGAAGAGGGCAGATGTGACTCTGCCGAAACGTCGTCATTTTACCATCGATCCCGGTGGGGATCAGTTATCAACTACGCGGATGAATTCCCGGAAACCATCTAATACATTTAGTGCCCGCGAGAACTTAAAAACAAATATATATATATATATATATATATATATATATATATATGTTATATCATAATTCAAACACACACGTGTTGCTTACTCAGCAAGTATCCGTGAGAAGCGTATCATTACTATTTCGCAACATCATATTACGCTAACGATATGACAATTCTCAGTATAATCCTATATACCCTAAATTGCAGATTTTATCACGTCTTAAATTGTATAAATACTAAATAATTAACGGCCTTGTTGGAGATCATAATAGTAACTTGTGTAAGGCGTAACTCTGCCGGTTTAAATTTTTAAATTTGTATTTAGTATAAATATATTTTTTTAAAAGTTAAATTTAAAAGAGTTAATCTAAAAATTGGCGCAGTCAGTAGGAATGTTTAGACAATTCCCAAAAATTGTGGTCCCATTCTTTGTTAAACAAACGAACTCACGGTAAGCGACAGCAGCTGAAGTTCAAGGACACCAGGAACACGCACATACCGCTCACCAGTGTACCAGCCAACATACGTCGATTGCCAGACGTAGAATTAAAGACCCTAGATTTAAGGACAAAAGCAGGCGACACCAACTGAGGCCAAAGGCATCAAAGAACACGCACCATAGAGGACGTTCACCGGTGCACTAGCCACAGAATAAGTCAAATGCTTGGAAGGTACATGTAAATACTGAAACGAATCATCACGAAATATTATTTTGATCATTTTAATAAACATTGATTTTTTATTATTTTTTTTATGATTTGCATATTAATATTGAACTGCATATATTTTATTTCATCGATGTTGATGTTCTATCGTTATAATTTTTAACATTTGAAACTTTCGTATACTAAATATTCAACACCATCAACAACATCTGAACGAATTATAAATCCATCTATAATTCTGTATTTTGCAATATCTCAAAAATATATTTTAATAAATTATGCCGGAATCAAGAGCGCAAGGCTCCGTTGAGCCCTACAAATTATCCGAAATTTTCGCTATCATACCGGAGTATGATGGAAATCAAATTTTCTTGAACACTTTTATAACAAGCTGCAATACCGCTTGCATCATGGCTGTAGACAATCAACTTGCTTTAGTAGTGTTACACATTAAAAACAAACTTCGCGGTAGAGCCGCAGAATAAGTAAACTCGCGTAACGCGGATAATTGGTTAGACATCTGTACATTACTAGAAAATCATTTCGGCGACTCGAGAGATCTATCGGCATTAATACAAGACCTCCAGAGGATGAGACAAACAAATAAGTCACCTCTGACTTTCGCAGCTAGACTACAAACACATTTAGCTAAAATGTTAGCCTCCGTAAATAAACAAATGCTAACAATAAAAGAGAAACAAGCGCAAAGCGACCTTATCGAAAATATGTCTCTTAATAGTTTATTGTCCGGTTTAGAACCCAAGATAGGACAAATCGTACGAACTAGTGACCCTCGTGAAATATTAACCGCTGTAACGAGAAAAGCGCGAATTACAGTTACACCATTTAGAAAACCAAAAGTTTCAATGCGTCAGACAACCACCAACTCCAAACCGTAAACGCATGATTCCGCCAACAATAAAACAATGCTCCTTTTGCAAACGCTCAGGACATACGTATATCGAATGCCAGGCAAGAATGAGACAACAAAACCCTCCTGGATAAAATTTTCGTCCACAATTTCAAAATTTTAGAAACACTTAACAACCTATCCCTTCGACAAGTACACAACCACGACCAATGAATCAACCTCCATCAAACTTGAAGAAAACCCTTCACAATTCTGGTCAATACCTACCAAACCCCAATTTTTTCAGAAAGCAAAGAACTCATCACGTAAATAATCTCGAATACTATGAATCATATAATCACTATGATACCACATACGACTACCAATATGATCAATACAACTATCAATTGACTGATGACCAATATCAATATGACTGTTCTGAAGATTACACATACTCATTCGAACAACCAGAAACAATGACAGACGAGTCTTCAAAGTATGTCTCATACGAACAAACCCTAGACGAACCAAAACGCCGAAATTTTCGCGAACCCGTTCAGAATTCGAAACCACCCGAATTCGAAACCACCCGAATTCGAAGCATCAATACTTCAAATAAAATCACTGAACTTACAAGAAGTAAACCCCAACACGTTCAAGACAGGACAGCAGTTTCTGTAAGACCTCTCCTCTCCGTTAATTCAGGAAACTTATTTTATATTACTGATGCTTCCAATTCTTATAAACTCTTAATCCACACAGGTGCAGGACTTTCTATTTTCAAACCCGAAACCTGCCAACGATTCTCCAACAGATTCCCAGAAATGTCGTAATTCAAGGAATTACAAACGAAAAATTTCTAATTAATGAATCAACTCTCGTACCCTTCAATGTCAACGATCCCCACAAAGTCTATATTTGTAATTTAGATATAGAATTTGATTGACTCTTGGGATCAGACTTCCTAGAGCATTACGATTGCGTAATCGATTTCAAAAATAAACAACTTATAACCAACTTCAAGTCACTAACCCTATACAAAGTAACTAACGAAACTACCCACCCTAAGTCGAAATTCCCCACTCCACCAAACCAAAATTTCACGAACTCTTCAATAGCTCAAATTAATATGGTGACTATTGAACCACGAACCGAAAAAATCTGTAAATTCAAATGCAACGTGAAAAATACTGATGCTGTACTAATAGGAACCAAACAGGACAAAGTTCACATCCCAAACGCCAGTGTAAAAATTGACAATAACGGCGAATTTTTAACATCCGTTCTAAACGCGAACATTTAAATGACGAGGAATGCGAACTTATTACTCAACTCTGTCTCGAATTCTCAGACATCTTTTACTTAGAAAACACTCCATCGATACCAACAATTGCAAACCAATCTTTACTAAGTCTTATCGTTATCCCCATATTCATAAAGAAGAAGTTAAGTCATAAATTTCTAAAATGCTCGACCAAGGCATGATCCGCCCTTCTAACTTCCCCTGGTCTTCGCCAGTCTGGGTCGTACCCAAAAAATTAGATGCTTCAGGTAAGTAAAAATGGCGTGTAGTCGTAGATTACCGCAAACTCAACAACCAAACCATAGGCGACAAATACCCTCTTCCTAATATTTCCGATCTATTAGATCAACTTGGACGTTGCCAATATTTCACAACTCTCGATCTTGCATCGGGATACCATCAAATCGAAATTGAACCCAAAGATATCTAGAAAACTGCATTTACCGTAGAAAATGGACATTTCGAATTCGTCCGAATGCCTTTTGAATTAAAAAATGCCCCGTCCACTTTCCAGCGCGTCATGGACAATATACTTCTAGGTATACAAAACAAAATATGTCTTGTCTACATGGACGACATCTTTGTCTTCTCGCCCACAATTCATGAGCACACCCTTCGACAAACAGAAGTTTTCACGCCTTAGAAAATCTAACTTAAAAATCCAGCCCGATAAATGTGAGTTCCTTAGCAAAGAAGTGGCATATTTAGGACACCTCATCACTCCCGATGGCGTAAAGCCAAATCCTAATAAAGTCGTATGTATAATAAAGTTCCCACAACTCCAAAATCAAAAAGAAATTAAGTCATTTTTGGGATTAGAGGGTTATTACAAACGCTTTATCACAAACTTTGCAAAAATCTCTAAACCCCTCACGAGACTACTTGAACAAGACACACCATTGCTATTTGATTCAGAGTTTACTAAATCCTTTAACGATTTAAAACAGGCATTGACTTCGACACCAATACTAATATACCCAAACTTCAATGAACCATTCGTTTTAATTACTGACGCAAGCGCTTTTGCAATCGGTGCTGTATTGTCACAGGGACCGATAGGTAAGGACCTACCTATTGCATACGCTTCCAGAACTTTATGTCAAGCGGAGACTAGATACTCAACGATTGAACGAGAACTCTTAGCTATTGTATGGGCTGTCAAAACATACAGGCCGCTAATTGTTGGCCGTAAATTTCAACTAATTACCGATCACCGCCCGTTAACCAGGCTAATCATACCGATTCCATCCGATTCGGAAATTATTAACGAGGTATTATTTGCCTTTCTCTACAAAAACAAAAACCTCTTAACACCTCAAGTAACCTATTGCGTAGAGAACAACATTGACCTACCCATATTAGAGATGCTCTCTTTTATTTTCGCAGACACTGATATAAAAAGGAAAATTTGCCAAAATGTTACATAAACTGTCGAAAAAGACCGAGTTCCCGTAATACTTGACTGGTTCCACAACGGTAAAAAAATATTTACCGTGGGATAAATGAAACAATTCGCAGAATCAAAGAAAAATTTAATTGGCCCGGTTTAACTAAAGACGTAGAAAACTTCATCAGAAAGTGCGATATTTGTCAAAAAACAAAGGCGTATCGTAAAAACTTAGATAATCCTAGAACACCTTTCCAGAGAATCAATATCGATATCCTCGAAGTACCAACTAAAACTATGCACTTACTATCCGTGATGAACTTACCAAATTTTCACAAGCTTACCCTATTGGCGATAAATCAGCTAAAACAATCGTCAACACTTTATTACTTTACTTCCAGCATTACGGAACACCCCTTCGCATACACTACGACTACGGCAGAGAATTCGACAATGCCCTTCTCAAGGACCTCTGCAAACTTTTTGATATTAAAATGTCATTTTCCAGTGTAGGACATCCACAGTCCAATGGCTCACTTGAGCGTTTTCATTCTAGAAATGATAAGGATTCACAAATCAGAAAACCTTGATGAACACCATTTCAACATTTTACCTTATGCTGTGATAGCACAACAATTCAACAAGTAAAACCCAAAGTTTCACACCGTATGAACTTGTATTTGGCCACACATCCAGCCGACCTCCCGAAACACTTTATAACCAACAAGAGTTAATTTCCAAATATGTTTGTGACCTCAACAATCGCATATCCCATTATTACAGAATTGCTCGCGATCGAACAGAAGCTCAAAAGCAAAAAACAAAAGAAAGATTCGATAAAGATATTTCTGAAAACCTTCCAAATTACCAAATCGGCGACAAAGTTTATTTCAAAGAATCACAACTAAAAAATAAACTTGAAAATAAATTCAACGGACCTTTTCAAATTTTGGAAATCCATAACAATTCCGCAACTTTCCTAAACTTAGCAACTAATCAAAGGAATAAAGTTAACCTCGATAGACTGAAGCCCTATTCAGAAAGATAATTTGTGTTCCAGATTTTTCTTGCTGTCGGATCAGCAATATCACACTTTGAACTGAAAACAATAAACAACACTCTTGGAATATACTACCATGACGAAACTAGGATCGTCGTATCAAACTACAGATGGACTCTTCTAGCCCACCGCAACTTAACGGCACTAAAACTTGCTTTCACATCTAACAATCAGTTGCTCGATATTCGATGAACAGTTTCAGAGCTGAAATTCAAACTCATATTAGTTTATTAACTCAAATCTCTACATCTCTAGAGGAAAAATTTCTAGAAATTTACTCTGACACGAAACGAATTAAACGCGGACTAGTAAACGGAGCTGGAAAACTATTTAAAGCGATAACAGACAATCTAGACGCCTCTGACGGTGAATTTTACACAAACAGCATTAACAACCGAAATCAGAAGCAATTGCAAATAGAAAACTTAATGAAAAATCAAATCAAATCAGTATAACAACATCAGTCATCAAAATTTTTAATGAGACCAATCATTCACCTCGCTGACAAAAACGCGTATATCGAAGCTAAACTAACTTTTCTCGAGATTTGTGAAGAATTGAAGGAAAACTACCTCTATTTACAAGATAACTTAAACGATTTACTCAATACTATTACCTTTGCAAGACTGAAAATTATACATACATCAATCTTAACTCCAGAACACTTAATAACAGCTCAATAAGAAATTTCACAAAATTTAGTAAAAAATAATTTACCTCTTCCGGTAAGATATTCAAATGTTGCCAAATATTTAGAGATTATAGATCTTGAAGCTTTTCAAACACGTTCAGAACTTGTCTTTGTTCTCAAAATACCACTCGTAGAACAACATCCCTATACCGCTTTCCATCTTTATCCTATCCCTATGATAAAACAGGCCTACACCATGTACTTCAGTACACCCAAAAATTCATTGCGAGAACTGATGATTGTTTAATGTACATCCCAATAAAGGATTTAAGTGCATGTCAACCGCTAAACTTTTGCGAAAAACTTTGCTCCGAATTGTATGCTTACCTTATAGACACTTCACATATGTAACTATTGCAGATATAATAATCATATCTGCCTACACCATATTCCGCACCATACATAAGAAATTACAGCTCCGAAGAAGAAACCCTTCTGCACAACAAACGCCACAACCGACCAAAAGAAGTTTTAGGCACTTAAATCATTGAATTGAAAAAAACTGCTTAATAAAGTATGTACTTTCTTCATTCACGATTTCAATATTTTATTTGGACTATTTTATTTGTAATATTATTATTTTATTATTATTAACTTTCATATCGTTTTATCACTATATTCGTAACCTATTTTAATTTATAAATTTATATTTTATATGATTATTGATTTTGATTCCACTATTTTTTATTATCTTGTATATTATTCCTTTTTGTACACCATCTAGTGGTTTGAATTTTGCAGCCAATGTTATATTTTATATTCCAGTTTTCTAAAAGTTGATGCTATTTCATCAACTTTTCATTTGTGATGGGAGTTGTTAGATCATAATTCATACACACACGTGTTGCTTACTCAGCAAGTATCCGTGAGAAGCGTATCATTACTATTTCGCAATATCATATTACGCTAACGATATGACAATTCTCAGTATAATCCTGTAGACGCTAAATTGTAGATTTTATCACGTCTTGAATTGTATAAATACTAAATAATTAACGGTCTCGTTGTAGATCATAATAGTAACTCTGCCGGTTTAAATTTTTAAATTGTATTTAGTGAAAATATATTTTTTAAAAAGTTAAATTTAAAAGAGTTAATCTAAAATATATATGTATACAATGTTTTTGAACGCCATCTGTCGACATGTACATTGTTTAATACCTGTATCTGTCAAAAATCGCTGTGTGACGACAGTCTCCTACACTCACGCTGTTTTGACCTTTGTTCGCTCGCCAACAGAGGGAGTGTCTCGCTACCAACCACAGAGAAATCGAACTTGCACGCTTTACGCCGGCTACGATTTTTTTTTTGACAAGGACGTCGTGTCTCCACCCAACAGCAATCTCACTACGTTACCTGTGACTGATATTATTACTACGCATCTTAAACGGGGTTTTATTCAACATACTATCAACTTTTAGAATATTAAAATGCAGTGATTGTATTGGCACATATGCTAAGTGCTTACGTAGGAAACCGATGGACTGGGGTTCGATTCCACATCACTGCGTCGGTTTTTGTAATATAAATATATAAATTATCTGGTACATCATTGAAATTTGGCGCGATTGAACAGATCACGTGGTGACTATTGACCAATAAGAGCTTCGTATGATTGAGCACTTGGTAATTAACTATTACGTCATAGCCCGTCTGTAGTACAATACGTCCGCAGTCAACCGTGTTCCGTACCTCTGACTCTATAGCCTACCTGTCAGCTGTCAATGTTCCGTCGTTCTATGCCGTACGCCCCATACAGACGTTCCGTCGTTCCGTGTCAACACCCCTGTTATCCGAGGTCGTTGACTCCAGGCCTTGGCACGTGCGGAAGAGCACGGGCGGTGTCATCTTGTAATCAAGTGACGGACGTTACCTTGAGAATTTTCCCACACTCAAGTGCCCCCATCCCTTCTCACCTTCTATCTTATACACCCTATCCCCAGGAAACAGACACCTGCCACCGTCCTTCTCTCTCTCTCTTTCTCTCTCTCTCTCTCTCTATTCGCTAAATCACTATTACAGTCTCGGATCTTATGTATCCCAACACAATGATTGGTGTTTCATTTATACATCAAATACAAAAATTCCCGTATCTAGCACATCAATTCCCCGAATTTCCGCCTCTATTTTCCGAATTCCTGTATCTAATTTCCACGAGTTCCTACATCTAATATCCCGAGTTTCCACATCTATTATCACGAAGTCTCGACTCTCTCTCTTATCCCGTGTCTATTATCCTGCATCTATTTTCAAACATTTCATAAACAACCTGCCATTATGAACACGCCATGTATTTTTTACATTCTGTTTATGGTACATATTTTCCGAGACACCCTGTATCTTTTTAGCACTATATATATATATATATATATATATATATATATATATTGTTTTTAAGTTTTCGCGGGCACTAAATGTATTAGATGGTTTCCAAGAATTCATCCTCGTAGTTGATAATTGATCCCTGCCGGGATCGATGGTAAAATGACGACGTTTCGACAGAGTCACATCTGCCCTCTTCAGGTCGGTTCGCATAATTCTCGTAGCCTTCTGCTTTCGCTTCTAGTTACTCAGTATTCGAGTAACTAGAAGCGAAATTTCAAATTTCACCCTAGCCGTAGCAATAAAGCTCAAAAGCGCAAATTTTGTAAAATAAAAATAAAGTGAATATTGCAGCAACACTCAAAACAAACTGATGTAATTCAAGATGTGTGAAAATTTCCAAAGTAGTGGAAAGTGATCTCACATAAAATGGGACTTCATAAAGATGAATACTCATATGATTGCATTAGACCTGAGTTAGGATTGTTATCCTTGGAGCGCAGGAAAATATATGAAGATTTCTGCCTTTTGCATAAAGTAGTAAATTCATGTATAATCTGCCCAGGTCTACTGATTTTGATTTTTATAAATGTGCCGGAACGGCGCAATAATACTGAGCTATTTAAAGCATAGATAAGAGATTTATATATGTATATAGATAGGTAACTCTCCGTGCAAAAACACGTTCACTAGATTACAGCGCTCAGAGAGTGGTTGAAGAAACATAAAAGGCGAGAAAATTAAACACAGATTAACATTAAATACATGGTATTTTTTAAAGTCTTAGTCATCCTGATTTCTGACTACATCTTTTACCAAGATGCAATCAGAAATGCAGGATAACTAATTATTATGTTTAAAATATTATAAAAGAAAAGGAAATGGAATAGTAAACAATTTTTATTGAAGGTTACATAGTTTGTCTTTATTCCAATCGACCTTTTTTGATTGATTCATGATCTTGCCTTTA
The DNA here is from genome assembly GCA_034190945.1 of Octodonta nipae. Taxonomy (NCBI): domain Eukaryota; kingdom Metazoa; phylum Arthropoda; class Insecta; order Coleoptera; family Chrysomelidae; genus Octodonta; species Octodonta nipae. Next base: position 89,109,961 of record CM067218.1, on the reverse strand, counting down.
ACAGTTCTTAGAAGGTGAGATGGCCTCCTGATATCTAAAAATATATTGATATATTAAAAATATAATTAAACTGTAGTATATTTTTACCTCTTCTATTGCTGTTGATATATTTCCATGTTCAAAATTAGCAGCACGTGTTTTTAATTCCCTCAAATAGTTGCAAAAGATAAATCAAAGCAAATATTATCCTATTCACTTTCCAAATCAGGGCTAAGATTCTCCTTAGTTTTCTCATCTAAGAATTTGTACAATAATGTAGTGTACTGACATCAAAACTATTATGAAATAAATTACATACCATGATTATGAAATAATGAAGGAATGACATCAAATTTCAGTTCGATTTCCTTCTTGATAAGCCCCAACAAATCTTGCTTTCTGAGGAAAAGTGAGCATCACACACTCTGTAAGACATCCTAATTTGTTGGGGCGTTTTGTTCAAGTAGGTGCAAATGTATTTCTTTTATTATACAAAATATAAATGTTATTTAGTAAAAACAGTTACATATTTTCATAAAAATATTTTATTTACCTCAGTTTCTTTTGGGAACCGATGCATCACTGAATTTAAACTAGTATTTCCACAAAAGGGAACACAGCAATAGATTACCATTATTTTAATGAATACAAAATAAAATGAAATTTGAGAGTATCAACTTAACTTAACAATTCACAATTCAATAAACAACAGAAATTAGTAATTGATAAATTCAAAACAGAATACGGAACAAGTTTACCGATATTTTCACAAAACAGTAGTTTCTTTATTTCTAAATGTTTGTCCTTTATTGTCTATATAAAAGTAAGAAATAAATATATTCGTGGACCCAATCCACGCAACGATTAATAACAGAAAACTTATTCTATTTGTCAAATAGCGGCGACTGATGAGTTTGACAAGGAACGATATAATTGGGTGTATATCTGTCTTTATTAACCGACTGGTTGAAACTCTGAACGGACAATTCCTATATAGTTACCCGTGCATGGTTTAAAGTGCCATTTCATACGATTAACTATGGGTCAAACGAATCACTAACTAGAATCACAAGAACTTATTTCAGGACTGTCTTGGTATTCTTTGAATTTTTTATCAGAAATTTAAATGTGATATTAAAAAGCTGTTTTAACTTGGGACTGATCAGTATATTAATTAGTTTTGTAATTTAATTTAATATGATCCTAGTGTGTTTTATTGTAATATTTTTTACTTATATATATATATATATATATATATATATATATATATATATGTTTAGATGAGCACAGATTAGCTGTCAAAAATAAACAGACAACGTCGGCCCTGTTCCAACACCAACAACAATCAGGCCATAAAATCAATTTCGATAGTTGCAAACAGATCGCACAAACAACTCATTACAAAGCGAGACTAATATGAGAAGCCATTGAAATCGAAAAAAGTGGACATCTAAACAAAAGAGATGACGCCCTGCACCTTTCTAACACATGGAAGACAATTATTCAACATCAAAATAAAACAGAATTAGGCAAGCAAAATACAAACCCCTCAACAAGTGAGACACCAGGCACGGCAGTCAACACCGACCAATTAGGCGCGATATAACCTCCGAGGGAGGCATATAAAATAAAAAGCTCAGGTAGATCACCTCTCAGTTCACCATAACAACGCATTGAGAATGCCAAGTGAGACCTTGGCGAAACGTCTGCAGGATTCAAACAGGAATCAATATAGCGAACGGATGTAGTCCCGGATAAATATTTCTTCATATTGTTCCATCCGTGAAAGCCTACCACTAGACATATATATATATATATATATATATATATATATATATATATATATATTTTGGATAGATCCCACTACTTTTTGAGCCCCTTACTTTGGGTGCCAATTTATTTTGAATTTATTATATTTATAATTATTAATCTTTATTTTGTATTATTATTTAATATATTAATTTATTATTTTACAAACTTTATTTGATTTAAATTCTCAGGGTTTGATTTTTACATATATCATGCATACTCCTACCTCAAGGTGGTTCAACAGGTTCTAATATTTAAAATCAATACTTACATTTTTCTTTTCCTTATAACTGCTCTGCTTCTGTGTTCTTTCACTTGTTCAACACTATTACACATTTTTATTAATTCAAACCTCTTTAACTTTTAACTTTTTCCTGAATTTAATTTAAAATTTTATTTTTATTGAAAAGAATCTAGATGTACTTTAGTGTTCAATGTTATTCTTGGCTCATAATGAAATTCAACACAACTTTCCATTTCAAATTTCAACAACATCCTTTATTAACATAATATAAATAATTTACCAACAATTAAATAATAAATAAACCTACTAAATTTCTATGAGAAATTTCTTTTTCATGCTATCATTTTAAATCTACAATTTGTTATTATAATATCCTTATCTAGTATACAAATAAATAACTCAATGTTCACTTTATTTACAATTTCAAACCATTATTGTTGCACTAACCTTTTTACTCCTCGTTGTGATTAATGTCCATAAGTTCCAAATCTGTTTATTGTCTATTCAAAACTTTTATTTTATAAACAAATTTTTATTTTTATTGGTTCCCATTCCACTTTTAAATGTTCACCATCTTGTTTAATTCTTTATCCATGTCAATTAAATTAAATTATAATTTACCAAAATCTTCTTAGTTATTATTTATCAACAACTACCATTTTTGTTGATCTGTACCAATGTTTACTCGAAATTCCCACTTAATTGTCATTTTCATCGGTCAAATAGGCACTACACTTTAATTTACCGTCCTAAAAATCTTTAGACACTGCCAACTTTAAATGTCATTGGAATTGTTTGTACTTTTCTCTGCTTAACGTCTACTAACAAGTTTTAAGGTCATTGTAAAGAAAACAATACATCTCATGCTCTGAGATTAATTATAATCAAAAATCATGAACTACAGAGACTGCTTCTATTCAAACATCGGGAATGAAAGAGACTGCTTCTATTCTAAAATCGGAGACGAAAGAGACCGCTGCTATCTAAAAGTAAGCTTTTATAGTATTTTAAAAACAACTGCCTGCTTATTTTGCGTTTAATCTGGCCCTGTACCCTGTTTGGATGAAGTCTTCAATTGTTTTGGTGCGTCTTCATTTGCTTCTTGCGTTTAACAAATTCTGTCTGGCCCGTCCCCTCGCTTATTTAGCCCAAGGGAAACTCCATAAGAAACAAAAATTTTCTTTTATTCTTATTATTCCTATAGTTTATTTTATTTTAAGAAATTTTTTATTATTGTCAAATTTCATTTAAATGCTTTGTTTTCTTTTTATTGGTCTTTACTTTTTCAAGGTCATTCAACTTTTCTTATCCTTTACACACATTTACCGCAAAATTTTGAATAATTGAAATTTAAGTTATAAAATTCTCTTCCTTATCATCTCTAATGTTATGATGCTTTGCTTAATAATTTATTTTGTACTGTTGCAATTGCATGTATTTTTACTAATTAATATTGTTTTAGGTGTCTAGCATGGATTTTAATGTTTTCCTCACAACTTACATTATTATTTTTGGAGATATATCTCAAGATATTTCTTGATGTTGATGACTCATCCCCATTTTGAATTACCTTTTTGGACTACTTGTGAGTATTTACAGCTTTTATTAATATTAAAATTATCTTAACTCTTTCCTATATTCTACATATTTTTCCTTTCTCAAAGTCCAGATAGTTTATTTACAATTATTTCTCCTTTTTACTGTCTCGTTGGAATGGCTTGTTTTCGAAATTGAAATATAAAAGTTGTGCTGACCTTTCATTCAATAAATGGTTTTATTAAGCCTTTTATATCTTAACATCTGACTCTTAGTTGATTCTTTTCAACCCTTACCATATATTTCAAGAAAATTTGCTTTATTATTAATAAAAATTTTCCTTTATTCATTTAAATGTCCCTGATGGTTATGCAACCAACATATTTGTTAGTGACATGCTGCTTTTTGTCTACTTTCTGTCTTTGACTCTATTTGATATATTTCCTTTTATTTTTGTTTATGACTATTTTAATTCCATAACAATATATATATATATATATATATATATATATATATATACAGGGTGTAAAGTTTGAGTGCAAAGATTTTGAAAAACAATACTTCAGGCAAAAACAAATCAAAAAGCTTTATAACATTTTCTAAAATAAACTATAGTTTTGCCAAAAAGAACACATAAAGTTAGATTTTATGTAGCCCTTGCTACAGTGAATAATACAATAATTTCGATTTCAAAATGTCGGTAAATCTAAATATGTAAATACTCAATAGCTTATACATCTTTAATAGCCACATTAAAAATGAAAATTGATTATTTAAACTCGAAATATGCTTTTATAATTTAGTGTAAGTTTCTCCGAATAGATATGGCAACGTGGCATACAGACCAACTTATTTACTACATTTTTTACTTTAACGACGACTGAGAGTTACGATTGTTTTTTGCGATTTCGATTTTTGTAAATAAGAATAGATAAACGGTAAAGTGATTTGAATGATATCTATTTGATGTAGACTTCGTGGTTTGCTTTCCATTTAATATATTTTTTAAATAAATAAAATCGGTTGTGATTAGTGTGTAAGTTCGAAAATTAAGAATAGTGCGACAGTATTTATTTGTGATAAATAATGGCCGATTATACAATTAGGGAAAGACATGACATGCTCTTAATTGATGGGGAAAGCAGACGTAATTGCAGAATAGCAAGAATGTTATACAGGGAAAGGTTTCCAAACAGACGCCTGCCCAATGCTAGGACATTCGTAGCTGTTTCGCAGAGGCTTCTGAAAACAGGTAGTGTAATACCACAAATAAACAATCGCGGATCACAGCGACATAATCGTATCTTAACTGCTGAGGATCAAATACTAGACCTTATCGACATCAACCCATATCGTAGCACACGGAGTATTGGAAGTGAGCTGCAAATTTCTCACAATGTTGTTCATAGAACATTACGGGAACAATTGCTCTATCCATATCACATGCAGCGGGTTCAAGGGCTTTCAATTGATGATTTTCAACCAAGACTCAATTTCTGTCGTTGGTTCCTCAGAAAACATCGACAATTTCCTAATTTTGTGAACAATATTTTAATAACAGATGAAGCAAGTTTTAATAGGAATGGTATAATAAATTTTCATAATACCCATTCGTGGTCTGAGGTAAATCCGCACGAAATACGCCAGTCAGTATTTCAACACCAATTCTCAGTTAACGTGTGGGCTGGAATAGTTGGTGAATACTTGGTTGGGCCATTTATACTGCCTGCACGTTTGACAGGTGAGAATTACCTTTATTTTTTGAACAACACGCTACCAGATTTGTTAGATGAAGTGAACCTACAAACACGTTCCAGTATGTGGTACTTACATGACGGAGCACCTGCCCACGCAAGTCATCTAGTTGTCGACTTCTTAAATAGAACATTTCCCCGTCGTTGGATTGGTCGAAACGGACATATACGTTGGCCAGCAAGATCTCCTGATCTCAATCCTTTAGATTTCTACTTATGGGGACACATGAAAAGTAAGGTTTACATGACTCCAATTATTGACGAGAATGACCTTAGACAACGCATTTTTGACGCTGCTGACGAAATCCGAAATGTTCCAGGAATTTTTTCTCGCATACGTGAAAATTGGATTAAACGGTGTCGTGCTTGTGTCGATAATAATGGTGGGCATTTTGAACATTTGCTGTCAATAATCCGTTGTTTCAACTAAGTTCTATCATTATAATAAATTCGGTAAGTAGGATTACATATTTACTTGTCTAATATAAATAATATTAATTAAATCAGTAATAATGACTCTTCGAATAATTTAACTGGTAAAAAACTACATATACTCTTGAGTTGAATATCATATTTACCCAACTTATATAATTGAATAAAAGAAACCGCCAAATACAAATTCTAATTGCAATACCTTGTATTAAAAACGTAAATATTTTCAACAAAATATTTCATACATTTTTATTTAATTCTAAGGTCAATATCATCAGTCAATACAAAAACACAGGTGTTTATTTTTTTGTCGGCGTAGTCATTCCTTTATTATTCGCGCTAAGAGTGAATATGCTTCGAACGCGAGCGACGTTGCCGGATTGACAATAATTTACTTAATATGTTTTAGGGATTTTCTTGGTTATTAAGGCCAACTGACCATAGTGGTATAAGAGTTTTTTGTTTAATTTTGAGGATCAATACTTCAGGTCAAAACAAATCAAAAAGCTTTATAACATTTTCAGAAATAAACTATAGTTTTGCCAAAAAAAAAATGAAAAAGTTAGAAGTTCTGTAGCCTTTATTACAGTGAATAATAGATTATTTCCGGCTTCAAAATGATTGTAAAGCTAAATATGTAAATACTCAATAGCGTATACACCTTTAATAACTGTATTAACAAAGAAAATTATTATTTAAACTCTAAATATTCTGTTATAATTTGCCCTACGTTTCTCCGATCAGATGTGGCAACATAGCATATACTCAGTACTACAGCTGGCCGCTGCCATGAATGCTTTTTTGCTGCCCGGTTCTTTTAAGAAGGTGAAAGTGATTTTTGCGTGACATTCGACATAGCGTAAGTTATTTGATATTCATTTTAAAATATAAATTGGAAAAATAAATAAAATCTGTTGTGAATTGTGAGTTCGAGTGTATTATTTTGTGACTAACAGTGACAATCATACAATTAGGTAAAGACCTGACATGCTATTAATTTGTGGGGAAAGCAAAATGTAATAACAAGAATTTTGAATATTTACTATAAATAATCCGTTTGCTCGCCAGAGCTCTATCATAATGACATCCTGCAGGTCAAAGGTTTTTATTTGTCTAAGATAAGTAATATTAATTTCTTGGTAACAATTATTTCTCGAAGAATTTAACACATAAAAGAACTACATATAAGAAATGTTTTGTTTAATATACTTTGTATCGTATTATTTTTGTATCATAATGTAAACAACTTTGTATCCTCCCTTCTTCAACTTTATGCATAAAATAAATCGCCAAATATAAATATTCATTTCAATACATAGATATTAAAAGGGTACATTTTTGAAAATAATATTTCTTAAAATTTTATGTACCTAAATAAATCTAACGGCACTCGAACCTATGAAATTATTTAATACAAAAAAATAACAGGTGTTCCTTTTTTTGTGGTGACTCATTCCTTTATTATTCACGCTACAAGCAAATCTGGTTTTTAGCCCGACGTTGCCACATTGACAATAATTTACTTAACATGTATTTCAAATTTTCTTGCTTATTAAGGCCTTTAGACCATAGTGTTATAAGAGTTTTTTTTTGTTTTGTTTGGTGGGTACTATCTGCACCTAAAATATATGCAGTCAAACTATTTACACCCTGTATATATATATATATATATATATATATATATATATATATATATATATATATATATATTGTATAAGTTTAATAGTCACGATTATAATATATTAGTATTTAGGTTAAGGGATATTGACTATTGACTAGTCAATATCCCTTAACCTAAATACTAATAATTATATATATATATATATATATATATATATATATATATATATATGTAATTTTTACTTCGTGGTGTGTTTCAAATTTTATATTTATCCTTTACTTTCAATTAATCCACTCCATAAAACTCCACACTATTTTCTATTTTCTTTTACTCCAAAACTGCTCCGGCTATTGAGACTTGTTCTGTAAATATATTATATGCGCCAATGGACATTTCGTCAATAATACAACAACAACTTTTTATCTATTTTATATTGTTAACTCGTTTCTCTCCTTTTTTAAATAAAATCAAATATAAACCTCTAACAACTTAAATATCAAAATAAATCCAAACAATGAACAATAATAACTCAAATATGAAATCAAAATATCAATGTCAAAACACCTTAATAATCAAAAATAATTAATCTAAAAAGATTTGTCTTTCTTTGGAATGATTCTATTTCACATGACCCAATTAAATTTAAGGTTTAATGATTATCAAATGCAAAGTATCAAAATGTTATACCGTTACTAAAATGATTATTTCCAAAATCTGTACTCTTTAATTTTTTTTTAAATATAGTTATAATATTAATGAATATCAAATGACTTATTGAAAATAAACTTCAACAGTAAATAGCTTTTTCACTTTAAAACTCTTTTAATGTGTTTTCACTTTATTCCCTTTTGAAATGCTTATACTGATGGATGCTGTCTCACCTTAGTATCTTCGAAGATACCTTATAGTCTGCTATTTAACTGTAAATTTACTGTTGATATTTACTTCTGCTACTATCTGCCAAAACCACTGCTATCAATGTAATAATATTTGATATTTACTTCTGTTCCCAATAAATTTACCGTTTACTTTCAGCTACTCTAACATTTTAATTTGTTTGATTATACTTGCTGCTATACCTTATACTGCTTGTCTTCTATTTTATTTTAGTACATTTCCATACAATTTGTATTATTTACATTCAGCTACTATTGAATGTGATTGTTTCCATTTAAATTTCAATCACCTTTTGAAAAATTTTGAATTAATGAAACTTTTGACACTGACCACTAACTGTCACTTTCTAACCCTGAACAATGTTTACTGCTGCACTCTCAAATTTAGACTATCTTTTAATGCTTTTATAGTTTTTAATTTTGACATAGAACTACATATTTTTTCCTATTATTTAATTCCCTATCTAAACAGATTCCTAAAACACCTTATCCTTTTCTTTAAAATTGCAATTTTTACTTTTGTGTTTTATGTTCATCTTGCCACCCGTCGTTTTACTTTTAACCTGTATTAAAATTTTAATTAAATTTTCATTGTTGGCATGAAACAATACTATCTTCTGACTCCACGTTCTGTATTTACTTTGTCCTATGAATTTCAACTTATTTCGATCGATGGATCAGTCAAAATCTCGTTCCAAAAATTTATCATGACATCTGAATTTGAATTGGTTATTCAGTGCGGAAATAATGGGTTTTCAAACTTTATTTACCCCGAAATTCTTTGCTAAGATCCTAAAATTTTGAATTATTGCCCCTATTGTGCCTAAAATATGAAGTTACTACAAATCTTGACTATTGAATTTTTCTGCTGTCAGATTGAATGTCTATGTCTCGAAATTAAGGTAAGATTTTATATTTTGTTTTCACTAAATGCTTTTATTGTAATATATCAAGTCAATAAATTATTTGTATATGTTCATTTCAATTCCTAATTGCTTTTTAATAAATTTAGTTGAAACTGTCACATTTGATAGTTTTCAAACATGTGTTTACTAAATAGTTTTAGTTGCATAAATCATTTACAACTTACCAGTTTATTGTCTTGTTATGCAATTAATCATTTTTATTCCTGTATTGACCTTTAAATTGCATTTGATTTTTCATATCTCTTTTACATGCTCAGAATCACCCTTACAAAATTATTATTGCCCTCTAATATTGGTTTTATGTTGCAATGCATTATTCACTATCTTTTAATATACTATTTCATTCATTTAGATATTATTATCGGCGGTACTGTAATGTGATACTCCACGTGTCGCTGACTCAGCTGGGAATGTTGTATTGTCGTTGCTATATAAGTTCATGCAAAGTTCATAGTATAAATTTATATAACAACTCCCATCCATATAAAAAAGTTGATGGTACAGCATTAACTTTTATGCTAGGTTGTAAAGTTCCATATCAGGAGGCTGTGCAGCTTTCCTTTGGACTTAGGGTTTGATGGTGCTGTAGGGGGGGGGGTGTGCTGGACAGCGGAGCTGGGTGTAATGGTCTTCTTGAACCTCTTCTGAATTGATTTCACTGTGAGGAGTATAATCACAATTAATATTAACGTGACTGTTGTGATTGTAAGCCAGGACATATGTTTTTCTAATGGTGATTGTTTCATTAGCTTTTCCAGTTCCATAGAATATTGGGTAAGTTTATGGTTGGCAACATCTAGGTCTTGTACGTCTAATTCTTGCAACTGTAGGGATGTTAAATTTGGTATTTCCTTGGCAGCTGGCATTCCGTTGCAGCAGTTGAAAGGAATGTCCACTGTTGTTTGGAAGTTCTTGTAGCATGGACCCTTGTGTTGTCGATAAAGGCATTGCAATTGGATTGGATTTGCAACACTGAATTTGTTGAAATGGTTTGTGTCACGACATCTTGACCCTTACATTTGATGGCTATGGGTAGTTGTCTGAAAATTGAGATCAACCATAGATATGGCTTTGGAACAAATCTTATGATGTTTAGTTAAAGGCTTGCAGTCGCTCAGGTTTTCGGAGGATGTGTATAATAACGAATCGTCATCTCTCGCGATAAATTTAGTCTTTATTGAAAGTATATGATGGAACCCTGTTCGATCATCCAAAATTGGGATCGGATAAATGTGGTAAAGGGTGTAAATCTCAGGATCAACTAAAGGAATTTTGAGTACAAAAATGATTTTGGTGTTGATTTGAAAAGCTTCCAATTCTATCAAATCAATGTACTGAGCCACATTTGAACTGTAAATAGAAAGTGGTAAATTATTTTCGTGTAGTGACTGAGAAATCTTTTGAAGGGAATCGACCAAATCTCCTGGGGTTATGATCGAACTATGTAAAATTTTTAAGCGGGCGAAAGAGACTGCAGTTAGAACATCATCTAGAGTGTTTTCAATAAATATGTAACTCTCCATTAGGCTTTCACACGGATCTAAGATATTGATTTGAAATTCATGAAAATCAAAATCATTTGAAATGTATAAAATTGACTGCCTAATTTTTTTCAATGTTATTCGAGAATAGTTTCTCCTGGGATTGAAATTTTTGTAAAGTGTTGTTGATGCTCGTTATGACTGAGGTTGTTACAGATATTTGTTTCTTTACTAAGTCTTGAATTTGGTGTTGGTCTTTAGTAATTTTAGTTATACAGTCATTTATGTATTCAACATCTGTTGCTTCTAAGTTTCCTGAAATAGCTTTCCAAACTGATCCCAGTCCGTTAATAAGTACGCGTTTTCTTCTGTTAGTAGGGTAAGTTTGAGTGTCAGCGAAGATGGCTCTATGTTTAGAGTTAACGGATTTATGAATTTGTTTCAAGAGGCTAACATGTGTTTGTATTTTTGGTTGAAATGATTTTGTATTAGTTATGTTTTCCTTAATTGTCTCTAAAATTCGGTTTAGTATGGCGTCGTTATTTGAAATAGCACCTCTGAAAGGGCTGAGGTCTTTGAAGACAAGAAGTGTGCATTTGTGGTTTAAAATTTTAAGTGTGCCTTCTTCATGGAAGAAAACTCCTATTGTATTGTTAACGGGTGTAAGAGAGTATTGTTGGAGGTTCACGACTGAAAACAGTCCACAGAATCTCAAAAGAAGGGATTCATTCAAAATAGGGTTTTAGTCTGTCAAAGTTAATTTTACTAACTTGGTTAGTCTGTAATTTTATAACGGTGGCAGAGTTTTTTCGTATCGCGGTAATTTCAAAAGGTCCATTGAATTTGTTTTCAGATTTGCTTTTAATCTGAGACTCTTTCACGTAAACTTTGTCGCCTACTTTGTTGGTCGGATTTTGCGCGGGCAAGTCTATAATAGTAGTTCATTCTGTGGTTAAGGTCCCTAACATATTTGGAAATGAGTTTTTCCTGATCGTATAATGTTTCGGGGGGTCTACTAGAAGTGTGCCCAAAGATAAGTTCGTAGGGCGTGAAGCCGGTAGTCTTCTTAGTGTTGTTGTAGCAGATAACTGCGTAGGGAAGGACGTTGATGGATGTTCGTCCGGATGTTCAGCTGTATTTGCCCTTATCATTTCCGCTAAAGTTGCGTGAAACCTTTCGATAGAACCATTTGATTCGGGATGGTGGACACTTGAAAAGGATAGTTTTATGTCATATAGTTCGCACAGGTCCCTAATGAGAGTGTTATCAAATTCACCTCTATAATCACAATGGATGCGAAGAGGTGTGCCGTAATGTTGGAAGAATATTAGGAGGGTGTTTACTACAGTTTTAGCTGTTTTGTCACCAATTAGGTAGGCCTGAGTAAATTTGGTGAGTTCATCTCTAATAGTCGATGCGCAGTTTCTAGTTGGATATTCGAAAATATCAATGTTGATACGTTCGAAGAGCGTTTTTGGTGTTTCAGTTATGACAAAAGGAGCATTTAAGTTTTTTCTACAGAACTTTACCTTTTGGCAAGTTTCACAGGACTTACAAATTGCTCTACACTTTTGATTATTCCAATCCAATTATACTTTTCTTTAATGCGTCGGATGCTCTCGTTAATTCCACGGTGAAGGTTATTTTTGCTGCAGTGGTACTGTTGCAGTATAACGGGAATTTCGTCTTGTGAAGGAGTTATTACAATATTTTGACAAATTTTTAGTTTTACGTCTTTGTCTGCAAGTATAAAGGATAGTGTTTCAAGAATCGGTAGTTCTACGTTGTTTTCAATACAGAACGTTTCGGGTTCGTCGAACTGGTCTTGGTTGTTATAGAGGATGTTGAAAAGATGTGAGACAACTGTTCAAGGATCAAAGGGTAAAGGGACAATTAAATACTTTCTATGCCGGACAGATTTGCTGGCTAGAATGTTTAGTATGTCGGTAGTGAAATTTGGGTCTTCTTCGAAAATGTCTTCGATGATTTTGTCATGCAAGTCATTGAGTTCATTTTGCCAGAAGAAAGTGACTATTCGTTTGTGAGATTTGTCTAGGAGTTGGGCGTTAGAAATTTCTATTTTTGAGTAATCGATTATCGATTCGGTTTTATATAATTGAACAAATCGATTAAACTCTGCTGTTATTCTTTCGTCATGTTCGTCGGGTTCTTGATCATTGTCGAAGTCTGGTTGTTCTGAGTCAGTTTCGTTATTTGCAAAGATGTTGATTTTAGAAAGTCTGTGCATTGTTTAAAATGGTTCATTTTGATTCGGGAAAGAGCGTCGGCGTTCTGATTTACCTTGCCAGGTTTGTATTCTATCTTATAAGTATAATCTTCTAGCTTAAGGCGCCATCTGGCTAGACGACTGCCAGGATCTTTGATGGAAAAGAGCCAAGTAAGCGGACGGTGGTCACTTTCTCCCAAAAAGATAAGGTCTGTAGTGCTTGACCGCCCAAACAATGGCTAGCAGTTCCCGTTCGATAGTGGAATATCGAGTTTCTGTCTAAGTTTGTAGATTCAGAGTAATTGTGTGTATTCAGATTTAAGAGTGGGTGTGTATTGTCAAGGGGTTTTAAATGAAGATTGGGAAAGTTAACAGTTTTTGGCATTGCGTTCGCGTTTATTATTGAAGTCAGAAATTCTCCCTTTGAATTAACATGTATAACTGCGTTGGGAAGTCGTACTTTGTCAATTACTTGTGTCGGTAAAATTGCGTCGGTGTTTGAAAGTTCACATATTAGTTTGAAAATTTATTCGGTACGTGCCTGGATTGTTATTTGATTGTTATGCGTATGAGGTTGTGTGTTAGTACTGGGGGTGTCTGTTGGTTGTGTATTAGATTGGTTGTGGTCGGGCACTTTATGTAGGGGGATAGTTTTAAAGTTAGTAATTAATTGTTTGGATTTTAAGTCGACGATACATTCATAATGCTCGAGAAAATCAAGACCTAATATTCCATCAAACTCAATATCTAGATCGTAGATAAAGATCTTGTGTGAATTACCTAGAGCGAAAGGAATAAGGGTGGATTGTGAGATCGGGATTTTCTCATGAGTAATGCCTTGAATTGTTACTCTTTCGGGAGATCTTTGTGAGAAGTTTTTGACAGTGTTTTCTTTGAAAATGGAGATACCAGTTCCGGTATCAATTAGGAGTTCAAATTTTCCAGAAGCGTCTTTGTTGTAATAAAGGTTCTTGGAATTTACTGTCAGAAGAGGACTTAAAGAAATGTTTGTTCTGGGAAGTTTAGATCGGGATTGAAGTCTTCCAAATTCAAATTCTGTATTTGAGTTTGGACTTCTGAGAGGGTAGTTGTCGAATCGGGGGGCTGATCTAGGCTCGGAAGCGCCAGAAAATCCTGGTATTCGTGAGGACTGAAAGGTTCGACAGGGGTATCATCTACTATTTGGTCGAACTTAGGGCTTTCATAGTTTTGGTCGTTATAATCGAAATTCTGCTGGTTATTATCAGTATAATAATCATAGTCATTTGCAGAATATTCGGGATAGTTGACATTATGATGGTTGTTAAAATGGTGGGTTCTTTCGGAACGATAATTTGGGTTTGTCTGTATTACAGACGGTCGAAATTTGGTCTGTTATTTTGATTGAAAGGCTGAGGGTTATTTTGATATCTCAGCCGACAATCCGCAGCAATGTGGCCTAATCGCCCACAATTTAAGCATTTAGGAGGTGAAGTTTATTTTCTAGCCTGAAAAGATGGCTTACGTGAAACAGATTTATGTATCTTGTGTTCCTCAAAATAGGATAGTTGAAGTTCTCTTCTTATACGAGAATGTGCCTCAAGAAGATCCTTCGGATTACTGGCACGGATAATTTGGCCTAATCGAGGTTCTAAACCGGTAAGTAAGGTGTTTAAAACCATGGTGTCAACGAGAGTGGTTTGAGCGTCTTTCTGCTCGGTTCACAGACTAGGAGCGTTTTGGATACATGAGTGCATTTTCGCACTCAATACTTGAAGCCTATTATGGAATGTTAGGGTAGACTCATTGGATAGTTGTTTTAACCGTTGAAGGTTGTGTATTAATGAGGAAAATCACGAGAATCCCCAAAGTGAAGAGTTAGGAGTTGTTTAATTTCGAGATACGACGCGGGGTTTCTAGAGTTAATTAACTGCGCCGCTTTTCCCTTTAATTTATTTTTGATGTGAATTACCAACAAGTATTTTTGTTCGGCAGTAGACATGTTATACGCGCAATTGCACGCATGTATAAATGTGGCCAAAGAAATTTGGTCGCCTTCAAACACTGGAATTATTGAAAATATTTCCGACAACCTATATTTTTCAGTTTCTTCGACAACAGTGTTGTTCTGTGCTTGTGCCATTGCGATTTAATAGAATTCAAGAACGAAAAAGGTTCAAATCAAAATAATAAAATAGTATAGAAAAAATAAAATAAATGGTGTAAAAATTAATAATCAATAAGTTTGTAAATGGGGAAATACCAAAGTTATTTGGATGATAGAGTGGTATTAATCAAATAAAATGTAAAGAAAATCAATAAATCAAATAATTCACTCAATCGAATGAATATAATCAAACTAATCAATTAAATCAAATAAAATATCAATGTAATTAAATAATAAATCAGTGATTCAATTCACTAAAAAAAAAATTAAATAATCAAAATATCAAAATCAATCAAATATTAAAATCAATTATATATAAATCGATTCACTACTACTCACATCAACAGGAACATTGGAAGATCCGTGTTCTCCTTGTTATCGCAGTTGGGACTTCTTCCAGGTTCTTTGCTCCGTTGAGGGATAGGAATCCGCCGCTACCAGTTAGAAGTAAGCTCGTGTTCTAGTAACGTTGACGGATCCTACTGACTGTGCCAATTTGTTATATGACACTTCTCAATATTATTAAAAAAGATTTTATTAATAACAATAAAAAAATTATAACTTTAAAGATGTAAATGAAAATAACAATATAAAGTGACAGAGTAACTGAGTAATACTGAATAACAAACAAGAGAGATTTTACAATATATAACCTAATGAATGCTGAATCGGCACTGTCGACACGGCGATTCCCACGGATGCTTGGCGGTACTGTAATGTGACACTCCACGTGTCGCTGACTGAGCTGGGAATGTTGTATTGTCGTTGTGATATAAGTTCAGGCTAAGTTCATAGTATAAACTTATATAACATATATATATATATATATATATATATATATATATATATATATATATATAACTAGCAACCCAGCTTTTCACGGATTCTTTACAGAAAATGTAAAATAGCCTATGTAACTCCGAGGATATACATTTTGAGTTAAATCGTAACAAACAAAAATGATCTTTCCCGATTATACATAATATTAATTTAGATTATTTTTTGAGTGGCAATTATTTTTTAGGCAAACAAATCATAAAACATATAGATTAGGTTCTAAGTATATTATTAAAAAATATATATTTCCTTGTATATGACAATAACTTGATCACGTGTAAAAACGAAATTTTTTTTCGAAGTAACGCCTAATAGGACAACATACAATTGCTTGTGCGAAAAGCTAAAAAAGTCTACTCCCGCAACATTTAATGTTTGACCCTGCGCTTTATTAATGGACATTTGTAACGAAAATTGTAGCCGTTTAAATTGGAAATTCAATTCTGAGGCTATCATGGGAATTCTTGGTATGAAAACAGTTTCACCACTTGCGCTTCCAGTTAATATGATACATCCGATCAAAAAAACAAGTAAATTCACTATTTTGACTCTTGTACCGTTGCACAGTTTCGGTGGACTCAAATTTCTTAGTAATATAATAGGGGCATCTACTTTTAATATTAATTTCTGTGGCGGGATTCCAGGAGGCGGCAAAGAATTAAAAAATAATGTACTGCCTCTTCTCTATCCTGTGTCAACTAAGTAGTAGGTTTGCGCTGATGCTTCGAACTTGGAAAGAATAAATTCATTTATTTTATCCACTTGCCCATTAGTGTGTGATAGTATAGCCCTTTCTTGAAATCAATTTAGTGTCTTAGTGGATATGTTCCCAATATCGGGATAAACTTTTTCAATAATTTCTTCTTTGTACTAAAACACAAATATTGTTAAAATTTACATGGACATTTCCTGGTTGAAATTCACCATTTCCTTTTTGGAGCAAGTCGTTCCTCTATTTATAATTGGCAAAATTTGATGGAAATTTCTAGAGAATAAAACAGTACAACCACCCATTGCGCAGATTTCGCATTGTCCTGTATAGAACTTTAACTAAATAAATAATCATAAAGCTTGATCATTTGATAATGCTAGTTTATGCCTTATTTTTAATGGCAGACGGTTCTGTGATGTACAGCTACATCGTACAGAAATGTATTACCTGTGCAGCATCTATACTTTTACGGTCATTAATTTTTTGCAGCATTCAAGCGACAGTTAGTGTGGGTCGGTAACTTTTTACAGACCACTTCAGATCAGGATATTTCATGACGATAGAAAGAAGATGTGGGTCGGTAACTTGACAGAAGGATATTATCATGATAGTAAATAAATGTCTAATTGATTTAGCTGAACAACATAAGGCAGCTTCAGAAAGCGTACTTTCTCAATGAGAGTCGTTTCGAAGAGACCCATTGCTTTACAAACTCCTTGAAATGTTATACCTTGAAAAGTATGGAAAGTACTGAAATAAGTAGGGCCTTTTACTATATGAAATTAATTTTGTTCCGCATTATTTTGATTTTGCTATATCTCCTAAGGTATTTATTTAGTTTGCATGGTGCAAAGAGAAAAATATTCTTCATGAATTGCTCAAGCCAACTAACGTATTTAAAATGCTAAGGATTAATGTTAATGTAGAAAGCTTCCAGACGGCTCATTTTTTTCCGACTCCTCCAACAAAATTCGTTATATTTTAGCCAATGTATATAAAAACTATAAAGTATATACTAAAATCTTCATGAGGTTGAAATTCGACATATTGTGTCAATAAGTAATAAAATTAAAATTAACATGACAAAGAGACAGTAAATGAAAATTAAATACAAAAATTTAGTTACCAGGAAATTTCTTAAAAATAAATAATTTAGCTATTAGCCGGTAGAATAGTATTGATACGAGAATTCATCCGACAGCTGTTGCAATCGGCCATCAACCAGTTCGTGGAAGGGACATTATTCCGGTACTTCTGGGAATCCGAAATGCTTCGTCTCTCAACAGGTCGACCGCTGCCGTTACCGGGAATTCCCTTAAAGCTTCCAGAACATGAAAGAGTTTCCCGATGGTTCGTGGACATACCAGACAATTCGCAGAGAAGTATATAAATATAAAACAGCTGGCGATAGGGGGCATTCAGTTTTCGACGGTCGTATTGAATACTTAAGTAGATATAAATTGTAAATAGTTGTGTTAAAGTAGTGGGAATAAATTAGAGTGAGTTGGACTATGTTTTTAAATAAATCCAAGAACTGAACAGAACCCGAGTGTGAAAATAAAAACATTACAGTATAGAAAACAGAATAAAGGTAACTGAAAAATCCAATTGAAAGAATTGAATAGTTATGTAGTAGAAATCATATGTCTAGAAATTTCAAAACAATACTTATTCCATTTTCATTTGTACTTTTAATAACTTCAGTACATAGGTGACCGAGCTTACTCGTAAATTCAAAGATTCATCAAAAATGTTATCATTATAATAATTTTCATAATATTTTTTTACCACCCTTTATAATATAACTGCTAATGGACTACCCAATATAAAAAATTTTAATACCATTTTCTTAACTACCCTAGGTAACTATAATTCTACACTGGACTATATTTTAACTACTCTGTATATGCAACTGCTCATGGAACACTCATAATATTTTTTGACATTTTTGAGCCCTCGGTAAAACTGCAATTCCACTCTAACCATTCTATATATGCGACTGCCTAAGAACCACCGTATATAGTATTTTGGTTTATACGTTTTTTATCTAATCATCATATATATGCTACTCATAGTGGGCTACCCAATAAATCATTTCATTTTATAATAACTCTATATAAGTATAATGCCTATCACCCTATATTGCATCTGTCCTATATATACATCTGTTTATGGGCTACGAAATAATACATTTTTATTGTAATATTTTTAAAACCACACTGTATAAATAGAACTCTACTCCAGCACATACTTTCACCAGCATTTATAACTATACTTCCTATTACCCTATATTGCATCTGTCCTATATATGCATCTACTTATGGGCTATGAAATGTTGCATTTTTATTGTAATATTTTTTAAACCACACTATATAAATATAACTCTACTCCAGCCTGTATATGCATAATGTACATATACTGCGTCCTTTATACTAAGAACTCTGTAAATTCAACCGCTAATGGGCTACACTATATAATTATTTTTTCTAACGATTTAGAACTATAATTTGCACTCTACCCAACACTCTGAATATGCAGCTGCTTATGGGCAACCCAATAAACATTATGTTTCTAACATATCTGGAATCATCCTGTATAATTATAATCTACACCGCCCTATGTCTAAGTAAATTTAAATATGCATATGTAACAGCTGTGGGGTACATATAACATTTATGAACATCCTGTATATCCAATAACGATATCGATTGACTTTCAAGACAACTTCATTGTGTGTCTCAAATTAATGTAACATCCCGAGGATGTTTACAGGAATTCATAATGCATTTTTTTTCAATTCTTTATTCTTTTATCGGATATGTTATTTAATATTTGTTCAAGTAAGTAAACTAAAAAAACGTCGTATAGAAAAATTTCGCTCGTATTGCAGAAAATTAAACATGTCGCTAGAATTATGAAATTTCACCTTTGTATACCACTTGCATATATTGCGAAATTTAACCCAGTTTCCATGTTATAATACTTTTATTTAAACAATGAATAGTTTATACATATCGTTCCGTTTTGTGATCTGCCGATTCAGGGTTAGCAGAAAGCTGAACTCTTGTACTTGCTAAAAACCAGGTAGACACAAATTGTGTTGCAACATTTTAAACAAAAAAACCAAAGATGGCCGATTTTACGCAGTTAGAGAAAAATTGCTGATTTTGCCGTCCTTAATTAAAAGTTTGTTCTAGAATTTTTTTAAATGCAAAAGAAAGGCACGTGCGTAGAACACGTCGGTTAATGGCGGAAGATTCAGCCAATCGGACAATGAAAAACTCACGAGGTAGGGAGTTTTGTTGTTAACTTATTCGTGAAGATAGTACCCATATGGGAGGGGCTAAAGTTCACGAGGAACTAGTCCAGAGAATTTCCAAACTAGTTCGGGGCCGGAACTCAAGAAAAGGAGTCGTACGTGGCGCGACGGATTATAGGGGACATAAAAAGGTGGAAACCAGACTCCTAAGAGAGGAACGTTTCACCTGTCCAAATAGGGTTTTAGGAACTAAATTATAGAGTCATCATAAAATTTATCGTCGAGGGACGGGAAACGCGAAAGTCGCAAGTGTGTTTTTAACAGTGATTAGCTAGCTAAAAATCCAGTGAGGTATAATTTCTTTTAATTCACAGGTAAACCTTTTGGGATTAACGGATAAATCGCATCCGGTGAGTACCTTTTTATTTTACTAACCGAGGAGTGTTAGTGCCAAAACCTGTGAGTTTGTCCGTAGAGTTGTAGGTTCAGATTCTGAACCCAGGGTAGAGGTTTCTTAGACCAGCCAACGGCAGGGAAGAGACCTGGTGATAGGGACTAAGTAGCGTCGGGGTACGCCCAGCTAGATCGTAACCTGGTAAAGATTTCATCGGACGCCCTGAGTCGGCAAAAGGAACGAGCGGCAAAAGTTTAGGTTTCTTGTCTTATGATATCTTGTTTAAATTTGGTTTTGGTTTAGTTTGTTTTTTTTATTTATATATAGATATATATTATATGTTTATTGAGGATGCGTTGGATAGACTGGCTCACCAACGCTTGCTGATATAAGGGAAGACTTATTGTAGTAGGCACCGATAGGGCTTAAATAGGGTCTAATTGTACCTGTCATTCCCAGGATTAGTGGGTATAATTAATATTGTGTCCCTTAAAGTTATTTTCATATTTTCTTGGGGTTAATTAATTAAAAAAACATAAATTGGGGAGTTACATTTGTTCTTAAGTATTGTTTAACCGCTAAAAATTGAGGTTACTTGTTTTGTATTTTTTTTTTGTGTTACATATCGGGATTGCTTTATTGTTTCTAATTGTTCTTTCATTTCATTTTGTTTTAATTCAATATATGTGTCATTTTTTTCCGCTGTTTACTTTTAACTCCTTCCTTCTTCCCATACAACCACCAGCATTTGAGAAGCCTCGGACTTACCCTCTTAGAGGAGGCCAGGTGACGAAAACCAGAAGCTACCAAGGACTGAGAGTCAAGGCAGATAAGGGGCAGTAAAGTTCCTTTTATATTATTTATTTTCAGCTAATATTTACAGAGAAGATTTCCCGGAGTCTTTCTCTCCAACACATATTTTCTTCGGGTGGTGGCAGCATTCCCCTTTTCTCTCAGGTTCTATATACTATATTTATTTCCCCATTATACAACAGGTTAGGGCAAAACTGTTACACTTGTGATAGGACTCAAATTGTTACACTGGCTGGCAGCGGTGTGGGATCTGGTTATATTTTAGGAAGTTAGGTGGTGATGTTAGGGACTTTAGAGAGGAAAACAAACACAGGGTTGACACTAACTTTTGAACAATAACACGGTTGAAAAGTCTAGCAAGAAAGGTTGAATTTAATGTGAAAATATAAATTATGCACTGTCGGTTTTCAGATTCTATTTATGATTGTTTATGAATTGTGATTTAATGATATCATATACAAAGTAACTTTTGATCGTTTTTTTTGAGTTATTGATTTGTAGTGTTTTACCAATTGATATATATTTTCAATTGCATTTGATTTACCATTGATATATTCAAATAGTTTATTATTTTCTGAAATATTTTCTTTAAGTTACCACTATTGAGAAATATTTATTTGATATAATTGAAATAATTTTATTAGTTTTCGTGCTATTACGTTGCTTCTGATTGGAAAGGTTTTATTTGATGTATTGAAAGACATTTATTATTTTTCATCGCTTTTAGTTAAACTGAGTTTACATGAAATATTTATATATATTTTATTATTTGATTGATATTGATTACTACATTTTATTTGATATATCATATTGAACTTGGGAAGGTTTCCAAGATATAGATACCGCGAAACCCTATAAAATTTTTGTGACATTAGAATCCTTAGAGACCGCGAAACCCTATATACATTTTTTACATTAGAGCCACTTAATTTTTTTTGTATTTTAAATATATATAAATCCGTGTTACTATAATGCCCGGTCCAGGGGTAGTAAAATGAAATGCATCGGCCGGCGGCCCAAGTAAGGAATCATCGAACCCGACCAGTCCGACGGGCCCGGGGAAATTTACTTTTCCTACCGTACCGGTAGCATCCGAACAGGGATTCCTACGATGGCCGATGGTATTTTCGTTGGGGATGATAGCCGCGTCACTAGATAATTTTTCGGGCAAAGATGTCCCAAAATATTTAGAAAAATTGGAGCAACGTTCGAAATTAGACGGATGGTCAGAGGATGAGACATTACGACTATTAAAATTTAAGTTTGTTGGAGATGCCTATAATTTTTTTAAGTCAGATTCTTCCCTAGATACGTTATCCTATGCCGATTTAAAAAAGAAGCTGATTGCAAGGTTCACACAAGTACGATTGCCTGGGGAAAACCAGCTAAATTTGAGTAGATGTTATCAGAGACACGATGAAGACGTTTCATCATTTTGTACACGTTTAAAGACGCTGGGTGGACGCGTCTTACAAGGAGCAACTCCAGAGGAAGAGGCGGGATTAAGGAAAAAGAATCAAGCCTTATTATTGAATCAATTCAAAATGGGGTTGAGAAAGGATCTTCTCAAGGATATGGGAGTCGTTCTTCTAAGAGAAGATAAACTCACTTTAGATAAAGCGGAAGAGTTAGTCCGGTTACAGGAAACCACTACTCGTATGCTCCAAGGCAAAGGTAATAATACAAAGGTTTCAGTTATTTCAGAGAGGAGAAAATGTTATAATTGTGGAAAGGAAGGGCATTTGGCCAAAGAATGTCATTGGAAGCCGAGAATGGAACTGCCGAAGAAGGAAATTAAAGAAGAACGGCCATGTTATTTTTGTAATAAATTAGGACACTGGGCTAGAGATTGTAACAAAAAACGGGCGCAATATAAAAATGAAGAAAAAACTATAGACTCATATAAATTTAACAGACCGGGAGGGTCAGGACAAAACGGCAACTAATAGAAATAGAAATGAAAATAGAAATATTAGTGATAATAGAGATCTGGATTATACGGGAACAAATAAGGGCAGATACCCTGAAAATGGGACGTCGAAAGGAGCTATTTCTAAGAAAAGGAATGAGTTCCTGAAGTCGAATGCGAAAAAGGGCGCGTCAAGTTCTTTAAACTAATTTCGCCTTCGAATGTTCCCCGGTTAGAAGGCTCTAGCGAAACACAGAATAGGGGAAATGAGATTAATGCTCAAAATATTAATAAAAATTTGATTGAAGAAATTACTAAGCAAGTTTTAGAAAAGTTAAATGTAAAGGCTCAAATCGTAGAGAATCAAAGACTGGAAAAAGTTCAGAAATCAAAAGAAATTGTAGTCGAGGAAAAAACGCGCCAAAGAGAAAATTTCATAAATAAATATGAAGAAAAAATTCCTGAAGTTAGGACGGAAAATTTGAATAAAGTTCCACATGTTTTAATGTTAGTAATAAATGGTCAGCGGCAGATATGCTTAGTAGACACCGGAGCGGCGGTAACCTTGATACAAAATAGGTTGGTCAAGGAAGAAGACATTAACCCGCATGGCACAAGAGATTTATCACTTTCAAGTATAACTGGTCACAAAGTGAAAACTTATGGAACCGCGGAAGTCTTGGTTGGTGCCACTTCTACTGGTCCTCATGAAATGGTTGAAATGGTAGTTTGTGACGGTAGACTCTTAGGCAGTACGCAAGTTTTATTAGGAAGAGATTTTTTTGCAACCAATGGAGTAATACTGGACTACAGAGAAAAACCGACATTTCACTTATGGGGTAAAACGATTGACATGTGTGCAATGGATGATGAAATGTTATTACAATTAAATGTACAGGAGAACTGGAGTAAATGGTTAATGTACGTTAGAAAATTTCAGAAAAATAATGGTCAAACTGAAGAGGATGCTTCAGACAATAATTATATGGAAATTGGGGCCCAAATTAACGAAACACCCTGTACACCACGAACCATAACTGAAAAAAATGAATTAGATTATTCCTTTGATGAGATGACTAGCGATGACGTACTGGCCACAAAAATTGTAGCGCCAGAATTTATTTCAATACCGCCGAGAACGGAATTAGTTTGTCACGGTCGTATAAAGAAGAAATTAACCGGCAATGCACTGGTCTGCGAGCCTATCGAATTAGCGCACGGTTCCGCGTACATAGCATGTGCAATTGTACCGAATGAACATAAAATACCTATACGTTTATTAAATCTGTCAGAACAGGAAGTGAGAATTCAAAAAGGACAGGACTTGGGTATTGTATTGATGGCAACAGAAATGAAAAATTCATCAAAATCAGCCACGATAGAAAGAGTAAATTTAGCAAATAAAGACTGCTAGAAACACAAGTTATTCGCCCTTCAGCGAGCCCTTGGTCCGCACCTGTTGTTATTGTATCCAAGACATTGCCCGATGGAGAAGAAAAGATTAGAATGTGTATTGATTATCGAGGATTAAATAGTGTTACGAAAAAAGAATATTATCCACTACCAAATATTTCTGATTTACTTCAAGGTTATCAGGCGGGAAATAAAGCTTTATTTTCATTTCATTATCACCAAATTCCCATGGAGGAAAAGGATATACCGCTTACAGGATTTAGCACTTATCATGGACATTATGAATACTTAAAGATGCCCTTCGAATTAGTTAATGCACCATCTACATTTCAGCGATTTATGAATGTTACCTTATCAGGTTTGACCGGAGATTCGGTTATGGTTTACTTGGATGACATAGTGATATATAATTCTGACGGTCCCAGAGAGCATATAAAACAAATTAGAAATGTGTTCGAAAGACTAAGAGATGCTAATATTAAATTAAAACCGAAAAAGTGTAATTTTATCGTAGAAAAAGTAAAATATTTGGGACATATTTTAACACAAGAAGGAATTTTACCAGACCCAGAGAAAATTAGAGCTATCAAAGAATTTCCAATACCGAAAAATGTTAAAGGAGTACGATCATTTTTAGGACTAGTTGGATGGTATAGAAGATTTATACCGAGGATAACGGAATTAACTACACCATTGACAAATTTAACGAAGAAAGACGTGAAGTTTCAAATCACTGCCGAAGTTTTAGAGTCAATAGAAAAAATAAAGGGCGCTTTAACAAATGACACGCTTTTAATATTCCCAGATTTTAGTCAGCCGTTCATTTTAGCCACTGACGCGTCCAATACGGGCGTTGGTGCCATATTAAGTCAAATCAGGGTTGGGCACGAGAGACCGGTGGCGTTTGCAAGCCGACAAATGAATCAAGCAGAGAAAAACTATTCTACCACGGAAAAAGAGTTACTTGCTGTTATTTTTGGAGTACGACAATTTTCGTGTTTTCTTACCAACTCCAAATTTACTTTAATCACAGATCACCGAGCGTTAAAATGGTTATTGACAATGAAAGATCCGAGCTCCAGATTGACGCGATGGGCCCTCTCGCTTGCAGAATACGATTTCGAAGTAATTCACCGGCCTGGTCGAAAACATGGAAACGCTGATGCATTAAGTCGCATGTATAATACCGAGGATATCTATGTAGATATGTCTTATCTGGATTTCATAGATTATCGCAGGAAACACGCATTACCACAAATAAAAGATATGGAAATAGTAACTGAATTACCCGATGACTTGTCTATAGTAAAATTTGTTACCAAGGAGCACTTACGCGGGACTGCTTTAGAAAACGCAGATGCTGGACAAACCCTTAAAATTACCGACAGACAGAGGACAATATTTTATTTAATACTGGGAGAACGAACTGATGAGCAAATAAATTTAGAATCTATGTGGACAGGCTTACAAGAGCTATATAAGATGGCTTACGAAAATAATGAACAAAATATAATTTTAATAAAGGATGATTTAACGGAGGAATTGTGGCATGAAACGAAAGACATGGTTAATTTCATATTTTCAACCGCACAAATTAAAATTAGTATTTATGGTACATCTAAATCAACAATCCGTCAAATTGCTGTGATTGAAGAAGAACTTATAGAACCTAATTGGGAACGAGATGCGATAGTGAGAGAACAAAATAAAGATACATTTTGCAAAGGGATCTTAAACCATTTAAGGGAAGTTAAGACAGGAAATAGAGACGACGAGGAGCTTAATTATTTTATGGACAAAGATGGTGTTCTATATAAAAGAGATCAAGCCTTAAAAAGAGACCAGCTAGTGATACCGAAAACCTACGTTAATAAAGTTTTTCACGATAACATAATGAGCGGACACGCAGGAAGACAAAAAACTTATCAACTTATACAAACACGATTTTATTGGCCCGGGATGAAAACAGAGATTGAAAAATATTGTGATACATGTGAATCATGTAATCAGCGAAAAACGTCACCACATTTTAAGAAAGTACCACTGCAACATTTCACGTCTGTGAGTGAACCATGGGAATTAACCTCGATGGATATCGTTGGACCTTTAGTGACAACAATGCAAGGTAACAAATACTTGTTAACTTTTCAGGATCATTTTACAAAATATGCGGAAGCAATATCTTTACCAAATCAAAGAGCGGACACGGTAGCAAG
This sequence comes from Octodonta nipae, assembly GCA_034190945.1. Lineage (NCBI taxonomy): Eukaryota > Metazoa > Arthropoda > Insecta > Coleoptera > Chrysomelidae > Octodonta > Octodonta nipae. The sequence continues at coordinate 89,083,357 of CM067218.1, read as the reverse complement.
AGCGTTTGTCGAACACATCATATGTCGTCACGGTACTCCTAAGAGATTATTAACAGATAAAGGTACAAACTTTACATCCACACTATTTAAAGAGATATGTAAACTTTTAAAAATTGAAAAAATTCAGACGTCTAGTTATGCACCTTCCACGAACGGGCAAATAGAACGAATGCATAGAGTTTTAAAAGATATGTTGTCACATTATATAAACGACAATCAGAAAGATTGGGATACGTTTATTCCATACGTATTAGCTGCTTATCGTAGTCACATCCATTCCTCAACAAAATATTCGCCTTTTTTCTTACTTCACGGTAGAGACATGACTTTGCCCGTCGATGAAATAATACGTCCGCAACGAATACGATATGATTACGATGACAATTACGCATCTGAAATGATGGCCAGATTATCTAGAGTATACCGGGACGTTCAAGAAAATACGGAAGAAGCTAAACAGTACCGGATAAAACAATACAATAAAAAGACACGAGAGCGACATTATTAATTAGGAGATTTGGTTTATTTAAAGGATATGGGAACTATTGTAGGTAAATCGAAAAAACTGACCAAGAATTGGGTAGGACCTTACAGGATAATGGAAGAAATCGGCCCAGTGACGTATAGAATTCGAAAAGTAGGAGGTCGAGATGACCAAGTGGTGCATATAAATCGGCTAAAGGATTTTAAACCACGCCAGACAGGTGGTTATAATAAGGTGGAATCGACCGACGATGAGGAAGTCGAAACGATGATTTCGGAACCGGAGACTGATGGAGATCCGACTGAAGATGAGGAGGAGCAACCTACGCCGCGAGTAATTCTCCCCGGATGGATCGATGTTGATAAAGAGGAGTTGAAGAAATGCCTGAGTAGCACCGAGGACCCTAGACGAAGGACGCAATCAGTAGACATGGAAGGTCATCTACGGAGGTTCGAGCGAACCAGAAAACCCCCCTTGCGTTTTCATTATTAAGGTAATGGCATCGCCGTGCGAAAAACGGTTAAGAATATTTTTCGCAGCTTTATTGTATTGGCTAGTAGTAAAACTCTATAAAATTAATACAAGCCCGGATGAGGGATGTAAAAATCCTGATTCCCCTCCCCTGAAAGTCTATAGCACATAGACTCATTTTTTCTCCCCCCATGGAAGGTTATCATAACCATTCATTAGTTTCCTGGACAAGTCGTTGAATACCAGAAGGGTTTATCTTACTTAGAATTTTCTGATCTATAAAATAAAGATAAATTTTTTTGTCCGAATGTGAGAATAAAATTTTTTGTTGTATTAGGGAGATAATTTTGTTCTCCACCCGTAGTATTTTCCTATATGACAAAGGCGTTAACCGTAAACCAATTTTATTTTTGAAAATCAATGCAAAATTTTAGTTTCGAGTTTAAAGTCCGAAAATCATAGATAACTTAAGTGAAACATGTTGAGTCAGTCCGAAAATTTAAGTAACGTAATGTAATCGCCGCAGAAATAAAAAGATAATATGGTATCCTCATTGTAGCATAAATGCAATGTTATTTCTGGTAAAATTATGAATTATTTTATTAAATGTAATGAGATAAGTATTCAGACGACTTAGAGTATTTTAAAAGACAGTAAAGTAGATGAAGAGATATTTTTTAAGAGAAGGAATTATTTCCATGAATAAAAATAATTAATTCAATACCGGATATGAAAAATAGCGTAAACTATATAAATAATAAAAGGTAAACGTACGGAGTATTGTTTGCTAAAGGAATGTACGCTGTTAACAATTTTGTAGTGTCAAGAATACGGCCTCAGCAGAAGCTGTATTATAGTTAACGAAGAGCGAATAATTATTAGAATGGATTTTAGTAGTACGAGGGATGATCATAAAGAGTATGACATTTTTAAGTACTAATTGTTTTGACTAGGTAAAGGATTTATCACAGGGGCTGTACTGTGGATATACAAGTAAAAATAAAGATAGTTGGAAGGGTCTTTAATGAGTAGCAAAGATAAAGGTTGTATTCACCTCTTTATAGCAATAATTGAGTAAGCTTTAGAGAAATTTGATTTTGTTTTGTTTTGGAAAACGGATCAATAATTGAGTCAGTCTTTTGTTTTTTTTTAAATAAAGTACGATGGAGAAATGCTCACCAATACTGAGCTGAGACAAATTGTCTCTTGTTTTTTTAATAGATTTTCTTTTCTTTGATTTTTGTGTCACGAACTATAGGAGTCAGTGATGGACTCACAGACCTAATATCCGTCAGATATTGGATGAATAGCACAAATGTTTGCTATGAGCCAGGGCAATCATTTGGAAGAATATAGGTGGGATTTAATTTTGGTGAATTATAAAAATGTTTGAGATAGATGTTTTACTTATTTTATTTGGGATATAAACGAAACTTAACAGATCACGTTCACACATTTTGAAATGTTGATAAATATGTTTATTTAAAGTTGGGTTATTTATATATTGTAATTGATTTGGGATAATTATTTTGAATTTTGATTTTGGTATTTATATAAATAAGTTTATTTTAATTTGATGATTTTTGAAAATATTATTGGGAACATGTGCGTAGAAAATGTTTAATAACATTGTTAGTTTTGATTTTTATTTTGATTTTGTACTTTTGATAGAATCTTGAGATTTTTTTTGTATTGTTGTTGGAAATATTTATGGGTTTATTTTTTTTGCTTTTGGTTATTGAAGTTAATTATTTTATTGTAATATGATGTAATTTAAAGACTTGAAAAAAAGGTCTTGTGTATGGCTTCAAGAAAGAAGTCCTCAGTTTCATCGTAATGGTCATGGAGATACAGAGATCCTGATGCAGATCTCCTACTAGCGCTTAGCTAAATACTACGATACATGAAGTCATGTACAGGGTATGGTCAAAAAGTTGGTAACCCGCAGTTAGTAGTACGGTAATAGAGGTACGCGTAGTGCCCATGAACAGATTCACGTCAGTGCGTGCAAGGACAATCGTGCATTTCGAAATGCAAAGTAAAGCGTTATAAGGTCGCGAAAGAACTTAATGGTTCGATTTCAAGTTCGGAATAAAACGGTACGGTAAAATGTCGCGAATGTCATCGCGTCAAAATCCATTCAAACACGGAAATGGACATGGTAATTTTGGGCAGAAGGTGAAGCTTTTGGAACCAGAAGTGGCTTGAGAAATATCAGTACTATTCAGTCAAACGTGTGCAAGTTAAAACAGATCAAGGGTATCTAGGAGAAAAAAAAAGGGTTTTATTTAATTTTGGTAAATAAGACGACAGGCTGTAGAAAAAAAAATCGTCCAGATGTAATATTGGTGTGGATACACACAGGTTAAAGTGTATCTACACACGGAGTCGAAATGGATCGAGAGAATCCAGATCAAAATTAATTGGTTGGATACGAGAGTTAGGTATCCAGGATGTTCACTTCCAGAGTGGAAGTCAGGACTTTTGGGAAAAGTCCAGGAGAATTTTGTTTAGTGTGGCTACCCAGTCCAGGTAGGGCTACACAGGTTTCAATGATGAAGCAATGAAGAGTTGTAATAAAAGATGGCAGAAGCCATGAAGAATTTTTGGTTCCCGGACATAGGAAATGTCCTAGGAATCGGTTTGCCTGAGAAAAGGCAGGTGCGTTGATGAACGCAGGCGACATAGCGATATAAAGATAAAGATGATAAAATATTGGTGCGAGTAAAGCCAATAACCGGACGACAGACAGCCAAATTTACCAGGGAATAAGTTCCAGAAAAGATAACTAGCCAAGGGAGAAACAGATACCGAATTATAAGTTCCAGATATCAGAGATGCCAAAATGATCCAAAATAGTATGAGTTCCAGAGCCAAACGAACTTCACTGTTCAACTCGGACAGCCAATTAGCCAGCCCAAATATATACAGTAACAGAAAGCAAAATTAATACCGTTTGATTCAAAGCAGGTCGACCGATTCGTTCACTAACGTCAGTTTCGTAAAACCGTCCGCCTCTCAATGTACGGATATTTTAGACATTTCCGCGGACGAGTGAAAGAACTTTCAAAAACCATAACAAACTTTTACTTGTGGCGTAAAACGTATAATTTGTAAAGACAATGTAAACTCTCAAAAGTAGTGCGCAATTTGGACTTCAACCATGTTGTCTCCAACTTTGGTTTGCGTTAAATCAATTTCCGCATGTTACCTACTGAACTAATTTTGACCTACCTCATCTCAGCTGATATGAATTAGCGGCGTTTAGTAGTGGAGATAGGGAGAAAATGCAGCGTCTACAAAAGCATCGAGTGTGTTTGTGAAGTGCTTTCAATTAAATTTTGTAACGGAAAAGTGCAACTTTGTCAATAGACTTGAGTATAAATGCGACAACAGAAATTGTAATGAAAATTTTGCTTTACGAGGGGAGATCGAAAAGTTTTGGAATTTTTCAGGAAAATTCAAGGCTACTGAGCCTTAAATTTTTCGAAGGGGGGAATGATGTAACATCCCGAGGATGTTTACAGGAATTCATAATGCATTTTTTTCAATTCTTTATTCTTTTATCGGATATGTTATTTAATATTTGTTCAAGTAAGTAAACTAAAAAAACGTCGTATAGAAAAATTTCGCTCGTATTGCAGAAAATTAAACATGTCGCTAGAATTATGAAATTTCACCTTTGTATACCACTTGCATATATTGCGAAATTTAACCCAGTTTCCATGTTATAATACTTTTATTTAAACAATGAATAGTTTATACATATCGTTCCGTTTTGTGATCTGCCGATTCAGGGTTAGCAGAAAGCTGAACTCTTGTACTTGCTAAAAACCAGGTAGACACAAATTGTGTTGCAACATTTTAAACAAAAAAACCAAAGATGGCCGATTTTACGCAGTTAGAGAAAAATTGCTGATTTTGCCGTCCTTAATTAAAAGTTTGTTCTAGAATTTTTTTAAATGCAAAAGAAAGGCACGTGCGTAGAACACGTCGGTTAATGGCGGAAGATTCAGCCAATCGGACAATGAAAAACTCACGAGGTAGGGAGTTTTGTTGTTAACTTATTCGTGAAGATAGTACCCATATGGGAGGGGCTAAAGTTCACGAGGAAGTAGTCCAGAGAATTTCCAAACTAGTTCGGGGCCGGAACTCAAGAAAAGGAGTCGTACGTGGCGCGACGGATTATAGGGGACATAAAAAGGTGGAAACCAGACTCCTAAGAGAGGAACGTTTCACCTGTCCAAATAGGGTTTTAGGAACTAAATTATAGAGTCATCATAAAATTTATCGTCGAGGGACGGGAAACGCGAAAGTCGCGAGTGTGTTTTTAACAGTGATTAGCTAGCTAAAAATCCAGTGAGGTATAATTTCTTTTAATTCACAGGTAAACGTTTTGGGATTAACGGATAAATCGCATCCGGTGAGTACCTTTTTATTTTACTAACCGAGGAGTGTTAGTGCCAAAACCTGTGAGTTTGTCCGTAGAGTTGTAGGTTCAGATTCTGAACCCAGGGTAGAGGTTTCTTAGACCAGCAAACGGCAGGGAAGAGACCTGGTGATAGGGACTAAGTAGCGTCGGGGTACGCACAGCTAGATCGTAACCTGGTAAAGATTTCATCTGACGCCCTGAGTCGGCAAAAGGAACGAGCGGCAAAAGTTTAGGTTTCTTGTCTTATGATATCTTGTTTAAATTTGGTTTTGGTTTAGTTTGTTTTTTTTTTATTTATATATAGATATATATTATATGTTTATTGGGGATGCGTTGGATAGACTGGCTCACCAACGCTTGCTGATATAAGGGAAGACCTATTATAGTAGGCACCGATAGGGCTTAAATAGGGTCTAATTGTACCTGTCATTCCCAGGATTAGTGGGTATAATTAATATTGTGTCCCTTAAAGTTATTTTCATATTTTCTTGGGGTTAATTAATTAAAAAAACATAAATTGGGGAGTTACATTTGTTCTTAAGTATTGTTTAACCACTAAAAATTGAGGTTACTTGTTTTGTATTTTTTTTGTGTTACATATCGGGATTGCTTTATTGTTTCTAATTGTTCTTTCATTTCATTTTGTTTTAATTCAATATATGTGTCATTTTTTTCCGCTGTTTACTTTTAACTCCTTCCTTCTTCCCATACAACCACCAGCATTTGAGAAGCCTGGGGACTTACCCTCTTAGAGGAGGCCAGGTGACGAAAACCAGAAGCTACCAAGGACTGAGAGTCAAGGCAGATAAGGGGCAGTAAAGTTCCTATTATATTATTTATTTTCAGCTAACATTTACAGAGAAGGGTTCCCGGAGTCTTTCTCTCCAACACAAATTTTCTTCGGGTGGTGGCAGCATTCCGCTTTTCTCTCAGGTTCTATATACTATATTTCTTTCCCCATTATACAACAGGTTAGGGCAAAACTGTTACACTGGTGATAGGACTCAAATTGTTACATTAACTTGAGAACACATAACATTTTACCTAGCCAAAAATTACCTAACCAGCAAGCCCGTAGCCACCGGGGGGGTCTGGGGTTTGGAATGTTTGGTTTCAAGATTCAATTTAACCAATTAATCATGTTTTTCATAGAATAAATTTTATATTTATACAATTTTATATATCCTGGAAATACATGAACAAAAATATAGATTTTTGAAATGTATATAAGCCCATCACAAATCAGAAAAATTATCCAACCACCCCCGAAAACCCACCCAAAAAAAAAATCCTGGCTACGGCCTTGCTAACCAGCAGTTTTTAATTAATTTCTTGAAGGGTTCAGTTGTAAAATTTAATGCTAGAAAAATAACAAATAGTGATAAAATTCAGATCCTACACATCAATTTGTATTCAAACAATTTTCAAAATTTTTAAGAGCAGTTCCAATCTCAAGTAGTTTACCAAATTACCCTGTATTAATACTCTTGTAATTTCAAAACTCAGCTGTCATAATTGTCACAATCGTTCGTTCTTTCTCGGTAATACGATTTTTCCAGAACAATAGTTTTTTAGTCGCCAAAACCAGGAAATGGTGTGATTTTGACAATATCGTTACGAGATTATAATTACATATAATTAAGATGTATACAAATAAACAAAATTATGGGAACTATTTTATTAGATAAAAATATTTGCGGCGTTCGTTAAGAAACATTATACAGTTTCTGATTGACTGCTAATATTTGAGATGACATGTTAAAATTAATTTAAAAGAGTACCTTACATGATTAAATGAAATAAAACTGCAAAATAACTCGTTTTATGTTATTATTGTATTTATTATTCAAATTCCATTTGCACATTTCAAATATAAATAATTAATAAAATATTTGCATATTACTTTTACTTCTATTTTTGAGGCAATAATAGATACACATGTTTTCCAAAATCTATATAAATATACAAAACGATTAGGTACCATTTTCTCCTGTGTTTCTCAACCGATTTTCTTCATTTTTGTTGTGTTTAGTAGCTACTGATGACCTTCAGTGCAGAACGCTAATTTATAATATTTGTTAAATAAAATGTAATAAAAATCATTCTTTACTTTCATAATGTCATTGCCAAACAACTGGATGTGCCGCCGCCGCCATACTCAAAACATTGAATAATTATATATAGAGACCAATGCTGTTATATACTTAGAGCATGTACTTCTGGAAGTGCAAGCGTTGTTATTGTTTAGTGGTAAAGTAATCGGTGTATATTATAATTAAACAGGGCGATTCCAGATGTATTAGAAATCATTTTTTTGGTGGGTGGCACATAAGCAGTTGCATATAAAGGGTGTTTAAAATATAGAGTAGAGTGCAATTATAACTAATAAAATAATTATATAGGGAAGCCTATTAGCGGTTGAATTTACAGGCTTCTTGGAATAGAAGGTACAGTAGAATTACAGTTATACAGGGTGGTGCAAAAAATATTATACATAGATGCATATTCAGGGTGGCGGAAATGGAAATGCAACATTTCGTAACACATAAGCAGTTGTATATATAGGGAAGATGAAATATAGGGTGAGAGGAATTACAGATATACAGGTGTTACGTTATATTTTTGCCGCAGAGTGTAACTAGCAGTATTTTCCATAAACCCGTCAAAGAACAAGTAAACGAAGAAATATCTGAGGTTTGATTTATGCAAAACGTATTCTAAATTGCTCGTTTTTATCTACAATAATTGTTTTCTTGTAACTAAAACACGAGTATTCACTTCGAATATTAATACCAACGGATAGGATAAAATTATCTTCAAACGTAAACACCTTTTTTATTATTCTGTAATATTTTTGTTATTGCGATAGGCTTATTGGGTTTTTCGTATTGAAATATTCTCGCTTTGTATTTGGTATTGGTTTGTTTTGATGTAAAGTTATTCGAGGTTAAGATGTTTGGTTAGATTTTCTTGACGTTCGAAGCGATTTTGCTAAGAGTGGATTCAAACGTTCTAGACAGGTTAAAGACATTTAGGAAAGAAGATGTAGAAAAGTAGAGTCGAGCACGGGACATTTCGAGCATAGATGTTGTGGAATGTCGTAGGAGAAGAACGTTATTTAGACGATGTTAGTATTAGAATTTGGAAGAAATGGGTTGTTAGGATTTGGGAGATGTCAGTTGTCGGAGGAGTTGACCGTCGATCGTCGTGGTGTACGGTTGTTGCCCGTTGACTGTCCTAGTGTAAGGATGTGTGTAGTACTTGGGAAGAGAGGTTATGGTGAAATGTGGTGAAAGATGTCTAGACGTGATATCTGAATTGATAATGGCAATTTTGTGCCATCCATTGATTGGGATTTAGTTGGATACACTCTATCGTTGGTTCCGTTATTGGTTTTGTGATATTTTTGGATTGTAACGGAAACCATACTCGTGTGAGGATTTAAGACAAGTTCATCACTCACTCTCTCGTGGATCTGCAGTTTCAGCAACGTTTAATTGATGTTTCCATTGGCAGTTTGGTGATATTTCTGGAAGTTAGTGGAAACACGTTCTCATTTGTGAGGATTTGATTGCTGAATATTTGCATGTACTCTCGTTGGCCTTCCTGGACCACTAACTGGTCAACTACCATTTGAACATCGTATGTAAGACTTTTAGCCCATTCAAGACCTTGTTTCCTTCAGTGTATGGGGCTATCAACTCCACTTAGTTTGCCGAAGTTTTGGCAAGTCTTGTAATCGAACGAGTTCCATTTTGGTTTATTGGGAACCGGAATCGTTGGTTGCCGTATAGCAACGACGGCGTATGTTTGCTTCGATTCTACAGAGGACAGCTGAGTGTTATGTCATCGCATTTGAACAAGGTACCTTTGAAATTTGTTTCAGTGTATTTGTTTTGCTCATAATTTGCTTTTCACATTAAAGAGAATTGATTTTTCCGAATAACATTTTGAACTTTTTGAATTTAATAAACAACCTGATTATTTAGTCAAACTTTGACTGTTAATTTGCTCATATAAATTTGATTTTTATGCATTTCCTATAGTGTTAAATTTTGAATATCATTTCATGATTATTGATTTATTGGATATTGATAATATTTGGTATTTTGTGAAAGCGTCGTCAGAGCTCGAAACGTCATTATTGATTTTTCTTGAAGTTTAAATATAATTAAACACTTTTGTCAGTAACTGAATTTTTGGCTTCAGATTTCAGAATAACAGTACAGTTATTGAGTTTGATATAATTTTGGATTATTTACAGTTTAGATGTCATTATTGACTTTGATATTATTTTGAATATTGTGCATTTAAGTAACTCATTTCTGATTTTAGATATATTGTGCATGTTTACGGATCACAACAACATTTGAGTATTTTGATTACTGCTTTTGATAACATCTGTTTATTTAATCTTGGTTCACTTGATCATTAATTGATTATTACATTTGTTGATTTTGGTAATTGATTATTACATTTGTGATTTTGGTAATAATTTCGACTTAGTGTATCAGGTATGTAATGTTGATTCTTGGTTGAACCATAGATATGTATATGTAGGTACATGAAGTTGGCTACAGGTCGACTTGTGTTTGATATTTTTGCAGGATTGTATTGAAATAATTTAAATGTTCCTTAAATTATTTACTGTTTTATGAAGAGTTTTATTGAAGTAGGTTTGTTGTGACGTAACTGACAATATACTGAGGTTTTATTAGCCATGGAGCCCTTATCTATAGATTTCTTCTAGCCGCAGGCGGTTAGCTGGGGTAAAGAGGCAGAGAATCTACCGGCGCCCAGAACATCTTTATATTGGAAAGTTAACTTACAGTTGGTTTGGCCCTTGTTTGTTAACCCACTCCCGTCTCCACTGAAGCTGCCGTGCACCCTGGTGCGTAAACGTCTACCACGTGGGCCGTAATAAGGTGGTAGGTTAGCCAATACATCGTAGGCATTAACCAGACGTTTTTGACATTACAATTGGCGCCAAACGTGGGGCTCGGCCAGGCAAGGCTCGATTGATTTGGGTTGCTTGAACTGTCATTCTGATAAATAGTAAATTTGATATAATTTTTTCCCTTTTATTTATTTACTTGGTTCATATTTATGACTTGTAAGTTGCTCATATTAGCATTTTCAAACCATTGACTGATACGTTTAAGATGATTTAATTTTTATTGCGCTGATATTTATCTAGATATTGCCATTAATTGAGCATCTTGTGCTATATTATTATAGTTGATATTATATTTGTTTTATCATTTCATTTATTATATATTGGCAAGATAACAACAAACTTGATTCGGCTAAGCGTTATTTAGGGTGAATCATTTGCAATTTGATGAAAAGAGTTTAGTCTGGTCTTTTAGAAATTTCGTTATTATGGCTTTGAGAAAGATTCAGGTGAAGTGGTTGAATCAGGAAGAGTTAAGTTATGAAGTAGTGAGAAGAGGTATTGCGACAGGCACTGTCGATCAGATGCGTCATGCTCTGACTATGGCGTTGCGGTTAGAGAAATGCGGTGACTCTGTCAGTTACCCGCCATACCCATTTTCTCCAGAAGAAGATTTGGCTGCTGTAGAGAGGAAGTTGGACGATCTTAGGCCCAAGGTGCAGTCATTCAAGGAATCCACCACGAGTAATGCTTTAAGCAAGCTCCAAAGTAAAATCTCTCACGTATTGGGTAGAAAAGATAACTTGCCTGTCGAGGCCACCCGTAGACCTGTTGTGTTGTCTGAAGCGTTGTTACTGTTGGATCGATTGTATGCAAACAGCGTAAAGGGCTCTTCTGATAGAGATCAAGTTGAACCGCCTCAAGTTAGTTTTCTCCCTCCTATGCACGGTACGGCAAATTTTGCACAGTTCGCACAAACCATTCCCCCGTCTCGTAGGTCATTGAGTGTGTCTCCAAATGCTATTCAGGATAGTTCCCTTACATTTAAACCTGTTCCCCCTAGTAAATGAAAAGCTTTTCGAGGAGATTCGCAAGAGAACTCAAGGACCTGATGAGTCGATGGGAACCTATCTTGCTATAATGTTGGGGTATTTCAATAGATTGACTTGTTCAGTTTCTGAGGAGACCAAACTAAAAATTCTGATGAGGAATATTGCTCCATTTTATCAGAACCAGTTGGCTTTGGTAGACATTAATTCTATTTCTCAGCTGAAAGAGTTAGGCAAGCGTCTGGAAGCGCGGAAGGAATTTGTGGAGAGTTATTCCGCACCTTCTAGGAAGACTAGTGTTCTGGAACCGGATTTGGCATATACGGAGGTAGACGTGGCTGGTGTTATTGGATCGTCGTCGTCTCGGAGTAGTAATCGAAATCGTTCTAGGGATATTGTTTGTTTTAGGTGTAACCAAGCAGGACATCGCGCTGTTGGATGTGCTGTGGTTCGGGGTGAATTCTGTAATAATTGTAAAAAAGAGGGTGTTACTCTGAAAACCTGTAATGGCTGTAATCGTAATTCTCAGGGAAACGGATTGACGCGCGACTAGGTGATTGGTGTAGTCGTGTTGTTGAGCAGACTCCAATCAACAAATTTCAGTGTGTTTTGGACCACATCTTAGAGAATGCCGTGGTTCTAGGACTTTTGGATTCTGGGGCATCAAGGACAATCATTGGTAATCAGGGTTTAGGGATTGTTAAAGACCTTGGATTGTCTGTTAATTACAACAGGGTAGTTAGTCGTACTGTGGCAAATGGTAATAAATGTTGTAGTGTGGGTAGTGTACAGTTACCTTTGTCTTTAAGGGACTTAACTTCCCCATGTACTCATCGTTGGAGCAGATTTTTGGCGAGAGATGGGTATAGTTCCTGATTTAAGGCGTAATGAATGGCATTTTTCTCGTGAACCTGTTGGAGTTGATACGGAAGTCATGTTTCTGATCAGACTGTACTTAGTCCTCTGGCGCGGTCCAGACTTCAGGGAGTAGTGGATCGTAACGTGGCATTGATGGGTGATCAATTAGGTTGTACAGACAGGACGGAACATGTTATTGTGACCAATAGCGAACCGATTAAGCAGCGGTATTATAGGGTGAATCCTGTAATTCAAAGGGAAAGTGACAAGCAATTAGAGGAAATGTTGCGACTTGGTGTAGTAGAGCCGTCAACTAGTCCTTGGTCTTCTCCCACTCTCTTAGTTAAGAAGGACGGGTCATATCGCTTTTGCGTTGATTTTAGGAAGTTAAATTCTGTCACGGTCCGGGATAGTTATCCACTTCCAAGGGTCTCGGACATATTAGATAAGCTTAGGGATGCCAAGTATCTATCTTCCCTAGATGTTAGGTCTGCCTTTTGGCCAATCAAAATGGCCGATGATTCTAAAGCCTATACAGCTTTCTCAGTACCTAATAGAGGATTATTTCAATTTTGTCGTATGCCTTTTGGGTTGCATAACGCTCCAGCTCATTGGCAAAGGCTGATAGATCAAGTTTTAGCGAATGATCTCTAACCTTACGTTTTTGTTTATTTAGATGATGTAGTGGTGGTAAGTCAGACATTTGAACAACACTTAACTCTCTTGGATGAAGTCTTCCGTCGTCTTAGGGAAGCCAACATTACCGTTAGTCCGGAGAAATGTCAATTTTGTAAACCCGAGATGAAATATTTAGGATACGTTGTTGACAGGAATGGACTTCATGTCGACTCGGACAAAGTGAAGGCGATGTTAGAGATTCCCCCGCCAACCAATGTCAGGGAGGTACGCCGGATTGTCGGGACATTTTCATGGTATAGGAGATTTGTACCAGATTTTTCAACAATTATCGCACCAATTGCAGCCTTGCTTAAGAAAAATAGTAGATTTGTGTGGACCGAAGAATGCGCAAATTTGTTCAGGGTTATTAAGGAGTATTTAGTCTCTGCCCCTATTCTTAGCTGTCCGGATTACTCTAGACCGTTTGTGATCCAGACAGATGCTTCTGGTTATGGGATAGGTGCCGTGTTGTTACAACCATATGAAGACGGTGACCGTGTGATTTGTTACCTTAGTAGGTCCCTTACCAGACAAGAACGTGTTTATTCAACTACCGAGAGGGAATGCCTTGTCGTGATTTGGGCCCTTGAAAAGCTGAGACCTTATATTGAGGGTGTAGAGGTTACGGTGATTACCGACCATTATAGTTTGTGTTGGTTGCATAATTTGAAGGATTTATCAGGTAGACTTGCTCGTTGGGCTGTAAGACTCCAGTAGTTTTGTTTTAAGATTATACATCGTAAGGGCAAAGATCTCGTTCTACCAGACACTCTTTCTCGTAGTGTTCCCGTAATTGACTACGTTGATCCCTGCAATATGGATTTCTTGTTGTCGAAGCCTATTACAGATAAATGGTATGTAGCCATGTTGGAACGCGTTAGGAAGAAACCGCTCAAGTATTCTTCTTATAGAGAGCAGGACGGACAACTTTGGAAGCATGTTCCTACTGAGTTTTCTGAACTATCGGTTCCTGCTGATTAATGGAAACGGGTCTTACCTAAAACCGACCGACTTCGGGTAATTGTCTCTGCTCATGAACCCCCAACTTCAGGACACTGCGGGGTGCATAAAACGTTTGCTCGTGTAGCTGAAAAATATTATTGGCCAAAGATGCGCTTTGACGTCGCTCGCTTTGTTCAAAGTTGCCGCACTTGCGTGGCCCATAAAGTTTCACAAGAGATACGCACTGATAAGTTAGCTTCGCATCCAAAACCCTCCAGGCTGTGGGAAACAATATCTACTGATCTTGTAGGTCCTTTACTAAAATCAAACATGGGAATACATACATATTGGTGGTCACTGATTATCTGAGTAAGTTTCCTCTCATGTTTCCTTTGAGAAAAGTCACTGGGGATACAATAATTAAGAAAATAGAGTCGGAAGTGTTTCTTAAGTTTGGTGTACTTCGCGTCATTATTTGTGACAATGGACCACAATATAGAAGTCGACAATTGCTAAAACTTGCAAGAGACTACGAGTGTAAAATTAAATTTTGTGCCTCATATCACCCCCGAGCCAATCCTACTGAGAGAATAAACCGAACTCTAAAGACTATGTTATCTATTTACTCTTCCGACAATCATCAGCGTTGAGATGAAAATCTTGACAAAATAGCTTGTGCAATACGCACATCCAAACATGAGGTTACTAAAGTAACTCCGTTTTTGTGAATTTTGGTAGAAGCATGATGTTGTCGGGTTCTGACTATGTCGCCGCTGAGCTTGTTGGAACGGAAGATGGTAAACAAACTGGCGAGAGTAGTCGTAACTTAGCCTTCAGAAAGATGTTCCCCGAGGTGCAGAGGAGATTAGAGGAAGCATCTAAGAAGACCTGTAACTGTTATAACTTGAGATGTACGCAGATAGAATACTATCCTAACCAACCAGTAAGGAGGCGGAACTTTGTGTTATCCGATGCAGCTAAACACTTTACTCAGAAACTGGCTCCTCGGTATATTGGACCATTTTACATTAAAGGGAAGCTTTCTCCTTGGACATACGAGCTTCGCGATGAACAGAGTAATTCTAGGGGCATTCGGCATGTCAAAGATCTTAAGCAGGATCCTAGCGACGATTAGCTTTCCTACTTGTTTGGGAAACTTTGGGAAAATTTCTTCAAGCAAGTGGGGGATTGTTACGTTATATTTTTTTGCCGCAGAGTGTAAGTAGCAGTATATTCCATAAACCCGTCAAAGAACAAGTAAACGAAGAAATATCTGAGGTTTGATTTATGCAAAACGTATTCTAAATTGCTCGTTTTTATCTACAATAATTGTTTTCTTGTAACTAAAACACGAGTATTGACTTCGAATATTAATACCAATGGATAGGATAAAATTATCTTCAAACGTAAACACGTACCTTTTTTATTATTCTGTAACATTTTTGTTATTGCGATACGCCTATTGGGTTTTTCGTATTGAAATATTCTCGCTTTGTATTTGGTATTGGTTTGTTTTGATATAAAGTTATTCGAGGCTAAGATTTTTGGTTAGATTTTCTTGACGCTCGAAGCGATTTTGCTAAGAGTGGATTCACACGTTCTAGACAGGTTAAAGACATTTATGGAAAGAAGATGTAGAAAAGTAGAGTCGAGCACGGGACATTTCGAGCATAGATGTTGTGGAATGTCGTAGGAGAAGAACGTTATTTAGACGATGTAAGTATTAGAATTTGGAAGAAGAAATGGGTTGTTAGGATTTGGGAGATGTCAGTTGTCGGAGGAGTTGGCCGCCGATCGTCGTGGTGTACGGTTGTTGCCCGTTGACTGTCCTAGTGTAAGGATGTGTGTAGTACTTGGGAAGAGAGGTTATGGTGAAATGTGGTGAAAGATGTCTAGACGTGATATCTGAATTGATAATGGCAATTTTGTGCCATCCATTGATTGGGATTTAGTTGGATACACTTTATCGTTGTTTCCGTTATTGGTTTTGTGATATTTTTGGATTGTAACGGAAACCATACTCGTGTGAGGATTTAAGACAAGTTTATCACTCACTCTCTCGTGGATCTGCAGTTTCAGCAACGTTTAATTGATGTTTCCATTGGCAGTTTGGTGATATTTCTGGAAGTTAGTGGAAACACGTTCTCATTTGTGCGGATTTGGTTGCTGAATATTTGCATGTACTCTCGTTGGCCTTCCTGGACGACTAACTGGTCAACCACCATTTGAACATCCTATCTAAGACTTTTAGCCCATTCAAGACCTTGTTTCCTTCAGTGTATGGGGCTATCAACTCCACTTAGTTTGCCGAAGTTTTGGCAAGTCTTGTAATCGAAGTTCGAGTTCCATTTTGGTTTATTGGGAACCGGAATCGTTGGTTGCCGTATAGCAACGACGGCGTATGTTTGCTTCGATTCTACAGAGGACAGCTGAGTGTTATGTCATCGCATTTGAACAAGGTACCTTTGAAATTTGTTTCAGTGTATATGTTTTGCCCATAATTTGCTTTTCACATTAAAGAGAATTGATTTTTCCGAATAACATTTTGAACTTTTTGAATTTAATAAAGAACCTGATTATTTAGTCAAACTTTGACTGTTAATTTGCTCATATAAATTTGATTTTTATGCATTTCCTATAGTGTTAAATCTTGAATATCATTTCATGATTATTGATTTATTGGATATTGATAATATTTGGTATTTTGTGAAAGCGTCGTGAGAGCTCGAAACGTCGACTTGTTAATTGAATTATTTTGGATGTTTTAAAGATAACATTTGTTTCTAGATTTATGAAATCACTATTGATTTTTCTTGAAGTTTAAATATAATTAAACACTTTTGTCAGTAACTGAATTTTTGGCTTCAGATTTCAGAATAATAGTACAGTTATTGAATTTGATATAATTTTGAATTATTTACAGTTTAGATGTCATTATTGACTTTGATATTATTTTGAATATTGTGCATTTAAGTAACTCATTTTTGATTTTAGATATATTGTCCATGTTTACGGATCACAACAACATTTGAATATTTTGATTACTACTTCTGACAACACCTGTTTATTTTATCTAGGTTCACTTGATCATTAATTGATTATTACATTTGTTGATTTTGGTAATTGATTATTACATTTGTTGATTTTGGTAATAATTTAGACTTAGTGTATCAGGTATGTAATGTTGATTCTTGGTTGAACTATAGATATGTGTATGTAGGTACAGGAAGTTGGCTACAGGTCGACTTGTGTTTGATATTTTTGCAGGATTGTATTGAAATAATTTAAATGTTCATTAAATTATTTACTGTTTTATGAAGAGTTTTATTGAAGTAGGTTTGTTGTGACGTAACTGACAATATACTGAGGTTTTATTAGCCATGGAGCCCATATCTATAGATTTCTTCTAGCCGCGGAGGATTGGTAGGTTATCTTAGGCGGTTAGCTGGGGTAAAGAGGCAGAGAATCCTAGCGCCCAGAACATCTTTATATTGGAAAGTTAACTTATAGTTGGCTTGGCCCCTGTTGGTTAACCCACTCCCGTCTCCACTGAAGCTGCCGTGCACCCTGGTGCGTCAACGTCTACCACGTGGGCCGTAATAAGGTGGTAGGTTAGCCATTACATCGTAGGCATTAACCAGACGTTTTTGACATTACACAGGATGATGATAAAAAATGTTAGAAAAGGAATTGATTTACATGGTAGCCCTCGAAGAGTTCTATATATATAATGATTGAAATAAAGGTCCGATTAGAATTATAGTTACAGAAAATAATTAAAATTTCCATAAACAAAAAGAGTAAATATGGTGGGTCATAGGCAGTGGCATATACAGAATGGTTTACCCGGTGGTTCAAAATTGTGAAAAAATATTATGCGTGGACCATGAGCAGTTGCGTATACAGGGTGGTGGAAATATATAATTAGATGGAATTATTATAATGAGGATTTTAATAAATGTTAGAGAAATGAGTGCAATTAGGTTAGGTTAGAAAAAATAAAAATGTAGGTAACCCATTAGCGGTTGAATTGTTGTCATATTATTCAATTAAGATTTACTAATTTGAACACAAATAAAGTCCTATGAATTATATCTGAAAAAAACTTGAATTTCGCTACTTATGTGTAGACGCGAGATGTAACACCGACATCTAGGATTTTCGAGGAAACTATCACACAGAGGTTCCGAATCTGGATCCGTTCCGTGTAATTGCTGTTGATAGAATGTCACGATAAAATTTTCAGGTTAATTAACCTGCCAGAGATATTGACACAATCTCTATTCTCTATTGTATGATCTGTGGACACAATTGGTCGAATTTCGACCACTTGGCGACAGCTAGTAATAATAAATTGTTGTTAGAGATGTGATAAATTCATGACTGAAGGGGTTACATACTCAATTCGCGAGGATCTGAACTGAAATGTATGAATTAAGCGTAGAATATCTAAAAGTAGTAGTGTACTTACGTAAAAATTTCATGATTCTTCTACCACAGATGAATAGAAATGAATGTTTTATAGCATATATCTTAGTAAGTGAAAGTCGATTATTTATATAATATTTCTTCTTGGCAACACGATTGTGTTTTTACTGTCGACTGCTGTTAACATACCTCAATGTCAAATTGCGAACGATAGATTAAGGCTTTGGCTACTTTTTTGTAGATGGCGCCTTCTCAAATAATTTATCTTTAATTTAATATTTTAATGGAATTAAATAAAGGGTCTTTATATATTCTGCACATCTAAGGCACATTACCTTTCGAATGGTATACGTTTCTTTACCCTTCTTAGTGTAGGGGTAGTGGGTTTACGTTTTTGCGTATTAATAATAGTATGATATATATATATATATATATATATATATATATATATATATATTTGTTTTTAAGTTTTCGCGGTCACTAAATGTTTTAGGTGGTTTCCGGGAATTCATCCGCGTAGTTGATAACTGATCCCTGCCGGGCTACTAGAAGCGAAATCAAAAGACTACGACAATTATGCAAACCGACCTGAAGAGAGCAGATGTGACGTCGTCATTTTACCATCGATCCCGGCAGGGATCAGTTATCAACTACGCGGATGAATTCCCGGAAACCACTTAACATATATATATATATATATATATATATATATATATATATATATATATATGAATAAGGCTAGGTTCCGGGTGAGAACCGCGTCTGAATTTGTTATATACTCGACGTCTCGAATCCTGCTTTGGAGCCATTATCAAGAGACAAAAGTGAAAAAGAATTTCAGAATCTAGATCGAACTCGGGGCCTCAATCTGCCTACTCCCCAAAAGTCACTAGGTAACTGAATTGAATTTGAGTCTGCTTTGCTTCTTTTATTTATAGTTAGCGCTGGGTTAGAAGGGGATGTCAGGTGATGAGGCTGTGTTGTGATTGGTTGGGTGTTGGTATCTGCTTTGTTTAATCTGGCAATTACGGAGGTCCATGCTGTGGGAAGGCGACAGCTGTCATAGCGTCGGTTTAGGCAGAGGGGTCTTTTCTCTATTTCTATTGCTTCGCGAATAGTAGATGCCCTATGGGAGTTAACAAATACGATAGTCCTACTGTCGCGTTACCTTTGTCGACAGGAAGAATAGTTATGTCACCGTTGTCACGTAGTTGTTTTAATGCATGTCTTTCGTTGGAAGTTATGTTTGATTTTGGTGGCTTTGTTGTGCGAAGTACTCTAGCAATGTCTTGACGAGTATCTTCAGCCTCAATATCTGTTAGTTCAACCAAAGCTACCTCAACTTGAAAAATGATTCTTTCAATTGGGATAGTTTTTGGCGTCACTGCAAAATTGAAACCTTTGGATAGGACATGTAAACTGGTAGAGTCTAAGGAGAAGTCAGAAAAGTTGTGGACAGTCGTCTGAGGGAGTTAGGTGACAGCAGGATTTTGTTTTGTAATAAGTCCTGTTAGCTTATGTTTTTGAGTCACTGTTTTCTTTTGATCCAAGTGTGCCGCTTTATCGCTCGAAATGCCATCAAAATTGTCCCAAAGAATTGGATGAGGGTTGAAAGTATGTAATGAGGAGTAACAATGATAGAAATTTCGGTTAGTTTGGTCAAGTTGATATCTGATTGAATGGATGGAATTTCGTAATAGGGCGAAACTTGGTTTGTTAAGAGTACTGGAAATTGAACGTGAAAAAGTGTGATGTTTTAGTTTGAAAGTGTTCGGAATAATGTTGTGGGTTCTGCAAGATTTAAGGAAGCAAGATCAAAAATAAGCAGAGATTTCGGAATGAGAAGTTTGCTGTATGTTTTAGTCAGTTGAAAGAAATCCTCCCCGTAGACGCGAATGAAATGTTCTGACAGCTTCCGCTGTCATTACTATGAACAAGGCTAGGTTCCGGGTGAGAACCGCGTCTGAATTTATTATATACTCGACGTTTCGACTCCTGCTTTGGAGCCATTATCAAGATACAAAAGTGAAAAAGAGTTTGAGAGTCTAGAACGAATTCGGGGCCTCAATCTGCCTACTCCCCAGGAGTCACTAGGTAACTGAACTGAATTTGAATCTGCTCTGCTTCTTTTATTTATAGTTAGCGCTGGGTTAGAAGGGGATATCACGTGATGAGGCTGTGTTGTGATTGGTTGGGTGTTGGTGGGCGTGTCTGCTTTGTTTAAACTGGCAATTACGGAGGTCCATGCTGTGGGAAGGCGAGAGCTGTCATCGTGTCGGTTTACACAGAGGGGTCTTTTCTCTATTTCCCTAGCTTCGCGAATAGTAGGTTCCCTAAGGGAGTTAAGAGATACAATAGTCCTACTGTTTTCGAAGTTGATAGAGTGTCCTGTTTGGATATTATGATGCGCGAGAGCTGAAGTCGGATCTTTTTTGCTAACTGACTCAATGTTCATATACTCGATGGTTGACGCGCCTATTTGTACGACCGATGTAGAATTTCGTAAACTCCTTGATCCTCGTTTGGTACTTTATCCTTAGGGTTCCCGGTTAAGTTGGCTATAGTTTGACTGGTGTTGAAGACCGTCTTTATTTGATGTCGGTGTAGGATTCGTGCTCTTTTGTCAGTGACTCCTCGAATGTACGGAAGGAAAGCTTTCCGGTGTTGTTGGTCTGCTTCTGATGGGGTTGGTTTACACAGGGGTTGCTGCGATTGACGAAATATGCGCGCAATGTGGTCTGGATGGTAACCCAGCGCTAACTATAAACAAAAGAAGCAAAGCAGACTCAAATTCAGTTCAGTTACCTAGTGACTCTTGGGGAGTAGGCAGATTGAGGCCCCGAGTTCGATCTAGACCCTGAAACTTTTTTTTTACTTTTGTCTCTTGATAATGGCTCTAAAGCAAGAGTCGAAACGTCGAGTATATAACAAATTCAGATGCGATTCTCACCCGGAACCTGGCCTTGTTCATAGTAATGACCGCGGAATCCTCTCAGAATATATATATATATATATATATATATATATATATATATAAGTTATATAAGTTATATAAGTTATACCACCGACTTATGTGAAAACACTAAGCAAAAAGTTCCCAGCTGTGTCAGCATTTATGTATTGTCTCCAGTTACCTGTGCTAAATGCAAGCGCTGCGAAAGCTGAGTCAACATTCGCAGGTTATAAATTGTGTATTTGCTCTGTATCATTATTCATTGTTACTTAAAAAGTCTGTCTAGTTAGTTTAACACTTAATTTTGTCTTTTTATTGTTTTAAAGTTTATTAATATTTTCACTTATTTTTATATACAAAGTTATAATTGTGCAAGTACAAATAAAGTTTGTTCAAGAAGAGAAATTTTGGAAGTGTGATATAACAAATTGGCGCAGTGAGTAGGATCCGTTTAACGTTACTAGAACACGAGTACTCTAACTGGTTGCGGCGGATTCCTATCCCTCAACGGAACAACGAACCTGGAAGAAGTCCCAAGTGTAATCAAAAGTAGAACACGGCGCTTTCAATGTTCCCATTGATGTAAGTAATGGTGAATCCTCATTCGTTTTAAGTAAATATTTGATTTATTAATACATTGATTTTGAATAATTTGATTGATACTAATATTTTATTATTTGATTTTTATTTTGATATATTTGATTTGAAAGAAATATTGATTTATTTAGATAAAAGATCTTCTAGAGCAATATTCCCGAAGTAGAAGAGAGCTTCAGCTATCTTATTTCAAGAACCAGAAAACGAACAAATCTGCTTCTCTCAAACCGAACTTTCAAGCAAGGTAGCCGACACAACCTCTTAAGTGTCTCCATTGTGGTCGATTAGGCCACATAGCCGTAAATTGCTGATTGAAAACACAAAATAGTTCTTAACCAGTCAATCAAAACCATAGACCGAATTCTGTTGGGCCTAACCAGCCAACACTGCCAAATTTTCCCTCAAATACACTCCCTGTTCAAAAAGGACAAAAGTTTCGCACACAAAACTTCATTTAGGTCTGAAATGAACCCTAACTATTATCGCCCATCAGTAATACAGAACAATCTTAATAACCGTCCTGAAAGGACACACCATTTCAATCAACACCAAAGTGTTGATTACTAGAATTGTTTAGGCTACAGTTATTATACGGATGATAACATTTACGGTTATGAGATGATCTTCAAAATTATCCTATCTTTGAACAAACTTTCGAAGATACCCCTACCGAGCCTTTTAATAGTCATCAGTATCAGGATATTCTAGCACTTCCGAGCCTAGACCAACCTCCTGATGCGACAACAATATTTGTGCGAAGTTGAAACCGAAATTCAAAATCTCAATCTGGACGATTTGAACCCAGATCTGCACTTCCCGGAGCAACTATTTCTTTAAGCCCACTTCTTACTGTTAATTATAAAAACCTTTACTACATTCTTGACACTTCTTGTAAATTAAAACTTCTTATTGATACCGGAGCTGTTATCTCAATCTTCAAGGAAGATCCAGTAAAAAATTTGACCAAAAGATTTCCTGAAAGGGTAACGATTCAAGGTTTTACCCACGAAAAAATTATCTCTAATCCCATTCGCTCCATGTAACCCACATAAAGTTTTCATATACGATTTGGATTTGACGGCATACGGATTAGATTTTCTTGAACACTATGAATGCATAGTTGACTTAAAATCTAAACAGCTAATAACCAATTTTAAAACTATCTCCTTACACAAAGCTCCCGATAACGATAGACAAATGACAGATGTAACCAACACACACAATGTTAAACCCAATATTAAATCGCAAACACCTATACAAAACAAAATAACTATCGAGGTGCGTATAGAAAAGATCTTTAAACTTAAATGTGATCTCTCTAATATCGACGCCATCTTACCAACTCAAGAAATTGACAGAGTACGACTTCCAACCGCACTCGTACACATTTACGCAAACGGTGAATTTCTAACTTCTATCATAAATGCTAACGCGATGCACAAAACAGTAAACTTTTCTGATTTAAAACTGGAAACACTTGACAAAACTCACTTTCTGAATTTCAATATAGATGACTATAACGCTTCCCAATACATAGACAGAAACTCAACTATTAGACAGCAAATTAGAATTGAATATCTCAACGAAAAAGAACACCAACAGATCACTAATTTTTGTTTGGAATTTCAAGACATTTTCTATCTTGAAGGTTGACTTTCATTAACGAGGTTAAGCATTTAATTGATACGAATACCGCAAAGCCCGTTTTCACTAAATCGTATAAATATCCTCAAATTCATAAAGACGAAGTGAAAACCCAAATAGGAAAAATGCTTGAACTAGGTATCATTAGGCACTACTTATCTCCTTGGTCCTTCCCGGTATGGGTTGTCCCCAAGATGCTCGATGCTTCTGGTAAATAAAAGTGGCGGGTTGTCATCGATTACAGGAAATTAAACGAATTGAATGTAGACGATAAATATCCTCTGCCCAATATCTCCGAACTTCTCGACCAACTTGGAAAGTGTCGATATTTTTCGACACTGGATCTCACATCCGGGTTCCACCAGTTGGAAATCCAAGAGGAATATATTCCCAAGACGGCTTTTCTATCGAAAATGGTAATTACGAATTCGTTCGTATGACATTTGGTTTAAAAAATGTACCTTCTAGCTTTCAGAGGATCATGGACAATATTCTTCTGGGTATATAGAATGAATGTTGTGTCGTCCACATGGATGATATCAACGTCAACTCTCCGACCATCCATGAACATATTTCCCGGTTAACAGAAGTTTTTAAACGACATTGGAAGTCTCAACTTAAAATTCAACCTGATAGGAGCGAATTCCTCTGTAAAGAAGTGGCTTATGTTGGCCATCTTATCACACAAGAAGCCATTCAACCTTTAAAGGCTCTAGTTTTACAAACCGTTTAAAGGTTGAATGCATTCAGAACTTTCGCAACCCCAAACTCCGCTGGGTATTATCGACGTTTCATACCAAATTTTGCGAAGATGTCTAAACCTCTGACTAAATTACTCCAAAAATTTGACAAAACATTGTTAGAACCTCTACCAAAGATGAAATTCCTATTATAATAGAACAAAAGCACTCTGGTAAAAACAACCTCCATCGTGGCATTAACGAAACCATCACGTATTAGGGAAAAATACAATTGGATTGGCTTAATTTAAATTGTGTAACTCCTTTTGAATGTATTAACATTGACATCTTCGAATATCCGTCTAGAAATTATGTACTGACTATTAGGAACGAACTAACGAAATTTACGCAAGGCTACCCTATAAACGACAAAACAGCTTCAACTGTCGTAAACACCCTTCTGATCTTGTTTCAACATTACGGAACTTCATTTCATATCCATTGTGACTATGGACATGAATTCGATAACACCTTAATGAAAGATTTATGCCAACTATACGACATAAAACTGACATTCTCCAGCGTTCAACATCCCGAGTCAAACGAATCTATTGAAAGATTTCACGCGACATTAGCAGAAATGATTAGGGCAAATACAGCGGAACATCCAAAGGAACATCCATTTAACGTTCTCCATTATGCCATCATCTGTTACAATAACACGAAAAATAAAACCACCGGTTGCACTCCCTATGAACTGATATTTGGGCACACTTTTAGTAGGCCTTCAGAAATCCCTTCACAATCAGGAAAAACTTATTTCAAATACTTGAGAGACCTTAATAACAGAATGGAAAGACTCACCCGTGCTAAAACTGAACGACAAAAAGAAACATCTAAAGTGCGATTTGACCAACACGTTTCTACTAAACAACCTGATTACAAAGTAGGCGACAAAGTCTACGTAAAAGCACCGCAATACGAAAGAACTCTGCCACCGTCATAAATTTGCAAATAAACCAAATAACTAAAGTTAACTTTGACAGACTAAAAGCTTATTTTAAATAAACCCATTCTTTTCAGATTCTATGGACTGTTTTCAGTCGTGAACTTTCAACAGTTTTCCATTACGGCCGTTAATAATACTTCTTGTTTTCAAAGACCTTAGCCCTTTTCTAAACGCTATTTCAAACAACGACAATATACTGAACAGACTTTAAGAAACTATTAACAACAAAACTAACATCCAAATCATCGAATCAAAAGTAAAGACTAACGTAAGCCACTTGAGACAAATATCTAAATCTGTTAACATCAAATATACAGAAATTTTCGCTGACACGGAGACTTACAGTAACAACATTAAGAAACGCGGATTTATTAACGGACTGGGATCAGTTTGGAAATCTATTTCTGGTAACTTAAATGCAACAGACGGTGAATACTTGAGTGAATCTATAAATAAAATTACTAAAGACCAACATCAAATTGAAAACTTAATGAAACGACAATTATCTGTAACAACTTCGGTCATTAAGAGCCACATCACACACTACAAAAATTTCAGTCCGAAGGGAAAATATTGAGGCAATTAGGAAGTCAATTGTGTTCATTACAGACGATCTTGCTTTTTATGAATTTCAAGCCAATGCTTTGGATTTGTGTGAGAGCTTTATCGAAAGTTACATATACATTGAAGATACTCTCAACGATGTATTAACTATTTTCTATTGTACGCATCTTTCGAAGTGACTGTACAGAACATAAGATCTGTTCTAAAGTTATTCCACACATCATAGACAAAGAAGCCCTCTGCGAAGGACCTTTGGTTAATCTTGATTTCCGGACAGTTACCCATCAACATCAAGTGTAAGGGAGAAGGTGTCGTTACCCAATCCATATCGACAAACTGTCTATTCACAATTCAACCCAGTTGCAATGCCTTAATCGGAAATACCAGGGTCCATGCCAGAAGGACCACCAACAACCTTGACAACATCACACTTAAGAGCCATCCAGTCAACATCCCCTACAACTGTTGCGACAACCTGCCAACCATCAACTTCCACAGTTGAAACCTACGAAACCACAGGAACTAGATGTCAGAGACCTGAATATCGCCAACTATAAGGTTAGCCAATACTCCAGGGAATTGGAAAAGCTAATAGACCAACCATTTATGGAGAAACACAACTTCCTGGTTTAGTACAATCACAATCACGATAACAGAAATTGTGGTTAGGAAGAAATTCCAAGGTTCACTACGATCAGCCCTGTTGCCGATCCAGTACCACCATCAGGTCTATCAACTATCAAGCCCAGGGCAAAACTCCACAACCTCCTTAGGCCTGTCGAAGATATTGAATTGCAGAACCTCCCTTAAAAGTCGATGCTGCAGTATCAATTTTTTTCTATGGATGGGAGTTGTTATATAAGTTATACCATCGACTTATGTGAAAACACCAAGCAAGAAGTTCCCAGCTGAGTCACCATTCACGAGTCGTCTCCAGTTACCTACAGACGAACATCTGAGTTAACATTCGTAGGCTTTCACGGATGGAAGAATATGAAGATATTTTATCCGGGAATAAATCCGTCTGTTATATTTATTCATGTTTGAATCCTGCAGACGTTTCGCCAAGGTCTTACTTGACATTCTCAATGCGTTGTTACGGTGAACTGAGAGGTGATCTACCTGAGCTTTTTATTTTATATGCCTTCAAAGATTTTGGCCAATCCTGTTCATTGTCCCTTTGACGAATCGTAAACTACTTTTGGTTTTTCGGTGAGGTCATCGTTTGGTTTTGGCTCATGGTATTGCTGGGTTATTGCCTTTTTAATTGTGTGGTTTGTGTATCTGTTTTGTCGTAGAGCGGCAGATATCTGTTTGACTTCGTGTGTTTTGTTATTGTCGTTGGCAGTCGTATGGATCTGGAAACTAGCATGTTGGCAAATCCCTGTATTTGAGAACGGCGGGGATGGGTATTTAGTTTAAGTATCTGTTCGTGTGTTCCGGCTTTCTATACACGGTGTGCCCATTTTGAGAAAAAGACACTGCAGACAGCAAACCTGAAGCCAAAGTTATGGCTAAGATACGTCAATGATGTATTTGTCATATGGTCTTTCAGTAAACAAGAACATCTTAAGTTCCTGGAGCACCTAAACTCCATACACCCCAGAATTCAATTTACATTAGAACTTGAAGAAAACAACCATCTTCCTTTCCTTGACGTCCTCGTAAGAAAAAAACCTCCAGAATGGGCACTTCGATCACACCGTATATAGAAAGCCGACACACCGAAACAGATACTTAAACTAGAAATCCCATAATCACCCTTCTCAAATTCAAGGAGTTGCCAACACGCTAGTTTCCAGATCCATACGACTGAGAGACGACAATAACAAAAAACACGAATTAAAACAGATAACTGCCGTTCTATGACAAAACGGATACACAAACTAGACAATCAAAAAGGCAACAGCACAAAAACACCATGAGCCAAAACCAAACGACGACCACACAGAAAAACCAAAAGCAGTCTTACCACACATCATAGGGACAACGGACAGAATTGGTCAAATTCTTCGAAGGCATGACATAGCGACAGCACACAAACCGCACCAGACTATAGGAACAAGCTTAGGAAATCCCAATCCAAAAGTTAAACTTGAAAATTAAGGGGTATATAGTAAAACTTGCGGAACGTGCGACAAGGTATACATCGGACAAACGAATAGAAGTATTTCAGCCTGTTTAGATGAACACAAATTAGCTGTAAAAACTAAACAGACAATATCGGCCTATTCCAACACCAACAATAATCGGGCCATAAAATCAATTTTGATCGTTGCAAACAGATCGCACAAACAACTCATTACAAAACCAGACTAATACGAGAAGCTATTGAAATACAGAAACACACCCGACACGCCAGCGGAGGGAGAGGAGTCAACACCGACCAATCAAACGCGAACATAGATTTTCAGCTTTCAAAATGCCAAATGAGATTTTGGCGAAACGTCAGGTAAAATGTTCTTTTCAGAGCACAAACCGAGAAACGGATGTACACCGAATACAACAAAGAAAATCACATTATTCCATTCGCGAAGGACTACAATCTAACGTAATTAAATTAATCTAAAACGATTTATTGTGTTCGAATAGTTCTATTCTTATTTACAACCAAATTTAAAATGTAATGAATGATTATGTGCAATTCTGAAATTTAATTTTGATATATAAACCCGTTACTAAATTAATATTTCCCAGAAAAATATATTTTTAATTAATAATGTATATAGTTTAGTGCCAAATAAAATTGTTTTAAATAAATTATAAATTGAAATAACTTGTATCACTTTAATTAGTTTCAAAGTGTTTTCATTTATTCCTCCAAACTGTTCCTCTTGTCTACCAGCTATTGTTTCACCTTTGACCTCTACTTCCTTGTAGATGTCTTTCTGCACCTTTTTGTGTGAGGTGCTTTACTTGATTGTATTCAAGTGAAATGCTGCTACTATATCTCCAATGATCAACCAACTGCTTTTCATTTACTGGTTATCACCTTCTAGTGTAACACCATATACTTCATGCACTTGAACTTCTTTATTTGACTGGAATAGGGTTGTTTAATTTGGTTCTTTGACATTGTCTGTCACCTCGTAACCTCGAACAAAGTTTACTGCTGCACTGCTAAATTTTGAATCTTCTTTGACCTGTATTCAAAAGCTTTTATAGTTTTTTTATTGACATGGAGCTCTAACTTCTTATCTTCTTTACTCCGCATTTTTGAATTAATATTTTTTTAAGATATAACTTCCCTCTTGTTCATTTTTAATCACCCATGCATTCCATTTTGCTTGATATCTTTTCATTTTATATAAAATTGCAATTTCCTATTTTGTGTCCTATGTCTATATTACCACCAGTAAAATCGATTGTTATTAGTTGTCAAATTTAATAAAAACTTTTCATGTGTTCTATCGAAATAGCGCTCCCTCTTTGTCTAACTGACTGAATTTCAAACCAAACGCTTCGTGACAGATGAAATTTTCTTTTACTAATTTTTATGTGGAGATATTAAGTTTTTATCTGTTTTTTGTCCTAAAATGTGTTTATAAGAATCTAAAGTTGTGATGTATTATCCCTATTGTGCCTAAAATATAAAATTGTGAAAGTTCCAGACCATTTAAGTTTTGTCAGTTCACTTTCTTGCTTGTGTATCAAATTTTAAGGTAAATTTTGTATTTTCTAACTATTGTTTGTTTTCATTATGTTGTATCGAGTGAACAGACTCTTGTTATATAATTATTTAAGCTACTACATGTTTTCTTTTAAAATTTTCAATAAACGTAAAATGTGCTTAATCTCAAAATATTATGGCTAATTAAATTGTTTACTTTTCCCTACAAATCATCATTTCATTGTCTAGCTTCATTATTGAATCATTTTATTTCATTTTTTACATTTTAAATAACTACTGTTTCAAAATTTCGATTGCATCATTTAACATTGGTTTTGTTATTTTATATTAGATTTATTAATTTACTTTACTTTAGATATTTTAATTCTTGATTTTTATTGATAATTGATTATTTACATTTCAATATATATATATATATATATATATATATATATATTTTTTTTTTTTCCGGGAATTCATCCGCGTAGTTGATAACTGATCCCTGCCGGGATCGATGGTAAAATGACGACGTTTCGGCACAGTCACATCTGCCCTCTTCAGGTCGGTTCGCATAATTCCCGTAGCCTTCTGCTTTCGCTTCTAGTTACTCGAATACTCATTTTACCATCGATTCCGGCAGGGATCAGTTATCAACTACGCGGATGAATTCCCGGAAACCACCTAAAACATTTAGTGCCCGCGAAAACTTAAAAGCAGGGCAGATAGATGGGCTCATGTGCTAAATTATGTAGCCCATATAACATCTAGATAACTTACATTTTTACCTTAAAACTATTGTAACTTTTTTATTTTTCACAGTATCTTCATCGAATAAATTTAAATCGAAGCTATGATGTTTGTTTGCTCATCTGCATTTAATATTTGACAAAAAAGATTGATTGAAAAAATCCACAAATGGCGAGGTTTTAAAAAGTAGTTAAGTTAAACACTTTGTCACATTACAAAAGAAAATATGAAGCACATCGAGAACTTCGAATGCTTACAAAAATGTCTCTACTTCAACCCCTCTCCAATGATTTACCACACATAGTGGAAAGTAATCAGTATCATAATAAAATTTAAGTTTGTAACTTACATGTTTTGCCCTCCAAAGGTTGGATGATTGGTAGAAGGAATTTCGATAGTGCTGCCGTTGGCGAGTTGCGTGAACTTGTAATCGGTCTGAGAGGTACACCAGCCTTGTGTATCTTGTGTAGTCCATAAAGATGTAGTGGTTTTCTGTGATGTGGCGTCAATTTTCTCCTTGTCTCGGGTAGAATGTATTCAGCATGATCTCTGGGAGTGTTGTAAGTTTTCCGTTCTATTTTGGATGTTGGATCAGTAGGCAGTGGCTTGTATTTTCCCTTCGATAGTACCTCGTCGATTTTCTTGTTGTATTCCGTTCTGTCCATCAGGATAGGATCAGCTGGTAGAATGATGATAGATTTGTCGTCCTTAAGTGTTTTTATGATTCTCCTTTCGGATTCGTTGATGTTTTGTTTGATGTGTTATGTTTTCTCATTTGCGGTTCTGACTTTCCATCGAAATTCCTTCAATTGCGGTGCCTCTTTGCTGCCTATTGCTGACTCCACGGAACTGATGATATCTAGTACTGGCATCTTTTTTGGAGCTACAGCATAGTTTAGCTCCTTAGAAAGCAATGTTTCCTCGACTGCTGTGAGAACGCCACCACTCTTTTCCTGTTGATCGCATCCTTCGACAACTGCTTCCTGGTAAGTTTGTTAAGTTTCTCAGTGTGCACCTTTTGGCCGATTCGTCTGATGTTGTCACAGTGTTTTTGAATCGAAGCAAAAATCGGCATGTGATCCTCCTCGTGTGTGCATCTTCGGGTTTCTTGAAACCTTTCTTTTGCGTCCTGCAGGAGATGGGCTTTCTTCCAACGATGATGGTTGATTTCTGACCTCACTAAAGCATGGCTGGCCTTGTCAAGTATCTTCTGTGCTCGTTTCCAGCCTAAGCTATGGTATGTAGATGACACCTTTATTATTTGGCAACATGGAGAGGCAGAACTAAAGGCATTCCTGGGGCACTTGAATCAATCTCAACCATCCATTAGATTCACCATGGAGATGGAAGAGAGTGGGTGCCTACCATTCCTTGATGTAAAGTGTCAAAGGGCTAGGACCGGAATCCAAACAACTGTCTACAGGAAAGCTACGCATACAGGATTATACCTTCACTACAATTCCAACCACTCAATAGCAACGAAAACTAGCATCATCAAAACACTAATCCATATAGCCAAAAATATCTGCAGCAGACCAGAAGACCTCAAAGAAGAACAAGTGAAACTTAAGGAAGACCTTTGGGCGAATGGGTATCCGGAAACGATCATTACCAAGGCGCTTGAAGAGCTGGACAAACCACCTAGGCAGGAAGAGGACATCACGCTAGCAACTCTAATATTACCGTATACTAAAGGCTTCTCGGAGAAACTTAGAAGAATTGCACACAGCTATGGAATCAGAATGATCTTCAAAAGCAACAACACCTCGAGGAGCATGATAACAAGAACGAGGCCCGACGCACCAGCAATACCATAACAATAACTGTAATGTGGCAATCTTTACATTGGAGAGACAAAGCGACCGCTGGACACCAGGATTAAGGAACACCGCACAGCTACTCAAAGGACAGAGGTAACGAAGTCTTGGGCTAGCTAATTACGCATAGACCGAACACCATAATATCAACTGGGACCAGGCTAGAGCAATTCAGAAGGAAGAGCACTGGGACAAAAGAAAACTCATAGAGACAGCAAATATAATCTCGAACGAATATATAATTAGCGAGTCCAGCATCCAAATTAAAAATATTTGGAGAGTTCTTCTTGGGCCTCTGCCGCTACGCATCACCTCCAGGTACGACGAGGCTGATTGGACCAAATAAGACTCAATGATCATGACCGGCGACGCATGACCGGTTAAGGGTATAATATAAATACGACGGATACTCTGAATTTCCTATCATTCACCTGATGACAATAGCAAAATTTTTAAATAAATATAATTAAACCATGTGAAAACAATCCAAACAATTTTAAAACACAAATTAATTGTTTAGACAAAATTAAAAAGCGTTATTAACAGAAATTATATACTAGTAAGTTTCGACATAGTTAATCTTTTTACAAACGTAGAGGTTGAAAAATCATTATCAAATAAAAAAAAACATTTTTTTAATATTAACGTACTACAAGTAAAAATAAAAAGATTAAAATACTTAACAAAACATAAGACTTCTGCTTTTTCTGGATTTGGACCGCGTTATTTTTTCGAATGAATTTATTTAGATATCTTAACTAATATATAAACAAAATTTTCCATTTGTTTATATATTAGTTTATTTGATAAATACAAATACTGCTTACCTTGTGGGGACCACATTCGTTTAGTCGTTTCCTCACACCACATTTTGAAACTTCATTTTATTAAACTTTTCACACTGAAGCACAAAATGTAAATGACTATACATCGGATATAGCCAAAGACATTGGTACGGGATTTCAGTTTGCGAAAGTTCAAAACTTCTGTATCGGGTAAAGTTTGTGGGATTTTTGACGATTTCAACGGCGTCACGTAATTTTCTGGTAAAATAATACGGAGATTTGGCAACGACAGAGGAACTGTCGAGAAGGATTTAATGGCCCGTTTCGTGGTGATGTTCAGCTACAACTGAGTTTGAAACGAGGCCCATATTCAAACAACGTTTTTGCTCACATAGATCAACCTGTATCACCGATGTATACTGCCCCACAACATGGAATGGAATAAACACCCTTGGATGAAAGAGGATTTGATTTATCGTTTGGAAAAAGACTAAAAGAATGTAGTCGCCTCAAGATAAGCAACATTTGTATTTCTCATCTTTCAAAAAACCCGTTACAAGTGTGGGCAAAATGTTGGAAAACTATGTTAATATATTGGTTAAAGATATAGAAATAAAATAATTAAAAAAATGACGCGGTCCAAATCCGGAAAAAGCAGAATCAACTGTGTCATATCTGTTGCAGAATAAATCTGTGGAGAGAAAACCCTAATGAACAGGCAAAGAAAATTGTTTTTTACTGAGTTAAATATACAATTGTTAAAATATAACAAAAACAAATGAAGGATAACAAAAAACACATTAACTGTTAACGGTCAGGTGGTAATAACATCAAGTAGGCGGGGCCTATTACGTCACAATGTGTTCGATATTATTTAACATTGATCAAGCAATTCGTGTTAGATATGCTTGCGTTTTTGGGCGTTTCTTATAATTTAAAAAGCGATCTTAATCTAAAACCCAGCTAAATTCCGAAAAATATGGAAATATTGTGATTATTAGAATATAACATATAGAATTTATAGTAATTTCCCAAAACTAGTTAAGTGGTCTATTTAGTAAAATCACTTGTTGGCAACAATTCATTACCAAATTGATCATCGCCTTGCTTCGAGAATCGCCGTATAGTTTTCATTTAAAAGTGTTTTTATCTAGTTTCCATGGTGATACAAAATACACAATATCAACAAAGTTAGTGAATAAAATTAAAGACAGCCAGTTTATATATATACACATATATATATTCTTAGCAAATACAGTGAAAATGGAAAATAACTCGGCAGTAAATAAGAAAGAACATATTTTTTTATATTTTTACCAGGGACTTTATAATACAATTTGCAATATTTCTAATGATGCCTTAAAGCATCTCAGTGATGACCTTGTGGTGGAATTTATATGAGGCTGTATCATTAATTTTAATGAATCGATTGGAAGAAGCTATTCATAACTTAGAAAGGTTATTGGAAAATGAAGATAAATTAGCTGCAACAATTGCTCTTAAATACAGTCATAAAAAATTTGGAACAAATAACAAAGGACTTTTTATGAAGTTGGATGCACAGATAAAGGAATGTGAAAGAAATTCAGATGTCCATAGTTTGTATTATGCTGCATTTACCTGTAGAATATTTCAAGAATTTGACAAAGCCTTAGGATATATTACTCAAGCTTTAACCAAACAAAGTGATAATTCAGACTATTATGCATTAAAGGGTTGGATTTTATTGGAATCTATAGATATACAGTTCTTGAATGATGCTGAACTAGCTTACCAGAAAGCAATTCAATTGAATCCTAAGAATACTTTAGCTATTGTTGGAATATCTGAACTATATTTAAAACAGGGGCATTTTAATGAATCCTTAAATATAATTAATAACGCAATTGTGCAATATGGTTTAACTGATTTCATTTTAGATCAAAAACTCAAAATACAGTTGTCAATGCATAATTGGGATCAGACCATAGAAATTATAGATAGAATTAATTCTGTTGATTCAAGACATTTGTATGCTAAAAAAATACTTATTACAGTACAACTCTGTCAGTCAACAAATTACCAAGAAACATTAACAGAAATTCAAAAATTTATTAAATTGTTAGACACACATGAAAGAAAAAATTGCATATTTATACTTGAGTCATCACAATTATTTAGTAAAATATGCAATAAGAATGATTCTATTTTACAGGCAACAATGAAAATGCTTGAAAATGCTCTACAACAAAGTTATGACAATGTTGATATTCTTCTGGAAATGGGTTATCAATATTTAATAAGAAATCAAGTTAGGGAAGCTTTAAGGTTGGTAGAGTATGAAATTGAATTTTGGTTATTAAAATAGGTTTTAAATTGTTAATTTTTAGATTTTTCAAAAATGCTTCAAAAATTGAAGAATCTTCATTTTTTGCTCATTATGGACTATCTCTATGTGAACTCAGAGAAAATGGACTTACTGATCAGTTAAATAACCAAATTAATATATTAATGAAGATGAAAAATGAGGAAAATTCCATATATTTAAATTTTTTAGAAGCAAAAATTAGCACGCAACCAAATAAAGGCATTGAAAATATTTTAC
Source organism: Octodonta nipae (assembly GCA_034190945.1). Classification (NCBI taxonomy): domain Eukaryota; kingdom Metazoa; phylum Arthropoda; class Insecta; order Coleoptera; family Chrysomelidae; genus Octodonta; species Octodonta nipae. The sequence continues at coordinate 89,048,131 of CM067218.1, read as the reverse complement.
ATATTTTTGAAAATAAGTTAAAACAATTGAAGAAACTGTTTTTTTCTGAAACTTTTTTGTTGGTTCTTGATCCAGACTTTATGCTTGATGTAATCAATGAATATATACATCTTGTACAACTATCAAGGAAATTTGATGTAATCAGCATCAATGAAATTCTCAGCATTATTACTGAAAGCTGCCCAGGGATGGTAGAAGCAGTACTTGCACAAGCTAAAATTCACTTTTTAAGTGGTGAATTCAACAAAGCTTTGAATACATTGGAAAAACTAAACAACACTGTTTATTGTGCTAGTGAAACATATTTATTAATGGCCACAATTCAAATTCAACTTGGTTTTTATGATAGTGCAGCACACAATTTAGAGGTGAGATTATTTCCAATTTAGTTATATGTTTCTACATTTTAGAATTTAAAATTGTTATTTTATGTTAAACAAGGGAAATTCAATTTTAAAAACAAATGCTGATTTATTTTAAATATTTATATCTGTTGATGAATTTGAGTTTTCTTTCAGGGGGTACCCACACAGTATGTAATATTCTTAAAATATTTTTCCAAAATTTTTTATTTGATTTGAAATATTTCAAAATATTTCTTCCAATATTTCTGAAATATTGCTATATCCGCGACAAAACATCATTTGTAATAAATCATGAAATCTTCCTGTTATATTTTACGAAATATTTTGTTTTGAAGTATTATAAAATATTTCTGAAATATTTTTAGAATATTTCATAATATATTTAAAAAAAATTGTCGTGGGCATACATATTTTTCAAAAATTAGAATGAAATATTTTAAAATAGTTCTAAAATATTTCAAGTTCAAAATATCCCTATATACATGACTAAACAATTCTTGAAATAGTTGTGTAATATTTCTATTGAGTAAATACATATGTATATATTCAATAAATATTTCATTTTTTTTTTATAATATTTCATGAAATATTTCAGTAGATGTTTTGCCGCGGACATAGGAATAATTCAGAAATATTTCAGTGAAATATTTCTTCAAGTATTTCATTGTGTTTGGGGAGAGGTTGGGTTGATGTACTAATATAGTCTCCTTGGGTTTTTCTTTAGTCTTAAGTGGGCGTATTGAGGGCACTTTGGGCTTTGGACTCTGGTCCGATCTCAGAATACAGCTGCTTTAGGTCACGTGTTCGTGTTATCGCGGGCCGCGCCTGTTGCTGCGCTGAGCAAGTAAGTAAAATGGCGGCAATACGAAACATAACGCTTAACGACCAGCAGTGAACGATGATACAGATATGTACGATAGATGCCAGGGTGTAGATTGAGTGACCTTAAACGAATAACTAGATGAATATGCAGGGTACGTTCAAAAATGTTTGACACAAATGTATAGAAAATTTAGAACGAGTGATGCATAACCAAGAGTATAAAAAGCCTACACTGGTGGTTCATGCATATATAAAAAATACGGGGTGACCCATAAATATTAGACATATGCAGAATGTCAGAATCCCATTGGTCGATGCTAATTACGAATGATACCAGGATTCAAGGAACAGTCCTAACTGTTGAATTCTGTTGGCCGATGGTACTCACGTTGGAGACTGGAAGGTTGAAGTCAAGAACGGGGTACCAGAAATTCAAGGTTTGGTTCTAACGGCTCGATTCCTTTGGTCGTTGGTGGGGGACTGGAAAGCTGAAGAACAAGAATGGGATATTAGGAACTTAAGGAACGGTCCTGACGGCTGAATCCGTTGGCCTTTGGTAATCGCCTGGGAGAGTGGAAAGTTAAACGATAAAGACGGGAAAGCAGGAATTAAAGGAACGGTCCTAACGGCTAGATTCCGTTGGTAAACACGTGGGAGACTGAGAGGTTGAACGTCAAAACGGGATATCAAGTATTCAAGGAACAGTCGTAACGACTGGATTTCTTTGGCCGTTGGTAATCAAGTGGGATACTGGAAGGTTGAAAGATAAGAACAATACAGCGGGAATGTCATAAAAGGTCCTAACTGCTGGACTCCGTTGGATGTGAACAATGATAACAGTTACCAATTTAATATATCCGCAGTGTGCATATAAAAATATTTGTCTAAATAAAACCGCATCAAAATTACGAAATTCTTTATTCATTTAGTTTTCGCAACATTTGATGTTGACCCGGTCATCCTGGAATAGAATAATCATAACAGTTATCAATTTATTATTACCGCTGTGTGGCTATAAAAATATTGATATAAATAACACCCCACTAGAATTACGCAATTCATTATTTATTTAATTTTCTCAACACTTAATTACACCACATCATAATATGATGTACAATTTCAATAGCTAAAACTATTTCAATTCGATAATGAATAGTGCCGTTACTTATAAACAAATGGATCAGATATACGAAAAATTTGTCTCCAGCACTGATATCGATGTGCACACCGTTCATTATACGAGGTAAATTCAAAAATTATCGCATACATGTAGATGGGCATAACACAGGGTTTGTGGGAGCATTGAACAATTATAAAATGTAATTAAACATAATGTAATGGTATGTTATGTTTTTACACTATTCGTTTATAAGGGTGTCTCATAGGAAAACAATGATATAAATGAATGTATAGTAGTTTGTTTAAAGAAAAATTCTAGTGTTTGTAGGGTAAATAACCATATCATATAGCTTGCAGTGATAGTTGCGCGTGATTGCATGAATATGAGTCTGGCAGATTGAATGACCATAATAAATAACCATATCATATTGGTTTCTTATTCAGTGGTGAGGACGTGGGATACCGAGAATAAAAATCTGGAGGATTGAACGAATGTACCAGGAGAACAGGGTAAAAGGAACGATCTTAATGGCCACTAGATACAATAGATGTCGAACCGGGAGTGGGAGAACAAAAACATTGGTCGAGCAGCCAACATGGACTATGAGTGGTGAAAATTTCAATAATCCTGGAGGCATATCAAGTAATGTTATCAGTTATTTGATTACATTGTAATGATTATAGCGACTAGTTCTTAATACGAGCGTAATAGTTAATTAATTTTAATATCAAATCAACTGCAGTCGTTTAGGAACCTCTCGTTTCGGTCAGCTGTCTCGTATGAAAAACCCCTTGGACGGTGTCGACTACTATATCATTCTTTTTATCGAATAAAGGAATCAGTTGTTATATCACTCACACAATACGTGTAAAAACAAATGAATATTCTGCATAAAAACATAATAGTGGGAACGATAACCTTGAAAAAATATATAAAAGAACAGCTAGCACTCCTTTAATATTTTATTGTTGTTGACTTATTCAGTTCGATTCTTCAAGTGCTTGTTCATGGATATACAGTACTTCCATTATGGAGATGCGAACCATTTGTTGTGCAAGGAAATTCCAATAATTAATGGTGAAAACAAAACAAATTTTTGAGGATGGCCATTATGGATAATATAAAATCAAAGCATCATCGATTAGAATGGAATAACAATGACCGTTAGAAATATGAACAAATATCTGAGTACCACAAAAACTATATTGGTTGTGATAAGACTCTGGTACTGGTTAAATGAGAAAAAAAACCGGCTGGAAAAATTTAGTCCAAAAGATGATAGATATATGTAACGTTCTTATATTGATTACCCAAAATATGGCTAACAAAACACACACTGTAGCGTCAAACTTCGGTTTTACGTATTGTTATATAAACATCGTGGGTTCAATTAAAATTATACATCTAATATTCACTTTCACTTTTCTAGATCTTTTATTTACATCAAATTGTACAGAACAGCTGATTCAAATATCACAACAACAATTATACATATAAGCTCTTCGCTGAACTAACTGACTGCCACGATTATAGGTCACTGCTTTTAAAACCAGCATCGAAAACTCTCGTATAATTCATTATCAATTCTACAGCTGCCGAGCCATTTCGATAACAATTTTTTGTGGGTGCAATGGTGTTGTCCTAAAAGCGATCGAGGTCGTACTGGACTGAAACCAGGGCCGGCTTAGGAAAATTTCGTTACACCGACCCCCCCCTTTAATTCTGATCGTCCCTGTCAGAAACATCCTCTCCATGGTAGGGAGCAAGTCGATCTAAATGGACCACCTTCAACTTAGCCCTGGGGTTTCGACGGATCCGGTAGACGACGTCATTAAGCCTCTTGAGCACCTCGTAAGGACCATCCCAGGCGGGTGTAAGCTTTGGAGATTTCCCTTTGCTCCGTTGGTGGTTGTACAGCCAGACTTTGTCCCTCTCTTAGAACCTAACTGAATTGGCCTTGAGGTCATATCGCGTCTTCATCCGGTCACGGGTGGCCAACATCTGCGTTCGGGCTAATTCCTGTAGTGCCAGCATGTTATGTCGGAGCTGGTCGGCATAATCGTCAATGTCTTGGGAAGGTTCTTCGAGGGAGCAAAAAGCCAAATCGCAGGGTAATCGCAGCTCCTTTCCGAATAGGACACTGGCTGGAGTCAGGCCTGTACTATTATGTACGGCAGAGCGATATGCCAACAGGAATAGGGGAATATGTTCATCCCAATCACGCTGGTTATTACTGACGACCTTGGATAGGTATTATTCCAAGGTCCTGTTGAATCTTTCCACCATTCCGGCTGACTGTGATGATAGTGTTGTTCTCTTTTTCCTGATCCCCAACATCGTGCAGACCTTCTGGAATACATTCTATTCGAAGTTACGCCCCTGGTCTGAATATAGTTCCATCCGGACGCCAAACCTGCTGAATAGTTTTTCTACTAGCACCGTCGCTACCGTAGTTGCCTCTTGGTTGGGTATACTGTGTAGGAAAGGCTAGGATTGAGCTGGAATATAGTGCTGCCTTCAGTCGTCTGAATGATGTTTCGCAAACATGATTCCAACGGAAGGTCTCTTTCTCAGCGGTCTGCCGATGTAGAGGTGCGGCAATGGTCGTAAATCCCTCAACAAATCTCCTGTAGCAGAAACAAAAAGCTTTGAAGCTCATGCTTGTCTCTTGGGAGTGGCCAATCACGGATGGCTTCTATCTTGTCTTCGTTGGTGCGGATTCCTGACTCAGAAACGACGTGGCCCAAAAACTCTACTTTTTTTGGAACAAGGAACACTTCTTCGGGTTGAGTCTCAGGTTGGCGTTATTAATTCTGGAGAATACTTCGCCCAGGTTCTTCAGATGGTCGTCGAATGTGTGACCCATGACTAGAATGTCGTCGAGGTATACTAAGCTCGTCCTCCATGTTAACCCGCTGAGGACATACTCCGTTAGCCTCTCAAATGTAGCGGGTGCATTACATAACCCAAAGGGTTTGACCGTGAACGGAAACAGCCCTTTACTGGTGGAGAACGCTATCTTCTCTCTGTCGTTTGCGTGTAGATCAACCTGCCAATATCCACTTTTTAGGTCTAGTATGGAGAACCAACGGGAGCCTGCTAGTGTGGTCAGAGTGTCATCGATTCGGGGTAGTGGATAGCTGTCTTTCTTCGTGACATCATTCAGCTTTCTGTAATCCACACAAAATCGGGTGGTTCCATCCTTCTTTTAACTAGCACGACGGGAGCAGACCATGGGCAGATGGATGGCTCAATAACTCCATTTTGTAACATGGATTCGATGTTTTCCTCGACTGCCTGTTGTTGCCCCAATGGTAGTCGTCTAGGTGGTATTCTGATGGGTTGAGCCTTTCCGGTATCTATTCGATGCTGGATGATATTGGTGCAACCGGTGGTTACATCTCGGCTGTTAAAAATTTGCCAGTGCTTTGTGATAAATTGCTTGGCTTTCTTCTGGTTCTCTTGTGTCAGGTGTGTCAAATGGTCAGCAAACTGTTGTAGGAACTCTTTCCTGGGCCCTGTTTCCTTCGCCGACGTCTGGTACTCTTGTTCGCAATTGATGATGGTTTCTACTGGCTCGAAACAAGATATCTCTTGACCATTGTCAATTCTAATGTCGTGGTTGGACAAATTCATGATTCTAATTGGTAACTAAGTAACTAAGTAGTCATGAGCTGAGTGTACGGGCTCCACCATTCCAACGCAGCTCCCAGGATTGCTCTCTAGCTGCCCATGAATAATCTGTTCCGTTCGACCGAGAATTCTGGCTAAGGATCTTGCTACAATTTTTTTGGAGGTCGATGAGCTGTTAACGGACCGTGTCAATACAAATTCCTCATTTAGGAACCGAAGGACATAATATCTCAAGTCGAACACAAACCCATGCTGGCTAATTAGGTCCATATCTGTAGCACGACATCTGCCTCACCCTGTATTGACATGGACACGCCGGTGACTGTTTTGAGCTGGATGTTTTTGTTAGCTAGCCTAATTTCTGATGCTCTCAAAACCCTGGACTTGGCAATGGACACAGCGGCATCAGTGTCGATGGTGATGGTAATTGCTCGGCCATTGATGGTGCCTCTGATCTCGGCAATATCCCCGTATGGATAGTGTTTCAGGGGCTGGTGGAGGGTCAGTCAGCATTTGCCCCCTTATGCTGACTGGCTGACGGTCGCTGGACATGTGGCTGTTCTGTTGGTTACCCCTGGTCGGTGGTCGTTCAGGTGGCCTCACTCGACAATTATGTTGAAAGTGTCCTGTCCATCCACACCGGTAGCATGCTCCTCTCTGGTCAGTTCTATGTGATCGTTCTAGAAGTTTATGGATTCCGGACAACACTGCTTGGAGGGATGGTTCTGGTTCGTTCTGGCTGAAGGCAACTGCTCGCACTCTTGGTTTCGACATGTTCAATCATGAACATGTCGAAAGGCTTTACTTCCAAGGTCCGAAGTAAAGCTTCATTACTTTTCTTGATGTCACTAAGTCTTAGTTTTCGTTGTACTTCCACATTTCTGATTCCGTTTATGAAACTCTGTGTGGCCAATTGATCTTTGGTTTCCTCTGGCAGGTCTGGGTAGGACAAGTGTACTAACCGCCTAATGTCTGCTTCGAATTGTTGGAGGCTTTCACCAGATTTTTGCGTTTTCCCACTGAGTTGGACTTGGTATAATTGGCTCAAGGATTGATTGTCGTATCGTTTGTCCAGGATGGCGATGATCTTGCCCAAATTGCCTTGTTCATAGACTGGAATGCTTTGGAGGAGTTCTAGGGCCGGACCTCTTAACGATATTACCTGAGAAGTAGATTTTTCTTGATTATCCCATCCATTAACTGTAGCCACGGTCTCAAACTGCCATTTATACATGGGCCGAGATGAACTGCCGTCGAATGTGGGTGGTTTACTAAAGAAACCCTTGGTACTCACGGTGTGCTGGTATTTTCCTTGCTGTAAGTCCTGTTGCTTTTTTTTGATTTCTGTTCCTACCTTGTATTGGATGGCACAGATTTTATCTTGTACTTCACTTACTTCACTTTGTACCGTGTTTTTAATGGAACTAATTTTAAATTTCACCTGGCTCTGGATGGAATCGATGTCATCTACTTTGATTTCAAGAGTCTCCACATTACTTTTTAGGATTTTTATGTCGTCGTTTATTTCTTTTATGTCTGATTCAACTATTTGCATTCTTTCATTAACTTGTGATACTATTTGCATTAATTGTTCAAATTGCAGTTGTCTTTTCTCTTCAGTTACTTTAAATTCATTTTGTCGTTTCTCTTCTAGTATTTTAAATTCATTTTGTCTGTGTTCATCTAATAATTTAAATTCATTTTATCCTTTTAATTCAAGACGTTCTTGTTTTTCTTCAAATTTCGAGAATAATCCCTCAATTAAATTTTGTTGTTTTTCTTCCATCTACATTCTACATATAAGCTCTTCGCTGCACTAATTGACTGCCGCGATTATAAGTCGCAGTAGTTAAACAAAGCGGTTTCTGGACCGGAAGTGGGCATAAAGGTAACCAGTCATCGAGTTCTCGCCGGGAGCTGCTGCCGAGCTGTTGGTAGTTGTTGTTTGGATAAGAAGAAGACATTGGGAAGAAGAAAAAGACATTGGGGGTGGTCGTAGGGGTGCGCGAAAGACATTTGGGTGTGTCGCAGAGGTGCGCGCCATCTGTTGTTAATAAATGAAAGCCATTGTATTGTGGGTTGCGTGTGTTGCAGAGGTGCGCGCCATCTGTTGTCAATAATTGAAAGCCATTGTTTTGTGGGTTGCAGGGTGCACGCCATCTGTTGTTGGTTGTGGTGGTTAGAGAGAAAAAAGCTAAATACTTGGCCGTGTATCGAACGCGGCTTGCCTGATTACAAAGTCAGGTACCCAGCGAGCTGCGCTAATGCGGTTAATCGAGAAATGTTTATTTGAATAGGTATAGTACATGCACGTTGCGCTGGCGCGTGTTTTTGGGCGTTGTTTGGTTGGATATTTGGGGGCTGAATGGGGGGATATGGTATTTTGTAGTCTGTAAAAAAATTTAAAATCTTGGTATTTTGTTGTCTGTAAAAAAATTTAAAATCTTTTACAAACGTCTGCATACGCGAGAACGTCCACTCCTTCGAGTCTATAGTTTTCGTAAGCGACCGCCTACCTGCGCAAGAACGGCAACTCCTTCGAGTCTCTGATTTTGTCGGATGATTCAAGGCCGAGCGTAATAATTTTGAGACTTGGAGAAATTTGTTTCAAGCGTCTGAAATTTAATTAGGGTGAAAATATTGGATATATTAAAACTAGACAACTGTTTAAATATGTTTATTAGCATTTAGTATATTATGAATTTTCAGAGCATCCTTAATAATTAAAGCTATATTTTGTTTTGTTTTTGTATAGTATATATAGTAAGGCCGCCATCATCCAACCACATACACAGATCCAAACAAATACCATCAGAACAAAGCTGGCAATCATCCCATACAGTGTCAGGTTCATCCTTTCCATGTGAAGGATCGTTAAGGAAACGATATGCAAATTCCAAGTATTTTTTAAGCACCGTGTAACTCTCCACCGTTAAATGTAGAATTGTTTCACCAATTTTGAGAGTGGTCTCGGTATCGGTAATATTAATTGTTAAAATTTCTGGTACTGCCGCATATTTGCAAGTGCGCCCGTTGTAGGTAATCACAGTTGTTCAAACGTCTGGTACCACGTAACATCCATTTTGGGATTTAGCTTTCCAGTTAAATCTTTCGGTTGTATAGTTCTCGCTGGCACTGCACTCATATTAAATCTTTCTTGGTAATCAAGTAAACTTTCCAAATTCATGACTGGATTGTTACAGCTTCAACTCAAGACTGAATAAAAGAAATAAATTCTTTTAACTTATTATCGTGAGTGTGTGACGACATATCGTGAGTGTGTGACGACAGCAAACACTACAAATATTAGATTTTTGTGGCTATAGGTGCAGTCTTATTCAATTCACTATGAATAAAAGGTGTGGAATATGCTTGGAAGAGATCACTAATAATTTTGGGCTATTGCCAAATTGTAACCATTGTTTCTGCTTCCCATGTGTAAAAAGATGGCATCAAAATAAAGACTTTGAATTGAATATTCGCAGAGGCTGTCCAGAATGCCGTATTGTGGCTCCTTATGTCTATCAATCTGAGGTTTATTACCAGAAAGCGGAAAAAGATCGTTATATAGTTGAGAAAAACGAAAAAATGAAGAAAATACGATGTAGGTATTTCCGAAAAAACAAACCCAAATGTCCGTTTGGAAATACTTCCTTGTTTAGCCATTGATTATCAAATGGGGATGAAATAGATATAGGGCCACCCCAAATGAAACGTGCAGGTATGGGCGGTCGTACTGATTTCATAGAGGCTCAGTTCACCCGTGGAGGAGGTAGAACTCAGCGCCCAGCAAAAGGAGGGTTCCCAGATACGATTAGTTTACTCCTGGTGGAACCAGGAATTTTTTACGTCTTGAGGGATGAATAAAAATCTATATTTATTTAAAAATTCATGCCAATAAAATCATAAATGTATTTAAAAATTCCTGATAATAAATTCTCAAATCATGAATCTGTATTTATTTAAAAGTAATGTTAATAAAATCGAAAAATAATATAAATCATGAATCCGTAATTATTTAAAAATTCCTGATAATAAATTCACATTATATCTGGTATTTTAGATATCGAAACCACAACGGAAATGATGACCGCAGTGAAAGGAAACTGTGATATCTTGTTTACGCTAATTGAAACCGAGCTAAATAAATTTACAGGAAGCTGTGGTTTGATAAAGTTATCATGGAACGTGCAACGTTGCCATGGTAAGAAGGAATTTTCTGATCACGTAACTTGCCTATATCTGCCAATCCTCTTCCTGATTGGCAGATATAGGCAAGTTACGTGATCAGAAAATTTCTAATTTGCGTAATCATTTCCAGAAACTCGCAGAATTTTCTGATCTACACAGAGTCATATGTCCGGTTGATGACTCAACACCTCTGCGACTGACAGAACAACAAGTTCAATTATACCACCAGACAACTGGTCAGAAACTGCTCAAATGGAAAGAGAAGCCGCTACATGGAAGAATATAAATGACGTCAACCAAGATTATTCGACAGTTCAGCGTCGAACTACTGGTTGATCTCTGGTCATATGTTTCCTGAAACGGAAGGCTTTATATTGGCAATCCAAGATCAAGTAATCCCAACTAAGAACTATCTAAAGTACATCGTTAAAGACCCTTCTATTAACAACGACAGATGCAGGTACCGTTGCCAAACATCTGAATCTATCCAGCATATCACAGGAGGTTGCCAAGTGCTCGCTGCAACTGAATACAAAGAACGACACGATGCTGTGGCAAAAATACTGCTACCAGGAACTGGCGCTTAAACTTGAGCTATCACAGTCAGTAAGAACACCCTACTTATATACAAACCAGAATCTATTTTAGAAAATAACAACTACAAACTATACTGGGACCGGACGATATTGACCGATCGGATTGTTGCTCACAATAGACCAGATATAGTTTTGGTAGATAAAGTCTCTAGAAAATCAACCTTAATTGACATAGCAATATTAAGCAGGCTGAAAAAATAGCCAAATACAGGGATTTAGAATTTCAAATACAGAAACAATGGGACATGAACAATACTCGAACGGTACCAATTGTTATGTCAACAACAGGAGTAGTCCCAAAACATCTATTAAACAATTTGAAATACCTCGGGCTGGACGAACATCTTTACCAACTGATGCAAAAAGCCGTCCTGTTAGGAACACCCCGGACGGTTAGAAAATTCATGGGGAACTGCAGCCACGACGCCAACCACGGGTCTGATAACCTGGCAACGGCTCCCACAGAGCTAAACGCCTTTGATATGTAGTATATCTGGGGTTTAGTGAATTTTCCCCTAAGGGTACACTATGTGTACCTTAGAGGAAGTGTGATGTCATACATTGTATGGTCAAGTCGGGATCTACGATATAATTGACGTTAGAATGCAACAACTGGTTGTAGCGAGAGTAATGTAAAGTTAAAATATTACAAATTGGTCACCTCAGAATGAATCAACAACTAGTTAGAGGTTTATAAAGCACCTTTGAAATGATGGGATAATTCAGTACTCATGGTATAAAAATAATACACGGTATATAAAAAAATTGCAAAGGATAAAAAAACAAAATTAAATTTGCAATCCGGTAACATAAGCCCCCCTCAAAACTAGGCCTAGCCCAATGACGTCAGGCCAGGAACTGTGTGGCGCTCTAATGGAAGCCAAAGCTATAAAGACATTTTAAAATATGTATCTTTAAGAACGTATGGAATTACCTTGGCATACATTAATTTTATTTTCAACCAAATATTTTTAGGTTGTAGTTCCCTTGATTTAATCATTTGGAATCAGTTTCATATGGGCGTCTCTGAAGCATCAAAACGGCGTGAGAGAATTTAAATCTGCATTTCCGCAAAATCTCGAGACGCATTTTATAGTTAAGATAAGATACCTTGTAACGGTCACCTTGTTTTGTCACGAGAATAATTATATTATTAAATCATCATTATACAGCGCATATCCATTGTGAAGACTAGGTTTAGTTAGTTGAATAAATTATATTTTTGGAGAATCTTGGAAACCAAAAATTTGTCTTAATCCAGCCAACAGATCAACAGCATTTGCAATCATTACCTTCAGAAAAGATTGAGAAGTCTTCGAAGCTTCTGTCGTAAAATCCTTATAAGTCAAGGCGAGAATAACCTAAAATTTGCAGTAAGTTTATTGTTTGTTTATTTCATTGATTGATATTGCTGCGTACTGAATAATTTTTAGCATTTCACTGTTTCTTATTAATTAATTATTTGTTTGTATTACTTTTAATTTTTATAATAATATGCCTGATGATAACCCAAATTCATTTTCATTAAGAAAATTGAGAGAAATGATACCAGAATTTGATCAATCATCATCAATACCTTGATATCTTTGATTAAAAGTAAATTAGTAGGAAAGGCTAAAATGTTTATTTCTTCACGAAATCTTTACAATTAGACAGAGATAAGGGAATTGTTAATAGGGTATTACGGTGATCGCAGAGACATTGAAGGTTTATTAAGGGATTTAACTTCTAGTCTTCAAAAACAAAATGAAACACCTAGGGTATATTGTCAAAGAATTGACGATTAGCTAACAAGATTAAGAAGTAATGTTGGGTTAGAAGATAGTTTATCAAATAAACATAAAGATGCTTTAATTAAATGTCATGAAAAAAATGCTCTCAAAACTTTAGCGGGCTTAAATTATCCCTTTAGTTCTATATTAAGGGCTCAAAAACCTGAAAGTTTATCTGAGGCAGAACAATTTTGAATTGAGGAAGAAAATATTGCATGTTTAAAAAATTTTAGAATTTCAAAACCAGGTTCAAGCAGCACCGATAGTTTTAATGTTGCTATTTTTCCTAGAGAAAATTATCGTAATATCTTAATATATAAAAAATCAGTGTCACTGTGTATGTTCCGAATAAACTCAAAAAGTCAACCGATATTCATGAAAGTTGGCATATATATGTAATTTGGTCCAACTTAGATGATAGGATAGTTATTATTTAAATTAATGGTCTTAATAATTAATAATTAATAATTAATAATAAACTGATCATCAACGTTGGTTGTTGTTATTAATCGTACGTTCCATAAGTCAGGAACAAATGGCGCCTTCAGCGAATTTCTTTACAGAGAACTTTGCCCTTTGCACCTCAGAGATGGCGCCACACTTAAATGTGATATATTTTCTTAGACTACACACTATAGATGTCTTATTTTGCGTTAAATTTTGTGCGTTTTGTGTTAAAATTGTCTTTCAAATCTGTCTTAAATCACTCAGCCACAGCAACGCGTGGCCGGGTCTGCTAGTAAGAAATAATTTTAGACACGAACATAATTTACAAAGAAGTAATTATTGCAACTCTGAAGCTGGTAGACAATGCAATTCGTTCCTCGAAGTTTCCTTGGACTTCCATCATCTTGAAATGATTGATCTTACAACGTTTTAATAGCTTTGAATCTGCTATCGTTATCAGGTGAATGATAGGAAATTCAGATTATCCTTCATATTTATACCCGTAACCTGTCGCTTAATTCCCTGTCTTGCCCAATCAACGTCGCCGTACCTGGAGATTGGTTGCTGGTTATGCGTAGAGCCAGTGGCTCAAGAAGAGGTCTCCAAACGTTTTTAATTTGGACGCTGGGCTCGCTGATTATATTCTCATTAGAGATTATGTATGTCGTCTCGATGAATTTTCTCTTATACCAGTGCTTTTCCATGTGAATTACCCCTGCCTTGTCCCAGTGATGTTGTGGTGTTCGGTCCATGCGTGATCCAGTGGTCCAGTGATCGTTTAGTCTCTCCAATGTAAAGATTGTCACATTCATAGGGTATGCTGTTGTTGTGATCATGCTCCTCAAGGTGTTGTTGCTCTTGAAAACCATTTTGATTCCGTATCCGTGTCCAATAAGTATAAGTTTTTCCGAAAAGCCTTTAGTGTATGCTAGTAATACGGTTGTTATTGTGGTTTCCTCTTCCTGCCTAGGTGGTTTCTCCAGTTGTTTAAATGCCTTGTTAGTTATGGTTTCCGGACATCCATTCATCAAAAGGTCTTCTCTAAGTTTCAGTTGTTCTTCTTTGAGAGTCTCTGGTGTGCTGCAAATAGTTTTGGCTCTATGGACTAATGTTTTGATAATGCCAGTTTTTGTTATTGATGGGTGGTGTGACTTGTAGTGTAGGTACAACCCTGTAAGGGTAGCCTTCCTGTCCACTGTTGTTTCGATTCCGGTCCTAGTCCTTTGGTACTTCACATCAACGAATGGTGGTCACCCACTCACTTCCCTCACCATGGTGAATCTGATGGATGGTTGTGATCGGTGTAGATGCTCCAGAAATGCCTATAGTTCTCTTTCTCCATGTTGCCAAATAATGAAGTTGTCATCGACTTACCGTATATCTTCGAACCATTCCATGCAGATATTGGCGATGGTTGGCGATAACGGGAAACCCATTGGCAATCCATCTTCGTGCATGAAGAACCGACCCTTCTACTGAAACTAGCAGTTCTTAAGGCAACACTGTAGTAAGTCCATAATTGAATCTATTGACAGGTCCGTCCTTTACAACAGAGTTTCGTCCTCGGTAAGTTTCTTTCTCACTATGTCCACAGATTCGTCTAATGGGACGTTCGTGAAGAAGTTTTCAACGCCGAAAATTACATGGATTCGATGATTTGGACAAAATACTTTGAATCCTTGACGTTCGATGATCTTTTGCCCTCCAAAGTTGGATGATTGGTAGGAGGAATTTTAGTAATTCTGCTGTTGGTGAGTTACGTGAGCTTGTAATCGGTCTCAGCGGTACTGCAGCCTTGTGTATCTGTGGTGGTTTGCTGTGATGTGGCGTCAATTTTCTCCTTGTGTCCGTCCTTGTGTATCTGTGGTGGTTTGCTGTGATGTGGCGTCAAGTTTATCCTTGTGTCCAGTGGAATGTATTCAGCATGATATCTGAGAGTGTTGTAAGTTTTCAGTTCTATTTTCGCTGTTGGATCAGTTGGCAATGGCTTATATTTCCTGTCTGAGAGTACGTCGTCTATTTTCCTGTTGTATTACGTTCTGTCCATCTGGGTGGTGGCATTTCCTTTGTCAGCTGGTAGAATGATGTTGGATTTGTAGTCCTTAAGTGTTTTTATGATCCTCCTTTCGGATTCGTTGATGTTTTCTTGGATGTGTTGTGTTTTCTCAACTGCAGTTTTGATTTTCCATCGAAATTCTTCGAGTTGCGGTGTCTCTTTGTTGCTTATTGCTGACTCCACTGAACTGATGCTGTTTAGTACTGGCGTCTTTTTGGGAGCTACAGCGTAGTTTAGGCCCTTAGAGAGCAGTGTTTACTCAACTGCGGTGAGAGTTCTGAATGACAGGTTCACCATTGTTTTCATGTCGATTCTATCCTTGGGCAACTGCTTCCCGATAGGTTTGTTGAGTTTCTCAGTGTGCACCTTTTGGATGATTCGTCGTATCTTGTCACCGTGTTTTTGGATCGAAGTAAAAAATCGGCATGTGGTTCCCCTCGTGTGTGTATCTTCTGATATCTTGAAACCTTTCTTCCGCCTCCTTCAGGAGCTGGGATTTTTTCCATAGATGATGGTTCATTTCTGATTTCACTAAAGTGTGGCTGGCCTTGTCAAGTATCTTCTGTGCTTGTATCTCTAGGATTGGCGACTTCAGTTTGAAACCATTTGGTATGATCTTTAGGTCTCTGGCGTAGCATAGGAACTTGATGTGGTCCTCTTCTCTGGTAATCTTCTTCAGGGTCTTCTCGTATCCTCTGAATTTCCCATTGATACCGGGTCCGTACCGGGTCTTCATTGTTAGTCTGAAGCTGGTAGATAATGTAACTCGTTCCTCGAAGTTTCCTTGGACTTCCATCATCTTGAAACTATTGATCTCACAACGTCTTAATTGATTTGGATCTGTTATCGTCATCAGGTGAATGATGGAAAATTCAGATTATCGTTGATATTTATACCCTTAAACCTTAACCATTGGGTCGCTTGGAGATTGGTTGCCGGTGCTGCGTGGCGAAAGTGGCTCAAAAAGAGGTCTCCAAACGTTTTTGATTTGGGCGCTGGGCTCGCTGATAATATTCTCATTAGAGATTATATATGTCGTCACGATGAATTTTCTTTTATACCAGTGCTCTTTCTTGTGAATTACCCTTGCCTGGTTCCAGTTGATATAGTTTGTTCGGTCCATGCGTGATTAACTAATCCAGACTTTGTTAATTTGAGTAGCAATGTGGTACGCCTTAGCCCTGTTTAAGGGTACAAATATGATCTAAAGCTATTGAAACGTTGAGATCAATCATTTCAAGACGATGGAAGTCCAAGGAAACTTTGAGAGATATTTATTGTAACTTTGGCAAAAAAAGTAGTTCAGATTTATGCTAATTGTTTTAACAGACATCAAAACTGGACAAACAATTCCGATTCGAGGTATAATTAAATTTTTAATCGAAATTTTTATGATAAGAATTCAAATAAAAATCCTGGATCTTTTCAAAATAAGAATAATGGTCAATTTCAATGAAATTCTAATATCAATAATTTCACGGTACAATCCAAATACCAAAACAGAAAGAATTCAAATCCAGAAAAGAATCTTTTAAGATACTCAACATTGTGAATGATGATAATAGTTTTGTAAAAAGTAAGTTGTATTATATTGAAGATCAACAGATATTTAAATATTTAATTGATACAGGTGCTCCGATTTCATTAATAAAAAGTAGCTTTATAAAAAATGTTTTTCAAATTAATAACCAAGGAAACGATGTAGAAGTGTTGTACTTCCAATGACAGAAAATTCTGAAATAAAACACAAATTATATCTTTTTGATTTTAGCTTTGATTTTGATGCATTAATGGGCATATATGTTTTGAACAGATTCAGTGCAATCATAGAATGCAGAAAAAAATCATTCAGGTAGAATTAATGAAAATGGAGAATGTACAACTAAACATTTTTTATAACATAAAAGTAAATTTTTAGAATGACAATTGTACTGAAAAGTTAATTAATGAAAAAGTAAAAATTTCAATGAGGTACCATAATTACTACATGAGCAAATTTTTCTGTAAATCAAAATCCATTTTTATTAGTCCGGTAATGCTAGACGAAATTCCTGAAATAATTTGTGATCACGCAATTGAAAACATTCAGATAAACAATTTCTCTCAAAGTGAATGGAACAATAAAATATTAGATAGCTAACATTTACATAATTTAAATGAAGAGGAAGAAAGACAGTAAATTATTGAAAATTTCCACTTGAGTAAAACTTCCGATCACAAAGGAATTATTGAAACGTATAGATGAATGAGGGATAGCTATGTATGGAAAAATATGAAAATTGATATTGATGTGACACTTGTAATAAAACAAAAAACTAATAGGAAGAACCTTGATTATCCTTGAGTAATAACTGAAACATCTGACAAACCTTTTGAGCATGTAAACATTGATTTATTATATATAAACAGAAAAAATATGCACAAGGTTACTGAAATAAAAAAAGCAACGTCATAGTAAAGCTATTGTATTTTCAAGATTTTCCTATTCCGAGAAGAATACATTGTCACTCAGGCTTAGAATTCAATAACACTTATTTAAAAGATTTAGCAAAATTGTACTCAACTACACGTTGAGAGGTTCCATAAAACATTATTAGACTCACTAAGAGCATATCATTTAGAGAATCTAAGGAAAATAGTAAATGACGCTATACCATTTTGTATTGTCTTATAATAGAAGTAAGTCAAGGTCAACTAAGTTCACTCCTGAAGAAATAATTTTTTATCATATTCAGGATTATGATGAGGAAAAGGTATTTTTACAAGATGAAATTGAAACAAGCAATGTTAATGAACTCAAAAACTTAGGTTCTTATATTTTAGACAAAATATAAAGAAACATTGATAGTTCAAAACAAAAAGCGAAAGCAAGGTTTGACGAATATGTTTCTCAAAATACACCACAATATAAAGAAAATTATTTAGTTTACTTAAGAGAATCCCAAATAGGAACTAAAATGAGAAATAAATATTACGGTTCATTTTGAATAATAAAAATAGTAAACAGTAAGTTTAGATAGATTAAAACCATTTATTGTTCCAGATGTATCTTCGGAACCAGAGCAAAAATAGAGTTCATAAAATCACTAAAAGAAATATTCCTGGTGGAGACATGAACATTTTTTCAAAACTACTTACCTTCTTTTTGAAGTAGTATTAAAAACTCTATTGAAAATTAATAACTTTCAAGAATATTACTTTTTTATGAAATTCTTTCCAGCAAAATGTTAATGGGCAGAATAATCTAAAAAATATTCTGAATAAAAATGAGGTAAATCCTAATTTCAAAAGGATATTTGCAGCTCACTTAGCCCTTCTTTATACAATGAATTCTCAAAATAAAGACAAGTTTTCTGAGATAAATGTATCTACAAAAACAAGAAATGAAAGAGATTTATTTAATTTTATAGGGAAGGTTGGAACATGTTTATAGGTTCTCTAAGCTCGAAATACAGTGAATTTTATAATTCTATAAATAAACTTGAAAAACATGACAAAGATTTACAACTTTTAATGAAAAGTCAGATTCAAATTTTTTCAAACATTATAACTAATTTTAATAATATTCTTAGTAAATTACAAATTGATGAACAATCGTTTGATAACACCTTACCAATAATAGAGAAATAATTAAGAGAAAATAAGGAAACTAAATATTATCTGGAGTTACAAATTAAAATTGAACAACTCATGGAAGTTAGTGTAATTATTTCAGATCAATTAAATGACATCATTAATAGTATAAGTCTTGCAAGTTTAAAAATTGTGCATCCCTCAGTTATTCAACCTAGGTACTATATTATTAAATGCATTAGTGAAGATCTCTTCAGAGCTTACGCATGGAAACCTTCCGTTTAGCCTTTCACATGAAAATTTGTCAAATTTAATTTCTTTAATAAAAACTGAAGCATTTCAGATAAATGAAAGGGTTGTTTTTATTTATCTGAAATGCTTCAGTTTTTATTAAAGAAATTAAATTTGACAAATTTTCATGTGAAAGGCTAAACGGAAGGTTTCCATGCGTAAGCTCTGAAGAGATCTTCACTAATGCATTTAGTAATATAGTACCTAGGTTGAATAACTGAGGGATGCACAATTTTTAAACTTGCAAGACTTATACTATTAATGATGTCATTTAATTGATCTGAAATAATTACACTAACTTCCATGAGTTGTTCAATTTTAATTTGTAACTCCAGATAATATTTAGTTTCCTTATTTTCTCTTAATTATTTCTCCATTATTGGTAAGGTGTTATCAAACGATTGTTCATCAATTTGTAATTTACTAAGAATATTATTAAAATTAGTTATAATGTTTGAAAAAATTTGAATCTGACTTTTCATTAAAAGTTGTAAATCTTTGTCATGTTTTTCAAGTTTATTTATAAAATTATAAAATTCACTGTATTTCGAGCTTAGAGAACCTATAAACATGTTCCAACCTTCCCTATAAAATTAAATAAATCTCTTTCATTTCTTGTTTTTGTAGATACATTTATCTCAGAAAACTTGTCTTTATTTTGAGAATTCATTGTATAAAGAAGGGCTAAGTGAGCTGCAAATATCCTTTTGAAATTAGGATTTACCTCATTTTTATTCAGAATATTTTTTAGATTATTCTGCCCATTAACATTTTGCTGGAAAGAATTTCATAAAAAAGTAATATTCTTGAAAGTTATTAATTTTCAATAGAGTTTTTAATACTACTTCAAAAAGAAGGTAAGTAGTTTTGAAAAAATGTTCATGTCTCCACCAGGAATATTTCTTTTAGTGATTTTATGAACTCTATTTTTGCTCTGGTTCGGAAGATACATCTGGAACAATAAATGGTTTTAATCTATCTAAACTTACTGTTTACTATTTTTATTATTCAAAATGAACCGTAATATTTATTTCTCATTTTAGTTCCTATTTGGGATTCTCTTAAGTAAACTAAATAATTTTCTTTATATTGTGGTGTATTTTGAGAAACATATTCGTCAAACCTTGCTTTCGCTTTTTGTTTTGAACTATCAATGTTTCTTTATATTTTGTCTAAAATATAAGAACCTAAGTTTTTGAGTTCATTAACATTGCTTGTTTCAATTTCATCTTGTAAAAATACCTTTTCCTCATCATAATCCTGAATATGATAAAAAATTATTTCTTCAGGAGTGAACTTAGTTGACCTTGACTTACTTCTATTATAAGACAATACAAAATGGTATAGCGTCATTTACTATTTTCCTTAGATTCTCTAAATGATATGCTCTTAGTGAGTCTAATAATGTTGTATGGAACCTCTCAACGTGTAGTTGAGTACAATTTTGCTAAATCTTTTAAATAAGTGTTATTGAATTCTAAGCCTGAGTGACAATGTATTCTTCTCGGAATAGGAAAATCTTGAAAATACAATAGCTTTTCTATGACCTTGCTTTTTTTATTTCAGTAACCTTGTGCATATTTTTTCTGTTTATATATAATAAATCAATGTTTACATGCTCAAAAGGTTTGTCAGATGTTTCAGTTATTACTCAAGGATAATCAAGGTTCTTCCTATTAGTTTTTTGTTTTATTACAAGTGTCACATCAATATCAATTTTCATATTTTTCCATACATAGCTATCCCTCATTCATCTATACGTTTCAATAATTCCTTTGTGATCGGAAGTTTTACTCAAGTGGAAATTTTCAATAATTTACTGTCTTTCTTCCTCTTCATTTAAATTATGTAAATGTTAGCTATCTAATATTTTATTGTTCCATTCACTTTGAGAGAAATTGTTTATCTGAATGTTTTCAATTGCGTGATCCCAAATTATTTCAGGAATTTCGTCTAGCATTACCGGACTAATAAAAATGGATTTTGATTTACAGAAAAATTTGCTCATGTAGTAATTATGGTACCTCATTGAAATTTTTACTTTTTCATTAATTAACTTTTCAGTACAATTGTCTTTCTAAAAATTTACTTTTATGTTATAAAAAATGTTTAGTTGTACATTCTCCATTTTCATTAATTCTACCTGAATGATTTTTTTCTGCATTCTATGATTGCACTGAATCTGTTCAAAACATATATGCCCATTAATGCATCAAAATCAAAGCTAAAATCAAAAAGATATAATTTGTGTTTTATTTCAGAATTTTCTGTCATTGGAAGTACAGCACTTCTACATCGTTTCCTTGGTTATTAATTTGAAAAACATTTTTTATAAAGCTACTTTTTATTAATGAAATCGGAGCACCTGTATCAATTAAATATTTAAATATCTGTTGATCTTCAATATAATACAACTTACTTTTTACAAAACTATTATCATCATTCACAATGTTGAGTATCTTAAAAGATTCTTTTCTGGATTTGAATTCTTTCTGTTTTGGTATTTGGATTGTACCGTGAAATTATTGATATTAGAATTTCATTGAAATTGACCATTATTCTTATTTTGAAAAGATCCAGGATTTTTATTTGTATTCTTATCATAAAAATTTCTATTAAAAATTTAATTATACCTCGAATCGGAATTGTTTGTCCAGTTTTGATGTCTGTTAAAACAATTAGCATAAATCTGAACTACTTTTTTTGCCAAAGTTACAATAAATATCTCTCAAAGTTTCCTTGGACTTCCATCGTCTTGAAATGATTGATCTCAACGTTTCAATAGCTTTAGATCATATTTGTACCCTTAAACAGGGCTAAGGCGTACCACATTGCTACTCAAATTAACAAAGTCTGGATTAGTTAATCACGCATGGACCGAACAAACTATATCAACTGGAACCAGGCAAGGGTAATTCACAAGAAAGAGCACTGGTATAAAAGAAAATTCATCGTGACGACATATATAATCTCTAATGAGAATATAATCAGCGAGCCCAGCGCCCAAATCAAAAACGTTTGGAGACCTCTTTTTGAGCCACTTTCGCCACGCAGCACCGGCAACCAATCTCCAAGCGACCCAATGGTTAAGGTTTAAGGGTATAAATATCAACGATAATCTGAATTTTCCATCATTCACCTGATGACGATAACAGATCCAAATCAATTAAGACGTTGTGAGATCAATAGTTTCAAGATGATGGAAGTCCAAGGAAACTTCGAGGAACGAGTTACATTATCTACCAGCTTCAGACTAACAATGAAGACCCGGTACGGAAAATTTGTCAAATTTAATTTCTTTAATAAAAACTGAAGCATTTCAGATAAATGAAAGGGTTGTTTTTATTTTGCACATTCCAATTGTAGAAATTTCAGAATATGATTTGTCATATATTTTTTGCTACTACAAAGGACAGTAAAACAAATTTATTTTTCACTCTCATTCCATATTACAAGTGCGATGCGATATCTAGTGATAGCAAGCAGTATCTTACTCTAAACAATAAGATTATTCAGAAATAATTCAAAATTAATTTCTTTTATGCTAAGTCACTATCCCAAGGAACTTGAAGAATCTCCATGTGAAGTCAAAATTTTAATGAAATTGCAAATTTCACCGAATTGTGAAAAGATTTTGCTGCAATGGAAGATTATAATGTTCAAAAATTAGCCGAAAATAAGTGGTTAAATGGAAATATTTGAAAACCTTCATTTTATTTATCAAAAAGATCTGTTCCTGAAATCATCAGTATTGTTTGAAAATTTGATGGTCCATTCTCACCACGGTCAGCATCATCAACACACTTATCTTGAGTGTGAAGAAAATTTGAGATTAGTGTGAAAACTAAGTGAGTGAAAATAGAGCAGAATAAAGTGTTGTGAAAAACGATTTGAAACCGTTAAATTGTGGACAAACTGCCTGTCGTTTTTATCATATATTGCTAATTGTTTTATATTATTTATTTTTCATTTTTTATTTCCTTTTATTTTAATTTACTTTTATTTAGAAACATATTTTATACTTGAATTTTGATTTTTATTAATGTAAGTTTTTTAATTTTGCATATTGTATCTATGCAATACTAAGAATGAAATTATAATAATTTTGGGTGGTCTGATTTTCAGATATTTTATATTATAATTTTTGTTCCTTCTTAATGCGTAATAAAAATCTTCAGGGTGGTGATGTTATGGAATTACCTTGAATACTGTTATAAATTCCGCGGGTCTAATTAATTAGTTTTTAGAAACTGACAGTCACTAGAACTTTTATTCAAACATAAACATCAAACATTCTCAACAGCTGATTCTAATACAGTAACATCGAGATCATAACAATAAGTAAGCTCTACTAACTACTGAAATTAATATCGTCTTATATAGCGTACAACGATCTTTCTGGTCGTTTTACCTTGTTCACACAGCCTCCAGATTGATAGTTCTTGCTTATTTTGAAGACTCTAGAAATTGATGTTGTTATGTTCTTTGGGAAGAATACTGTTTTTACATTGCTTTCGCCACGGACGGAGTGCATAATTTTATAACACTGCCCTCCCTTTAACTCTGATTGTCCCGATCAGAAACATCCTCTCCATGGTAGGGAGCTAGTAGATCTAAATGGACCACCTTCAACTTAGCCCTGGGGTTTCAATGGATAGGGTAGACGACGTCATTAATCCTCTTGACCACCTCGTATGGACTATCCCAGGCGGGTGTAAACTTTAGAGATTTATACTTGTTCTATTGGGGGTTGTAGAGCCAGACTTTGTCCCTCTCTTGGAACCCGACTGAATTGGCCTTGAGGTTAAGTCGTGTCTTCATCCGATCACTGGTGGCCAACATCTGCGTTCGGGCTAATTCGTGTATTGCCACTATGTAATGTCGGAGCTGGTCGGCATAATCGTTGATGTCTTGGGAAGGTTTTTCGGGGGAGCCAAAAGCCAAATCGCAGGGTAATCCGTAATCCGAATAGGACCCTGACTGGAGTCAGGAATGTACTATTACGTATGGCTGAGCGATATGCCAACAGGAATAGGGGAATATGCTCATCCCAATCACGCTGGTTATTTCTGACGACCTTCGATAGGTGTTTTTCCAAGGTCCTGTTGAATCTTTCCACCATTCCGTCTGACTGTGGGTGCAATGGTGTTGTTCTCGTTTTAGACCTTCTGGGATACATTCGATTCGAAGTTACGCCCCTGGTCTGAATGTAGTTTCATCGGGACGCCAAACCTGCTGCCTAGCTGTTCTACTAGCACCGTCGCTATCGTGGTTGCCTCTTGATTGGGTATTGCAAATGCAGGTCATTTCTTGAAGTAATATATTGCTACCAGAATATATTTGTTTCTCCTCTCAGACTCGAGAAACGGACCGACGACATCTATGGCAATTCTCTCAAATGGGACGCCCACATTGTACTGCTGCATTCTGCTCTTAGTCCGGGTCTTCGGGCCCTTACTGGCTGCACAGGTGTCACATTTCCGGCACCAAGCTCTGACATCTTCGGAGTAATTTACCCGGTAGTACCGTTGGACCACTTTGTCTAGGGTTTTGTTCATGCCCATATGGCCCCCGGTAATCCCATCATCTACTTCGGATAGAACGGCTGGTACCTTTTTCTTCGGAACCACCAGTTGGAATTTGGTTTCTCGGCCATCAGTGCTTTCCGAAACTCGATTGAGCATTTCATTCTCTACTCTTAGAGGCCAGTTGTCCTTCCGGTGTCTTCATGTCCAGCAGCCATTTGAGGGCGCCATGATCTGTTTGGATTAAGAAATGACAACCATAGAGGTATTTGTGGAAATGGTCTACCGCCCTTATTATTGCAAGAAGTTCTTTTCTGTTGACGCAATAATTTCTTTCTGGTTTCGAGAATCCACGGCTGTAGTACTTGATCACCCTCTCTTCACCATCTTGCACCTGGGATAGGACGGCCCCCAAACCTGTGTTGCTGGCGTTGGTTTCTAAGAAGAACTTGCTAGCCTGCGTAGGAAATGCTAGGAGTGGGCTGGAACATAGTGCCGCCTTCAGTCGGCTGAATGAAGTTTCGCAATCCTGATTCCTACTGAAGGTCTCTTTCTCAGTGGTCTGCCGATGTAGAGGCGCGGCAATAGTGGCAAATCCCTCCATAAATCGCCTGTAGTATGAACAGAGACCCAAGAAGCTTCGGAGCTCATGCTTATCTCTTGGGGCTGGCCATTCACGAATGGCTGCTATTTTGTCCTCGTTGGTGCGGATTCCTGACTCGAAAACGACGTGGCCCAAAAACTCTACTTCTTTTTGGAACATGGAACACTTCTTTGGAAGTCTCAAATCGGCGTTCTTAATTTTGGAGAATACTTCATATGGTCGTCGAATGTCAGACCCATGACCATAATGTCGTCGAGGTATACTAAGCACGTTCTCTATATCAACCTGCTCAATACATACTCCATTAGCCCCTCAAATGTAGCGGGAGCATTACATAACCCAAAGGGCATGACCGTGAATTGAAACAACCCTTTACTGGTGAAGACACTGTCTTCTCTCTGTCATTTTCATGTAGACCAACCTGCCAATATCCACTCTTTAGGTCTAGTGGGGAGAACCAACGGATGCCTGCTTGTGTGGTCAATGTATCATCCATTCGGGGTAGTGGATAGCTGTCTTTCTTCGTGAGGTCATTCAGCTTTCTGTAATCCACGCAAAATCGGGTGGTTCCATCCTTCTTTTTAACTAGCCGGTGTCTATTCGGTGCTGAATGATGTTGGTGCGACCGGTGGTTCCATATTGACTGTTAAAAATTTGCCAGTGCTCTGTGATAAGTTGCTTGGCTTTCTTCTGTTCCTCTGGTGTAAGGTGTGTCAAATGGTCAGCAAACTGTTGTAGGAACTCTTTACTGGGCCCTGTCCCCTTCACTGACGTCTGGTACTCTCTCTTCGCAATTGATGATGGTCTCTACTGGCTGGAAACAAGCTATCTCTTGACCATTAGCAAGTCTGATGTTGTTGTTGGACAAATTCATGACTATAATTGGTATATCTCTTCCGGTTTTAACTATAGCACGTCCAACTAAGTAGTCATGAGCTGAGTGTATGGGCTCCACCATTCCAACGCAGCTCCCAGGATTGCTTTCTAGATGCCCATGAATAATCTGTTCCGTTCGACCGGAAATTCTGGCTGAGGATATTGCCACAATTTTTATGGAGGCGGCTGGTTGACGGGCCGTGTCAATACCAATTCCTCATATAGGAATCGAAGAACATCGTATCTCCATGTTGACTGATCTGCAGTACAGTATCTGCCTCACCCTGGATTGACATGGACTCGCCGGTGACTGTTCTGAGCTGGATGTTGTTGGTAACTGGCCGGATTTCCGATGCCTTCAAAACTCTGGACTTTACAATGGACAGAGCGGTGCCGGTGTCGATGGTGATAGTAATTGCTTGGCCATTGATGGTGCCCCTGATGACTATGCTGCTGCTATCTCGGCAAAATCCCCGGATGGATAATGTTTTTGGGCTGGTAGAGGGTTAGTCAGCATTCGCCCCCTTATGCTGACTGGCTGACGGTCCCTGGACAGGTGGTTGTTTTGTTGGTTACCCCTGGTCGGTGACTGTTCAGATAGTCTAAATCTGCAGTCGCGTTGGAAGTGCCCTGTCCGTCCACAACGGTAACATGCTCTTCTGGTATCAGTTCTCTTTGACTGTTCTAATAGTTTGTTCATACCAGCCAGCAGCGCATGAAATGGTGACTCTGACTCTTCCTGGTTGAAGGGAACCGCTCTACCTCCAAAGCTCGGAGCAAAGCTTCGTTACTCTTTTTGATGCCGCTAAGTCTTTGGTTTCTTTGGACTTCCACATCTCTGATGGCGTTTATGAAGCTCTGCCTGGCCAATTGATCCCTAGTTTCCTCTGGCAGGTCTGGGTAGGTCAAGTTCACTAAACGTCTAATTCTTGAAGGTTCTCTTCGGATTTTTGCATTGTTCCGCTTAGTTGCACCTGGTATATTTGGCTCAGGAATTGATTGTCGTATCTTTTGTCTAGGATGGCGATGATCTTGTCGAAATTGCCTTGTTCATCGACTGGAATGCTTTGGAGGAGTTCTGAGGTCGAACTTCTTAATGAAATTACAAGAGACATAGATTATCTTGGTTATCAATTACCTGTAGCCACGGCTTCAAATTGCCGTTTATACATGGGCACAGATAAACTGTCATCAATTGTTGGTGGTTTAATAAAGGAACCTTTAGTACTCACGGTGTGCTGGTATTTCTGACTCTGCAAATCTTGTTATAATTTTTTAATTTCGGTTTCCACTTTGTGTTGTATAGCGTTGATTTTATCTTGAACTGTGTTTTGAATTGAACTGATTTCAAATTTCACCGGGCTCTGGATGGAATCGAGGTCTCTCTGGTTTCAAGAGTATCCACGGCATTTTTTATGATCTTAATGTCTTCATTTATCTCTTTTATGTCTGTCTCAACTATTTGCATTCTTTCATTAACTGTTTCTTTAACTTGCGACACTATTTGCATCAATTGTTCAAATTGCAGCTGTCTTTTTTCTTCTAATATTTTAACTTCAGTTTGTCTTGTTAATTCAAATTTGGAGAACAATCCTTCCATTAAATTTTGTTGTTTTTCTTCCATGGCAGTGACAAGATTTTGTAACCTGTATGAATATTTTTTTGGTAGTCTCGTCCATTTTTATCTTTTTCCATACCTCGGGTTTCCATAAATCAAATTGCGATTTTAACTTTACTTAATCCTTCACTTCTGAGCACCAAATTGTTATAAATTCCGTGGGTTCAATTAATTAGTTTTTAAAAACTGAGCCACTTCACTTTCTAGAAGTTTTATTCACACGTAACATCTAATATTTTCAACAGCTGATTCTAATACAATAACATCGAGATCATAACAATAGGTAAGCTCTAGTAACCAACTACAGAAATTAATATCGTCTGATATAGCGTACGAGGATCTTTCTGGTCGTTCTACCTTTGTTCGCACAGCGTCCAGATTGATAGTTCTTGCTCATTTTGAAGACTCTAGAAATAGATGTTTTTATATCTTTGGTGTTTTTACATTGCTTTCGCCAGGGACGGAGTGCATAATTTTATAACACTGCCCTCCCTTTAATTCTGATTGTCCCGATCAGAAACATCCAAATTATCCACTCCGTCTCTGGCGAAAGCAAGGTAAAAACAGTTTTTATAACAATACATTAATTATATTTTCAACCAAAAATTCTTGATTCGATCATTTAGGTTCATGTGGACTGTCTGAAGCGTCAAGGCGGCCTGAGAGAATTAAAATCTGCATTTCGCAAAATCTCAAGACGCATTTTATTAGATAACTTGTAACTTGTTTTGTCATGAGAAAAATTATATTATTAGATCATCATTACACACCGCGCATCCATTGTAAAGATTAGTTTTAGTTAATTGAATAAATTTTTTAAAACGCTCCCATATTTCTGAAGTGCTTGTGAGATATGTATACGTTATATCCGTATATATTCATACTATGACAACAATATAAGATATTTTTTTCATAAATATCGTATTACCTCTCATATTTCACTATACAGCAATTCCCATGGACAACGCTCGACTTCCTCTAACGTTTAATCTGCTGATGCTTAGCTTGCGAAACTAAGATTATAAATTCACAAGCGAAAAAGAGAGCGTAATTAAAAAAATAAAAATTTCAATTCACTAATTTTTTATTTTTTTTTAATAACAAATTTTTAGTTTCTGTAATTCAAACAAAAAGTTTTTTAAGTTAATTTTAGTAATAATATAAAAATTGGCACAGTTAGTAGGATTGTTCCGGCACGGCAAGACCACGAATATTTCTCACTCGTCGTGGTGGTTTGTAAACCTTAGTGGAACAATGACCTTCGAGCTGGAGACACAACTGCGAGTAATTCAGCACCAGGAACAAGCCAGGCTAACCAGCACAGTTCATGTTGAGATTTATACAGTAAGAATCACGTTTAATTTATACTCAATTACTATTTTTTTATTTTATGTTTGATTTTTATCATCAACGGCATTTTATATTTGCATATTTATTTATTTTTATACTGATTCATTATCTCATTTTTAAAATTATATGAACAGGAGTTTTTAAATATTTTTACAACAAATTATTATTATTCCTTTTCTGGTCACATTTTATATACTTTTAATCTAATAGTGGAATTTTCGTTTAGCTATAAGTTCCAAATAAAAATGACAACTACTAGGCAACCGCTACAACCCCAACAGTAGAACCTTACAAATTACTTACTTGCGTAATTCCTGAGTACGACGAGATTCCTATGTTCCTCAATACTTTTATTGGTTCTTGCACAACAGCACACAACATGGCTATTGCTAATCAAATAACTTTATTAGTTCTTCACATAAAATACAAGTTGAGAAGCCGTGCCGCCGAACTTGTATATTCCCGGAAACCATCAACATTAGACATTAAAACGCTTATGTTAGTCTGAAGCTAGTATACAACATAACTCGTTCCTCGAAGTTTCATTGGAATTCCATCGTCTTGAAACGTTGTGGGATCAATCAAGTAGTTAATACGCTTCACCTATTTTTCCAACATTTCGGAATATCCATTAGAATACACTGTGACTATGGTCGCGAATTCGATAACGCACTACATAAAGATCAAGTGTAGGTCACCCGCAATCCAATGGATTATTGGAGCGCATTCACTCAACTCTCCTAGACATTATAGGTATCCATAAAGCTGAACATCCCGACGAACACTCCTTAGCATCTTGACCTATGCAGTAAGCGCATATAACAATTCTGCCAATAAGACACATCGGTTCACACCCTATGAAATGATCTTCGGTTACATTTCCAGCAGACAGGAGACATTATACAACAAAAAAGACCTGATTACAAAGTTGTTACAAAATTCATTTTACGCCACAAGTAAAAAGGGAAATCTTTTAAATAAATCGTTTCGATAAGATCAACATAAACAAGCCGGTTGAG
This sequence comes from Octodonta nipae, assembly GCA_034190945.1. NCBI lineage: Eukaryota > Metazoa > Arthropoda > Insecta > Coleoptera > Chrysomelidae > Octodonta > Octodonta nipae. The sequence continues at coordinate 89,018,273 of CM067218.1, read as the reverse complement.
ATAATAATAATAATTTGGTTAAGTGCGAGTTGGACTCGCATACTAAGGGTTCCGTACCACCTTCAAGATTCTAATATTCCAGTTTCAGACAAGCAGGAAATGAGTGCATTTTCTTATATTTACCCTAATATCTTTTAAAGAAAGCGTTATAAATTTATAAAAGAATATACACACATAGACTTTTATTTTATCTGCTTCAGGATTCGCTTGATTTTTATCAGAACACATATGTATTTAATTTCCTAATTTGGCTCCCAAAAATTAACATTAGAGTTTTATTTTACTAATACATTTTCAGAGAAGCCTTTTATAATCTACTGTCTGAGTTTTGAGGCTGCGTAGATCGGAAGATAAAGGGCAAAATATGTCAAGTTTGAAATTATAAATTATTAAATATGTTATTCAAATTATTTAAAAATACAAATAAAATATATTTTTCAAAATATAAATAGTGTAGTTTCTAAAGTGGGATGTTTAATATTTTTGTTAATATCTTTTAAACAAATGATTCAAAAATATGATATACAGGGTGAGTTTTTTTGATGATTAGTATGGGGATCTCAGAAACTAGCGGAGATAGAGCACTGGTTAAATTGGGAAAGATTTGCAGTTTTACTGGCCCAATTTAATGACACTTTCGGATTTTTGTAAAAAATCGTGGCTTACTAGATATTTTGAAAATACGAAATTCTGTCGATTAAGTCAAATCCCTCTAGCTTCTTTGTTTTTAATTTTATAAAAAAGTGTAAATATCAAAATTGAAGGGAATTGTATCCCGAATATGATTGTCATGTCCTCGGTTGCGTGACAGCTCTCGTTTTCGAGATATTACACAAACTTATCTTTTTTTGAATGGAATCCATAGTTGGCTATAACCTCAAAAAATCGGACATTTTTAGAGCTTTTCAACCATATAATACTCGATATAGTTATTCATACAAATAACGGAGTTATGGATGCTTTTCACTATTATTTTCACTTTTAACGTAGTTAGCCATGAAATAGATTGATTAATTAATAACTATTCCAAAAAACATTAAACGATTTTTTTATTAGGTATATCAGATGGAATGTTTTCGATGGCACATTACATATAATATCCAAAAAAAAATGTATGAATTAGATGTTTTAGTTCAAGGCTGATTCAATGCAAGTATGTAATTGACGAAGGACCTTTAGCGGAACAATCAATAAAACATTGTATCGTCGCGTAAATAAATAAAAGTTAATCACTGACCTTTTACGTCGAAGCTCTGCAGGTAGTGTTTTCTTGGTTCTTCTTTCTTCAGAGGCTAGCCCCGCAGCGGCAGGAACTGGTTTTAGAGCTTCGTCTGGACAACACGTTACACAAAAAATAGCGACGTAATGTTCATTGATTGAGCAAACAAAAAATGCTGGTTTAAGAACAAATGATGCGCTTTTGTAAACACAAAGGAAACAAAATGAAAGCGGTTTGGCGGTTGTTACAACCGGAACTATAACTCGCGAAATCATAACACAATAACAACTAAAAGCGGCCGTCTTAAGACGGAATCAAAAGCGTCCAAATAGCTTGAAAGTCAATACACGAATCAAGAATACTGTCTTTATTTTACACACAAAAAACACTTAAAATTAGCATTAGCGCGACGGAAGGTTTTGGAAAAGGTGCAAAAGTTTAAAAATCAATGAAGTAATTCAATCAAATTTAAACAATACACCAAACAAATTGCGGGAACGCAACATTCCGCCAGCCTTGAATTACTAATTTCAAAACTAAGGGTGCACTGGCAGTGGACAGAGCTTGCAGTTCTAACTGTAGCAACGCGTACAACACCATCATCTCCAGGATATACGTCAGTAATGCACCCTAATGGCCAATTCAAAGGAGGGGAAGTATCTTGCTTCAAAATAACAAGAGTACCTGGCTTAACAACCTCCGAGGGATCAGTCCATATGCTCCGTTGATGAAGAGTATGTAACTATTCTTGCGACCAACGTTTCCAGAATGCCTGATGCATTGGATGCAGTAACTCCCATCTGTTGAGACGATTAGATGGAACAGATAAGAAATCAGATTCAGGAGGTGGTGTTAAAGGTTCGATTGTAGGAAACATTCCAGGACTCAAGGCGGTAAGATCCGCTGGATCGTTGCTAGACGGGGTTATAGGTTTAAAACTGCTTCGACCTGTGCAAATACAGTAGAAAGTTCTTCGTAGGTTAGGATTTGATCTCCAACGACACGTCTTAAGTGAGCTTTAATGGATTTAATTCCGCTCTCCCATAGTCCTCCAAAGTGAGGAGCCGAAGGGGGATTGAAATGCCAAGAAATGGTTTCTCGTGCAGCAGTAGCTCTAAAAGCTTTCAAGATCTGCTTGTGAGCACACACAAAATTAGTACCACAATCACTATAGATATGGCTACATCGACCACAACGTGCAATGAATGGTCACAAAGCTGCCAAGAACGCATCAGCATACAAATCTGATACGAATTCTAGATGAACAGCTTTCGTTGCAAAGCACTTAAACAGGCACAGATAAGCCTTTAAAGTTTTCGATCCTCTAGTTTTAGCCATAGTTATAGTGAAGGGACCAGCAAAATCTACTCCAACATGAGAAAATGGTTTCAATTGTGAAACGCGGGAAATGAGCAAATTCGTTGCTGCAAAAGAAATTGAACAGACTGGATTCCTGCGTGAAGATTGGTGGCATGACAATCTTCGACAATTAGATTAGTCAAACGACTTTTACTTGGTAGCAGTGCGGGAAATTTAGTATCAAACGGCAATGGAGCATTAGCCAATCTACTACCAACTCTAAGAGTTCCCTGTTCATCAAGAAACGGCGAAAGTTTATGAAGCGATTTGGGCAAAAGTTTTCGTTCTCGAAGAAGGGAAATCTCTTTAGAAAAATATTGATCTTGAACATATCGAACAATGCGAAACTGAGCCTGATATAACTCAGCAGCCAAAAATGATCCAGAGCCCCTACGGTCGGGATTGTGAGCGTTATCAACAAAGCGACAAATATGAGCTATAATGCGGGTAATGCGATTAATAGAAGAATGTTCTTCTAACAAATTACCAAATAAATTTGGTGAAGGGGTGACTTGAAGCGCCACTATACGGGCGTCAGTCATAACTAGCGGTGACAATTGTGGGCCTTTCCACCAAAGTGTATTGCCTAACAACTCCGATGGCAAAGTGCCGCGGGAACCCAAGTCAGTGGGGTTATCACAAAACTGTATGTAAAACCAATATGAAGAAGGCAATTTTTCCTGAATGTAAGCAACTCGATTACTGTCAAATAGCTTCCAAAGGCGCGGGGAAGAACTAAGCCATGAAAGGACTACCGTGGAATCTGACCAGCAACGAATCACCTTGCACAACAGACGACTATTGAATTGCTCATAAACATAATGAGTCAAGTTAACGGTAAGAACTGAATCACACAGTTCCAATCTGGCAAGCGACAAAGTTTTCAAAGGGACAACTTTCGATTTAAACAACACAAAAAAACTTTGACGAAATCTAGATGCGGTTTCGAAAACAAAATAAACAACAGCGGCATAACCTTTCTCAGAAGCATCACCAAATGCGTGAAGTTCACAACTAGAAAAGTTTTCTATAGCAAGCAGGCGAGGCAAAACTAAATTCTTCAAGGTTAACACAATAGCGATAAAATCTTGCTGCAATTTGGGACCGTTAAATAAACAATCATTCAAAGATAACCGATGAGGTATCTTAGCGGATGCATTAAACACTACACGAAGTTTGGTGCTACTATCAGGTCTCAAAACACAATGATGCGGTATGTAGTAACAATCAGAAGAAGTAGATGGATCGGGAACCAACTCCATATGCTCCAGCTCCAAATACTCTCTGAGAAAATCACAATATTGTTTGTAGAGATCTGGTTGCTGTAGAAGACGTCTTTCTAAAGAGTAGAAACGTTGTACGGCGAGATTATACATTCCATCAAAAGCAGGAAGTGTATTTCGAAAAGGAAGGGGCACAACGAATCTACCTGAATCCAATCTCCTGCATCCCTCGGAAAATATTTTTTCGCAGATAAAATCATCAGGGGACTGAACCAGTGCGGTAGGAACATCTTCAATTGTCCAGAACCTTTGGAGTGAATCATCTAATGATACTGCATTTTCAATTTGACAAAAAAGCGAAGTTGGGTTTATGACTGACTGAGAGTGAGAGTTAACAGAACTCGAAGACACTCTACCCATAAGGATGTAACCAAACACAGTGTTAATAGCATCAGGAGCACCTTCCTTTCCCAGAAGGCGTCCATCCAACACAATTTGAGAGAATATATCGGCACCTAACAAAAGGTCAATAGCGCCTGGGCTATTGAAACCAGGATCAGCAATTTTCAAATTCGTTAGATACGCTATATTAGCCATATTAATGGGAGCAACAGGCATATCATTGCAAATGCGGGGTAAAACAATAGTATCAACAAAATTGCAGTCGCGCTTTACTATAGAGCGAAGAGAAAGGGTAAGAGAGCCCACAGCACAGGTACTCTGCACAGAACCTAGCCCGTTGAGTTGAATCGAAGCGGGCATAGGTCGGAAGCCAAGGCCTTTCACAGCCTTGCTCGCAATGAATGATGTCATGCTACCAGAATCTAGCAGACATCGCAAAGTTTGATAAGAACCGTGCTTATCTAATACCTCAACTAAAGCGGTAGATAACAACACATTTGAATTGTATGACAAAAGTGAACTATGACAAGAAGTCTGCGGTAGAGAAGTTTCGGGACATTCAACACTATTAATGGTACTGGATCCACCAGATGTGGAAGCCAGGTTTGCGGGGGAGCACTAGATTCAGACCGAATGTCTGAATCACCACTATTTACAAAATGAAGCAATGTGTGATGGCGTTGTTTGCAGTTTCGGCAAGTGGATAAAGATTTACAGCGATTCGACTGATGATAATCGCCTAAGCAATACAAAGTCTAAAATCTTTAACAAACTTAAACAGCGCGGATATTGATTTGTTCAAGAATTCAGAACATTTGTTAATCGCATGATCGGATTTACAAACTAAACAATTTCTATTCTTAGTGACAAACAAAGATGTAGTGAAACGGGAAGAATGTTGCTTTGAATTCAATGGTAACCTTTTGTCAACACTTTGCTTTGCCTTGCGGGATAATTCAACATGTTCAAAGGCATCGCAATACTTCGACAAAAAATCAACAACTTCCGAGCGGATCGGAAAGTCATCTTGAGCGGTAACATTACCATGGTAATTTCAAACTTAGCTGCTAAATTCTTTGAAACTCGTTTGAACATCATCTGAACGATACAAAAATCCGACTGATTTACTGGTAAACCCAAATTCTTCGGTGCTTCCAAATTATCACTGAAGTCATCCAATAACTTACGAACCTCTGAAGGGCTATCTGAAGTTAGTTGGGGGAATTGTTCTAAAGCTGACCAATGAGACTTCGCGATTAAACGAGTGTTTCATAAGCACTCACGTAATTGTTTTGTCTTAGTTTAAAATTCTTAATAGCCTCAAAAGCAGGCCCTTTTAAAGCTAACTGCAAATATGTGAACTACTGCATATTACTGGGTGTTTCATTATTGTGAATTAATGAATCAAACAAATCAATAAAAGTACCAAATTTCAATATGTCTCCACTAAATGAAGGCAAATCAATTCGCGGCAAAGCAACACTTTCCTGTTCCCGAGCTATATTTTGTGGCATAGAATTCTGAACAGATTTCAGTTTAGCAAAAATAGACCTAATTGAATAAAACAATTTTTCAAATTTATAGCGAATGTCATCCTCAAAGTCAAAATCATCGTTGGCTTCTGAAATTAAACCTACAATGGAATTGTGATGTTTAAAAAAGTCTGAATGAATTGAATCAACCATATCAATCATGCAAAAAACAATTCAACGTCGTCACCTCTTAAGGCTTTCTCGGTAGCAAAATAAATATCTTCAAATCTTTTAAACTCCGATTGTCGATGATTTTTAAATTTACGTAAATTTTTAGCATTTTTTGACATCTTAACAATAAATTAAAATCACTGTAATGCACTGAACAAATCTAACACGATAGAACGAAACAAAATACTATTCCAAAAATCTTCCATTTTTTACTGGTCAAGTAGAAAATATCTGACCAAATGTCAAATAAATTCAAAAGGATTTAGCAAAATAACCAAACAAACGAAATGAGCTCTTGTAAGTTTTTTAACGCGGCAAAAAATATGCGAAATTTATTTCCAACGGAATGAATGAATATCCCGAACTTGCTTTCTCATTTAACAAATAAAGAAACGAAAATTCAATGCGGTTTTCAACAATAATTGCAACGAAGAAATTAATGGTTTGATCGATAAACTTTGCACGAAATTAACTGAAATTGCATCCGGCTCGAAGTTACCAAATTATGGAATTCTTCGATGGCACATTACACATAATATCAAAAAAAGTATGAATTAGATGTTGCGGTTTTAGTTCAATGCTGGTTCAATGCAAGTATGTAACTGACGAAGGACCTTTAGCGGAACAATCAATAAAACATTGTATCGTCGCGTAAATGAATCACCAAATAAAAGTTAATCACTGACCTTTTACTGCGAAGCTCTGCAGCTGGTGTTTTCTTGGTTCTTCTTTCTTCAGAGGCTAGCCCCGCAGCGGCAGGAACTGTTTTTAAAGCTTCGTCTGGACAACACGTTACACAAAAAATAGCGACGTAATGTTCATTGATTGAGCAAACAAAAAATGCGGGTTTAACAACAAATGATGCTCTTTTGTAAACACAAAAGAAACAAAATGAAAGCGGTTTAGCGGTTGTTACGACCGGAACTATAACTCGCGAAATCTTAACACAATAACAACAAAAAGCGGCCGTCTTAAGACGGAATCAAAAGCGTCCAAATAGCTTGAAAGTCAATACACGAATCAAGAATAATGTCTTTATTTTACACGGAAAAAACACTTAAAATTAGCATTAGCGCGACGGAAGGTTTTGGAAAAGGTGCATAAGTTTCAAAATCAATGAAGTAATTCAATCAAATTTAAACAATACACCAAACAAATTGCGGGAACGCAACATCAGATATAACGAAAAAACTAAATAACTAGGTACTTACTAAAAACTTAAGAAATTAAAGTACATAATAATGGTTACAATTTATGTTCGAAAAGTCCACTATTGTTATTTAGACAAAAATTGCATCTTTTTAATATTGACATTACCGCTTTCCTCACAGACCGCCTATTAATTTCTTCAATTGCTTGTAATACCGCCTCCCTTAGGTCACCAACTGTCTCATACTTTCTTTTGTGTACTTTGTTTTTTTATAAATAGAAGTCTATAACTGCCAAATCGGGTGGCCATTCGCGTGGGCCATTTCTTCCTATCCAAGAGTTTGGATAGATATTATCTATGTGTTGTTTTACTAATAACGAGTTATGAGCAGGTGCAGGCTTCTCAAATTCAAATTATGCAACATGTCTTGAAAAGTGTATTGCAAGAAATGCAAGTAGAGCTCCCCAGTAAGTGATTCGTCATAGATAAAAGGCCCCACACATGGAAAGGGTTTTCTTTAGCCCAGATATGCTCATTGTGTCCATTGAACATACCGCAGTTAGTAAATCTAGTTTCATCTGACCATAACACCTTTAATGGAAACTGTGGATTGTCAAGGCACATGTCTCTAAACCATGTACAAAACAAAATACGTCGATGTTCGTCACCAGCAAGCAAAGTTTGAGAAACTGAAAGTTTGTACGGGTGGAACTTGTGCGCTTTCAGTACCTTAACTACAGTTCGTTGAGATGTGCCAGCTTCTGCCGCAATCTCACGAGTTGATGTAGATGGATTTTGATTTACCATTGCCAAAATATTTATTTCTGCTGCTTCGTTAATTTGATTACGTTCTTTTCGTGGTTTTGTAAAAGATTATCTGCGTAAACTATCGTAAAGCCTCTTAAATGTACATAGAGCAGGTTGACGACGATTAAAATATCTATGAAAGTATTCCTCAGCTGCATGAACTGAATTTTTTGTTATATGATATAACATTCCACCATATTCAGTTTTTCTTCGTTAGAATATTCCATTTTATCACGAAAACTTGTCAATATCGACTGTCAGTTCAGCACTAGTAATAAAATTACACTCAAATGAGGAAACGTCAATGTGAAAACAATTTTTTTCATGGCTACCTACGTTAAAAGTGAAAATAAGAGAGAAAAGCATCCATAACTCCGTTATTTTTATGAATAACTATATCGAGTATTATATCGTTGAAAAGCTCTAAAAATGTCCGATTTTTTGAGGTCATAGCCAACTATGGTTTCCATTAAAAAAAAGATAAGTTTTTGTCATATCTCGAAAACGAGAGCTGTTACGCAAACGGGGACATGACAATCATATTTGAGATACAATTCCCTTCAATTATGATATTTACACTTTTTTTATAAAATCAAAAACTAAAGAGCTAGAGGGATTTGACTAAATCGACAGAATTTGGTTTTTTCAAAATAAATAGTAAGCCATGACTTTTTAAAAAAATCCGAAAGTGTCAATAAATTGAACCAGAAAATCTTTCCCAATTTAAATATTGCTCTATCTCCGCTAGTTTCCGAGATCCCCATACTGATCATCAAAAACATGATGGGTTAGAAACAATTTTAATTTTTTATTTTCCATTTAATTCTATAATTTGCCTCCCAAAATGAATATTAGGGGTTTCTCCTTATTTTTCCAGTAAAGTTCAGGTGAGGGGCTATACTTCCATTTTTTTCAAAATTTTCCAGCTTATGGTTTTACGGATAAGGGGGGGTGGGTAAAATTTTTTATATATTTTTTAATATCTTTTAATTAATTTATTTGAAAAATATGAAAAAAATATATTTGTTTTCGTCGTAATGAGCCCTTTTATTTGATATATAATATGATGGGTTAGAAACAATTTTAATTTTATATTTTCTATTTAATTCTGTAATTCCCCCCCCCAATTTAAAGTAGAGGTTTCTCCTTATTTTTCCAATAAACTTCAGGTCAGACCCTATACCTCTAATTTTTTTCAAAACTTTACGTTTTATAGTTTCGGAGATATCGGTGATAAGGAGGGGGGAATGGGTAAATTTTGGTATATTTTCGTTAATATCTTTTTAACTATTTTTTTTAAATATGAAAAAATATATTTGTGTTCCTCAGAATTGGACCTTTCATTTGATGTATTACATGATGCGTTTGATTTATTTATTTATTTTTAAATTTTCATTTAATTCTATAATTTGCACCCCCAAAATTAATATTAATGGTTTCTCCTTATTTTTCCTGTAAAGTTCGGGCAACGTTCTATATTTCCTATTTTTTTCAAAATTTTAGGCTTAGTAGTTTCGGGGACCAGGGGGGGGACGTTCGATTTTTTTAGTCCCCCCCCCTAAGTACCGATAAAATCAAAATTTCTTCTTTTGCGATATGTACTCCTAATCGGATCACCAAACTATACATTGATACCAAATTTCAACCTCTTCCGTCCAGTAGTTTAGGAGAAAATTGCTGTGATGTGACGGATCTATCTTCTATACTATTATAAAATTGTAAGTTTTTCTGTTTGTTTGTTTGTTTGTTTGTTCGGGCATCACGTAAGAACTACTGAACTGATTTTGCTGAATCTTTTTTGTTGCATAGCCTATAGTTTGACTTAAAATCTGGTAGATATTTTATCTCTCGAAATTGACAGAAACGGTAGATATAACGAAAAAACTTATACTTGTACCATGTTGGGTAATATAATTACTCAATTGGTTCCACCGCACGCCCACAATACTAGATACTGGCATCAGCTTAGCTCGGAATGTGCCAATGTAACATGTTTTGATTGAAAAAAATTAACTGATATAACAAGCGTAATTTCACAGGGTGTTCTGTATATAGGAAACTTAGAGCGGAATAGAATTAAATGGGTTTAAAATATCTAAACAAGTTATATTTGGTGTCCTATAAGCAGCTGCATATATAAAATGTGGTTGAAATAAGAAAGAGTGGAATTAGTTATACGGGGTGGTCTAAAAAAGTTATATTAAGTGGGTCATAAACAGTTCCATATACCAAGTGGTTGAAAAAGGGTAGAATATTTATAGCTTGGATAAAAATCTTAGAAAAAAATATAGGCAGTTAGGATCTTTGAATTATATTCATAAGATATTACAGTTTTGAGTTGAAAAACTGTTAGAAGCAGTTGTTTATACAGGGTGTTTGAAATATAAGATGAAGGAAAATTATAGTTTATTATGTGGTTAATAATTTGTTTTATACCCACACGCAGTTGTAACAGCTCGACCCTGTCTTACCAGTGTAACAACTGGGGCCCTATTGTATAATGGAGAAAAAATCTTATATATAACCTGAGAGAAAAGGGGAATGCTGCCACCACCCGAAGAAAATTTGTGTTGAAGAGAAAGACTCCGGGAACCCTTCTCTGTAAATGTTGGCAGAAAATAAACAATATAAAAGGAACTTTACTGCCCCTTATCTGCCTTGACTCTCAGTTCCTGGTAGCTTCTGGTTTTCGTTACCTAGCCTCCTCTAAGACGGTAAGTCCCCAGGCTTCGGAAATGCTGGTAGTAGTTAAACTACCGGGATGATATGACACTTCGATGGCATGTCCCTCAAACTGTCCACCGTAATAGGGGGGTCCTCAGTTCTTGCAGAAGACATCATCAATGCCTAGAGGGTTGTTTGTCACATTGTCACCAAAAAATTGTCGCAAACAATGGTTAGGGAGACAAAGAGACATCTTAGGTGTGACAAAGTTGACAAAAAGTGACAATTTGGCTAGACGTAGATGGTGAAGAGATCGCCAATAACCAGAAGGGTTTGCTGGGAAAAGCGTATCGCTTATCCGTAGTTTTGATCTCTTCTTCTTCGCTAGCTGCTTGTCTATCCTTGTTTAGCCAAGGCTGTCCTTGTCTGGCTTGTACGAGGGGTGCGCTAACCTAGCGTATCGCTTATCAGTAGTTTTGATCTCTTCTTCTTCGGTAGAATGTATATTTTTGTGGTCTTTGTCTAACACAACAAATTTCATTACGATAAAAAAATATGAGCAACTTACTGTCTTTGTTTAATACATAGTTACCGTTTTATTAATTAATGTACCTAATATATGTATAAATATAAAAAACGTAATTTTTTGTATTGACAAATTTTGCTAAAAAATAAAATTTTTGCTTCCTTTCTATAATAAAATAAATTTCATTATGATAAAGAAAAATGAGCCACTTATTCTCTTTTTAATGGTTACCGTATTATTAATTAGTGTACCTAATACATGTATAAATAAAAAACTTAAACTTTTTATACTGACAAATTTTGCTAAAAAATACCTTATTCGAAAAATAATTTAAACAATTAAAAACAGCTGCATTATTATTTCCAATAACAAGGTCGGGAATGCTTGATAAATTGAATCATCAATTCATTATCATGAAAGAAGACCAAACATGTGAAATTTTATTTACAAACATCTAATTATTTACAAGTGTCTATCGCTGCATTGATACCACTGCAAATTTTAATCATTAATTAATTATTATGAAAGAAGACCAAACATGTGAAATTTTATTTACAAACGTCTGACTTTTTAGTTTATATGCGTGTATCTCTACATTAATAAAATGTTGCAATGTGAAATTCCATTTCGAAATTATGTGATTTTTTCATTTATAATTAGTGCTTAGATAAAATTTTGTAAACCTAAGATGTTGATACAATTGAAAAAATCTCTAGGAAATAATAATTTACTGCCTATAAAAGGTACAGAACTTGCAGTGAAAAACAAGTGAGTTTCAGTGTAAAAAGGTGCAAAAATAACAAAACAACATGTAAGTAAATATGTAATATTTATTATTAAAATATTTCTAATTCTATAAGATTTTTTTTATTACATCTATTTAATTCTTGTATACAACTTGTATAGTTCCACTGTAATAAAGCAACATAATGATGTGATATATTTTTACTAAAATCATTAGATGAGGTTGTTGTACACGGTGGAACTCTAAATCTTAGTTCTGCATACTTGGAGGCCCATATATCACTGTCTGCCTTAAATCCTGCACTGAGTGAGAGGCATGCTGCCAAATCTGATCGAACTTCAAGCAGATTTGTTCTTGATTCATTTAGCGATTTTTTTAGAGCAATTAATTCATTTAAAGTAGCCATATGTGTTTCTTCCAACTGTTTAATGGTTGCCTGATACTCTGTTTCAGTTTTCATCATACTAAGGGTTGTGTTCTCGTTTTCAATTAATGATTCAGATACTGCAGTTGCAAAATTATTAGTTTTATTTCTTAATTCTGTTATGTTTCCTTGTCTTGTAGAATATAGCTTAAATTCAGGATACTTTGATAACAGTTTACTAAAACTGATTTGTAAAGAAGTTTGGTTTGCCAATTCATGTGTTATATATAAGCTTCCATTATGTGGTGAGTATTCAGAGAAAAACACTTCATTTCCAATAACAATACATAGTGAACATAAATTAAGAATAATGTTTATAAACATTTTTCTTTATTATTTATTCTTCGTTTAATAACCACAATGTGCACTGTAGACAAATACTACAATATTTGTATTTCGATCTTCTTGGTGTATTTTGAGTGAAACTTCTTGTTGTATTTCTTGCACACTGTAAAGTTACAATAGTAAAGAGTAAACTTTCAGTGTTTTTAAAACAATTTGTACAAGTATAAGAAATGGATACGTTCATACTGTTAATTTAATAGACTGTATTTGATATTTATTTAAGATTCTCCCCTCTTTTAGTTTAAGATATAGAGTTGCGCTGTTACAAAAAATTGTAATGGTTCTAAATAAACAATTTATAATATTTTTTATTTATATTACATAATATTTTTACATTGTTCTTACAACATTAGTTAAAGGATTATATTTTACAAGGCGATCATGAAGAATGAGACAATATGCAGTAGTTTTTTCTGGTATATTCTTGCTTGTTTCGAATTCTAATCTGACATCAACAGCTCCACCTTTAAGGGTATCTATTTGTCGGCTACAGTCAATTACATATAATGTGGTTTGTTTAGAAAAGTCTTCTGGAGTTAGAGAAACTTGAATGAACTCTCTGTTATAATATACCGCTTGGAAGTTAGCAAACATTTCATAAAGTGTTGCAAAATTCTTTTGATCAAAATTGAGATTTAAATTATCATATGGGTAAACTTCAGAATTTAAATACAATTTTATATTTGTGATGTTACAATGATAAAATTCTGACATAGTCTTGTGAATATTATTTTTTCGATCAGTATGGAATGCTACAATAACAAAACGAGGTTTTTCCAGTTGACTTGTCGTTTTCACTGCCCAGGTATGTTTTTGACTTTGCTGTAAAAGTGGATACTCTAATAACTCCCAGGAACGAAAACCGATAGGTAAATCTTTTCCACGTTCTATATATTGCAAAAATTGGATTTTGTGAGCATCAGATAATGACACATGAGGTACTTTCCAAACAACTTTATTTAGGTGAACTTTTGGTTTTTCTGTAGCTACAGAACTGACTGCAGCGTTGGTGTCTGTATTGGCACGTACCAGAATTAAATTTTGACTTGCTGAAATCACTAGGCGACGAAAATCCTCACAAAAGCCAAGTAGTAATTTTAGAGGAATGCATACTGCAAAATTTCCGTTGGCGTCACACATATTTGGGGTGCCTTCAAGATTCCATCCTGCATTATACCATCGAATTATTTCGTTTTTGGAATATGATAGATAGGTCTTAATCGTTGATGTGATTCCAGGATTTCTTGTTCGATCGACTACTGTTCCACCAAGTTCATAACGAATTTCTTCAAAGAGGAATGCAAAACCATTATTAATGAATCTTAATGTTGGACTGTACTTATTTTCTGAGTTTAAAAGTTTTCCTTCTAGGTACAGAAAACTTTGAGAAGGTAGAGTGTACACGTCTTGAGTTTGTATAGGGATTCTTATCTCATCATTATTGAAAAATGTAGTATTTGCATAAGGTGTGTAGGAATGATATTCAAAATTGGTTATAGCATTATCCACAAGAACATTATTAGCCACTCGTAGTATGTTAAGCGTCATTTTTTTGTTTAAACACACACCGGAACAAACAGAAAAGTTTTTTAAGTCTTAAACTTATACTTAATTTTATTCTGCAAATGAATGCTTTGAAATGTCCTCTCTCTATAGTTTTCTTCTTTTTCTTCTTATTTTTTTCTTCTTTATGTTTAGCCGTTGTTAAGTTCGTACCTTGAATCCCAAAGATACTAAAAATTGCTTATTGATAGGTGTTAACTGTTTCACTTGTTGCTTGATACTGGCGTTTTTATAGATTGGCTGTAGATATTTTATAGGTTGTTCCTGTTGTGATAAATAATTAGATGGATTATCATATATGAAAACCATGTCAATTAAGTCGTTTTAAATGCAATCTTATCGTAACAACTTCACTTTTAAAATTAACCAAATTTCCATTTTGGTCTGTTATTTTAATAATAATCTCATTTATATATCTTGTATTGATTGGTAGATAAATAACGTTGGTGGGGTTTTCAACAATTTTGTAACCAGGCGGAACGTTGGGGTAAAACATATGGATTATATGGACGGGTACATCATTGTTGAAAGAATTCTGAATTAAATTGCATTCAATGCAAATAGCATTTACTTTTGAAATGCTGATTGGATAATCTGAATAGTGCCATTTCTTAGGTTTTAATTTTCTATTTTCAAATCCTAATAAAGGACCAATGGTGTTAGATTTCTCAAAATCAATTTCTTTGTTACATTTTATTTCACATTTAAATGTGTTATGATTAGCTCTCAATATTAATACAGGTTTTTCTGTTTTTTTATTTTTCTTATTATCATCTTTTTCCACAGGTTTCAAATTCTTCTGTATAGGTTGTGACGATAATACAGATGGTACAGCTGTCTCCTTTTGTTGTTCTTCATGATCAGTTAGCAAAGTGTGAAGCGTTTTTTCAATATCCTGTATTTCATAGGTGCCCACCGGTAATTCTAATTTCATACCGTTAATATAAAACTTGTTGGTTTCATCGATATTTGAGATGGTATTAAAGGTCATAAAATCAATTAACCCCATGACATACGTAGCATCATCTTCTAGAATAATTGGTGGGTAAATCTTGTTACTGAGAATAGAAGCACGTTCAGAGAACGTAAATGTATATGAAGACATCTTAATCTCTCAAAGGTTACCAAATAACTAAAACTATTTGTATGGTTTTATTAAATATATTCACTTAATTATTTTTACTATTTACAATTTTCAACTAAATTATTATTACGTAGTTATTAACAAGTTTCAACTCGCATTAATACTAATGTTTCCTTTCGGCACCTGGTACAATATGAGACCCTTTGAATTCCATAATCTGTACATATACCAGACTTGTAAACTTGAAAACTTGCACCACAATCATCACATTTAAAAGTTAGTATTATACCTCTTCTATTGTCTGCCATTTTGTATTTTAATTACCTCTTGAAGCACAACACACAGAGCAGCTTGTATTTAGTAATTTTCTTTGCATGGGTGTTCCACAATATAGACAATAAACAGTAGAGCTAGAGCTCCGTTTTTCACTAATTATTCTTTTAGTTCCACACTTGTTACACCAGCAATCCATAAGAACTGTACACTGATAATGTTCATCAGTAGGAACAGGCATTTATAAAAAAATATGAATGTATATTGTTCAAAGGTTTTCAAAGTAATGAGACAAATTTGATTTGTTTACGCCTTTTATTGAGATAAAAAATATAAACATAAGTGTCCACAATTAAAACTGTTATAGTTCTGAAACTTATTATAGTTATATACAATTTTACATAGTTCAGTGGAATTAAAATATTTTATAACTTCAAATGGAGGCCTAAGGTTTCCAAAGCTATCAAAATAGTTCACTATTGAACCGTTTTTCTTATATGCTGTCCAATGAGTTCCAGGACCAATTGTAGAATCTAAGTTGATAATTCCTCTTTCAATTTTATGAATTTTTTTAGGTAAATTGTCTCTCATGAACACTCCTCGGAAATTTGGAATTTTCCAGATTTTTGCATATTTATCTATATCAATATTTGTTAGCGGACGTTGTGGTAGTTTTTTGGAGGGTGTAAAAAAAGACCGAAGCCTTTTTTGTAAGGACGTAAGTATAGTCCTTTTCCTCCTACAGCAATAGACTCCATTTGTCTATTATGTCGTTTAGCTTCCTCTAATTTTTGTTTTGCCATCTTAGCATCATTTATTACTTTTGCAACAGCTGATCCTCCTGCGGCGATCGATCCCAACGCAGAAAGTCCTGCAAAAATGGGAATAAGGGGTAAAATACCACCCTTCTTAGGTACTTGTATGATACGAGGTGGAGTAGACTTGATATGTTTCTTAATTGATTTAGCAGATTTCAATGCAACTTTTATGGCAGCACCTAAAGTACGAGGTTTATGTTTAAGCACATGTTTCCTTATTTGACTTATAGCTCTTGTAAACCCTAGACATTTTTTGCTCGGTTTTTTCTTCAACACTCCACTTTTTCTTAACTTTTTTGTTTTACACCTTGACTTTATTTTAACCATACTTCTCTCTTGATTATAGTACGTTTTATATGAATGTTCAGTAAATACTGATAAAATTTTAAGAGAAACTATTTTTTATACTAATTGATTCTGTTCGCTTTTGACACTGGGGTAGTGTCATCTTCAAAACCACCATCACTATCATCTAGTTTTCTTTTTCGATTTTGTTGATTGTCAAAAATAAGAGGTTCATCTAAATCAAGTTTTAACTTTTTAGGAATTACTTCTTCATCATTAAATTGTAATTTTCTTTTACCCACTCGAAATTTACGAGTTTGAGGAGATATTAGACGACGTTTTATATTTTCAGAATTATAAATGTCATCATCACTGGTATCCCTTTTACGTTTTCGGTTATATTCAATTTCCATATTCATATCAATTTCTTGAGGTTCATTTACAGGTTTTTCTTTTTTGTTTATTTTTTTTTTTGAACCTTTGGTTTTCTTCGTCTCCTTTGTGATGGTATTTTTTTAATGGATTCCACATCATTACCATTCAAAATTGTTATGCCGTCTTGTATATTCTTGAGAGTATTTTCAATCATAAGTTTAGTTTTTTCCATTAACTTTATACACTTTCGAATCGTTTGTTTATTAGTAGGTCTTTTCAAGCCCATACCTAATTTCACTTTAGTTTTCATTGCTCCTGCAATACCGAGAGCTGCTATTCGTTCACCTACAGATGCGTCTTTAGAATGAAATCTCTGAAGAGCTTCTTCAGCTAATATTTTATCTGCCTTATGACGTAACTTTGTATCACTTTCACTTTCATAAAATTTATCGTGTTTTAAACAGCTAGCATCTAGTGGATTTGTTGGTAGACTTCCTTGTAATAGACGTTGTTTGAGTTTTGTTCCAGGCCCACAATAATTATAACCTGGTATATGCATTTCAAACGGTAAATTATTTATAGCTGAATTTAATAAACCTTGACCTGAATATAACTTCATGATGTTATTTCATTAACTATCACCTTAAAACTAACATATATTATTTGTTTTATGAATATTATTCTCATTTTATAGTAATGTGTAAAAGAATGAGGGTGGTAAAACAAAAAACTTCTTTAGCTATTGAAAATGATAATTTCAATAGTATAGCTGAAAATAAAAAGCATGGTCCATTGTTTCCGTCAACTGTGAGGTGTATTCTGGTGGGGCCAAGCAATTGCGGTAAAACCAATGTTATGGTTAATCTAATTGAACACTTGAACGGGCTGAGATTTGAGAATGTTTATGTTTATTCAAAGTCGTTGTATCAACCGAAATATGTTTATCTGGAGAAGTTACTAAAGCCAATACAAGGCATCGGTTATTACTCGTTCAATGCTAGCGAAAATATTCTACATCCTTCAGAAGTAAAAAAAAATTCTATATTTATATTTGATGATGTGGCTTGTGACAATCAAGATGTTATACGTCAATATTTCTCTATGGGAAGGCACAGTCTAGTGGACTCGTTTTATCTGTCTCAGACGTATGCGAAGGTTCCAAAACATCTCATTCAAGATAACGCAAATTTTTTGGTTCTTTTCAAACAAGATGATTTGAATTTGAAACATGTTTATAATGATCATATTGGTAGTGACATGTCGTTTGAACAGTTTAAAAGCTTATGCGCCATGTGTTGGTACAGACCATATGGATTTTTATGTATCTCTAAAGACAGCAACATCAATGAGGGACGTTACAGAAGGGGTTTTGATCACTATATATGTTTCGAATAAGACAATTAATTTCAGTACAATCATTAACATCATAAGTGTAAGATATATCAGAAACTGATTGAACCAGATCAATAGCAGATAATAGCAGATAAAAGCAGATCAAAAGCGGATCGAAAGCGGATTAAAAGCGGATCAAAAGCTCATGACAACCAGACACTAACTGTCTAATTAGCAACATGAATCTATCAGAGAAGGAACTAAAAAAACGTCTTGTACAGAAACGTAGAATTGTAAAAGAAAAATTACAGCTTCTCAAACATGGTGAAATTGTTAAGGAAAAGTTATTTTCTCCCATAACAAAACATCTAAAGGACATTGAATGTAAACTGAGTCACAAGGAACATAAAATGGATGGAGCTAATAAGATGGAAGAAGAGAAAACTTTTTTTAAAACTGAGGATCCTAGTCATGTTGATGAGGAAAAAGATTTTATTTTTAACGATGAATTATACCCATCAATACTATCACATCAAGCTGAATCACTGTATCAGGAAACACCGAAGATTCCTCGTAAACTTTCAACGAGTTTATCCACACCTACAGGTCAGTTACGACTATTGCAAGATGAAAATGAAGATCCGAGTGAAAATAAAATGACAATTCTTCAAGAAATCACATCTGATGATGAGATAGGATCATTACATTCTCCTGCAACACCTGGACGGTTTGCTGATATTGCTGAAAAATCATATGTTGACTATTTAGACCAGTATGATCCATTACCCAGAAAATATATAAATGACATGTATTATGATGATGATAATAAGGAATTTGATCATAAGTATGGTGTCAGATTAGATACCGATACTGAGAAACTTATGATTGGTGACTCAAGATTAGATATTGATGGATCTGATATTATCGTTAAGAAGAAACGATATCGAGGTAGTATGGGGTTATATGAATTATTGTTCAAAAAACGACCGAAAGGCTACTCTAAAGAAGATGAAGATAATTATAAACAAATTGTAGCAAAAACTAATGCTCATAGACGTTATTATAAACCTAACAAACAAATAGATGGTAGCAAAATGAAAAAATATAAAAAAATTATTGCTCCTATGGTGGCAGGGAAAGGAATTTTTATGGAAGTGGATAACAATAAAATTTATTACGTTCATTGGGATGATCCAAATGAACTTGTTGATAGGTTACGATTACTACTCGCTTCACAAACAGCAGGACATACAGGCCACACAAACGAAATAACATCAATTATTGAGGAATTGAGAGAGGCTGGTATAATTATTTAAAAATGAACTCTAATAGTAGTGTGAAGCGGCAAATAGTTGAAGAAATCCATAAAGCAGCCAGGATAAATTTTAAAAGACGAAAAGTCATTATTAAATCTTTAGATGATCTCTTTCAAGCTGATTTAGTGGAGATGATACCATACGCTAGAGAAAATAAAGGCTATAAATACATATTGGTTGTAATCAATTGTTTTTCAAAATTTGTTTGGGCCTATCCCATAAAGTCAAAAAATAAGTCTGAGGTTTGCTCAGCCATGGAGAAAGTTTTAAAACAGCAAACACCTAAGAATCTGCAGACTGATGCTGGTACAGAATTTTTCAATAAAGATTTTAAGAAGTTAATGAACAAATATAAGGTGAATCATTATAAGGTGTTTAGCGAGAAAAAAGCGTCAATTGTGGAACGAGTAAATCGAACTTTGAAAAACATGATGTGGAAAGAATTCAGTTTACAGGGTCATTACAAATGGCTGAATATTCTACCGGAAATCGTGAGAAAATATAATAATACCAAACATCGAACCATAGGTATGAAACCATTTGAGGTTACAAAAAGAGATGAAAAACATTTATTGAAAACAGTCTATAGCAGAATAAAAGTAGCATCAAAGAAACGGAAATTTCTAGTTGGTGATTATGTTCGTATATCAAAATTACGAGGAGTTTTTGATAAAAAATACCAACCAAATTGGTCCACAGAGATATTCAAGATAAGGAAAGTTCAGCTTACAAATCCAACAAAATACCTGCTGGTTGATGAAAACAATCATGACATTTTGGGTGGTTTCTATGAAGAACAATTGTTAAAAGTTAAATATCCCAATGCATTTCTAATTGAACGGATCTTGAAACGAAAGAAACCCAATAAAATTTTTGTAAAGTGGTTAGGTTTTGATGATAAACATAACAGTTGGATACAGGCAGATGACCTTGAAAATTGATATAAAACTGTTAAATAATTATCACTTTCTTTAATATTGTATTATTGTTCAACTTAATCAGTTCGAGTCGTCAAGTATTTGTGCAGTTACAATGTTTATCGTGGATTTGCAGTACTTTCAGTATGGAGATGCCATTTTGTGTAAGGAAATTGCAATCATTAATGTAGAAAACGGCTGGTACTCGCACAAATTTGTTACAATGCCTGTCAGTTTTAATCATTTGACTGATACCATTCAACAACACATGGTGTATACAAAAAAAGAGCATCATGGATTAGAATGGAATAATAATGATTGTTTAAGGTATGAACAAATATCTGAATACATAAAAAATTGTATTAAGTGTGATAAGACTCTGGTATTAGTCAAAGGATTAGAGAAGAAACGTTGGCTGGAGAAACTGATTCCTAATAAGGTTGTGGACTTATTAGAAGAAAGCTGCCCTTCCATAGAGAAATTAAAGCTGTTTTTAAAGTCACATCATTGTAATCAACATGTATATAGTAATAAATTAAACTGTGCAGTAGAAAATGTAAATTTGTTAAGAAATTGGTATGTGTATTGTAGGAAATAAAAATCCTAAAAATCAAATCATCTTTTTTTTATTTAAATTAATCTATATATATATATATATATATATATATATATATATATATATATATATAATTAAACGAGGAACTAACATAACTCAGTGACATCAAATACTTGTGATTCTTGAAATTCGGAATCATTAATCTCCAATTCTTTTAGGTTGGACCATTTCAATTTTTTCGTCGTGGGTTGACCAGACAACTGATGTTTCCTTTCCTCTAACTGTTCCAATTGCTGTAGTTCCTCATCATCTTCAAGGTTAAAATTAAATCGGGTGACAGCTTTCTCAAATAATAGAAGTTCCTCATCCGACTCTATGTTCATTCGAACATACTTAACTGGAAGATTGCCGAACTTTTTTTTCAACGGTTGTTCCCTTGGGGAACACGTTAAAGCAACTGATACAGCATTTCGCTTTAATTTGATTTCCTTCACACCATAACTGTAATCATAAGAAAAAAAACATAAACACCTATTGATGAAAGAAAATTTAAAAAACTTACCGAAAAATTTGTTTCATCACCACCAATGCCATATTTAGCGGGAATTTTGTTGAATCTTGGGTTGTTATTAATAAAGTTGTTGGAACGGTGGCCATGTTTGCTGTTATTTAAAATTCAAAAGTTTGAACTGAATATAGTGAGCAGCTCACAAGCATTTATATATTAAAACTGATATGGAAAAAATTAAAACGTGCTTACCATTTACAATTTATCTAATAATATTAAGAATATTTTTCGGTTATCAATAAATATTATGATGATATGTTTATAAATTTAGACAAACAATTACAAATATGGTCTGACTACCATAATGTTCGTGGGAGGAGTTTATTGTGACGGCCATTTAATATATCTAATCCTACCCATTCAGAAAGAATACACCAATAATCAAACATACACAATTGAAACGGATTACATTAACCAATCAAAATATTATGTAGGAGGAGTAGTATTTTGTTTATTGAAACAAACAAATTTAAAACTACTTTTGCTAACCAATTATATGTTTTACATTGATAAGGCAAGTATAATTATGAAAAACAATTTACGTAAGCATTATGAAAACATTTGCTTATCTATATAAAAATGTTGTTTTCGACGCCACTAAGTCGTTAAAAATATAATTAATATAAACATAAGATGCCAGTCTGTTTGTAAAAATCATTATCTTGTGAAAAATGTTATTTTGTTAACTTATGGGGTTAATCAAAATCATATGATGTTTACGCTACTAGAATGACGTCTGTATTCACAAATCATACAGATGTTGAATGATCACTATCAGTTTAACATATGTAATATGTGCATTTGTGGAAATATTACATGAATGTAAATAATCATATAAAATGAGAAACCATAACGATTTGTTTTAGTTCAAAAGAATAGTCAAGCAGTTAATTATTACTTTACATAAACTACGAATAAAAATGACAAGTTTTACAAGCATCAACCAACAGGCTGCTGGTATGGTAAGGAAGATTGAAGAGGTGAGTAACTTGATAAGGACTAAATCTGAATATCTTAAGTGGATTAAGTTTTTGAAAACCAACACATTTCTCATTAAAAAAATTTTAAAAACTAAAGATAACAAGTTTAAATTTTATAGTAGTTTAGAGTCCAATTTAAGTATCTTACAGAATTATTTAAATAAATTTAAAGTTCAATTACGAGTCAAATTTTATAATTGTCAAAGAACGAAGAGCAGGAATTTGTTTTGGCAAGATGTTAAATCCTATTTTAATAATAGAATCAAAACTGGTGCAATTTTTAATATAAAATTCAAAGACCCTGAGATGTTTTTGAAAAAGGCATTTCGCATTTTCTCAAATAAAATTAGAAAGGCTCTAAAAAACTCTCTTTTGAAAGTAAATGTAGTTTTTTCAGCAAATTTTATTAAACCTAAAGACTTTGAAAAAGATGTTAAGCATTTCAACACAAAAAATTCTGTAATAGATACCACAACTGATCTTAAACAATGGTATAAGGAACAAGTTGTAGATAAAATTTTAGCAAAATTGGAAGATTTTCAAGAGAGGGATTCAGGATGGGCATTATATGAAATTTTACAATTGAAAGTAAACATTAATAACTATTCACCAATTAATTGTGGTCTTTCAACTTTCACTACATTACCAAAATTTATTAGAAATTCTCATTGTGTATTAAATATTCAAAATAGTGATGAGTACTGCTTCTTATGGTCTATTGTTGCAGCCCTTTACCCTGCATCAGACAATAAAAACCCTTGAAGAGTTACATCATATCCACACTTTAGTAGAATTTTAAAATTTTCTGATATTAATTTTCCCATGCAGTTGAAAGATATTACAAAATTTGAAAACATGAATAGTTTATCTATTAATGTTTATTCTTATGATAAGAAAACATTGGTAGAACCTGTTCGTTTAAGTAACAATGATTTTCTTACACGAATTAATTTACTTATTGTTCCTTGTGAAGAAAGAGATGATGATGACCTTGATGCAATGGAAACAAGTAGCACTGAGGTTAGGAAATCAAATTTTCATTTTGCTTTAATAAAGAATTTATCAGGATTACTTAACAGACAATTGCCTAACAGCCATAATAAGACATACTTATGTGAGAGGTGTTTAGTGCATTTTAGTACACAGGAAAATTTAACCAAACATTTATTTGACTGTCGAAATTTAAACAAAACCAGAATTTCTTTACCATCTGAAAAAGATAAAATTTTAAAATTTAAAAATTATAAAAACAAAGAAAAAGTACCTTTTGTTGTGTATGCTGACATTGAAAGCATTTTAGAAAAGCATCATGATTTGAGAGGTACAACTACCCTCGAAAGATATCAAAAACATCAAGCATTTAGCATAGCATACTATATGAAATGTTCATATGATGACAATCTTTCACGCTTTAAATTATACACAGGTAAGGATTGTCAAGTTTGGTTTGCTAAAGAGCTACAAAATATTGCATATGAAATTAACCATATATTTGAAAATCCTCTTCCAATGAACAAACTAACACCTGAACAAGAGTATGACTTTCTCAATGCTACCTGTTGTCACATTTGCGAACAACCTTTTCTACCTACAGATATTAAGGTCCGCGATCACTCTCACAACACAGGTGAATATAGAGGTAGCAGTCATCAAGGTTGCAATATAAATTACACTGATAACCATGCAATACCTGTCATTTTTCACAATTTTTCTGGATATGACAGTCACTTAGTAATAAAGGCTCTAGCTACTGAAATTAAAGGAAACATATCGTTGTTACCGGTTAATAAAGAAAAATATATTTCTTTTACCAAGTATATTGAAAATACAAAAGTGTGCTTTAGATTTTTGGACTCATTCAGGTTTATGGCTAGTAGTTTAGATGACCTTTCATCATTTTTAGATAACAAACAAAAAATTATCACACGAAAATTTTGTAAAAGCGAAGTTGAATTTCAATTATTACAACAGAAAGGTATATTTCCGTATGACTATTTAGATAATTGGGAAAAATTGCAAGACCAGTCTTTACCACCACAAAAAGAATTCTTTAGTAAATTAAAAAACTCTCATGTATCTGACAGTGCATACCAACATGCTTGCAAAATTTGGCAAACTTTCAATATTAAAAATTTACAGCAATATGCAGAAATATACTTGACTGTTGATGTATTGTTATTAGCGGACGTTTTTGAGAATTTTCGAACAGCCTGCCTTAACACATATAATTTGGATAGTTTGCATTACTACACTGCACCAGGATTGGCCTTTGATAGCATGTTGAAAATTACAAAAGTTGAACTAGAATTATTAACAGACATTGATATGATCATGTTTATTGAACGTGGTATCAGAGGTGGGGTATCACAATGTTCCAACCGATATGGTAAGGCAAATAATAAATATATGGGTGACATGTATAATCCTGATGAACCATCATCATATCTGATGTATTATGATGTCAATAATTTATATGGAACATCAATGAGTTTACCTTTACCTTACGGTGGTTTTGAATGGATCGATCCCTATTCTGTAAATATTTTTGATGTTTCAGCAGATAGTAAATTTGGTTACATTTTAGAAGTTGATATACATTATCCTACAGATCTACATGAAACACACAAAGATTTACCTTTATGTCCTGAGCATTTGGTACCTCCATTATCAAAATCTAAAAATCCAAAATTATTAACAACACTTTTTGATAAGAAGCGATATATAATTCATTATCAAAATTTAAAGCAAGCAGTGAGTTTGGGTTTAAAAATAACTAAAATTCATCGTATTTTAAAATTTTCTCAATCTTCGTGTATGAAAAAGTATATTGATTTAAACACTGATTTAAGAAAACAAAGTAAAAATGAATTTGAAAAAAATTTCTATAAATTAATGAATAATTCAGTGTTCGGAAAAACCATGGAAAATGTAAGAAAATATAAAGACGTAAAATTAGTCACCAAATGGTCAGGAAGATATGGAGCCAACTATTACATTTCTAAACCAAATTTTCACAGCTGCACCATTTTCGATAATGATATGGTGCTTATTGAAATGAACCGAACAAATATTAAATTTAATAAACCTATATATGTAGGTTTTTCCATATTGGATCTTTCCAAAACTTATCTTTATGATTTTCATTATAATTACATTTTAAAAAAATTTCCAAATTGCGTAACATTATTATACACGGACACTGATTCTCTAATATATCTCTTTTTAGTTGATGACGTTTATTCACACATTAAACATGACATTCACAAATTTGACACATCTGACTATCCTCCGGATAATGTATATCAAATTCCTTTAAAAAATAAAAAAGTATTAGGTTTGATGAAGGATGAAAATAATGGTATTATCATGGTGGAATTTATTGGGTTGCGGGCTAAATTATATGCTTATCTTCTTCTGACTGGTAAACTTACCAAAAAGGCTAAAGGTATAACTAGTGCCTCAATAAAGACCATTACATTTGATGATTATTATCAATGTCTGTTTAATAATGTTAACAAAATTACTCAAGAGCATACCATCAGATCGAAAAGACATGAAGTTTATTCTATAAAAAATTTAAAACTTGCTCTTAGTCCTTTTGACGATAAAAGAATAATTAATATATACTCCACAAACACGCTTCCATGGGGTTTTCAAAAACTAATAAACACTTAAAAGCATTTTTTCCTTATCAATTTACTTACTCATTATTTCTAGCCACCAACCAACGTCTATTTGTTGGTATGTAAACAATGTGAAACAATGAGCCTACAAGACACTCTAAATTTCCTCTGCTTTGTATGTGGAGAAAATGGCACGTTATATTGGCGGAGATCTACAGAAGAAATGTGGAAACCAGTGGGTATTGTACTGCCAATACAACAACCAAATCCAGAGGAAGCAGAAGGAAATTTTCTGACGTCAGCTTTCAACCTGACTATTACACCGAGTCAGATTCATCAGATTGATCAACATAAAGATAACATTTAAATAAACAAAATAATCTATCATCGAGGTCTGAAATGATTGCAATAAAACGCACATTATGTACAAACAAGAAATCAGTTAACAAAATGCCTTACAAGGTAACAGTTCTAATTACATGTCTAAAGTGTAAAAGTTATTCTGACAAAGATGTGATCAAAGATGAATACTACCCGTTTGGAAGACATATTGCTCTACAGTGCAGTCATTGTTCTTCTTTTAACATGCATGAAATCAGAGATTTGTATGGTAAATGGATATCAACACCAATGTCAATTTCAGAAAAACAGCATTTGAAGCAAAATTGGAATCACGACGTCTTTGAGAATAGAAAAAGATTTCATAATCTAGCAAAAATTTCATCACGGCGCATTACTCCTGTACAAATAAATCAAGATGATAACAATGCAACACATTAGTTTGTCTCAAGATTTAGCCATGAACAGTCTTATTGTCTATTGTCAGCCTTGTGAAGAAGTTTCAGAATTTCCTTGGTGTTTCAACAATGATGTCATATTACAGTCATCAAAATGTAAAAAGTGTTCTGATAGTTTCAAACTGGTTTCACCTACTCAAAAAAGTGAAAACATTATAACGAATGCAGATTTTTTACCATGTGGAAATTCAAAATACTATGATGCTTTCTACTATCTATCAGAGGATAAATTTGCGTACTATCATCTACCTAAGGATGAAGTTTCATTGCCAATTCTCTTTCTCGAAATGACAGTAAACTACCGCTTGGGAGATGGGCGACGATTTGAAAAAGGTGAAGAAGGACTTGTAAACCTATATGAAATTGAAAATTTTGTTAATGAAAATTCGAACAATATGTAAATTATACTATAAAAATTAATGTATTTTTCTTTGTTTGTTGTTTATATCTAAATAAATTGAATTAAAAATCATCCCTTTTTTATTTCATCTAGAATAATACTTAAAAGAAAAATAAATGACTCATTAGCTCAGTTGGTTAAAGTGTCATGCTAATCATTAATATCATAAGTTCAAATCTTAGATGAGTCATTTTTTTTCTTATACCTGATAATTATAAGCTTATTTCAAACCAAAATAACAAAGTAAAGAAATTTCTAAAAAGTGTAAAACTATTAAGCAAAGACAGCGAAAAAAAAAACATTCTACCGAAGAAGAAGAGATCAAAACTACTGATAAGCGATACGCTAGGTTAGCGCACCCCTCGTACAAGCCAGACAAGGACAGCCTTGGCTAAACAAGGATAGACAAACAGCTAGCGAAGAAGAAGAGATCAAAACTACTGATAAGCGATACGCTTTTCCCAGCAAACCCTTCTGGTTATTAGCGATCTCTTCACCATCTACGTCTAGCCAAATTGTCACTTTTTGTCAACTTTGTCACACCTAAGATGTCTCTTTGTCTC
Source organism: Octodonta nipae (assembly GCA_034190945.1). NCBI lineage: Eukaryota > Metazoa > Arthropoda > Insecta > Coleoptera > Chrysomelidae > Octodonta > Octodonta nipae. Next base: position 88,990,256 of record CM067218.1, on the reverse strand, counting down.
CCTAACCATTGTTTGCGACAATTTTTTGGTGACAATGTGACAAACAACCCTCTAGGCATTGATGATGTCTTCTGCAAGAACTGAGGACCCCCCTATTACGGTGGACAGTTTGAGGGACATGCCATCGAAGTGTCATATCATCCCGGTAGTTTAACTACTGCTGGTGGTTGTATGGGAAGAAGGAAGGAGTTAAAAGTAAACAACAAAAAAAAAAGACACATATATTGAAAATAAAATTAAAAGGAGAAAATTAGAAACAATAATACAACCCAATATATAACAAAAAAAACAAATACAAAAAAACTAACCTCAAATGCTGGTGGTTAAACAATACCTAAAGACAAATGTAACTCCCCAAATTATGGTTTTTAATCAATCCAAAAAAAAAATACAATCATTCTAATTATACCCACTACTTCTGAGAATGGAAAGGTGCAATTTCACCCTAGTTAAGCCCCATTGGTGCCTACTACAATAGGTCTTCCCTTATATCAGCAAATGTTGGTGAGCCAGTTTATCCAACGAATATATGAGTATATCCCCAGGAATATATAATATATATAAAAAACAAATTAAGACAAAACCAAATTTAAACAAGATATCACAAGACAAGAAAACATAATTTTTTGCCGCTCGTTCCTTTTGCCTGCTCAGGGAGTCAGATGAAATCTTTACTAGTTTACGATCTAGCTTGCGTACTCCGACGCTACTTCGTCCCTATCACGAGGTCTCTTCCCGGCCGTTTGCTGGTCTAAGAAACCTCTACCCTCGGTTAGGAAAATGCAATTTACTCACCGAATGCGAATTATCTTTTAATCCCAAAAGGTTTACCTGTGAATCAAAAGAAATTATACTTCACTAAATTTCTAGCTAGCTAAACACTAATCAAAATACACTCGCGACTCTCGCGTTTTCCGTCCCTCGGCGATAAATTTTTATAATAACTCTTTAATTTACTTCCTAGCGCCCTATTTGGACAGGTGAAACGTTCCTCTCTTAGGAGTCTGGTTTCCACCTTTTTTTTGTCCCCTAAATGCGTCGCGCCACGTACGACTCCTTTTCTTGAGTTCCGGCCCCGAACTTGTTTGGAAATTCTCTGGACCTTTTTCTCGTGAACTTTGGCCCCTTCTATATGGGTACCATCTTCGCGAATAAGTTAACAACAAAACCCTCTACCTCGTGAGTTTTCTATTGCTCGATTGGCTAAGTCTTGCGCCATTACCCGACGTGTCCTACGCACGTGCCTTTTTTCGGAATTTTGAAAATTCTAGAACAAACTTTTAATTAAGGACGGCAAAATCAGCGATTTTTCTCTAACTGCGTATATTCGGCCATCTTTGTTTTTTGTTTAAAATGTTGCAACACAGTGTGTGTCGACCTGGTTTTTAGCACATACAGGATTTCAACTTTTTACTAACCCTGAATCGACAAAAACACAAAACGGAACGATATGTATAAACTATTCATGGTTTAAATAAAATTATTATAACATGGAAAATGGGTTAAGTTTCGCAATATCTCCAATTGGTATACATTGTGTGAAATTTCACAATTTTAGCAACATGTTGCATATTCTGCAATACGAGCGGAATTTTTCTATACGCAGCAAAAGATGAAATATTGAATAACATATATCCGATAAAAGAATAAGAAAAAAAATTGCATTATTAATTCTCGTAAACATCCTCGGGATGTTACACAGTTGCATATATAAGACGGGTGAAATATATGTCGCGGAGTATAATTACAGCTATACAGGTAGTGTAGAGTTATAATTATATAGGGTGGATAAAAAATGCTAGAAAAATTTTGTTATATAGCGGTTGCTGGAGTACCTGAAACACGGGGCGCAGTAAACTTAGAGTTATACAGTGTAATTCAAACAACGTTAGAAAATTTTAAATGTCTTGCAAATATAATCGGTATCGCAAACAATAAAGTAACCCCAAATAAGTCAATAACACAAATCTTATAAAATCCAGTAAGATGTCGGAACTGAAGGTCTGTTGAAGGTCAGCCAATTACCGACGCTCGAGTAGATGGAGTTTAGGCACGCTTACAAATTTTTCATCTAATCCACAGATTATACAAAGAGATTGATTTAATCAACTTGTTTCAAAAATTACCACCACTCACTTTCGTTTTTCAGTCACAAGTCTGCTGTCAATCGAACACAACACCGTAAAACTATACATTCTTAAGCGCAAAATACACTATGCCAGGATTAACGATGAGGACAGATAGCACCGTTCAATGAATCGACTAAATATCCAAGTATAAGATTCATCCCAGAAGCGCTCGTCCTTATTGCTAGTCTATGAAGACAGTGAACTCGACCTAAAGGCGCGTTGACATTATGCCAATTCACTAGTACTAGTAGAATATAGCTCCAGTCGACTGGTAGTTGTTAATCTGTTTACATATTGGTAACAATAGGAAATAGTTAGTAGGAATGTGAACTGAAATATTCTTATAAAAGTAAAGTCGTCCACGGATATATTGGACTCGAGAATGGATTAGATATGTAAAATTTTATGTGCAGTTCTGCCAATTTAACATTTTTATGGCTAAATTTAGCATTTATTAAAGTAATTTAGCATGAAAAAATTGTATTTAGCATATAGCATATTTCTTTAGCATTTTTCCTGATAAATCAACAATTGTTTACTTGTTTATAACCCACCGATTTTTCTATCTTATACAATAAAAATATATATTAATCCTTAGATTTTCATTTGCCCTTTTTCGCTAGGTTCATATTTTTAGATTTATCAAAAAGTTAATGATCAAATTAATAAATATGAACGTTGAGTGAAAACAGACAAATAAAAATGTATCTAAGAGTATTATTCTATAATATAACAGATAATTTGTAAAAGATGGTTATAAAATAAAACCCCTTTGTATTTACTCAGGATAATCTCATATTTATTGAATCCAATAATCTATAATCTTTGTAAACAGTCCGAAATTCCCGTAAGACGTAAGACATAAACGCTAACCATTTGTTAACCAAGCTTAGGAGCCAGTTCTAAGGATTTTTTAGGCATGTTAAACAACATGCATGTACCGACATTTCCTGTTATGTTAATTGATAGCTAGAGTGTTCATTGAGAGCTAGAGATTTAGCAATGAACATAACAGGAAATGACCCAATTACCCTAACATGCATGTTGTTTAACAAAAAGGAAGATACATCGTAATCATAAGGGGAATATATATAAGCCATAAGCCTACCTATGCATAAAACTACACCAAAATCGGCAATAGTAGTTAGCATTTTTTTAGCATTTTTTCGCTAACTTTGGCATATTTTTGGCATTTTTTAAATGTAGATTTAGCATAAAAATTTTTAGTTGGCAGCCCTGTTGGTGTGTACGAAGATGTATTGAAAGAAATTAAATTGTCAGATCCACAAACATATTATACCCATTGAAGGTTGAGCTCTAAAAAGTTCTGAAGGGCTTATGCTACTTGTGACTCCTTAATTAGGACACTTGTTTCAAGAAAGCATTATAATTTGAAATAAAACTTCATATCACATTAAGTTCTTTGGCTAAAGGGCATTTCTTCAGTACTTTTGAACATATTTATAGAGTACTAGCCGCTACCCGCGGTTTCACCCGCGTATGGAATGTACAATTTTGTGCAAAAAAATAGCTTATGAAACATGGAGCACCCTATATAACAACTTTATTTAATTTGTGAACCACCCTACGTAACAATAAATTAACCAACCCCGAATAACCCTATATAACAATTTTATTCGACATTTTTTTAATCACCTTGAATAACTGTAACTCTACTTCACCCTATATTGCAACCATCTTGTATATGTTGCTGTGTATTTGTAACCCAATATAACTTTTTGAACACCTGATTATAACTCGCCACTACCCTATATTTCTGCTATGCAACTGCTTATGGTCTACGCTGTATAACAATTATTTCTGATATTTTTTGAACTACCTTTTAAAGTTAAAAAATTTCTCTTTACTCATATTTTAATCAACCTTTATATGCAGCGTTTTCTAACATTGTGTTAAACACACTCTAAAACTATAATCTTGCTTCTCCCCATATTTCAGACATTCCATATAGTAGAATCCAACTGTTTATGGTCTACGCTTTATAACTTTTTTTATCCATCCTAAAGGAAATGCCTGTGGAACCCTTGGCGAATCACAAATATAAAAACACAGTTTTGCACCCTACCACCAAACTTTTATTTAAACCCTCACTCAAACTGCAGCTGCTTACTGGCCACCCTATATAACAATTTTATTCAACTATTTTTTTAAACAGCTTTGTATAAATACCTCTACTTCTATCTACATTAAAACCATCCTGTATACACCGCTGCCAATTTGTCAAACATTACAACTTATTTTTGAACCAACCTGTATAACCATAATTTTACTCCACAAAATATTTCAACCAGCGTGTATGTGAATCTGCTTAGGGGCCACCAAATATAAAATTTTTAAACTCTTAACGATAACTCTAGTTCACTTACTATCTTATATATGAAACTGCTTATGGACTACGCTATATAACCATTTTTGAACCACCCTTGAAAGTATAATTTGTCTCCACCTTGTATTTCAACCACACCTTATATGCAGCTTTTTCTAACTTTATTTTAATCATAACTATAATTTTACTTCGATCCATGTTTCAGATATTGCTTATATGCCACAGCTCATGTTCTATCCTACAAAAAAATCCAACGTGTTTAACCCTAAATCTACTCCACCCGCTATTTCAATTACCTTGTATTTGCAACTACTTATCGGCTACCCAGTATAATATTTTTTGTAAAATCCTGTATAACTATAAATCCATCAATGCCTAATATATTTCACCAAAACCGCAACTGCTTATTGGACACCGAAAATAACAATTTTGTCCAACAGGTTTTTGAATCACCTTGTATCTGTTAGAACTACCTTGAATACGCTACTGTTTATTGGTCAACCAATATAACATTTTTGAAATAATTATCATAGCACTTCATCACCCTATATTTCAACTATCCTATCTTTGCAACTTATTATGAACTACGCTATTTCCCAAATTTCCTCATATTTTTTTAAGACATGTTACGTTATATTTTTGCCTTAGCTACTCAGTATAAATGAACGCGTTTAAAACCGGTCAAAATATTGTTTTTATTCGTCGGTTCCGTTAGCGATCGATAACCTACTGATTGCGCGCCGATTTTGCCTTATTATTATATTTGGTTCTAATTTATTTTTGAAGGATGTTTGAATTCGACCTGTGGAGACGAAGTGATTTATCGAATATTTTGTGTTTGGCATTGTGTGTTTCTTGACAGTTGTCATTGTCGTCGACAAGGCGGGATGTGCGTGTAGAAAATTGTGTGAGGTTAACTGGAGAAGTCGTTCAGTTGTTTTTAAGGGATTTTCCACTAGTATACTGGCTTTTGATAAGGCATCCGAGTTCGGGAGTTATATGGAAATACCTACATTGTGTTCCAGCATATTGTAGTACTGTTGATTAGTTGCTGGGATACTTCTCTCATTGAGGATTTGAAAACTTCTGTTGTTGCGTAATTCTTCGGAGTGGTCATGGTATTTGGGGCCACCCTCACAATGGAACCTTTGGTATAAGAACCCCTTGGTTGATAGGGTAAGTGATTTTTGTTTGTTCACTAGCCGATTTCTCGTATTGTCAGACTATTGATAGATATTTTCTTTTTTTAAGGTTCTTTTTTCTACCTTCCTGTTCTTTCGTTCTTTCTTCTATTTGTTTTTTGTTTCTACGTGCGGCGTTCCTGTCTTTGTTCTCCATCCAGTGATATTTTGCTGTTCTATTACGACACTAGAACACAGACCTGGTTTGGCATTATGGTATCATGCCGATCATGGACTTAGCATGCAGATGAACTAGCTGAAGGTGCATACACGAACACTGTATTTCTGGTATTTCTATCATCAGAGTTCCAGTGGTGGAGTGAGCGCAAGGGACCCTAACTTCAGCTTCAGCTGTGGTTTCAGATAAGTAACAATTTGTGTATCTGGTTACTGTTTCATTATCAGTTATTTTTACAATAATAATATAAACTTTAGTATTTGATTTGAAATTAGTAAAATGGAATTTGTTAACAGAAAGTAAAGACCATTAGCCTACTATCGGGTTTATTATTATTATTCTGATCGATTGTACTTACCCTCGAGCTCGAGTGTAGTATAGATGAGACACCAACGTCGAAATTTTGAATTTTATTGAATGATAAATATCAGGTAATTTATGATCGGTTCCCATTAATGTAGTATTTGATATTGACGATTTATTTGAATATTCTATTGATTAGAATTATTGTATTAGAGGAATATTTAAATATTTGTATCCAGGTTATTCAGGATCTCACATGTTTATATGTACAGTTTGAATCTCTGTCCATAAGTGTATATTTGTTTCATTTCTTTTTTTCTTTAGTTATATTTAACTTAAACATTCTAAGACTGTTTTGCATTAATAGAGTGCCCTATGGCATATTTTCAGCGCATTGTACTAGTCTGTTCGCGCAAATTAAACTTATATTTTGGAACTGTTGTATGCTTATTATTCCTTTTGATTACAACATTTATTTATTTATATTTAGAAATCTAGCGCCCCCAAATTAGCCAAAATTAGTACAGCAGATATTTTAGGACGGGTAGGTGTCCTGATTATGTGTATTTAGAAGGTATAGGGGAATCTACCTGGCGCCCTTATTTTCGCTCTTTATTTATATCCGCCAAGCAAAATCTGGCATATACGTTCAAATAAAACGGACCCCCCCGTCTTCACTGAGACTACCGGACATACCTTCTTCTGCCCTTAGTATAACTAGGTAGGGTAGAAATTTGGCGTCACGTAACATTTTGGTGTGGCATTTTAGCAGCCAACGTGTGGCGTGGCAGACATATTAAAGTATAATTTCTCTCCACATTTCATTTATACCACCCTTCATTTACAACTTTTCCTAACCTTGTTTGATTGACACTGTATAACTGTAACTTTACTGCGCACCACATTTCAGGTACTCCATATCTGCAACTGCTATATAACAAAATTTGTCTAGCATTTTTTACCCACCCTGTATATATATATAACTGTACACCACCGAATATTTCAACAACTTTTTATATGCAACTACTTATTTGCCACCAAATATAACATTTTTGTACCACCCTGTATTATTAGAAGCCTACCCGACCCTATATTTCAACCGTCCGGTAAATGGAACAGCTTGTAGATCATAACATTACTTTATAATATTTTTAAAACCCATGTACCTGTATAGCTGTAATTATACATATTTCAACCATCCTATATATGCAACTACTTGTGGATATAAAACAAGTTTTTAACCACAACATAAACTATAATTCCATTCCATCTTATATTTCAAACACCCACTCCATCTAATATTTCAAACACCCTGTATAAACAACTGCTTCTAACATTTCTTCCACCCATTTCATAACTATAGTATCTTATGAACGTAATTCAAAGATCCTAACTGCTTACCTAACACATTTTTTAAGATTTTTTATTCACTTTATAAATATTCTACCGTTTTTCAACCACTTGGTATATGGGACTGTTTATGGCCCACTCAATATAACTTATTTGGACCGCCCCGTTTAACTAATTCCACTCCCCATTATTTACACTACATTGTATATATCTCCGCTCTAAGTTTCCTATATACAGAACACCCTGGAAAATTACGCCTGTAATATCAGTTGATTTTTGTTAAATCGAAACATGTTACATTTGCATAAAAGCTAAGCTGATTCCAGTATCTAATATTTTGTGCGTGCGGTGGAACCAATTGAGTAATTGTATTATCCAACATGGTAGATGTTTTTTCGCTATATCTGTCAATTTACGGAGATAAAATGTCTACCAGATTTTAAGTCAAACTATATGCTTCGCAACAAAAAAAGATTCAGCAAAATCAGTTCAGTAGTTCTTACGTGATGCCCGAACAAACAAACAAACAGACAAACTTACAATTTTATAATAGTATAGAATAGATAGATGAAAGAGTCCAGTTTCTAAATTTCTGGTACCAGTTTTAAAAGTCATAAGCAAATGTACAATTTTACGAATTTTACTGTGTCATTTTCCTTTCAGCTGTTAGTTTGCCGCCATTTTTAAACACACTACTGGTAAACAAAAGTTCACATATCTCGAACTTTACTCGCGCTAGTAAAATACGCACGCTACTAAGTAGTTGCAAAGACAAGGTGGTTGAAATAGCGGGTGGAGTAAATTTATAGTTAAACAGGTTGGATAATACATGAGCATTGTTCTATCCTACAAAAAAATATATGCAATATCTGACACATGGATCGAAGTAAAATTATACTTCATACAGTGTGATTAAAACAATGTAACAAAAAGCTGCATATAAGGGGTGGTTGAAATACAAGGTGGAGACATATTTTACTTCGAAGGGTGGTTCAAAAATGGTTATATAGCGTAGTCCGTAAACAGTTGCATATATATCATGGTGAGTGGTCAAGACTTATAGTTAAGTGTTTAAAAAATTTATATTTGGTGGCCCCTAAGCAGATGCATACCGGGTGGTTCAAAAATATTTTGTAAAGTTTGACAAATTGGCAACGGTGTATACAGGATGGTTTTAATGTAAAGCGGTTAAGAAAATGTTAAATAAAATTGTTATATAGGGTGGCCAATAAGCAGTTGCTGTTTGGGTGAGGGTTTAAATGATGCAAAACTGTGTTTTTATATTTCCGCCACACCAAGGGTTCTACAGGCATTTCCATTTGGATGGATCAAAAATAGGTAAAAAAATATTATATAGGGTAGACCATGAACACAATGTTTGAAATAGCTGCATATAAAGGTTCAGTAAAATATAGAGTAAAGAGAAATTTTACTTTAATAGGTGGTTCATAAAATACCAGATATAATTGTTATACAGTGTAGACTGCCCAGTGAACACATTTACATAAAATTTACGTCAGAATGACTTATGCTGTGTCACGATTTACGTAATATAGAAGTCATATATTATATCACACTGCAATTAATTAACTTTTAAAAAATATTTTTATTTAAATAAACACAATAATAACTTTTAAAATAGAAATGAAAAAATTAACAATATAACTGACAAAAGTTCTGAGTAATAATGAATACAGTAGAAGAGAAATTTTACAATATATAAGTTTAAAGATGCTAAATAGGCATAGTTGACATGGCGATTCTCACGGATGTCGGCGGCGCCGTAATATGACACCGCACGTGTCGCTGTGTCAGCTGGAATGTTGAATTTTCGTTGCGATATAAGGTCGTGGTAACTTCATAGTATAAACTTATATAACAACTCCCATCCATAGTTGATGGTACAGCATCAATTTTTACGTCAAGTTCTGGAGTTCTGTATCGTCGGTTGGATTCAGGAGGCTGTGTAACGTTCCTTTGATCTTAGGGTTTGATGGTGCTGTTGGTGGCGTGTGCTGGACAGCGGAGCTTGGTGTAGTGGTATTTTTGAAACTCTTCTGGATTGACTTCATTGTGAGGAATATAATCACAATTCCTACTAAGGTGGTCGTTGTGATTGTGAGCCAGAACGTATGCTTTTCTAAGGGTGATTGTTCCATCAGCTTTTCCAGTTCCTTAGAATATTGGGAGAGCTTATGGTTGGCAACATCTAGGTCTTGTAAATCTAATTCTTGTAGCTGTAGGGGTGTCAGGTTTGGCATCTCATTGGCGACTGGCATGCCGTTGCAGCAGGTAAAAGGAATGTCCACTGGGTGGTTTCTGTATGTGATGTTTTAGACATTTTTAGAAGTTCTTGTAGCATGGACCCTTGTGTTGTCGATAAAGGCATTGCAGTCGGGTTGGATTTGCAACACTGAATTAGTCGATATGGTTTGTGTCATGATATCTTGCCCTTTGCATTTGATGGTGATGGCCAGTGGTCTTGAAATCGAGATCAACCAAAAGTTTACGTCAATCTCGTGGATATTATAGTCTGCTGCATATAATATCAAATTTTTGCAGGTTGCTGGAAGTGTGGCTGGCTGTCTGAGAAGCTGACCTTCGCAGATGGCATCTTTGTCTGTTGGATGTGATATGGCTTTGGAACAAATCTTATGATGTTTAGTTAAAGGCTTGCAGTCGCCCAGGTCTTCGAAGGAGGTGTATAGTAACGAATCGTCATCTCTTTATTGAAAGTATATGATGGAACCCTGTTCGATCATCCAAAATTGGGATCGGATAAAGGTGGTAAAGGGTGTAAATCTCAGGATCAACTAAAGGGATTTGGAGTACAAAAATGATATTGCTGTTGATTAGAAAAGCTTCCAATTCTATCAGATCAATGTACTGAGCAACATTTGAACTGTAAATAGGAAGTGGTAAATTATTTTCATGTAGTGACTGAAAAATCTTTTGAAAGGAATCGACCAAATCTACTGGGGTTATGATCGAACTATGTAAATTTTTTAAGCGGGCGAAAGAGACTGCACTTAGAACATCATCTAGAGTGTTTTCAATAAATATGTAACTCTCCATTAGGCTTTCACACAGATCTAAGATATTGATTTGAAATTCATGAAAATCAAGATCATTTGAAATGTATAAAATTGACTGCCTTATTTTTTCAATATTATTCGAGAATAGTTTCTCCTCGGATTGAAATTTTTGTAAAGTGTTGTTGAGGCTCGTAATGACTGAGGTTGTTACAGATATTTGTTTCTTTACTAAGTCTTGAATTTGGTGTTGGTCTTTAGTAATTTTAGTTATGCAGTCATTTATGTATTCACCATCTGTTGCGTCTAAGTTTCCTGAAATAGCTTCCCAAACTGATCCCAGTCCGTTAATAAGTCCGCGTTTTCTTCTGTTAGTAGGGTAAGTTTGAGTGTCAGCGAAGATGTCTGTATATTTAGAGTTAACGGATTTAGAAATTTGTTTCAAGAGGCTAACATGTGTTTGTATTTTTGGTTTAAATGATTTTGTATTAGTTGTGTTTTCGTTAATTGTCTCTAAAATTCGGTTTAGTATGGCGTCGTTATTTGAAATAGCACCTCTGAAAGGGCTGAGGTCTTTGAAGACAAGAAGTGTCCATTTATCGTTTGAAATTTTAAGTGTGCCTTCTTCATGGAAGAAAACTTTTATTGTATTGTTAAAGGGTATAAGAGAGTATTGTTGGAGGTTCACGACTGAAAACAGTCCACAGAATCTGAAAAGAAGGGATTCATTCAAAATATGGTTTTAGTCTGTCAAAGTTAATTTTACTGATTTGGTCGGTCTGTAAGTTTATAACGGTGGCAGAGTTTTTTCTTATCGCGGTGATTTCAAAAGGTCCATTGAATTTGTTTTCGGATTTGCTTTTAATCTGAGACTCTTACACGTAAACTTTGTCGCCTACTTTGTATTCTGGTTGGTTAGTCGAAACATGATTGTCAAATCTAACTTTAGATTTTTGTTTTTGTTGGTCGGTTTATGCGCGGGCAAGTCTATAATAGTAGTTCATTCTGTTAAGGTCCCTAACATATTTGGAAATGAGTTTTTCCTGATCGTATATTGTTTCGGGGGGTCTACTAGAAGTGTGCCCAAAGATGAGTTCGTAGGGCGTGAAACCAGTAGTCTTGTTTTTAGTGTTGTTGTAGCAGGTAACTGCGTAAGGGAGGACGTTGAATGGATGTTCGTCCGGATGTTCAGCTGTTTTTGCCCTTATCATTTCCGCTAAAGTCGCATGAAACCTTTCGTTAGAACCATTTGATCCGGGATGGTCGACACTTGAAAAGGATAGTTTTATGTTCGCACAGGTCTCTTATGAGAGTGTTATCAAATTCAAGTCCATAATCACAATGGATGCGAAGAGGTGTACCGTAATGTTGGAAGAATATTAGGAGGGTGTTTACTACAGTTTTAGCTGTTTTGTCACCAATTGGGTAGGCCTGAGTAAATTTGGTGAGTTCATCCCTAATAGTCAGTGCGTAGTTTCTGGTTGGATATTCGAAAATATCAATGTTGATACGTTCGAAAGGCATTTTTGGTGTTTCAGTTATGACAAAAGGAGCACTTAAATTTTTTCTACAGAACTTTACCTTTTGGCAAGTTTCGCAGGACTTAATAAATTCCTATACACTTTTGATTAGTCCAATCCAATTATACTTTTTTTTAATGCGTCGGATGGTCTCGTTAATTCCACAATGAAGGTTATTTTTGCCGCAGTGGTACTGCTGCAGTATAACGGGAATCTCGTCTTGTGAAGGGGTTGTCACGATATTTTGACAAATTTTAAGTTTTACGTCTTTGTTTGCAAGTATAAAGGAGAGTGTTTGAAGAATCGGTAGTTCTACGTTGTTTTCAATACAAAAAGTTTCGGATTCGTCGAACTGATCTTGGTTGTTATAGAGGATATTAAAAAGATGTGAGACAACTGTTCCAGGATCAAAGGGTAAAGGGACAATTAAATACTTTCTATGCCGGACAGATTTGCTGGCTAGAATGTTTAGTGTGTCGGTAGTGAAATTTGGGTCTTCTTCGAAAATGTCTTCGATGATTTTGTCATGCAAGTCATTGAGTTTTTTTTGTCAGAAGAAAGTGACTATTCGTTTTTGAGATTTTTCTAAGAGTTGGGCGTTAGAAATTTCTATTTTTGAGTAATCGATTATCGACTCGGTTTTATATAGTTGAACAAATCGATTAAACTCTGTTGTCATTCTTTCGTCATGTTCATCGGGTTCTTGATCATTATCGGAGTCTGGTTGTTCTGAGTCGGTTTCGTTATTTGCAAAGATGTTGATTTTGGAAATAAAGTCAGTGCATTGTTTAAAGTGGTTGATTTTAATTCGGGAAAGAGCGTCAGCGTTCTGATTTACTTTGCCAGGTTTGTATTCTATCTTATAATTATACTTTTCTAGCTTAAGGTGCCATCTGGCTAGACGATTGCCAGGATCTTTGATGGAAAAGAGCCAAGTAAGCGGACGGTGGTCAAACAGAAGTGTAAACTTTCTCCCAAAAAGATAAAGTCTGTAGTGCTTGACAGCCCAAACAATAGCTAGCAGTTCCCGTTCGATAGTGGAATATCGAGTTTCTGCAGCGCAGAGTGTACGGGAAGCATATGCTATAGGAAGATCTTTTCCTACGGCGCCTTGTGAGAGAACCCCTCCAATTGCGAAAGCACTAGCATCAGTAGTGAGCAGGAATGGTTCTTCAAAATTTGGGTATATCAAGATAAGGTCAGATACAAGAGCTTGCTTCAGTTCGTTGAAGGAAAACTTGCAATCTGCGTCGAAGATGAATTTGACGTCTTTTTGCAGGAGTTTCGTGAGAGGTTTTGCGATTTTAGCAAAGTTGGGGATAAAACGTCGGTAATATCCGGCGAGACCAAGAAAAGATTTAACATCTTTAGGAGTTTCCTTCTTGGCTGATAAGATGACCTAGGTAAGCAACTTCCTTACGGAGAAACTCACACTTGTCAAGTTGAATTTTCAAGTTCGACTGTCTAAGACACTTAAAGACTCCTGTCAAACGGGACATATGCTCATGGATGGTTGGTGAATAAACGATAATGTCATCCATGTAAACAAGGCAACGTTCATTCTTGATGCCCAAGAGAATGTTGTCCATGACCCTCTGAAAGGTAGAAGGTGCATTTTTCAGACCAAATGGCATACGAACGAATTCGTAATGGCCATTGTCAGCAGAGAAACCGGTCTTGGGAATGTCTTCCTCAAGGATTTCCAACTGGTAGAACCCGGAACGGAAGCGAGAGCCAGTGTCGAAAAGTATTGACACTTACCAAGTTGATCGAGGAGATCAGAAATGTTGGGCAGAGGATATTTATCGTCTACAGTTAGTTCGTTTAACTTCCTATAGTCGATAACAACTCGCCACTTTTGCTTACCAGAAGCATCGAGTTTCTTAGTGACGACCCATACGGGGGAGGACCAAGGGGAAGAGTGCCTGATTATGCCTTGGTCAAGAATTTTGGCAATTTGAGTTTTCACTTGCTCTTTATGGACTTGAGGATATCTGTAAGATTTCGTGAAAACGGGCTTGGCATTATTGGTATCAATTGAATGTTTTACTGCGTTGGTAAAGGACAAAACATCGCCTTCGAGATAGAAAATATCTTCGAATTCTAAACAGCGGTTAGCAATAAGTTCTCGCTCGTCGTCATTAAGGTGTTCTGTACGAATTTGTTCCCTGATAGTTAAGTTTCTGTCCAAGTTTAGAGAGTCTGTGTATTCTTGTGTAGTTAAATTTAGGAGAGGGTGTGAATGGTCAAGGGGTTCTAAGTGAAGATCGGAAAAATTAACAGTTTTAGGCATCGCGTTCGCGTTTATCTGTTTTGATTTTAAGTCAACAATACATTCGTAATGCTCAAGAAAATATTTCATCAAACTCAATATCTAGATTGTAGATAAAAACCTTATGAGGGTTACTTCCGGTATCAATGAGAAGTTTGAATTTTTCGGAAGCGTCGTGAATGTAATATAAATTTTTGGAGTTGACAGTTAGAAGAGGACTTAGAGTAATGCTTGTTCCGGGAAATTTGCATTTGGGTTGAAATCTTCCAGATTCAAATTCTGGATTTGGGTTTGGACTTCGGAAATAGTTGTGGAATCGGGGGGTTGATCAAGGCTCGGGAGAGCTAGAAAATCCTGGTATTCGTGACTATTCAAAGGTGTTACGGAGTTATCTTCTAAAGTTTGCTCTGTGTCATATTCAACAGGATGTTGACTGAAATCTTCATAAACTATAGCCGTAGTCGTTTTCTGAATATTCGTGATAATAAGTATTTAGGTGTTCGTTGAAATGATGTGTCCTTTCTGGATGATAGTGTGGGTTTGTCTGTATTACAGACGGTCGGAATTGATTTTGTTTAAACGGGGGTCTTTGGAAATTTGTCGGTCGAAATGGTGGACCTTGATGGTTGGTATTATTTGGGGGTGGATTTGGCCTCGAAGTTTGATTTGGCACTGTAAAACTAGGTCTAAAATTTTGGTTGTGAGATTGGGGGTTGTTTTGCTGTCGCAACCGACAATCTACTGCAATGTGGCCTAATCTACCACAATTTAAATATTTCGGTAGTTGAATGGGTTTTCGGACCTGAAATGTAGGTTTAGGAGGAGCCGATTTGTGAATTTTTTGCTCTTCAAAATATGACAACTGAAGTTCTCGTCTGATTCGAGAGTGTGCCTCCAGAAGGTCTTTGGGATTGCTGGCACGAATTATTTGGCCTAGACGTGGTTCTAATCCTGTAAGAAGTGTATTCAGAACCATCGTATCTACAAGGATTGTCTGAGCGTCTTTTGGTTCATTGGTTAGCCCAGAGCATTTTTGGATGCATGAGTGCATTTTCGCACTCAAAACTTGAAGCCTATTATAAAAGGTCAGAGGGGACTCATTAGAAAGTTGTTTGAGGCGTTGGAGATCGTGGATCAAAGAAGACAGATCGGGTGAATCTCCGAAATGTAGTGTTTGATTTCTAAATATGAAGCGGGGTTTCTCGAGATAGCAGATATTTTTGATCTGCAGTCGACATATTATACGCACAACTACATGCGTGTATGAAGGTGGCCAAGGAGATCTGGTCGACTTCAAATTCCGGAATGATAGAAAATATTTCCGATAACCGGTACTTTTCGGTTTCATAAGAAACTACATTATTTGTTGCTTGTGCCATTTCGATGTGTTAAAATTAAAAGTATACAAAAGTTGAAAAATAATATAAAAATAAAATAAACGAGGGATTGTAAAATGGGTTTCAATTAAAATATAGTATAAAAATTATTAAGGGAATGTATATAATTGAGGAATAAACGATATTTTGGATAATAGAACGGTAAAGAATGAAATAATAAAATAAATATGTAAACGTAAATCAAAATATATCAAAAAAATATCAATTCAAATAAATCAGGTAATATCTCAATTCAAATCAAGATAATAAATCAAATTATTAATCAAATAATAAAAATATCATACAATCAAATATTTCAAAATATTTAAATAATTCAATTCTTTAAAACCTTAAATCGCAGTTGGGACTTCTTCCAGGTTCTTTGCTCCGTTGAGGGATAGGAATCCGCAGCTACCAGTTAGAATTAAGCTCGTGTTCTAGTAACGTTAACGGATCCTACTGACTGCGCCAATTTGTTATATCACACTTCAATTAATTAACTTTTTTAAAAATATTTTTATTTAAATAAACACAATAATAACTTTTAAAATAGAAATGAAAAAATTAACAATATAACTGACAAAAGTTCTGAGTAATAATGAAAACAGTAGAAGAGAAATTTTACAATATATAAGTGTAAAGATGCTGAATAGGCATAGTTGACATGGCGATTCTCACGGATGTCGGCGGCGCCGTAATATGACACCGCACGTGTCGCTGTGTCAGCTGGAATGTCGAATTGTCGTTGCGATATAAGTTCGTGCTAAGTTCATAGTATAAACTTATATAACATATATATATATATATATATATATATATATATATATATATATATATATATATATATATATATATATATATATATATATATATATATATATATATATACATTTCAAATGTAAAAATATTATCGTTTACTGGATAACCTTTCCAATGATCATTTGTGCTGTAAAGTTAATTCTAAATTTAATCTCAACTAACTTTTTGACCGATGAAGAAATAAATGATTTCGAAAGCTCCACAAATATAGTTAAAAAGAGTATAAATTTATATATTGGATGATTTCCAATAGCATTCTAGAATTTAGAATTTTGTACTTCTATACAGCTGTGACTTCCTTTGTGGTTTATATATATGCAGGACGCATACTATGGAGACACTTTTTTTAGGCAAGGCATACGTTGGGGACATCTGCATGCTTTGAGGACTGGTCCCAAACTATGTTTGTGTAAAAGGCATTTAGGGAAATTTTGAAATTTATATCTACAGCATATTTTGAGCCCAAAGTGAATTTCTAAAGAATCCAATAGATGGTGTTATGGTACACATTTTGGGTATATTGCGATATATACACTGTCCCCAAATTATGTTGAAAGGTTTATATATAAATGAGTTTATATATAGGATTTGTGTCTAAAGCATAATTTCGGACAGCCATTTTTTTACATTGCATGAGTTTGAAAACGTGAAAAAGCCATCCAGCAGACATTTGTTATACATATACATACGTAATAGTACGTAATAGTAGTCGCTTATGCTTTGAAGTTTTTATATTGTTTTTGTATATTTCTTGTTGGTGACATATTTATTTAAAATATTATCGTTAAATGATCCAAGGGTATATATAGTATAATTTCTATTGTGTTTTCGATTAAATAAATACGTAAGACTAAAGTAGAGAAATTATTTGGTGGCGATATATGAAGTTTGGAGTTTTAAGACATGACTTGACGGTCTGAGTTGCACATTCAATAATAATTATTATTCTTACGGAGTTTGATACTCGGCTAATGGTTAAAATGTGGATCGGGTATTATTGAGACATTTTATGGGTAGTATACTTTAAATTTATAGATTTTCGGAACTGTTAAAAAATGTATTAAACTTAAATTAATTCAATATATTAGGATTCAGTGGTTGATATTGGAAACCGTACGTATAACTTGTCGGTAGTCAGAAGAAGAACTAAATTCTAGGAATACATTTATTTCTGCTGAGTGTAAGAATTACGGATGGCCGTTTTTAAGTGTTGGTATATTAATTCATAGAAATATTTCACTTTCAAAGCTGATTAATACTTTAAACGGTAAAATCGTTTGCTAGCAATATAAGGATGTTCCTTTCACGTTATTCAATATCATACGCTGTGTAGAGGAATTACTTGAACCTTTATTTAACCAAAATTCTTCAAATAAAAAATATAGTGGTGTTCTTAATTGAAATTATTGACAAAATCGGTAAATAGGTCTTGACTGAGCATTTATCGGTAGACTTGGAAATGTTGAAGTAATGTAGTTCTGAAAATGTGTTAGTCTATTTAGCTAGAATAAAATTAAACTTATGTTTCATCGGTTGATTAAAATTCAGAATTTTCTATAAAATATTGGCTTCGTAATTTGAATTAATTGATTAATTAAACGTTACCTAAGATTGATTGTGGTGCCGTTTAGTGGGGATATATGAAGTTTGAAGCTGTAACAACTGACTATTATCTATCTTAATTGCACATGTATCTATAAAGATTGAAAACATTACTAAGGGTTGAGATTTGAATTTGGTAATATGTTCACAAATAGTGTACAGTAAATAAATGGTGTTACGGAATTCTTAAAAATGTCGTTTACATAATCTAAATTCTTTGAATACAAGGGAATTAAAGTAATTGTGTGGGTACCTACGTGGAATTATATTTTATTTTTTGCCGATGATTGTGTAAATCATATAAGATATGTTTAATTTCACAAGAAGAATTACATTTTTACAATTCATTTCTTTAAACTGATAATAAGTATAATCTCGCCCATGGCTGATGTTGCTCTAGGCTTATATTAATTAATAATTTAAACTGCAAAATCTTAGACGTGTAATTTGAGCACGTATCACTCACGTTTTTCTGTATTCTATGCAGGCTAAAAAAATTCTTCAAAAAAAAATCTGGTGGTATTCTTAAATAAACGTAATATTTTAGACTATTATCAGGGTTTTGTGGAGCTTGGTAAAGTTTAACAAACATATTATGAAATATTCCACATTATTTTTATGTGGGGTCGGATCAGTTTCTTCTTGGGAAAGTTCTGTAAATAGGTCTTAAGTGAACAATTTATCAGCAGATTTGGAAATGTTAAAGTGTTCTTATTGTAGTAACACTAGCCTGGTAATTTGAACCAATTGATCAATTAAACGTTACCTACGTTTGGGTGGTGTAAATAGTTTAAGGGGATATATGAAGTTTGATGCTGTAACATGTTATATTTATAAAGTTTGAAAATTTTACCAAGAGTTGAGATCTGAATTCGGTACTATTGTCATATATTGTAGGTGGTGTTCCGTAAAATTATATTATGTTTTTTTGAATATTCTTAAACATTTCGTTTGTAGGACCTAAACTCTTTCAATATTAAGCGAATGGAATGAGTAGGTTTGTGGGTACCCATGACGAAAAGTATGTTTCACTTTTGATGAATGATTGTGTAAATCATATGAAATACTTAATTTCACAAGAATAATTAAATTTTTACAATCCATTTCTCATAACTGAGAATAAGTATGATCCTGTAAACAGCTGATTTTCACCTATGTTGATTAAAAATTCTAACGGTAAAATCGTTAAGTAACGATATTATGTATCATTCACGTTAGTGAATATTCTATGTTGGGTAGAGGAATTGCATGAACCACTACCAAAACTCGGTTTTGCTGTAATTTGCTATTAATTGAAGGATTAACATTTGGTTTCACACGTTGATTTAAATATATTTAGATTTGAAGACGAGAGATGTAAAGACCGACATCTAGGATTTTCGGGGAAACTAGCACATAGAGGTTCCGAATCTGGAGCCGTTCCATGTAATTGCTGTTACCCGTAATTCTTAGGTTAGAATGTCACGATGAAACTTTCAGGTTAACTTCACCTGTCAGAGATATTGATTACTCTCTTCGAGGTATTTTTTTGTACCCAAGACAATATATATAATATATATGGTTTCTGGTTAGGGAATCTTCATCAGTTGCGCTTCCCATAATTGAATGGCCTCTCGAACACTTCTTTATGCATTTGATACATTTCGTTAAATTTGAAGACGCGAGATGTAAAGAGCGACGTCTAGGATTTGTGTGTCTCTATACAAGGATCTTGACTCCTATTATACCTACATCAAAGGTTAAATAGCGAAAGTTTTTTAGAGAAAGCCTAGTGCATTCGATACCTGGCTTCAGATTTACAATCGGTCAGTTGGTTTTGGAAATAACCGGCAAAAACCGAAAATAGCGGATTTCGTTTTTCGCCGGTAAATCTGAAACGGTTAATTTGATCGCTGTCAAGATGTGACATTATTTGAATATATTTTCTTAATCGAATAAGATGGCGTTTGTCATTTGTCTTTTGTCATTCCGCAAACTTTCCATTTTTCTTATGGCCTCCATATTAGATTTTTTAATTTTTAAAATAGGCGTAAAATTTCCAGACTAGTAATACACCTACAAGTGCATAAAAGATTTGAGTGTCAACAAAATATCACACGTAAAGTTAGGCCTTAATTTTTCTAAGTAGGCCATGCTTTATTTGTCTCAAAGTAACATTAATAAGAATATAATATATTAACGCATTGAGTTTCCAATAAATATGAACGTAAATAAGGAGAAAATGATTTATTTGTCACAAACAAGATTAACAAGTAATATGTCTTATTGTCATTAGAATATAAACCTAAACAACGACTTCTCAACAAATCAGGATTAATAAAAAATAGCCCCATTATGCAATAGTTTAAAATCTAATTAAGTTCTTAACTGCTTCGTAACTAGGTATTAATTTAGAGAATTGCAAATTGGCGTCCATTTACATAGGGACAATTTTGACAATTGGTGACTGTTTTTCGTACAACTTCGCAAGTGTATTTCCGGCAATACTATTTATAAATGTATCTGAATTTCTATGTCTCAGGTAAGTTAGATTAAATTACCAACGATCCCACACCAAAAGTTACTTCCAAATCTAGTCTGTACACATCTCTTTGCCAATTCGTGAAGGTTGTCCATATCACATTGACAAGTACATATTGTGCTCATTACAACCTTCACAATTTGTAAATCAACTCTGATAGGACCACAAGATATAATTTACATAAGTGAGATATTCATTACTCTTTCTAATATAGCACTCATAGAAAAGAATTCGTCTTGGAAAATCAGTTTCCTTAAATCCTTGAACTATTTTGGGTTTGTATGGATGATACTTATTCTTTTTTATCACTCTCTTTACCGTTGATTTTGGCACACGAACTTGCCGTTCAACAGTTCTTGCCTAGGCATTAGGCTTTCGTTGACAGGTCGTAAAATACTTCTGTTTCGATTTTCTTTTTCAATATTGTTTCGGCTTCTAGATTGTTCGTAAGATTAATTAAATTAACTAGGATTTTTTTGAATTGGGCTTTATGAGGCTGTCGTCGTTCAGAATACATCTCTAAATACCTTGCTGAGGTAATGTCGGTGTTTGTATTTAATGTAAGTACAGCGCTAACATGTCAAACTTTTCTTCATTTGAATAGAGAATACCGGCTATTTTTAACAGGTTTCGATAATTTGTGTTTCATATTTATGATTTTAATCAGAGAAAAATGTATTAGTGTTATAGAAGGCGATACAATATTGAAAATAAAAATAGCGAAACATTTTACAAGTTGTTAACGAAAACTCTTGTATATTATTAAGATCTGTTGAAAGGGAATTTCGTGTGTCACAATAAACAATACAGAGAGTAATAAGAAAGAATAAGTACCAAAGACCCATAATAGATCAACAACGTAAGGAAACTAATTTTCAAGACAAATGCATTTCATTTGTCTTGAAAGTTAATTTCCTTAAATAATAAAAAATCGGATTTTGTAAATCATATCTTGAAGTACAATGAGAGTAGGTTTACGAATTATAGAATATTAATAAGTACAATACTCATAATTGGGATGTTGAAAACCCCCACGAAGTGGAAGAGAGATGTTTATAGACCAAAGTTGGAAGTAACGTTTGGTGTTGCCTCATTGGTAATTTCATCTTACTTACGTTTTTATAATTGGGTACCCATTATAAAATTATAAATACTAGCTGTCGCCCAGTGGTCGAAATTCGACCAACTGTATCAATATCTCTGGCAGGTGAAGTACCCTGAAAATTTTATCGTGACATTCTTTCTTAGGACTTAAGGGAGAACAGCAATTACACTGAACGGATCCAGATTCGGAACCTCTGTGTCGGTCGTACATCTCGCTTATACAAATAAGTAACGAAATTCAAGTTCTTTTTCAGATATACTTAAGAGGACTTTATTTGTGTTCAAATTTGTAATTCTTAATTTAATATGGCAACAATTCAACCGCTAATGGGCTACCCTAGACATTTATTTTTTCTAACCACTCTGTATAACTATAATTGCACTCATTTCTCTAACATTTATATATAAATACTCATTATAATAATTCCATCTCATTATATTATTTCACCACCCTGTATATGCAACTGCTCATGAACCACGCCATAATATTTTTTAACATTTTTTAACCACCCGGTAAACCATTCTGTATATGCGACTGTCTATAAGCGACCGTATTTACTCTTTTTGTTTATGAAATTTTTAACTATCTTCTGTAACTATACTTCTACTCCGATGTATATTTCAATCATCATATATATATGGAACACATTGTGGTCTAATCTATAAATGTTGCATTTCCATTTCTGCCACCCTATATATGCATCTCTGTATAATATTTTTTGCCCACCCTGTATAACTGTAATGCTATTGCGCCCTCTATTCCAAGAACCTTATAAATTCAACGGCTAAAGGTTCGTCAAGGGTGGAACCACCTGAGACGGACTAACTTCCGGTCTGGGGCCTGGTTGGCTGAACTGGAACAATTTCATTATCAGTTCTCGCTTCCTGACAATGAAAAACAGGATCACTGCAATAATCAGGAAAATTGTGAAATATAGGAACCATTTTGAGTGTCTGGACTGTATTTTGATTTCTTCTAAGGGCTCTTCAGCTGATTCCTGAATTTGAAGTTGATGTAACTTGTCTAATGGCACTTTTTCTAGGTTGAGCTTTTGAACTGGTAAAACTGGTAGACTGATTGCTTTTATTTCGTAGGTAACTGGATGACCTTTGATTGTACCTTTTTCGTTTTTGTAGATGAACGATGTGGTTTTGATTGAACATTTTGGTGGGACAATGAACAAAAATGTTCCTTGAAGGACTGCTACGTCGCTTTCTTGGCATGTGGTTTGAACTTTTTGTTGTTTCGGAAAAACTCCAATGTAATGGGCTTCATTGATTTCTTCAATTATCTGCTGGGCATTTTTGATTGGAATTTGTTGGCAGTTTTCTAACTTGTTTTCGACTGATAAAAGTGAAGTTATACAATCGAGATTTTGAAGTAGTGGCAAAAGGCGATTTTTCTTGCACAAATAATTTGACCATAAGTTTTTGCATTCTTCATCTTGATATTGTTACTCATTGTTGCTTATGGAAAGATAGGAAGATGGTGGGATAATTATTGATTGATTTTCATTTGGTATGGCATAAAGGTGATAATAATCAAAGATATCAGGATGGACCAATGGAAAATCAAGAGAAAATATTATTTTATCTTGTGAAATGATTACATTTGTTTCAACTACTTCATAATATTTGAGATAATCACGTACAGAAAATAACAATTGTGAATAACTGTGTGATTCTTGCAATTGATCAACAATTTTTTGTAATTCATTTGGTGAAATGATACTATGATGTAAAACTTTTAAGTTAGCAAAGCTTATAGCATTTTCCATGTCTGAAAGGAAATTCAATAAAGGGTCTGAATTTAATTTAATATGATTCAAAATTTCTTGAATCTCTAAATAATGAGCATAATTAAAATTTATTTCGTTCAAACCTTAATTGTTCAATTTTATTTTCAATCAAATTTTGGTTATTTGATATTTTAGTAATTGTTTCATTAATATTTTTCATAAGTGCCGTAGTTAATGATATTTGTTTATTAACTTTTCTAACAATTTTTTTTTGATTAGTTTCGAGTTCTGAAATGCTTTCATGAATTTCTTGAGCATCTTGGGCGTCCATATTTCCTGTGAAATATTTTATTACAGATCCTAAGGGGTTAATAAATCCTCTTTTATTTCTATTATTTGGGAACAGGGAGTTCATTTTTTGATTTAATAATCTGACTTCATATTCTAAGTGTTTATAAGAACTAACTTGCTAACTAACTAACTAACTAACTTGCTCAACATGAAGGAGATATAAAAACAAATTTATTATTTCGTATTACATTACTATTTTGTTTAAATTGTCGCTGTATAGACTAATTCTTATTATTAAGCGTTATCGAGGTGAAAAGCTCTGCAATGATACTACTAAATAGGAATGTGTGTCTTATAGTATCTATATGCCTAAAGGATTTAAATTAATAGTATAATAATAAAAATGTACTGTTTATTTTCAAGGGGATTATGATAATGATACTAGGTACTCGATTTCTCACACTTAACAAAAATATCATAGAATTGTCAATATCTATTCAGTTGTATTTTACAGCCTCAAGACGTCACTAAATATAATTTTGGTGCTTATAGCGTCATCAACAATTTTATGCTTAAGCCGTTTGTTAGGAACATTTCCAATTTTAACTTCAGACAGAACCGAAGATTGTCACTCATCTATTTAATAAAATACCACAGCTACCAAAAAGAAAAAAAAACTTAGAGTTTCATTTTCTTCTTGCTTTCAATATCCTCATAAGAAATATTCTGGGGTGGTTAGGCCTAGAGACATGACCATGCAAACTACAAAAATCTTGGAGTTATTTTTCCTTTGAAATTTGCAGACGAACCATTCAACATTTATTTTACTATTACATGGTGATTCGTTGGGTTGCTACCATATTTGCCATCCTCATATCACCAAGAAAATGAAATATTCAGGTCTTTAGAAATTTGAAGCCACGTTGGGTATTCATAGTATGTCTAAAGAACAAAGGCCCTATTAGATTACATTTGTAACCTTCAATCTAGATAGCTATTTTGAAATGAGATTGACTACCAGATTACACAGTAAAATTAAAAATTGAAATAACACCCCTACGCAAGAACCCCTAAAAAATAAAGAAATATGTATTAATGTGCCTATTAACCCCATTATGTACCCCTATTAATATAGCGAAGTAAATAAGTATAATTAGTTAAGTTGTACATATGAACTGCAGTAATTCGGTATTGTTCCACTTTTATACGAGGCGGTCGCTAAGATTGTGGCTGTGCTGATATATATTTTTAAACTCTGCTCTTAGGAGAGGATGAGGTTTAGTGAGAGATTGAAAAAAGTGGATTACTCAGTCAATTTCAGTATGACTTATGTATACTAAATAATACCTAAAACGCACTATTGGGGTGTTATTCGAAAATTTGTGTCATTTCTAGACACTGTTAAATATCAGAGGTGTCTGATGCCATTGCAGGATTTAGTTGGAGGATAACTCTTGGCCACCCTTTATACTACCAAGAGCCAAAATGACTATGATGAACCCTGTTTATCCTGCCAGTTATCGTCAGTCCAATTTTGAAAAGGTTAACTAACCACGGATAATCTGATTTTTCAATGGAACCCAATAATTCGTTTAATTTCCTTTCATCCGATATTTTTATATATTTCTAACAGTTCCTTAAGAGTTCAAAAAATCATGATAATTTTTGATTATTGTGTGTTTTCTTATTATTCATGAAATACTTTTGGTCATGAAAGCCGTAGTAATATTTCCCATCAGATGGCATGCGTAATTAGAATACTAAACACTAGTCGCCCAAATATTGCAAATACATTTCAAAACGCTAATAACATTAAATAATTTGATAAAATTTTAAATATAATATTTTTAATCATTAGATGAAAGGAACTCTTTTTTTGTAAAATGCGATTTGGGACTGGAAACTCCAAAAATCCTAAATTTAATTAATGAAAACACGACACATAATAAGGGACACATTTTTTGTAACAAAACTAATATAAAATCCTTCACCATGACTATTTATTTCACTGATGGTAAGAACTAATTATTGCCTTTATTTTACCATTTTATGCAGTTACTCAATTGGCTGTTTCTCATAATATATTTTTTTCCATTTTTGATACAAACAACAAGAAAAAAAATCATCATACAGTTCTGTTTTATAACACAAAAATTTGTCTTAATAAAATATCACGTTTGTACTCCTAATTAAAACATAAGTTGAAATAAATATAATGAAAATCCCATAGAAGGATAATCCTTGTGCGTAGGTAAATGACCTTGCGACTTTCAGCTTACAGATAAACTAAGTTTAAAATAACAAACTAATTTACAGACTTCAGGATAACAATGAAACACAACAACTTAAAAAAAGAAAGTAACAGAAAAAATTGAGTAATTAACATGTTTTACTATAAAGACGATTTTATTAACATGTTAAAAATTGTACATATTTTTATCCACTATTTGGATTTCTTTTTAAATAATGAAAGTGAATTTTTAATCTCTTCAGACAAAAGTTGAATATTTTAGGACCAAAAACATCTTTGAGCTATAGTTTTTTCTGCTTTGGGTACTATGAAAATATTATTTAAATGCTGAACTAAATCATCTCATTATACATGGCAAAGACAATTTTTACATACAACCAAGCAAAACTGATTCATTTACTTTTTTACTTTTTTCACCTAAAACGGTGAAATATTAGGTAATCTTTAAAAAAAGACATTGTGTTGAAAACTTTTTTCATTAAATCTCTTAAACGAAGCTATGGCTTAGTTTATAAAATAAATATGTTTTAAGTAACTTTTAACATTACGTATTTTAACCGTGACAAATCTTGCACTCCATCATTCATAGACATACAACATTTCCTTTTACATATTAATAAATGGATTAAATATATGATTAAAGTAACAAATTCAATTAATAATGCAACAAATGCTAAATTACATTATATGTTTGCAACTTTTTTTATTAGGTAATTATTTTTTGAGACTATCTTCTGAACATTATACAATCCATCGAACGCAAGACAATATATTGTTTCAGGTCGAGAAACTTCTTCAGTTGCGCTTCCCTCGACATATTAAAATTTAGAATAATTATTAATCTTTTTTCATACATATAACCAAGCTTAACTATTTAACGAACAATTATTAGGAGTTTTAGAGAAAACTAAATAGAAAAAAAAGTCGTGCCATGTGTAATGCTTTTACCCTTTGATTCATATGATATAAGTCACACGAAACAAATTTATATGTTAACTAAAACCCACAAAGCGATTATGTGACAATATGTTATTTCTAGTCGATAGTCTTCAAATGTTACGCTCCCCTCGGCGATTAAAATCTCGAATAATTATTTTTATATTGCATTTAAGGCTGAATTTAACAATTTAACTTAAATTGAAAATCTAGTCGTTTAAGGGAAAACTAGTTCACAGTGATTCTAAATTGAGAGCCGTGCTGTATTTAAAACTGCATTACTCTTTCCTACGATAGTAAGCACAAGAAACAAATAACAAATAGATTAACTGGTAATCTGTTGGCTAGTTGTCCCTGAAGCTCCAAGATGTCGATTTTCATTTTACGTTAACATGTAAAGTTCGGGTATTTGTGCGAAATACATAAATAAATATTCGATCTATCAATCACATGAAAGTTCTTGGCTAGAAACAATTGTCTTGCCTTCAATGGATTAAAAACGAAAAGATTGTATCATAATTTCTAAACTTCTAGATGAAGATATTCATTTTTCCTTAATAAAATCTAAAAGACATTCTGTTTTTTATTGAAATTAAAATGCTCTCTAGCATAAATGGAGATTTTTAATTTTCTCTGTTTTAGAAAACTAAATAAATTATTGTTTTCTTGTAATACACAGCATTTTATGTTATGTTCTGAAATATATTTGAACACAAATAAAATGGGTGTCCCCATCATAAATTCATACTATTAATAATTACATTTCTTTGGTTATTTCTTATGTAGAAAAAAATGTTTGCTTCGAATCTCTGAAATGTATTAAACCTCAATATACATCTGATCTTCTGCATACACAGTTAGCAATTATCCCAAAAAGTGACAAATTTCATTGTCGTATAGATAAGTTTAGGTATATTTTTTTACACAACTTTATTGTAGCATTTCATTATTAAAGACGACACATATCGCCTTCGTAATAATATTTATTCTTCTGATGTATTCTAACAATTGTTTTGGTTTGTTAGTTCACCGAATCTTTAAACTGTTTGATAAATAAAAAATGTGCCAATATTTCGGTCGTGTATTTGATCTCTGCTTCGTTATACCGACATTTCCGTGAAAGGCGATTATTCGAAAATCGTCTACGTTGTATTGTAAATGTTTGAATTTAAATGTTTGAAATTTAATAAATATTAGATTAATATGATACGTCCCTTTCTAATAGAATCGTGTTAGACAATTCATGGCAATTTATGAATTTCTTTGTGTTTTTTAATTGTTATTTTAGTCCTACAATTAAAATACAAATAATTACAGAACATTTCAAAATTGTATGAAAATAAACTAAAAATGGGAATATGAAAACGTTGATATATTATTCATAGTGTTAATGAAATTGAAGGATATTTGTAATTTTACCTTATTAATTAAAAGCAGTTGAATGGGACATCTTCTTTTCTTCTTGGGGATTATGAGCAAAGATTTGTTTATTTAATTCCGCCATATTGGCTATTGACTCTGAAATTGAATTGAAAGATTGTGGACCCAATTAAATTTTGTATTGTGACTAAAGTAAATTGTCAATAAAAATAGTTGTTGTTTTTCAAAGTCATCATTTACTATATTACGACTTTTACTGTTAATGTTTATGTTGGATGTTTTTTTTGAGCTTGGAACAGTGATATATATTAGATATTTTACAGTTCAGATATACTTTAAATTTAGAAGTAAGCATCAGAACCACATCAAAACTCTTTTTTTAAATAGCGCTTTGTGTTGTCCATAAGGAGATTATCAAAATTTTCTGTTCAATACAGTATTGACTCAATTTTTGCATATTTTGTCCACTGTTAGTAATTAAGTCAAAATTAGTTTCTTGTAGAGAATATTGATGCTTTAAAATCATAACCTAACATTGTCACTAACAAATGTAAAAACACAGATTTGCACCCTAATATCAAACCTTTGTTTAAACACTGATCGCTTACCTGTCATCATCAAGGAGTAAACCAACCGTTGGGTGTTTAAATAAATGTTTGGTGTTAGGGTGTAAAACCGTGTTTTTACATTTGTGACACAGTAAAGGTTCCACAGCATTTCCATTTTCACTAACAGTTTACTAATTGGATTGAGTGATTATATGCAAAAATGGCACCGATCAGTATACTGTATCAATAATATCTTGCGTTCAGTGGAATGAAAAATGTCGAATAGTTAGTATCGTCATTTCTTTGAAAGGTTTTAGTAAACTTCTACAAATTTTTTCGTGTGATTTATATCCTAGGAATCACAGAGAATCGGCGTTATTACACAATATGACTCCCGATTTGGAGACTCTGTGATATCAATTTTCCTAAAACTCCTGGGTGTAGCAATACATTTAGCGATAAAATAAATAAATTATGTTATATGTACTATATACATAAATAAGTATTTGAAAATTCAATCAATTGAGGGGAGCGCAACTGATGAAAGTTCTCGATTAGAAACAATATATTGTCTTGCTTTCAATGAATTGAAAAATCTCGAAAATTTCGTCTTGTATCAATAATCGTCATAGGGCTATTTGTAAAAGTTTTATTTACAAGTGGAAGTTGTTCAATTGAGATGGAATGTAATCTTTATAACAATGAATTGCTGGTAGTTTGAAGTGTAAATGTGACGAGAGCGAATTTTGAAACAACTTTTTAGTCTAATTCTGTACCACTGTGTACATGTTAGCACAAAAGCTTAAAATAATAGTTAGAAATTTTGTACTTGCTAGTTTTTTGATAGTAGACGTATCTAGATCTATCCTTCCGAAAATATTTTCTGTTGTGAATATTCATATTCATAGACTGCCGTATTGGGACTGCTGATATATTCAAATGTCTTGAACATAATTTCGAAGATATGCCCTATAGCATTTTAGTAATTTGTAAAGTTTGAGTAACCTTTTTGATTAAGGTTCAATAATATCTAATGAATTTGGTACGTGACGAATTTCATTTTAGTTAACTCATAAACTAATGGGAAATATTAGAAATTTTAGTATATTGGATAAAGGTATAATAGTGTATGTAAGGGTTTACAAAGTTTGTCCGAAATTGATCATTTCTTATTCAAAATAATTTTTGGAAACTTAGTCTATGGCTGAGTTGAAAAGTACAAAACAGAATGAATTATTATTTTAAACTGTCTATAACTTGCAGTATATTCGAAAATGGCGATATGCGTTAAAATATATTTTAGCTTCTTCCGAGGTGTCTTTATTTTTCAGAGAAATATTTTCTTGGGGGGAAGGAATATTTTCATAGTTGTTATCACCAATATCAGACGATATCCGAATTCTTTCTTCTTCGTTTTCGCCTATTCTCTTCTTCTCAGGGGTCCTTTTAGGTACATGTTCTATATAAAATTTTATTGTGGTCAGTGGATTTGTCTGTTTATTATTAAAAATAACTTCCTGCTTATATAAAAACTTGGATATAAAAGCATAAAAAATTAGACATATTTTTCTGAAGTTGTAAAATAAAAAAATTTGATGATTTTTTTAAATTCTCTAAGCCAATAAGACAATTCAGAACGTTATGAAACTTAAAGGGTTAAGTTTTGATTTAGGATATTGAAAAACAAAACATGTTCATATATTGTGCGAAACTGTTATATCTTTAAACAAACTTCTCGTAATCGATACGGGATCTTGTGAATCCAGAATCATTTAGGATTTTTAAATTTAGAAAAAGTAATATTCTTACTAAGTTGTCTTTTTTGTTTTGAGGTATTTATTTTTATTGCCAGCTTCAAAGATTCCGATATCAAAATTTGTTGTTGACTGTTTCCTAATCTTTCTTCATCCCACATGAAAACTCGACAAGCCGCGTGATGTGCGTGGTTTCTAAATCACCTCCATGAAAACGAAAAGCACGAAAATTGAGAGACATAAAATTAAGAAGGAAAGTAGTGCTAACAATCACAGACGGGAGAAAACATCCACGAAAACATAAAAATCAATGATTGTCGGAACTGTAAATATACGAACCCAGATAAGAAACGTCCATCTCTATGTAGATGAAGAAACACTGAATACGCTAAAATGGACCACCACTGGACTTCAGGTAATAAGGTGTAATATGAGCACTTGCTAGACAGCAAAGTAACACAGTACAAAAGTACACATCACGTTAATGATAAAAAAATATACTGTTTAAAATATGTAAAAAACATCAGCTATAACGAAAGAAATGTAAGTGAAAAACGCTTAAATGTTCTTACAGGACATCTTCCATATGAAATGAAATCATAGTTTTCGAAAATCAACAAGAAAAACAGTCATGGCTCAGAAGTAAAGATAAAAAACTAATTAAACAACTGAAAAAGGAAGAGAGGAATTGCAAAAATACAAATAAAATGAATGGTAAACTTATTATTGTGTAGTAAAATAAAATTTAAAATTCTTAACAAAATAAGTCAACAAAACTCAGTGAAGGAAAGAAAAATAGTAAACCAGTAAACGCAGTTGTTATGGAAATGATTAGCAAAGAACAGAGTTGAATTTTAACAGAAATATGTGATCTTCAATGTATTTTTTTCAAAGTGGACAACACTAACATATCTGAGAAACGCTACAACAGAATACCCACATATAATGTTTTTTGAAAACATATATGAGAAAGCTGCCGCCATATATCTGCATGGACATACCAATTCTATTAGCTTTAGACATCAAAAAAGTCACATTGGCTATATAATAAAGTAATTTCTTATAAATATTTCAAATTTATGGTGCATATAAATATGTGAGGTTTACTTTATTTTAACCAATTTTTCCCAATATTATAAGATTTATACGGTTGTTTTATCTAAAATAACGGTTAACAAAATCATATTTTATTTTTGATTATATTTTTCTGAGGATAGATATATTTAAATTCCCTTCTCTATACAGCAAAGGTCAAATGGGGAACATTTTATAGGAAATTTAGTGCATTTGAAATCTGGCTTCGGATTTACGATCAATGATTTGGTTTTGAAAATAATCGGCAAAATCCCAAAAATGTTATTCTTCAGTAAATCCGAACCGGTTAATGTGACAGCTGTCAAGATGTGACACTTTTTTAAGACGAATAAAATGACATATATCACATATCTCAAAGGTCTTTTGTTATCCCGCAAAAGATTTTAGTTTCATTGAAATATCACACTTCATAAAAACGGTTAGGAACAGAGGAGAAATCCTCAATGTATAATTTTCAAAATTTCAATTTCAATGAACTTACAAAAATTGTCAACAAATAAAGGTATTATTTAACAGGTGGTGTATTGAATTTCTTAAATGTTTTGATATAATCCCCCGATGAAAACTTTTACGTAAGTAATCTAACTATTGAGAGATTATAAAGCTAATTGATACATTTGATTTCAGATCCTCTCAAGTTGAATATGTTTTTTTATTTTATGCCATGTGCAAATGAAAATTGAATAAGTATTAGTAATATATTGCTGTTTTATTCGATATAAGGTAATCTGTTAAATTAATTGTAACATGTCGTCTAAAATATTAGCAGTCAGTCAAAAAATGTTAAATGTTCTTTTAACGAGATGTGATATGCTGCAAATATATTTTTACTTATTTATCGAACAATATAATAGATACATATAATGTTTTGTTTATTTACATATATCTTATTATATGTTATTCTCGCAAACTGCACTATGACTGTCTAAATTTCAGTTCGGGGTTTTGGCGTCTAGAAATCGAGTTCTCCGGAAAAATCGTATTACCGAGAAAGAACGAAATTGTCACAATAATTATGACAGCTGAGTTTTGAAATTACAAGAGTTTCAATACAGGATGATTGGTAGCATACTTGAGGTTGAAACTGCTCTTGAAAAAAAAAATTCTACAAATTGATATGATATAGAATCTTATAAGAATTTTATCGCTATTTAATTTTTTTTAAGTAAAAATTGCTGCTTAGGCGATTTTTGGATGGGTAAAAAGTTATGTGTTCTCATGTTCTAAATTGACTGAGATATAAGGCGTTGTATATTATAATTACACAGGGCGATTCCAGAAATGTTAGAAATCTGTTTTTTTTTTTTTCGTGTGTGGCACCCAAGCAGAGTTATGTATCCCGTTCCCATATGAAGACAATAAGATAAAGAAATAGCAGATCAGCGGCACGTGCAGACGATTCATCATATGCTACAACGGAATTCAATTACTTTCGCATATCTTAATGTTTTGTTTCAGATTAGAATAGACGTAAACATCGTAGCGACTAGACGTATAATTTTATATTCAGTAGTAAATTAAAAACTTGTAATATTTTTCCGCTCGATTAAACTTTTAAAAATCTTTTTTAAAAAGTTATTTTTGAAAACAAAAAATATTACTGGCGCAGTCAGTAGGATCTGAACGAATTTCTCCAAGAAAAACGTCAGTTTCCACTGTTGATTCAGAGAACCAAACTCCACAAAGAAGAAAAGAAATCCACAACGATCCACTACCATACCAGAGAAATCAAATGAAGATCATCTGTTTGGTACTGTGAGTAGAAAAAGTTGCTTTCCTTGATATATATATAATTTCCTTATATTTATATTTACCCAGTTTATGTCTATCTCCTCGAATTTGCCTGATTCATCAAGAGAAAACAGCGCTATCGAGTTAATTTTAAGAGAACAAAATTTAGCTGTTTTCTTTTGATGAATCAGGCAAATTCGAGGAGATAGACATAAACTGGGTAAATATAAATATAAGGAAATTATATATATCAAGGAAAGCAACTTTTTCTACTCACAGTACCAAACAGATGATCTTCATTTGATTTCTCTGGTATGGTAGTGGATCGTTGTGGATTTCTTTTCTTCTTTGTGGAGTTTGGTTCTCTGAATCAACAGTGGAAACTGACGTTTTTCTTGGAGAAATTCGTTCAGATCCTACTGACTGCGCCAGTAATATTTTTTGTTTTCAAAAATAACTTTTTAAAAAAGATTTTTAAAAGTTTAATCGAGCGGAAAAATATTACAAGTTTTTAATTTACTACTGAATATAAAATTATACGTCTAGTCGCTACGATGTTTACGTCTATTCTAATCTGAAACAAAACATTAAGATATGCGAAAGTAATTGAATTCCGTTGTAGTATATGATGAATCGTCTGCACGTGCCGCTGATCTGCTATTTCATTTTGTTCTCTTAAAATTAACTCGATAGCGCTGTTTTCTCTTGATGAATCAGGCAAATTCGAGGAGATAGACATAAACTGGGTAAATATAAATATAAGTAAATTATATATATATCAAGGAAAGCAACTTTTTCTACTCACAGTACCAAACAGATGATCTTCATTTGATTTCTCTGGTATGGTAGTGGATCGTTGTGGATTTCTTTTCTTCTTTGTGGAGTTTGGTTCTCTGAATCAACAGTGGAAACTGACGTTTTTCTTGGAGAAATTCGTTCAGATCCTACTGACTGCGCCAGTAATATTTTTTGTTTTCAAAAATAACTTTTTAAAAAAGATTTTTAAAAGTTTAATCGAGCGGAAAAATATTACAAGTTTTTAATTTACTACTGAATATAAAATTATACGTCTAGTCGCTACGATGTTTACGTCTATTCTAATCTGAAACAAAACATTAAGATATGCGAAAGTAATTGAATTCCGTTGTAGTATATGATGAATCGTCTGCACGTGCCGCTGATCTGCTATTTCATTTTGTTCTCTTAAAATTAACTCGATAGCGCTGTTTTCTCTTGATGAATCAGGCAAATTCGAGGAGATAGACATAAACTGGGTAAATATAAATATAAGTAAATTATATATATATCAAGGAAAGCAACTTTTTCTACTCACAGTACCAAACAGATGATCTTCATTTGATTTCTCTGGTATGGTAGTGGATCGTTGTGGATTTCTTTTCTTCTTTGTGGAGTTTGGTTCTCTGAATCAACAGTGGAAACTGACGTTTTTCTTGGAGAAATTCGTTCAGATCCTACTGACTGCGCCAGTAATATTTTTTGTTTTCAAAAATAACTTTTTAAAAAAGATTTTTAAAAGTTTAATCGAGCGGAAAAATATTACAAGTTTTTAATTTACTACTGAATATAAAATTATACGTCTAGTCGCTACGATGTTTACGTCTATTCTAATCTGAAACAAAACATTAAGATATGCGAAAGTAATTGAATTCCGTTGTAGCATATGATGAATCGTCTGCACGTGCCGCTGATCTGCTATTTCTTTATCTTATTGTCTTCATATGGGAACGGGATACATAACTCTGCTTGGGTGCCACACACGAAAAAAAAAACAGATTTCTAACATTTCTGGAATCGCCCTGTGTAATTATAATATACAACGCCTTATATCTCAGTCAATTTAGAACATGAGAACACATAACTTTTTACCCATCCAAAAATCGCCTAAGCAGCAATTTTTACTTAAAAAAAATTAAATAGCGATAAAATTCTTATAAGATTCTATATCATATCAATTTGTATAATTTTTTTTTCAAGAGCAGTTTCAACCTCAAGTATGCTACCAATCATCCTGTATTGAAACTCTTGTAATTTCAAAACTCAGCTGTCATAATTATTGTGACAATTTCGTTCTTTCTCGGTAATACGATTTTTCCCGAGCACTCGATTTCTAGACGCCAAAACCCCGAACTGAAATTTAGACAGTCATAGTGCAGTTTGCGAGAATAACATATAATAAGATATATGTAAATAAACAAAACATTATATGTATCTATTATATTGTTCGATAAATAAGTAAAAATATATTTGCAGCATATCACATCTCGTTAAAAGAACATTTAACATTTTTTGACTGACTGCTAATATTTTAGACGACATGTTACAATTAATTTAACAGATTACCTTATATAGAATAAAACAGCAATATATTACTAATACTTATTCAATTTTCATTTGCACATGGCATAAAATAAAAAAACATATTCAACTTGAGAGGATCTGAAATCAAATGTATCAATTAGCTTTATAATCTCTCAATAGTTAGTTTACTTACGTAAAAGTTTTCATCGGGGGATTATATCAAAACATTTAAGAAATTCAATACACCACCTGTTAAATAATACCTTTATTTGTTGACAATTTTTGTAAGTTCATTGAAATTGAAATTTTGAAAATTATACATTGAGGATTTCTCCTCTGTTCCTAACCGTTTTTATGAAGTGTGATATTTCAATGAAACTAAAATCTTTTGCGGGATAACAAAAGACCTTTGAGATATGTGATATATGTCATTTTATTCGTCTTAAAAAAGTGTCACATCTTGACAGCTGTCACATTAACCGGTTCGGATTTACTGAAGAATAACATTTTTGGGATTTTGCCGATTATTTTCAAAACCAAATCATTGATCGTAAATCCGAAGCCAGATTTCAAATGCACTAAATTTCCTATAAAATGTTCCCCATTTGACCTTTGCTGTATAGAGAAGGGAATTTAAATATATCTATCCTCAGAAAAATATAATCAAAAATAAAATATGATTTTGTTAACCGTTATTTTAGATAAAACAACCGTATAAAT
Source organism: Octodonta nipae (assembly GCA_034190945.1). Lineage (NCBI taxonomy): Eukaryota > Metazoa > Arthropoda > Insecta > Coleoptera > Chrysomelidae > Octodonta > Octodonta nipae. Next base: position 88,953,758 of record CM067218.1, on the reverse strand, counting down.
CTTATAATATTGGGAAAAATTGGTTAAAATAAAGTAAACCTCACATATTTATATGCACCATAAATTTGAAATATTTATAAGAAATTACTTTATTATATAGCCAATGTGACTTTTTTGATGTCTAAAGCTAATAGAATTGGTATGTCCATGCAGATATATGGCGGCAGCTTTCTCATATATGTTTTCAAAAAACATTATATGTGGGTATTCTGTTGTAGCGTTTCTCAGATATGTTAGTGTTGTCCACTTTGAAAAAAATACATTGAAGATCACATATTTCTGTTAAAATTCAACTCTGTTCTTTGCTAATCATTTCCATAACAACTGCGTTTACTGGTTTACTATTTTTCTTTCCTTCACTGAGTTTTGTTGACTTATTTTGTTAAGAATTTTAAATTTTATTTTACTACACAATAATAAGTTTACCATTCATTTTATTTGTATTTTTGCAATTCCTCTCTTCCTTTTTCAGTTGTTTAATTAGTTTTTTATCTTTACTTCTGAGCCATGACTGTTTTTCTTGTTGATTTTCGAAAACTATGATTTCATTTCATATGGAAGATGTCCTGTAAGAACATTTAAGCGTTTTTCACTTACATTTCTTTCGTTATAGCTGATGTTTTTTACATATTTTAAACAGTATATTTTTTTATCATTAACGTGATGTGTACTTTTGTACTGTGTTACTTTGCTGTCTAGCAAGTGCTCATATTACACCTTATTACCTGAAGTCCAGTGGTGGTCCATTTTAGCGTATTCAGTGTTTCTTCATCTACATAGAGATGGACGTTTCTTATCTGGGTTCGTATATTTACAGTTCCGACAATCATTGATTTTTATGTTTTCGTGGATGTTTTCTCCCGTCTGTGATTGTTAGCACTACTTTCCTTCTTAATTTTATGTCTCTCAATTTTCGTGCTTTTCGTTTTCATGGAGGTGATTTAGAAACCACGCACATCACGCGGCTTGTCGAGTTTTCATGTGGGATGAAGAAAGATTAGGAAACAGTCAACAACAAATTTTGATATCGGAATCTTTGAAGCTGGCAATAAAAATAAATACCTCAAAACAAAAAAGACAACTTAGTAAGAATATTACTTTTTCTAAATTTAAAAATCCTAAATGATTCTGGATTCACAAGATCCCGTATCGATTACGAGAAGTTTGTTTAAAGATATAACAGTTTCGCACAATATATGAACATGTTTTGTTTTTCAATATCCTAAATCAAAACTTAACCCTTTAAGTTTCATAACGTTCTGAATTGTCTTATTGGCTTAGAGAATTTAAAAAAATCATCAAATTTTTTTATTTTACAACTTCAGAAAAATATGTCTAATTTTTTATGCTTTGATATCCAAGTTTTTATATAAGCAGGAAGTTATTTTTAATAATAAACAGACAAATCCACTGACCACAATAAAATTTTATATAGAACATGTACCTAAAAGGACCCCTGAGAAGAAGAGAATAGGCGAAAACGAAGAAGAAAGAATTCGGATATCGTCTGATATTGGTGATAACAACTATGAAAATATTCCTTCCCCCCCAAAAATATTTCTCTGAAAAATAAAGACACCTCGGAAGAAGCTAAAATATATTTTAACGCATATCGCCATTTTCGAATATACTGCAAGTTATAGACAGTTTAAAATAATAATTCATTCTGTTTTGTACTTTTCAACTCAGCCATAGACTAAGTTTCCAAAAATTATTTTGAATAAGAAATGATCAATTTCGGACAAACTTTGTAAACCCTTACATACACTATTATACCTTTATCCAATATACTAAAATTTCTAATATTTCCCATTAGTTTATGAGTTAACTAAAATGAAATTCGTCACATACCAAATTCATTAGATATTATTGAACCTTAATCAAAAAGGTTACTCAAACTTTACAAATTACTAAAATGCTATAGGGCATATCTTCGAAATTATGTTCAAGACATTTGAATATATCAGCAGTCCCAATACGGCAGTCTATGAATATGAATATTCACAACAGAAAATATTTTCGGAAGGATAGATCTAGATACGTCTACTATCAAAAAACTAGCAAGTACAAAATTTCTAACTATTATTTTAAGCTTTTGTGCTAACATGTACACAGTGGTACAGAATTAGACTAAAAAGTTGTTTGAAAATTCGCTCTCGTCACATTTACACTTCAAACTACCAGCAATTCATTGTTATAAAGATTACATTCCATCTCAATTGAACAACTTCCACTTGTAAATAAAACTTTTACAAATAGCCCTATGACGATTATTGATACAAGACGAAATTTTCGAGATTTTTCAATTCATTGAAAGCAAGACAATATATTGTTTCTAATCGAGAACTTTCATCAGTTGCGCTAGTAGAATAGCTAACGTGGTCCTAGGACACTTTTCATGTTTTAGTTGAAGATGGCATGAGGGGGTTACCATGAGATCACATAACTAGATGTGTCAAGTCTGCTGAAGAATCGGCAATAACCAGTAGGTGACAATTATATTTGCGACACTTTGATTTTTATTAGGTTGCAATATATGTAACACTTTTGATTTTTATTAGGTAGGTGTCATTAGTATGTATGACACTTTTTATTTTTTCAAGTGACACTTTTAATTTTATTAGGTGACATTTGTAAAACTTTTGATTTGCCAAGACAAGTGTCACCAAAATTTGTTTTATTGAGACATGTACACGCTGATCACGCGTGATGTGCATGATACTTTAATTAACATTTGGAGGCCAGCTAAATGTAACTGTTGATGTGAGCAACGTCCAAACACGTAGATCACGCATGATGTGCATGATATTTAAACACTTAGATCATGCATGATGTGTATGACTTTAATATTATTGTTTATCTTATGTGCAGACTGGGGATAATGTAAATTAATTTTGCTAATACATTTAGTATGAAAGCGAAGCAAATAGTCAACAGAACTGCAATAAATATTATAAAATGCCTCCAAAATATATGTATGTTAGATGGGAATTATTAGAACGTGCTAGAGCGAATAATGTGGAAATTGAAAATGGGTATACATCTAGTGAGTCTGAAGAAGATGAGGAAGAAGATGAAGAAGAATTACCGTGGTTGAATGGGGAAAGAGAGCAGCAAGTGAATATGTTGAGTGATAGTGATGATAGCGATAATGAAATGATTGATAATGATAGTGACAATGACAATGATATAATGGAGAATGATTTAATGAACAATGGTATGATTGAAGATAGTGATAGTGGGTATGTTACAGATAGTGACGCAACAGAGATTGGATCTGATTGGGAATTTCAGGATATGAATGATGATTCTGGAGTAGAGTTTTAAGTTTTTTACTTATTAGTAAGAAAATAAAAATGTTTTTATCTTTATCATTTAACTTATTTTTATTGTTAAGAATTAATTATAATTGTTGTTCACATATGTTAATAAAATTTTCAATTTCTGTCAACTTTACAAGACCCTCTTCAATTTTATCGAATCGTCTTCCATCCCTAAGGCGATAGTCAACTACCTTTTCCATATGTAATATAGGTAATACGAGTTTGTCCTCATCATATATCTGATAGAATTTAAATTGATTATCAGGTTCATAATAATAGAAACCATCATAGTAATGGCGATGATGAATATGAATTGGTAAAAAATCCTTATGTGTAATATTATTTTCAGTCTTCATTGTAGGTGTAAATATTTTAAAAATGTTTGAACATTTTTTACATTGTGTAGATTCTAAATTGACATCATTATTGAAACACCAAATAAATTTGAATTCTTCTTTACACGTTTGACAATTTACTTTGAGTGTGTACATTGTAACGAGTGAACTGCAACTGAAAGTCTCTAAATTAATTCATTTCTTTTATTACGTCTATTTAATTTCTGAAAATTAATTCATTTCTTTTATTACATCTATTTAATTCCTGAATACAACTGGTATAATTCCACTGTAATAACGCAACATATGTATGTGTTGCAGAAATATTATTAGATGATGTGGTGCAGGGGGGAACTCTAAATCTTAATTCACCATACTTGGATGCCCATATGTCACTATCTGCTTTAAATCCTGCACTGAGTGAAAGACATGCAGCCAAATCTGATCGAACTTCAAGTAGATTTGTTTTAGATTCATTTAGAGAATTTTTTAGAGCAATTAATTCATTTAAAGTAGCCATATGTGTTTCCTCCAACTGTTTTATAGTTGCCTGATACTGTGTTTCACTCTTCATCATGCTAAGGGTCATGTTCTCGTTTTCAATTAATGATTCAGATACTGTTGATTCAAAATTGCTAGTTTTATTTCTTAATTCTGTTAGGTTTCCCTGTCTTGTAGAATAGAGCTTAAATTCAGGATACTTTGATAACAGTTTACTGAAACTGATTTGTAGAGAAGTTTGGTTTGCTAACTCATGTGTTATATATAAGCTTCCATTATGTGGTGAGTATTCAGAGAAAAACACCTCATTTCCAATTCCAATAACAATACCCAGTGAACATAAATTAAGAATAATGTTAATAAACATTTTTATTATTATTTATTCTTCGTTTAATAGCCACAACGTGCACTGTAGGCAAGTGCTACAATATTTATATTTCGATCTTCTCGGCTTATTTTCAGTAAAAGTTCTAATATTCCCCGAACACTGCAAAGATACTCTCGTAAACAATAAACTTTCGGTGTTTCTAAAACAATTTGTGCAAGTATAAGAAATGGATACGTTCATACTACTGTTAATTTTAATGGATTACATTGATATTTATTTAAGATTTCCCTCCCCCCTTCTTTTTAGTTTTAGAAATAGAGTTGCGCTGTTACAAAAATTGAAATGGGTTTAAAAAACAAACAGTTATTGTTAGTGTTCTAAATATTTTTTATTTTATATTACATTGTTCTTACAACATTAGTTAAAGGATTATATTTTACAAGACGATCATGAAGAATGAGGCAATAGGCAGTAGTTTTTTCCGGTATATTCTTGCTTGTTTCAAATTCCAATCTAACGTCAACAGCTCCACCTTTAATGGTATCTATTTGTCTACTACAATCAATTACAAATAATGTGATTTGTTTAGAAAAGTCTTCAGGTGTTATAGAAACTTGAATGAACTCTCTGTTATAATAAACCGCTTGGAAGTTGGCAAACATTTCATAAAGTGTTGCAAAATTCTTTTGATCAAAATTGAGATTTAAATTATCATATGGGTAAACTTCGGAATTTAAATATAATTTTATATTTGTGATGTTACAGTGATCAAATTCTGACATAGTCTTGTGAATATTGTTTTTTCGATCAGTATGAAATGCTACAATAACAAAACGGGGTTTCTCCAGTTGCCTTGTTGTTTTCACCGCCCACGTATGTTTCTGGCTTTGCTGTAAAAGTGGATACTCTAACAACTCCAGGAACGAAAGCCTATAGGTAAATCTTTTCCACGTTCTATATATTGTAAAAATTGAATTTTGTGGGCATCAGATAACGACACATGAGGTACTTTCCAAACAACTTTATTTAGTTGAACTCTTGGTTTTTCTGCAGCTACAGAACTGACAGCGGCGTTGGTATCTGTATTGGCACGTACCAAAATTAAATTTTGGCTTGCCGAAATTACTAGACGACGAAAATCCTCACAAAAGCCAAGCAGTAATTTTAGAGGAATGCATACTGCAAAATTTCCATTGGTATCACACATGTTTGGGGTTCCTTCAAGATTCCATCCTGCATTATACCATCGAATTATCTCGTTTTTTGAATATGATAGATAGGTCTTAATTGTTGATGTGATTCCGGGATTTCTGGTTCGATCGACTACTGTTCCACCAAGTTCATAACGAATTTCTTCAAAGAGGAATGCAAAACCATTATTAATGAATCTTAATGTTGGACTGTACTTATTTTCCGAGTTTAACAGTTTTCCTTCTAGGTATAGGAAACTTTGAGAAGGTAGAGTGTACACGTCTTGGGTTTGTATGGGGATTCTTATCTCATCATTATTGAAAAAGGTAGTATTTGCATAAGGTGTATAGGAATGATATTCAAAATTGGTTATAGCATTATCCACAAGCACATTATCAGCTACTCGTAGTATGTTAAGTGTCATTTTTTTTGTTTAAACACACACCGGAACAGACAGAAAAGTTTCTCAAGTCTTACACTTATATTTAATTTTATTCTACAAATGAATGTTTTGAACTGTTCCCTCTTTGTAGTCTTCTTCTTTTTCTTCGTATTTTGTTCTTCTTTATGTTTAGCCGTTGTTAAGTGTATACCTTGAAACCCAATGACACTAGAAATTGTTTATTGATAGGTGTTAACTGTTTCACTTGTTTCTTGATACTAACGTTTTTACAGTTCGACTGTTGGTATTCTATAGGTTGTTCCTGTTGCATTAAATAATTAGATGGATTATCATATATGAAAACCATGTCAATTAAGCCGTTTTAAATGCAATCTTATCGTAACAACTTCACTTTTAAAATTGACTAAATTTCCATTTTGATCTGTTATTTTAATAATAATCTCATTTATATATCTTGTATTGATTGGTAGATAAATGACGTTGGTGGGGTTTTCAACAATTTTGTAGCCAGGTGGGACATTCGGGTAGAACATATGTATTATATGGACTGGCATATCATTATTGAAAGAATTCTGAATTAAATTGCATTCAATGCAAATAGCATTTACTTTTGAAATGTTAATTGGATAATCTGAATAGTGCCATTTCTTCGGTTTTAATTTTCTATTTTTAAATCCTAATAAGGGTGCAATGGTGTTTGATTTTTCAAAGTCAATTTCTTTGTTACATTTTATCTCACATTTAAATGTATTATGATTAGCTCTCAATATTAATATAGGTTTTTCCGTTTTTTTATTTTTCTTATTATCATCTTTTTCCACAGGTTTCAAATTTTTCTGTATAGATTGTGATGATGCAGGTGGTACAACTGTCTCCTTTTGTTGCTCGTCATGATCAGCTAGTAAATTGTGAAGCGTTTTTTCAATATCCTGTATTTCATAGGTACCCACCGGTAATTCTAATTTCATATTGTTAATATAAAACTTGTTGTTGGTTTCATCAATATTTGAGATGGTATTAAAGGTCATAAAATCAATTAACCCCATAACATAAGTAGCATCATCTTCTAGAATAATTGGAGGATAAATCTTGTTACTGAGAATTGAGGCACGTTCAGAGAATGTAAATGTATATGAAGACATCTTTATCTGTTAAAGGTTATCAAATAACTAAAACTATAAGTATGGTTTTATTAAATATATTCGCTTAATTATTTTTACTATTTACAATTTTCAAGTGAATTAATATTACATAGTTATTTAACAAGTTTCAACTCACATTAATACTAATGTCTCCTTTTCAGCATCTAGTACAATATGAAGTCCTTTGAATACCATAATCTGTACATATACCATACTTGTAAACTTGGAAATTTGCATCACAAGCATCACATTTAAAAGTTAGTACACCTTTTATTGAGATAAAAAATATAAACATAAGTGTCCACAATTAAAACTGTTATAGTTTTGAAATGTATTATAATTATATACTATTTTACACTGTCCAGTTGAATTAAAATATTTTAAAACTTCTAATGGAGGTTTAAGATTACCAAAACTATCAAAATAGGATATTTGTCTATCATTTTTCTTGTAAGCTGTCCAATGAGTTCCTGGACCTGTATTAGAATCTAAATTGATAATACCTCTTTCAGTTTTATAAATTTTCTTGGGTAATTTATCTCTCATGAATACACCTCGAAAATTTGGAATTTGCCAAATTTTTGCATATTTATCTATATCAATATTTGTTAGCGGACGTTGTGGTAGCTTCCTGGAGGGTGTAAAAAAAGACCATAACCTTTTTTATATGGTTGCAAATAAAGCCCCTTTCCACCTATTGCAATAGACTCCATTTTTCTATTATGACGTTTCGCCTCCTCTAATATTTGTTTTGCATTTCTAGCGTCTGTTATCGTCTTGGCTATGGCCGCCGATCCCCAGCGATACTTCCCAAGGCTGAGAGTCCAGCGAAAATAGGAATAAGAGGTAGCAAACCTCCTGTCTTTGGTATAGGTATGATACGAGGAGTGGTTGACTTCATATGCTTTTTAATTGACTTAGCAGAATTCAAGGCAATTTTTATAGCATTACCTAAGGTGGTGGGTTTCTGTTTCAACACCTGTTTTTTTATATGTCCTACAGATTTTATAAACCCAAAATTTTTTCTCGATGACTTTGACTTTGTAACTCTTTTTTTTCTTAGCCTTCTTGTTTTACACTTTGATTTTGTTTTACACTTTGATTTTGTTTTAACCATACTTCTCCTCTAGTGCTGACAGTATGTGTCTATCTGAGTGTTTTGCAAATACTAATACAATTTTAAGATTAACAATTTTTATATCAATGAAATCTTGCTGCTTTTTGATTTGGTGAATTATCATTGTCTGAATCACTGTTTTTATCAAGTTTACGTTTTCGATCATGTTCAACAAAATCAAGAGGTTCATCTAAATTAAGTTTCAATTTTTTAGAAGCACTTTCTTCAACTTCATCTATTTGTTGTGGTTTTAGTTTTCGTTTAGCTGCTCGAAATTTACCCCTTTTCCTCGGAGGTGTTAAATGTTCATTTATTTCTCTTTTACGTTTCATATTATATTCAACTTCCATATCAATGTCATCATTACCATTTAGTGGTGGTTTCAATAGTTCATTCAGTTTATTTCTCATCATTTGAGATCGTGGTAGTCGTGGTGAGTACTTTTTAGTCTGTGGTGAGGACTTTTTAGTCTTATCCTTTTTTATTCTAGATGTAGGTTTAGGTTTGGTAACTTCCATATTACTACCTCGATCATGTTCAATAAACTCAAGAGGTTCATCTAAATTAAGTTTTAATTTTTTAGAAGCACTTCCACTTCCTTCATCTTCATCTTTTTGTTGTGGTTTTAGTTTTCGTTTAGCTACCCGAAATTTACCCATTTTCCTCGGAGGTGCCAAGTGTTTTTCATAAGGATCATCATCATCATTTATTTCTCTTTTACGCTTCATATTATATTCAACTTCCATATTCATATCAATGTCATCATTGTCATTTAGTGATGGTTTCGGTGGTTCATTTAGTTTATTTCTCATTTGAGATCGTGGTAGTCGTGGGGGTTTTCTAGTCTTACCCTCCTTTTTTCTAGATGCAGGTTTAGGTTTGATAACTTCCATATTACTACCATTCATTAAGTTTATACTATCTTGTATATTCTTGAGTATACCTTCGCTCATAGTTTTAGTTTTTCCCATAAGCTTAAGACATTTTCGAATTGTTTGTTTGTTATTAGGTCTTTTCAAACCCATACCCAATTTTACTTTAGCTTTCATTGCTCCTGCAATCCCAAGCGCTGCTATACGTTCACCTATAGATGAGTCTTTTGAATGAAATCTTTGAAGAGCTTCCTCAGCTAATATTTTATCTGCCTTATGACGTAATTTTGTATCACTTTCTTTTTCATAGAATTTATCATGTTTTAAACAACTAGCATCTAGCTGGTTTGTTGGTAGACTTCCTTGCAATAGACGTTGTTTAAGTTTTGTTCCAGGCCCACAATAATTATAACCTGGTATATGCATTTCAAATGGTAAATTATTTATAGTTGAATTTAATAAACCTTGACCTGAATATAACTTCATGATGTTATTTCATTAACTACCAACTTAAAACTAACATATATTATTTATTTATGAATATTTATCACATTTTATAGTAATGTGCCAAAGAATGAGGGTGGTAAAACAAAAAACTTCTTTAGCTATTGAAAATGACAATTTTAATAGTATTTCTGATAATAAAAAGCACGGTCCATTGTTCCCACCAACTGTGAGGTGTATTCTGGTGGGGCCAAGCAATTGTGGGAAAACCAATGTTATGGTTAATCTAATTGAACACTTGAATGGATTGAGATTTGAGAATGTTTATGTTTATTCAAAGTCCTTGTATCAACCTAAATATATTTATTTGGAGAAGTTACTAAAACCAATACAAGGCATCGGTTATTACCCATTCAATGCTAGCGAAAATATTCTACATCCCTCAGAAGCAAAAAAAAATTCAATCTTTATATTTGATGATGTGGCTTGTGACAATCAAGATGTTATACGTCAATATTTCTCTATGGGAAGACACAGTCTAGTGGACTCGTTTTATCTGTCTCAGACGTATGCGAAGGTTCCAAAACATCTCATTCGAGATAATGCAAATTTTTTAGTTCTTTTCAAACAAGATGATTTAAATTTGAAACATGTTTATAATGATCATATTGGTAGTGACATGTCATTTGAACAGTTTAAAAGCTTATGCGCCCTGTGTTGGTGTAAACCATATGGATTTTTATGTATCTCTAAAGACAATAACATCAATGATGGACGTTACAGAAGAGGTTTTGATCACTATATATGTTTTGAATAAGACAATGAATTTCAGTATAATAATTAACATCATAAGTGTAAGAGATATCAGAAACTGATAGAATTAAATCAATAGCGGATAATAGCAGATAAAAGCGGATCAAAAGCGGATTGAAAACAGATAGAAAGCGGATTGAAAACAGATAGAAAGCGGATCAAATGAATCTATCAGAGAAGGAGTTAAAAAAACGTCTTGTACAGAAACGTAGAATTGTAAAAGAAAAATTACAGCTTCTCAAACATGGAGAAATTGTTAAGGAAAAGTTATTTTCCCCCATAACAAAACATCTAAAGGACATTGAAAGTAAACTAAGTCACAAGGAACATAAAATGGATGGAGCTAGTAAGATGGAAGAAGAGAAAACTTTTTTTAAAACTGAGGATCCTAGTCATATTGATGAGGAAAAAGATTATATCTTTAACGATGATCTGTATCCATCGACATTTTCACATCAAGCTGAATCACTGTATCAGGAAACACCAAAGATTCCTCGCAAACTGTCAACGAGTTTATCCACACCTACAGGTCAGTTACGATTATTGCAAGATGAAAATGAAGATCCGAGTGAAAATAAAATGACAATTCTTCAAGAAATCACATCTGATGATGAGATAGGATCATTACATTCTCCTGCAACACCTGGACGGTTCACTGATATTGCTGAAAAATCCTATGTTGACTATTTAGACCAGTATGATCCTCTACCAAGAAAATATATAAATGATATGTATTATGATGATGACAATAAGGAATTTGATCATAAGTATGGTGTCAGATTAGATACTAATACTGAGAAACTAATGATTGGTGACTCAAGATTAGATATTGATGGATCTGATATTATTGTTAAGAAGAAACGATATCGAGGTAGTATAGGGTTATATGAACTATTGTTTAAAAAACAACCGAAACACTACTCTAAAGAAGATGAAGATAATTATAAACAAATTGTTGCAAAAACTAATGCTCATAGACGTTACTATAAACCAAATAAGCAAATAGATGGTAGTAAAATGAAAAAATATAAAAAAATTATTGCTCCTATGGTGGCAGGGAAAGGAATTTCTATGTTGGCGAATAATAATAAAATCGATTACATTCACTGGGATGATCCAAACGAACTCGTTGATAGATTGCGATTACTTCTCGCTTCTCAAACTGCGGGGCATACAGGTCATACAAACGAAATAACATCAATAATAGAGGAACTGAGAGAAGCTCAAATTATTGTTTAAGAAAAAATGAGTGATGTTAAACGGCAAATTGTAGAAGAAATACATAAACCAGCAAGAATTAATTTTAAAAGACCTAGGGTGAATATTAAATCTCTAAATGATCTCTTTCAAGCTGATTTAGTAGAAATGATTCCATATGCAAAAGAAAACAAAGGTTATAAATATATCCTAGTAGTAATAAATTGTTTCTCAAAATTTGTTTGGGCTTTCCCACTAAAATCTAAGACAGGTTTAGAAGTTAGCAAAGTCATGGAACAAGTCTTCAAACAACAAATACCTAAAAATTTACAAACTGATGCTGGTGCCGAATTTTTTAATAATTATTTCAAGAAGCTCATGTTGAAATATAAAATAAATCATTACAATGTATATAGTGAAAAGAAAGCTGCAATAGTTGAAAGAGTAAACAGAACTCTAAAAAATATGATGTGGAAAGAATTTAGTTTCCAAGGACATTATAAGTGGTTACATGTTTTACCAAAAATTGTTACCAAGTATAATAACAAAAAACACCGAACTATTGCAATGGCTCCAATACAGGTTACAAAGAAAGTTGAAAAAGATCTATTAAACACTGTATATAATAACATAAAAATTTCCCATCTAAAGAGAAAATTTAAAGTAGGTGATTACGTACGTATATCGAAAAAGAGAGGAGTTTTTGATAAAAAATATCTTCCTAACTATTCAACAGAAATATTTTCAATAAAAAAAGTTCAGCTTACGAACCCTACAACCTATTTATTACAAGATGAAAATAATCATAACATTCTTGGTGGTTTTTATGAGCAACAACTACAGAAGGTTAAATATCCAAATACATTTTTGGTGGAAAAAATATTAAAAAGAAGGGGGGATAAAGTGTTTGTCAAATGGTTAGGTTTTGAAAACAAACATAACAGTTGGATAAATAAAACTGATATCCTTTAATAGTGTCAGTTATTAAACACACGTTAAAGTGAAAAGACATACTACAAAATGTTTATAGTTGATGTGCAAGGTTTTCAGTATGGTGAAAATAATTTCATCTGTAAAGAAATGGCGATTGTTAATACAGATAATTTATGGTACACTTAACGTTTCATAAAAATATCGAATCCACAGAAACATTTCAGTGAAACAGTACAGCAGCATTTTAAGTGGCTAACAAGAAATTTACATGGATTAGAATGGGAGAATTATGATGATTTGGAGTATGAGCAGATATCCGAATTTTTGAAGAATTCTATACCATTAGATGTGGTGGTGATTGTGAAAGGATCTCTAAAAAAACTGTGGCTGCAGAAATTAATTTCAAACAAAATTGTAGATTTATCTGAGGAAGACTGCCCAACAATTGAGAGCTTAAAATTTTTCATGAAATCTAATCATTGTAAGAAACATTTATTTAATAATGAACTTAGTTGTGCATTAGAAAATGCTCATTATTTAGCTTATTGGTGTGTCTATTGTAATAGAAATAAAACATATGGATAATTTTAATGTATATATTAATATATGAATATTTTATTTAAAAATGTTGTTTTAAACTTCACCTTCCAGACGATCCGAAACCTCCTTCCCCCCGTTGAGTATTAGATGATAAATGCTGAAATAAAAATGTATATTGAAATAAAAATGTATATACATATCTGTGTATACATACCTCAACTTCCTCCAACTCAGGATAGTAAATTTTCTCACAAATTAGCTGTGCTATCCGATCGCCTGGTTTTACTATGAAGTTCTGGCACCCATGATTGAACAAAAGGACTTTCACCTCCCCTCGATAATCCTCGTCCACAACCCCAGCTGTTGAAAAAGCGAATCAGTATTGTTTAATTAATTTATTTTAGTAAAACTTACCCCCAACATCAATAAAATTATGGAGGACTAATCCCGATCTTGGGGCTATTCTTCCATAGCACCCCTCAGGTAGCTCTATTTTTATACCAGTTTTGATAAGGGCTCTACTTTGGGGTGGTATATTGCACTCTTCCAAGCTTTTTAAATCGAAGCCAGCCGATTTATTGGACGCTCTTGTTGGGGTGAAAGCTTTTGGGTCCAGTTTAACGTATTTCAACGTTTTGGTGTTATGTCCTTCATTATAGTGAATATTAAGAAAAACTTGAGATGATTATTATTTTAAAACCCCCTTATTTAAACATTTTTAAAACCCCAAGGTAATGTATCTGTAGAGATATAATTTACAATTCTTTTATCATCGAACGGAGTTAAAGCAACTTTTCTTTGATTAATAGAATACACCTCATGTTTTTTACTTCTAATAAGTTTCTCATTTACATTGAAATTAGTTTTATTAAACAAGCATTGAAAGTAATCTTCAAATGTTATTCTTTTCAAAGATGCCTCTGTTATTCCTTTATCTTTTTTAATAATACCTAAATTATTTAAGTTAGCCTCTACATCACCCTCATAAAGATTTTTCAATTTCATTTTTTCAGCTTCCCTTTCTTCCCTTGTATAAAAAAGTTTTATGGTATACATTTTTGATTTTAACCCAATAAATTCAATCATAATTCTACCATTATTTTCATCTTTCATAAGCCCTAAAACTTTTTTATTTAATTGAGGTATGTTATATTCATTATTTATAGAATAATCTGAAGTATCAAATTTATGGTTATCTTCCTTAATATGCTCATAAATATCATCTACAAAAATGTGATAAATTAATGAATCTGTATCTGTATATAATAATTTTGCTCTATCTCCAAATTTAACTTTTATATAATTATAATGAAAATCATATAAAATTGTTTTTGAAATTTCTAAAATACTGAATCCAACATAAATGGGTTTATTAAACTTAACATTCATTCTTTTCATCTCAATTATTACCATATCATCATCAAAAATGGTTAAACTATGGAAATTTGGTTTTGATATATAATTTTTTACACCATATCTACCATCCCATTTTGTAACTAATTTAACATCCTTGTATTTCCGGACGTTTTCCATAGTCTTACCAAAAACTGCGTTATTCATTAGTTTATAAAAATTTTTTTCAAAATCATTTTTACTTTGTTTCCTTAAATTTGTATTTAACTCAATATATGATTTCAACCAAGCAGATTGCTTAAATTTTAAAATTTTATGAACCTTTGTAAGTTTTAAACCTAAACTTAACGCTTGTTTTAAATTTCTATAATGAATAACGTAATTTTTTTTATCAAAAAGTGTCGTTAATAATTTGGGGTGTTTTGATGATGACATTGGTGGTTTCATACTTTCGGGGCATAGAGGAAAATCTTTATGAAGATGGTATAGCTCTGAAGGGTATTCTAAATCAACCTCAAGAATATATCCTATATCGGAATTATCTGGGTTATTAAGTATATCTTCCTTATAAAAGTCGACATTTTCGATCCATTTAAAATCTCCAACAGGTAAACATTCACACATTGCAGTCCCATATAAATTATTAACATCAAAATACATTAAAAATGAGGTAGGTTGATTTGAATCATATTCATTCCCCATATATTTATTATTTGCTCTTCCGTACCTATTACTACATTGTGAAACACCACCTCTAATTCCCCTCTCTATAAACATAATTTTATCTATATCTGTAAGTAATTCTAATGTAACGTTAGAAATCTTTAAACAACTAGCATAAGCTAAACCTGGAGCTGTATAATATTTCAAACATTCTAAATTATAAGTTTTTAAACAAACTTTTCTAAAATTTTCAAAAACATCAGCAAGCAATAAAACATCAGTTTTCAAATATAACTCCATGTATTCACGTAAATTTTGTATTTTAAAAGTACTCCAAACTTTACGTGCATGCTCATAATCACTTTTTCCAACATTACAATTTTTAAGAGAACTAAAAAAATCTTTAATTGATGGTAATTTAGAATCTGTTAATTTATCCCAGTTGTCTAAATAATCATAAGGAAAGATACCTTTCTTAGACAAAAATTTAAATTCCTCATCAGTTTTACAAAAACTTCTAATAATTACTTTTTCAGAATCTTCTAAATAGGATCCTAATTTATCTAAACTACTAGCCATAAAACGGAAGGAATCTAAAAATCTAAACTTTAAATTTGTGTTGGAAATATATTTAGTAAATGATATGTATTTCTCCTTATTAACTGGTAGTAAATCTATGGCACCAGGTATATCTTTTGCTAATGCTCTAATAATAAAATGACTATCATAACCGGATAAATTATGAAAAACTACAGGTATCATAAAATCATCTTTATAATTTAAATTACAGGAAGAATGAGCAGCCCCTCTATAGTTTCCTGAAAAATGACAGTGATCTTTAACCTTTATATCAGTTTCAGTAAAATTTTTTCCACAAATATGGCAAATTTGAGCTAATGAGAAATCATTTAATTGTGAACTCGTTAATGGAATCATTGGAACTATATTTTGGAATATTGGATTTAAATTCATTGCAATTTGTTGTAGACGTTTAACAAACCAATTAATACAGTCTTTTCCTGTATATAATTCAAATTTGGAGAGAGAATTATCAAAACTACAAACTAAGTAATAGGCAATACTACATGGAACATGTTTTTGATATTTAATAGTACTACTACTACAATTGGGCTCATTAACCTTCTCTAGTATACATTCTAAATCTGCATATATTACAAAGGGAACTTTCTCTTTATTTTTAAAATCGGAAAATGAAACAAATTTTTCTTGTTCAGTCGGAGTTATAATTTTTTTCTTGTTCATATGTCTACAAGTTATCATATGTTTATATAAGCTTTCCTGAGAATAAAAATGATTCAAACATCTATGGCAATAATATTTTTTATGGTTTAAATCACCGCTTTGTCTATTAAGCAATTTAGATAAATCTTTTATTAATGCAAAATGATAATAATTTTGATGAGAATTTATCCTTTCACTCAAATTCATTTCTATATCATCATCATCATCGTCACCCCCATCATTATAATTTAATGGAAGCATTAATAAATTTATGGTTCTCAAAGATTCAATTTTACTTAAACAAACAGGGAGGACATCTTTTTTTTCTAGAGTAAATACATTTATAGATAAATTATTCATTTTCTCAAATTTGGAAATGTCTTTTAGTGAAATTGGAAACTTAATATCATCATATTTAAGAATGCTACTAAAATGGGGGTAGGATGATGTTCTACAGGGATGTTTTGAATTTAGATGAGGATGAAGAGCTGCTGTAGTAGACCATAGAAAACAGTATTCATCATTATTTTGAATATTAAGAATTGCCTTAGTATTTTGTAAAAATTTAGGTATATCAATATAAGTTGAAACACCCACATTTATTGGAGTATAATTATTTAAATTTACTTTTAAGTGGAGAATTTCATAAAGACTCCATCCTGAGTCTCTTTCTTGAAATTCTTCTAATTTTGTTAAAATTGAATTTTTAATGTGATCATCATAAAATAAATTCAAATTGGTATTAAAATCAATTACCCTATTTTTTGTTTGAAAATGCTTAATATCTGTTTCACCAGATTGAGGTTTAACAAAATTAGCTAATAGTGTAACATTTACTTTCAATAGCGAATTTTGAAGTTCAGTTTTTACTTTACCTATAAAAGATCTACGAGCTTTATTGAAAAATTCTAAGGGATCTCTTATACCCAAATTAATGATTGCCCCAGTTCTCACACGATTATTAAAACATGATTCTAAATCTTGCCAAATTAAATTTTGTTTCTTACTGTTTTTAAAATTCTTTCTTTTTTGATATGAAAATTTTTGTTTGAAATATTTTAATAGTGACAAGTTTGATTCTAATTTTAAAAAGTGTTTTCTATCTAATACAGATATATTACGTTTAAAATATTTTTTTAAAATCAAAATAGTGGAATTTAAATATTTCACCCATTTATAATAATCATCTTTGGTTTTAATTAACTTACCCACTTGTTGAATTTTAGACACAACACCTTCAACTAATGTATTTATTTCACTAGAGGTACTCATATTTTAATAGCGGAATGCAACTGATTACTATGAAGTATAAACGTTAAATGCATTAAAATTGATTAAAACATTTATCGTTCTATATCATTAACGCAAATCATAAATTTCCAATCTTCAATTAAAAACATTCTTGTTATTCATGCCAAATTACATGTATACATTCTTTTATCATATGACGCAAACCATAAATTTCCAATAGTCTAATTAACTAATTGAAAACATCCTTGTTATTCATGTTAGATTACATGTGTGCATTTTTATTATAAACTTACAAACATGTTATTTATCAATGTAATGTAATATTTCCGTTACTTTAATTATCTCAAGCTTATAACTCATTAAAACATCCTTGTTATTCATGTTAGATTGTATGTACGCATTTTTATTATAAACTTGCGCCACTTACCATTTATCAATGTAATGTAATATTCCCATTACTTTAATTAGTCTAAGCTTATTATTCATATTAAAATAGTTTAAGTAAACAACTCAATTAATCTCATTAGATAAATATTACTTGTGTGAATTTTTATTGAACTTTTTGGTTTGAAATTATGTGATTTGCGTCATTATTATTTAAATTTCTTAAATTTCAATATAGCTATAAAAGCAATATTTACTTAATATTTATTCATTCGTTTTTGAAAATCAAGAACAATGAACGTGCCTACAACTTTCATAATTGAGTCCACCAACAAGGAGATGTTGTCAACCAATTTACTGGTTGTATTTTTAAAAAATTTATTCATGTAAGTATTCATATTACTATATTTTAATTTTTATGAATATTAAGTTATAATAATTTTTAAATTTAAATTGTTATACTTTTAGATTTGGGCGAACTAGCATCAATGTTAGTGGTGACAAAATTTACTTATCACTATCCTACTGCCCCAAGAAGGAGACTATTGATAAAAAACTGCGCCAACTCGCCGTCACTTATATGAGGGTCTTCGCTGATAGCGAAGAGGAGCTGAAACTATTATGTAGTGGACTGGAAAAACTTGGGATAAATTTCTCCCAAGAAGAGGAGGAGGAGCAAATATCACTCCCACCACTACCAGCGAACCACCCTCAGCCTAGAAAAAGAAAGGTGGAGGTTTTACAAAACCAAATCGTAGTAACGGCGCCAACAGAAGAGCCTGAGCGAAAAAAGAGACGGGGGGATGCTACGGCAGCAGCAGCGGTAGCAACATGCAACACCACTCCTCAACCACCGGTAGCAGCATACAACACCCCTCCTCCACCACCGACAGCAACATACAACATCCCTCCTCCGTCACCACCACCAATGGAGTACATTTACCTACCCTCAATGCCCTCTGCGAATGATTGGGGTGAGGAGGAGGGACAAAAGTGGTAGAGACGAATGTATATAATATGTATATAATATAATATAATATAATATAATATAATATAAGATAATAAAAACCTAAATTAAATATACATACATTTTTATTTTCCCTTGTGTAAAACCTAATAACCAAAAATCAAAATCGTTCACATCATGAGTGAACCGAGTGTTTAAATATCATGCACATCACGCGTGATCAGCGTGTACATGTCTCAATAAAACAAATTTTGGTGACACTTGTCTTGGCAAATCAAAAGTTTTACAAATGTCACCTAATAAAATTAAAAGTGTCACTTGAAAAAATAAAAAGTGTCATACATACTAATGACACCTACCTAATAAAAATCAAAAGTGTTACATATATTGCAACCTAATAAAAATCAAAGTGTCGCAAATATAATTGTCACCTACTGGTTATTGCCGATTCTTCAGCAGACTTGACACATCTAGTTATGTGATCTCATGGTAACCCCCTCATGCCATCTTCAACTAAAACATGAAAAGTGTCCTAGGACCACGTTAGCTATTCTACTTGCGCTCCCCTCAATTGATTGAATTTTCAAATACTTATTTATGTATATAGTACATATAACATAATTTATTTATTTTATCGCTAAATGTATTGCTACACCCAGGAGTTTTAGGAAAATTGATATCACAGAGTCTCCAAATCGGGAGTCATATTGTGTAATAACGCCGATTCTCTGTGATTCCTAGGATATAAATCACACGAAAAAATTTGTAGAAGTTTACTAAAACCTTTCAAAGAAATGACGATACTAACTATTCGACATTTTTCATTCCACTGAACGCAAGATATTATTGATACAGTATACTGATCGGTGCCATTTTTGCATATAATCACTCAATCCAATTAGTAAACTGTTAGTGAAAATGGAAATGCTGTGGAACCTTTACTGTGTCACAAATGTAAAAACACGGTTTTACACCCTAACACCAAACATTTATTTAAACACCCAACGGTTGGTTTACTCCTTGATGATTAGGTAAGCGATCAGTGTTTAAACAAAGGTTTGATATTAGGGTGCAAATCTGTGTTTATACATTTGTTAGTGACAATGTTAGGTTATGATTTTAAAGCATCAATATTCTCTACAAGAAACTAATTTTGACTTAATTACTAACAGTGGACAAAATATGCAAAAATTGAGTCAATACTGTATTGAACAGAAAATTTTGGTAATCTCCTTATGGACAACACAAAGCGCTCTTTAAAAAAAGAGTTTTGATGTGGTTCTGATGCTTACTTCTAAATTTAAAGTATATCTGAACTGTAAAATATCTAATATATATCACTGTTCCAAGCTCAAAAAAAAACATCCAACATAAACATTAACAGTAAAAGTCGTAATATAGTAAATGATGACTTTGAAAAACAACAACTATTTTTATTTAGTCACAATACAAAATTTAATTGGGTCCACAATCTTTCAATTCAATTTCAGAGTCAATAGCCAATATGGCGGAATTAAATAAACAAATCTTTGCTCATAATCCCCAAGAAGAAAAGAAGATGAACCATTCAACTGCTTTTAATTAATAAGGTAAAATTACAAATATCCTTCAATTTCATTAACACTATGAATAATATATCAACGTTTTCATATTCCCATTTTTAGTTTATTTTCATACAATTTTGAAATGTTCTGTAATTATTTGTATTTTAATTGTAGGACTAAAATAACAATTAAAAAACACAAAGAAATTCATAAATTGCCATGAATTGTCTAACACGATTCTATTAGAAAGGGACGTATCATATTAATCTAATATTTATTAAATTTCAAACATTCAAATTCAAACATTTACAATACAACGTAGACGATTTTCGAATAATCGCCTTTCACGGAAATGTCGGTATAACGAAGCAGAGATCAAATACACGACCGAAATATTGGCACATTTTTTATTTACCAACAGTTTAAAGATTCGGTGAACTAACAAACCAAAACAATTGTTAGAATACATCAGAAGAATAAATATTATTACGAAGGCGATATGTGTCGTCTTTAATAATGAATTGCTACAATAAAGTTGTGTAAAAAAATATTCCTAAACTTATCTATACGACAATGAAATTTGTCACTTTTTGGGATAATTGCTAACTGTGTATGCAGAAGATCAGATGTATATTGAGGTTTAATACATTTCAGAGATTCGAAGCAAACATTTTTTTCTACATAAGAAATAACCAAAGAAATGTAATTATTAATAGTATGAATTTATGATGGGGACACCCATTTTATTTGTGTTCAAATATATTTCAGAACATAACATAAAATGCTGTGTATTACAAGAAAACAATAATTTATTTAGTTTTCTAAAACAGAGAAAATTAAAAATCTCCATTTATGCTAGAGAGCATTTTAATTTCAATAAAAAACAGAATGTCTTTTAGATTTTATTAAGGAAAAATGAATATCTTCATCTAGAAGTTTAGAAATTATGATACAATCTTTTCGTTTTTAATCCATTGAAGGCAAGACAATTGTTTCTAGCCAAGAACTTTCATGTGATTGATAGATCGAATATTTATTTATGTATTTCGCACAAATACCCGAACTTTACATGTTAACGTAAAATGAAAATCGACATCTTGGAGCTTCAGGGACAACTAGCCAACAGATTACCAGTTAATCTATTTGTTATTTGTTTCTTGTGCTTACTATCGTAGGAAAGAGTAATGCAGTTTTAAATACAGCACAACTCTCAATTTAGAATCACTGTGAACTAGTTTTCCCTTAAACGACTAGATTTTCAATTTAAGTTAAATTGTTAAATTCAGCCTTAAATGCAATATAAAAATAATTATTCGAGATTTTAATCGCCGAGGGGAGCGTAACATTTGAAGACTATCGACTAGAAATAACATATTGTCACATAATCGCTTTGTGGGTTTTAGTTAACATATAAATTTGTTTCGTGTGACTTATATCATATGAATCAAAGGGTAAAAGCATTACACATGGCACGACTTTTTTTCTATTTAGTTTTCTCTAAAACTCCTAATAATTGTTCGTTAAATAGTTAAGCTTGGTTATATGTATGAAAAAAGATTAATAATTATTCGAGATTTTAATATGTCGAGGGAAGCGCAACTGAAGAAGTTTCTCGACCTGAAACAATATATTGTCTTGCGTTCGATGGATTGTATAATGTTCAGAAGATAGTCTCAAAAAATAATTACCTAATAAAAAAAGTTGCAAACATATAATGTAATTTAGCATTTGTTGCATTATTAATTGAATTTGTTACTTTAATCATATATTTAATCCATTTATTAATATGTAAAAGGAAATGTTGTATGTCTATGAATGATGGAGTGCAAGATTTGTCACGGTTAAAATACGTAATGTTAAAAGTTACTTAAAACATATTTATTTTATAAACTAAGCCATAGCTTCGTTTAAGAGATTTAATGAAAAAAGTTTTCAACACAATGTCTTTTTTTAAAGATTACCTAATATTTCACCGTTTTAGGTGAAAAAAGTAAAAAAGTAAATGAATCAGTTTTGCTTGGTTGTATGTAAAAATTGTCTTTGCCATGTATAATGAGATGATTTAGTTCAGCATTTAAATAATATTTTCATAGTACCCAAAGCAGAAAAAACTATAGCTCAAAGATGTTTTTGGTCCTAAAATATTCAACTTTTGTCTGAAGGGATTAAAAATTCACTTTCATTATTTAAAAAGAAATCCAAATAGTGGATAAAAATATGTACAATTTTTAACATGTTAATAAAATCGTCTTTATAGTAAAACATGTTAATTACTCAATTTTTTCTGTTACTTTCTTTTTTTAAGTTGTTGTGTTTCATTGTTATCCTAAAGTCTGTAAATTAGTTTGTTATTTTAAACTTAGTTTATCTGTAAGCTGAAAGTCGCAAGGTCATTTACCTACGCACAAGGATTATCCTTCTATGGGATTTTCATTATATTTATTTCAACTTATGTTTTAATTAGGAGTACAAACGTGATATTTTATTAAGACAAATTTTTGTGTTATAAAACAGAACTGTATGATGATTTTTTTTCTTGTTGTTTGTATCAAAAATGGAAAAAAATATATTATGAGAAACAGCCAATTGAGTAACTGCATAAAATGGTAAAATAAAGGCAATAATTAGTTCTTACCATCAGTGAAATAAATAGTCATGGTGAAGGATTTTATATTAGTTTTGTTACAAAAAATGTGTCCCTTATTATGTGTCGTGTTTTCATTAATTAAATTTAGGATTTTTGGAGTTTCCAGTCCCAAATCGCATTTTACAAAAAAAGAGTTCCTTTCATCTAATGATTAAAAATATTATATTTAAAATTTTATCAAATTATTTAATGTTATTAGCGTTTTGAAATGTATTTGCAATATTTGGGCGACTAGTGTTTAGTATTCTAATTACGCATGCCATCTGATGGGAAATATTACTACGGCTTTCATGACCAAAAGTATTTCATGAATAATAAGAAAACACACAATAATCAAAAATTATCATGATTTTTTGAACTCTTAAGGAACTGTTAGAAATATATAAAAATATCGGATGAAAGGAAATTAAACGAATTATTGGGTTCCATTGAAAAATCAGATTATCCGTGGTTAGTTAACCTTTTCAAAATTGGACTGACGATAACTGGCAGGATAAACAGGGTTCATCATAGTCATTTTGGCTCTTGGTAGTATAAAGGGTGGCCAAGAGTTATCCTCCAACTAAATCCTGCAATGGCATCAGACACCTCTGATATTTAACAGTGTCTAGAAATGACACAAATTTTCGAATAACACCCCAATAGTGCGTTTTAGGTATTATTTAGTATACATAAGTCATACTGAAATTGACTGAGTAATCCACTTTTTTCAATCTCTCACTAAACCTCATCCTCTCCTAAGAGCAGAGTTTAAAAATATATATCAGCACAGCCACAATCTTAGCGACCGCCTCGTATAAAAGTGGAACAATACCGAATTACTGCAGTTCATATGTACAACTTAACTAATTATACTTATTTACTTCGCTATATTAATAGGGGTACATAATGGGGTTAATAGGCACATTAATACATATTTCTTTATTTTTTAGGGGTTCTTGTATAGGGGTGTTATTTCAATTTTTAATTTTACTGTGTAATCTGGTAGTCAAACTCATTTCAAAATAGCTATCTAGATTGAAGGTTACAAATGTAATCTAATAGGGCCTTTCTTCTTTAGACATACTATGAATACCCAACGTGGCTTCAAATTTCTAAAGACCTGAATATTTCATTTTCTTGGTGATATGAGGATGGCAAATATGGTAGCAACCCAACGAATCACCATGTAATAGTAAAATAAATGTTGAATGGTTCGTCTGCAAATTTCAAAGGAAAAATAACTCCAAGATTTTTGTAGTTTGCATGGTCATGTCTCTAGGCCTAACCACCCTAGAATATTTCTTATGAGGATATTGAAAGCAAGAAGAAAATGAAACTCTAAGTTTTTTTTTCTTTTTGGTAGCTGTGGTATTTTATTAAATAGATGAGTGACAATCTTCGGTTCTGTCTGAAGTTAAAATTGGAAATGTTCCTAACAAACGGCTTAAGCATAAAATTGTTGATGACGCTATAAGCACCAAAATTATATTTAGTGACGTCTTGAGGCTGTAAAATACAACTGAATAGATATTGACAATTCTATGATATTTTTGTTAAGTGTGAGAAATCGAGTACCTAGTATCATTATCATAATCCCCTTGAAAATAAACAGTACATTTTTATTATTATACTATTAATTTAAATCCTTTAGGCATATAGATACTATAAGACACACATTCCTATTTAGTAGTATCATTGCAGAGCTTTTCACCTCGATAACGCTTAATAATAAGAATTAGTCTATACAGCGACAATTTAAACAAAATAGTAATGTAATACGAAATAATAAATTTGTTTTTATATCTCCTTCATGTTGAGCAAGTAAATTTTAATCGGATTGGAAGTAATTCACTAGCAACTATACCCGAAATCGTCATAATTTTGATGAGTCCCCAAACTATACTAAGAGAATGCATATTTTAGGGACAGTCCCCAAATTATCATTTCGTCTACCGCCAGTTTGCAAAATGCATGTTTTGGGGACTGTCCTCAAACTCTACGTTAGTTCAATGAGGGCTCAAACAATACATCGTTAACCGAGAGTTACTTTTTAATAGAAAAAATTGTTTATATGACAATTGAACTATATCGGTATAAATAAAATGTGATTTAGAAGATTTTCCTGTAATAAAATTTTGGTGCCCCAAACCATGCGTTTTACACACACACACACACACAAACACACACACACACACACATATATATATATATATATATATATATATATATATATATTTAGTTGAGTGAATATTTTCTTCATTTTAGGTCGTTACGAATCATAAAATTGTGTTTATTTCATATGTTTTAATGATGCCATTTTGGCCATGTTTTTGACCTTTTTCAAATTTTTCTGCTAAACATTTTACATTTTTTTACTTGACACGATAGAAACTTCTTCTATCATTGTCTCTGAAAGGACACACAATGTTAGTTTTTAATTTTGTGTCAAGTAAAAAAATGTAAAATGTTTAGCAGAAAAAACTGTGACTTCACAAGTACTAATGCTGTAGTTTTAGAATAGATTTGAACAAGACCAAAAACATGTCTGAAGTGTTATCATTAAAACATATGAAATAAACACAATCTTATCATTTGTAACAACCTAAAATAAATGTATCATTTTACAAATAATCCAGAATGATGATGATCAGTTATCAACTATATGGAAGCTGGAATGCATAAGACATGTGTCTGTGTACAAGAGAGCAATTTCTAGTTGATGGTTATAAAAAAATTAACACAAATTTTGAAAGTCTATAAAATTGTGAATCAGTTTAATTTCAATTTTATGTTTTATATTAATATCATATTGTTGTAAAGTCTGTGGGTTCAATAACAACTTTACATATAAGCTCTTCGCTCCATCAACTGAACTCGCAATCGTGGCCTGCTTCCCTTATAAAACCAGCATAGAAAATTCTCGTAAAAATCATCATCACTCCTACAGGTGCCGAGTCCGTTCGAGAACCATTTTTTATCTCAAAGTGTTTGTTGTCGTACTGAAATGAAACAGGGTCGGCTTTGGGTAAATTTTGTAACACTGCCCCCCCTTTAATTCTGATCGTCCCGATCAGAAACATCCCCTCCATGGTAGTGGGCGAGTCGATCTAAATGAACCACCTTCAATTTAGCTTGGGGTTTCGACGAATCCGGTAGACGACGTCATTAAGCCTCTTCACCACCTCATATGGACCATCCCAGGCGCGTGTAAGCTTTGGAGATTTACCTTTGCTCCGTTGGTGGTTGAACAGCCAGACTTTGTCCCTCTCCTGGAACCCGACTGAATTGGCCTTGAGGTCGTATCGCGTCTTCATCCGGTCACTGGTGGCCAACATCTGCGTTCTCCTAATTCGTGTATTGCCAGCATGTTATGTCGGAGCTGGTCGGCATAATCGTCGATGTCTTGGGGAGGTTCTTCGGGGGAGCCAGATGCCAAATCGCAGGGTAATCGCAGCTCCTTTCCGAATAGGACCCTGGCTGGGGTCAGGCCTGTACTATTATGTACGGCCGGCACGGTGTTCCACCTTGAAGTCGTATTGCACAATAATGCCGATGCCCTATCCAGAAGACCCTGTAGAGCGGAATGCGGACATTGTCTGAAGACGGAACAACGAGAGGGTATCTCCATCAGACAGATCCGAGTGCAGGCCAATGAAGACTGGACAACGGAACAGTGCATCTAGGACCAAATTGCTGATCCTGACATCGAACCAATCTTGTTACTCAAAATGAGAGGGACACCCAGACCACGATGGGACGAGGTAGCTAGATACTCAGGCGTGCTGAAATCGTTATGGGCTCAATGGGATTCTCTAAGAGAAGACAATGGAATGCTCAAGCAAGTCTGGGAAAGCGCTGATGGACGAGAAACCAAGTCCTGATAGTTCCGAAGAGAAAGGTACCAGCAATCGTGACCGAAGTACATGATGGGATTACCGGAGGCAACCTGGGCATGAATAAAACCCTTGACAAAGTTCGCCAGCGGTACTACTGGGTGAATTACTTCGAAGACGTCAGAGATTGATGCCGCAAATGTGCCATCTGTGCAGCCAGTAAGGGTCCGAAGACCCGGACCAAGGGCAGAAAGCAGCAGTACAATGTGGGCGTCCCATTTGAAAGAATTGCCAGCGATGTCGCCGGTCCGTTTCCCGAGTCTGAGAAGGGGAACAAATACATTCTGGTCGCAATGGATTATTTCAGCAAATGGTCTGAAGCATATGCGATACCCAACCAAGAGGCAACCACGGTAGCGACGGTGCTAGTAGAACAACTATTCAGCTGGTTTGGCGTCCCGATGGAATTACATTCAGACCAGGGGCGTAACTTCGAATCGAATGTATTCCAGAAGGTCTGCACGATGTTGGGGATCAGGAAAACGAGAACAACACCATTACACCAACAGTCAGACGGAATGGTGGGAAGATTCAACAGGACCTTGGAACAACACCTATCCAAGGTCGTCAGCAATAACCAGCGTGATTGGGATGAGCATATTCCCCTATTCCTGTTGGCATATCGCTCTGTCGTACATAATAGTACAGGCCTGACCCCAGCGAGGGTCCTATTCGAAAAGGAGCTGCGATTACCCTGCGATTTGGCATTTGGCTCCCCAGAAGAACCTCCCCAAGACATCGACGATAATTCCGACCAGCTCCGACATAACATGCTGGCAACACACGAATTAGCCCGAACGCAG
This sequence comes from Octodonta nipae, assembly GCA_034190945.1. Classification (NCBI taxonomy): domain Eukaryota; kingdom Metazoa; phylum Arthropoda; class Insecta; order Coleoptera; family Chrysomelidae; genus Octodonta; species Octodonta nipae. The sequence goes on along the minus strand of CM067218.1, from coordinate 88,925,890 downwards.
ATGTTGGCCACCAGTGACCGGATGAAGACGCGATACGACCTCAAGGCCAATTCAGTCGGGTTCCAGGAGAGGGACAAAGTCTGGCTGTACAACCCTCAACGGAGCAAGGCTAAATCCCCGAAGTTTACACCCGCCTGGGATAGTCCATATGAGGTGGTCAAGAAGCTTAATGACGTCGTCTACCGGATCCGTCGAAACCCCTCCTCCATGATAGAGAGTACCATGGAGGGATGTTTCTGATCGGGACGATCAGAATTAAAGGGGGGGCAGTGTGACCCAAAGCCGACCCTGTTTCATTTCAGTACGACAACAAACGCTTTGAGATAAAAAATGGTTCTCGAAAAGATTCGGCACCTGTAGGAGTGATGATGATTTTTACAAGAATTTTCCATGCTGGTTTTATAGGGGAAGCAGGCCACAGTCGCGAGTTCAGTTGATGGAGCGAAGAGCTTATATGTAAAGTTGTTATTGTGATATTTGAATCAGCTGTTGTATATTCGATGTAAATAAAAGTTTCTAGAAAAGTGAAAGTGAATATTGGTTTTATAATTTTAAATTGAACCCACGGACTTTACAACAAATTTTCGGCGGGGATCGAACCCCGGTCTCCCGCGTGACAGGCGGGGATACTGACCACTATACAACTAGTTGTAAACGTACGTAAGAAGACGTAAAAATCGAAGCGAATAATCAGAGTAGTTTTTTAACGAAATTTAATAGTTATAATACGAAATAATTAGTGTTTCGATAACTAACACAACCCAAAACGTCTCTACTATACGAAACGAATGTTGATTAACAAACAAGCGAGTCGTGAGAGACGGATTGCACCTTAAAAATAACATCATACAGATCTAACCTACAAATAACATTAACCACATAGCGACTTGGAAAACAGAAGAAATAAATGCAATCAAACAGTTCATAGCAGATCACAATATTACAAGACTGAATTCAGACAACATAATCTCTCTGCAAACACTTATACCCGGTCGATCACAAGCAGCAATCAAGAAAAAGTATCTAGAAATTAAAACCAATAATGTAAAAACTAGTAAATTTGTACAGTGGGAAGAAGGCGAAATAGCTAACCTTATTGAAAGATACAATGATTTGGTACATTTGCCAACAATTAAGGCAAGAATGGAAATTGTTGCCACTCATTTCCCAAATCGTACAATTAAAGCCATGGAAACCAAATTAAGAACTGAATATCCGGAAATTTATTACAGACCTAATTGATGTACTACCAATCCCAGCCCAGCATAAAACCTACATGAAAATGAGCATGGCACAATGGAACCTTACCATAGCGCACAAAAATCACACACCTGAGGTAATACCTGTGAAACAGGGAGTCTTCCAGGGCGACGCCCTCAGCCCTTTGATATTTGTATTAGTAACGTCAGGTGTCATACATAGGCTCAAGCACGATAAACGTGTCAATAAACTGTCAAGGGGAAGACACCAAATAATAGCATACATGGATTACTTCAAGTGCCATGGGCCGAACAAAGAAACCATCCAAGCAATGACGGATATAATCCAACAGTATGGTAGTCAGCTAGGACTATGCCTTAACCGTGATAAATGTGGCTACTTCAGGAATACACAGGGAGAAGACAGTGTAGAACACTTCCTCCCACAAGTACGAGATGGCTACAAATATCTGGGCATAACACAAGTGGAAAGGGACCAAGAAAGCAACTATGAGGAGATAGAGGAGAAAACCTTAACCAAAGCAAAGGAAATCCTGAACTCGAGACTGGCAACCCATCAAAAGCGATGCCTTTTTAATACCTCCCTGATACCTGCAGCTACATATGTACTAGGCAACCTGTACCCGGAGGAACAAACACGCAGCACACTGCTTAAATGTAGAACACTAGACCAGAAGATCCGGAACCTGATGGTGGCAAGTAACATAAAAACTAGACCAACATCTAACCAGCGCGCCTACCTTCCACCAACCCTAGGGGGGCTAGGATTCCACACAATAGAAGTCCAAACCGAATTACAAATATGCAGGAAGTATGCTTACCTCACCACCCACCCAGAGATGAAGGCCACCCTAGAAAGATACCAAAAGCTGAAAGCGGCTGGATGGAGGAACCCTTTAGGGGAATTTGAACACATCCAGGAAAAATATAACATCCCAACCAACGAAACGAGGGATTACAAAACTTTAAAGAAATACCTCACCAAAGTGATCACGACTGGAGATCGAGAAAAACGAGTCCAGGATTGGACCAAATCAATGCATGCAATACCCAAAACTGGTACTGAAAAACCAAGACCGCATCAAATTCCCGGCGGCAAATTACTATAAGACAGACTCCAGTAAGCTGTCATTAATAAACGCAGCATCGGAAGAACAACTTTTCAGCTTAAGGGCGCACCCAGGTTCAATGGACCAGTCCTGCCGATGGGGATGCCCAGAAAGAGAGACTGCATACCATGTAGTGTCTGCCTGCAAGGGAACCAACTACAATACCAGACACGACCTGGTAGTGTACTGGGTACTGAGAGAAATTTTAACGGCAACGAAGGCTCCTCACGAAGTCATCCGAAACCTCCAATTCGGGAAAGCTGTACTAAACACAGACTACGAAACAGAAGGTACAGCGTATAAAATCAGAGCCGGGCAGAGCATCCTGACGGAGAAAAAGCTGCATCATAACAAGCCCGACATCATGGTCCAGTGTAACGGGTCAAAGGAAGCTGTTACCCTATTTGAGGTTTCCATACCACACCTGCAAAACTACGAAACGCAGGAAGGCATAAAAGTGGCGAAATATACTAGAAACTCTGTGGAAGATATCTCACACCAGAATTACAAGTCGATCAGAAGAGACTTTAACCTTCTTGAACAACTACAAAGTAGGCACCAATGCAAAGTGAACCTGGGCCTACTCATAATTGGATGCTATGGAGAGGTATTAGAAACAGACCAGCACCAAAACTTCAGAAATCTCATGACATCTCTAGGCAGTTCAAAACCAAGCATAGACACACTAATCCGGAAAGCAGCCTATAGCGTCATAACCTCCACCAGCCGGTTGCTAATCCAAAGAAGTGGGTCGGGGCAATAGCTACAGACACCACTTTTAGAGAGAGATAACAGACTGTGCAATTGGTGATAGTATTTATTTATTTTGTTATTTACTTATTCACACAGTATGTATTTACTTATTCAATGTTAGACACTAGTATTTAAATATAAGGTGCAATAATAATGATATTGTAATGTTTGTAGACAAATGTTAACAATCATTAATAACAATAAAGAATATATATACAACTAGTTGTAAACGTACGTAAGAAGACGTAAAAATCGAAGCGAATAATCAGAGTAGTTTTTAACGAAATTTAATAGTTATAATACGAAATAATTAGTGTTTCGATAACTAACACAACCCAAAACGTCTCTACTATACGAAACGAATGTTGATTAACAAACAAGCGAGTCGTGAGAGACGGATTGCACCTTAAAAATAACATCATACAGATCTAACCTACAAATAACATTAACCACATAGCGACTTGGAAAACAGAAGAAATAAATGCAATCAAACAGTTCATAGCAGATCACAATATTACAAGACTGAATTCAGACAACATAATCTCTCTGCAAACACTTATACCCGGTCGATCACAAGCAGCAATCAAGAAAAAGTATCTAGAAATTAAAACCAATAATGTAAAAACTAGTAAATTTGTACAGTGGGAAGAAGGCGAAATAGCTAACCTTATTGAAAGATACAATGATTTGGTACATTTGCCAACAATTAAGGCAAGAATGGAAATTGTTGCCACTCATTTCCCAAATCGTACAATTAAAGCCATGGAAACCAAATTAAGAACTGAATATCCGGAAATTTATTACAGACCTAATTGATGTACTACCAATCCCAGCCCAGCATAAAACCTACATGAAAATGAGCATGGCACAATGGAACCTTACCATAGCGCACAAAAATCACACACCTGAGGTAATACCTGTGAAACAGGGAGTCTTCCAGGGCGACGCCCTCAGCCCTTTGATATTTGTATTAGTAACGTCAGGTGTCATACATAGGCTCAAGCACGATAAACGTGTCAATAAACTGTCAAGGGGAAGACACCAAATAATAGCATACATGGATTACTTCAAGTGCCATGGGCCGAACAAAGAAACCATCCAAGCAATGACGGATATAATCCAACAGTATGGTAGTCAGCTAGGACTATGCCTTAACCGTGATAAATGTGGCTACTTCAGGAATACACAGGGAGAAGACAGTGTAGAACACTTCCTCCCACAAGTACGAGATGGCTACAAATATCTGGGCATAACACAAGTGGAAAGGGACCAAGAAAGCAACTACGAGGGGATAGAAGAGAAAACCTTAACTAAAGCAAAGGAAATCCTGAACTCAAGACTGGCAACCCATCAAAAGCGATGCCTTTTTAATACCTCCCTGATACCTGCAGCTACATATGTACTAGGCAACCTGTATCCGGAAGAACAAATACGTAGCACACTGCTTAAATGCCGAACACTAGACCAGAAGATCCGAAACCTGATGGTGGCAAGTAAAATAAAAACTAGACCAACATCTAACCAGCGCGCCTACCTTCCACCAACCCTAGGGGGGCTAGGATTCCACACAATAGAAGTCCAAACCGAATTACAAATATGCAGGAAGTATGCTTACCTCACTACCCACCCAGAGATGAAGGCCACCCTAGAAAGATACCAAAAGCTGAAAGCGGCTGGATGGAGGAACCCTCTAGGAGAATTCGAACACATCCAGGAAAAATATAACATCCCAACCAACGAAACGAGGGACTACAAAACTTTAAAGAAATACCTCACCAAAGTGGTCACGACTGAACATAGGGAAAAACGAGTCCAGGATTGGACCAAATCAATGCAGTACCCAAAACTGGTACTGAAAAACCAAGACCGCATCAAATTCCCGGCAGCAAATTACTATAAGACAGACTCCAGTAAGCTGTCATTAATAAACGCAGCATCGGAAGAACAACTTTTCAGCTTAAGGGCGCACCCAGGTTCAATGGACCAGTCCTGCCGATGGGGATGCCCAGAAAGAGAGACTGCATACCATGTAGTGTCTGCCTGCAATGGAACCAACTACAATACCAGACACGACCTGGTAGTGTACTGGGTACTGAGAGAAATTTTAACGGCAACGAAGGCTCCTCACGAAATCATCCGAAACCTCCAATTCGGGAAAGCTGTACTAAACACAGACTACGAAACAGAAGGTACAGCATATAAAATCAGAGCCGGGCAGAGCATCCTGACGGAGAAAAAGCTGCACCATAACAAGCCCGACATCATGGTCCAGTGCAACGAGTCAAAGGAAGCTGTTACCCTATTTGAGGTTTCCATACCACACCTGCAAAACTACGAAACGCAGGAAGGAATAAAAGTGGCGAAGTATACTAGAAACTCTGTGGAAGATATCTCACACCAGAATTACAAGTCGATCAGAAGAGACTTTCACCTTCTTGAACAACTACAAAGTAGGCACCAATGCAAAGTGAACCTGGGCCTACTCATAATTGGATGCTATGGAGAGGTATTAGAAACAGACCAGCACCAAAACTTCAGAAATCTCATGACATCCTTAGCCAGTTCAAAACCAAGCATAGACACATTAATCCGGAAAGCAGCCTATAGCGTCATAACCTCCACCAGCCGGATGCTAATCCAAAGAAGTGGGTCGGTGCAATAGCTACATACCCCCTTTTAGAGAGAGATAACAGACTGTGCAATTGGTGATAGTATTTATTTATTTTGATATTTACTTATACGGGTCGGTGCAATAGCTACAGACACCCTTTTAGAGAGAGATAACAGACTGTGCAATTGGTGATAGTATTTATTTATTTTGATATTTACTTATACACTCAGTATGTATCTACTTACTCAATGTTAGGCACTAGTATTAAAATATAAGGTGCAATAATAGTGATATTGTAATGTTTGTAGACAAATGTTAACAATCATTAATATCAATAAAGAATAATATATACAACTCACCTGCCGAAGTTACTAGCCCTGAAAATGGATGGCGCTGAAGCGTCGTGCTTATACTCGGCCGTCAGTGGCATGTGCAGATTGTCGCAAGACGATCCATGAAGCTCTCACGTATTGTCATCTTGATGAAAGGATCCCGTGGGAACTCAGTAAAAAATTCGATTTTTTTCCGATTTTTCCCAAGGAGAATCAACGAAAAGTGGAGGAAGCTATCCTACAAACCAAAATACACTCCTGGAAACGTGGATAGCGCGAAGGCCGGAGAAATAGAGAAGATTTGGAAAATTAATTTGTCATCTGGAATTTGAATTAAGAATGTCACGTTGGCAAGTAGAATAAATCGATAAAATTCAACGATTTCTTGAAGAAAAACAAGGGGTACTCATCAAACAAGACATAGAAAGGCTTCAAAAAGAACTACCAGGTCGATCCATAGCGGCAGTTAAGAAAAAATACCTCGAACTTAAAAATCCTCCAGAACAAGCAGGTCCCCCAAAACCAAACAGATGGTCTAAAGATGAAGAACAAAGATTAGTAACTGCATACAGCAGCAGAACAGAACCCCAATCAACTGCAAGAATTAAAGCAATTATGCACTTATTTCCGGGGAGAACACAAAAAGCCATTGCTACAAATTACGGGATTTCTACCCAAATGTCTACTAATTAAAGGATGTAATTGATAGTCGAACTAATATTAATAATGATAATGAAAACTTATCACAACACTCTAAATCTCCAGTAGTAGATCAAATTACAATAAATAACGAAAATCACCCCCCAATCTCGCAAATTATACCTCACCTTCCAGAGCAGCAACTGGAGACACTTAAATCTCCAGAAAGAAACCAAAATACCACAGATAATGAAAGCATGGAATTACAGGCAGTTGCAGAAACTCCTTTGATTCATACTGACCGATTTCCTGATCTCAATGAAAAATATTCAAAGCTGTTGAAAACTACAGGAAAACATAAAACAAAAATTAAAAAATTTATATTAGACCAGGAAATAGAACAATGATGAATGCCGTAAACGAATTATTACAATTAAAAATCATCCAAATTAAAAATAGTAATCAGAATGAAGCAACAAAACGCAAAAATATAAAAACCGCTATATATGTAGCAGGAATTCTACTCAGGCAAATTATTACAAAAACAAATGTTAATTTAAGTAAATCGTACATTATTACAGAGAAAAAAATAAAGAAACTCGCAAAACATAAGCGTAATGCAGAGCATTTACTTGAAGTGGGAAAAGGTAGACTCAGCAAGGCCTTACTAGAAGAAAAATGAATCATCGATAAACTGAAAATTACAATCAAACAATATATAACCTTAACGGCAGAACGTTTAGAAATTCTAAATAAAAATCTAGAACAACAAAAAAACGACACCATCAGTACTCAGTAAGATACAAATTTTTCCAAAACCCCTCAATAAGAGTACTTCAACAAAACAAGACAAATAAAACTCCAAATTTAAAAGAAGTTGAAAAGTTTTACTTATCTTTATATAAAAAAGAAACTAACAACACACCAACACCGATACTTAATAAATGGCTGTTCAAACTTAAACAATATTCCAATACAAAGAACAAAATCCATCAAATCACAAATTAAAACCTTAGAACAAAAAAAGAAAAAGTTCTAATGAAAACTCTCCGTGGAAAGCTACTGGAGAAGACAAAATACCTGCTTACCTATATAAAATATTTCCAACTGCCCAAGAATACTTGAGAACATTTACTTTAGAAAATTTACAAGGAAAAATAACGATGACACAAGCAGACACAAGAGCAAGCGTCATACTATTATATAAAAAAGGAGAAGAAAGAGATCCAGCCAATTATAGACCCATTGCTTTACTAAATATTGACTATAAAATATTAACTGCTGTCGTAGCTGAAACAATAAAAGAAAATATACCAGAATTGGCCATTCCCCTAGAACAACTAGTGCGAGATAAAATATGGGGCACTACCCATGGCTTTTTGCTCGACAAAAGCATAACCCAAATGGCTAAACTACGTAGACGCAATAACTACTCGTCATGGTATGACTTTAAAAAAGCGTTCGACTCCATCTGCCACAAGCATCTCAAGAGAATGATCGACTGCTTACCGTTGCATAGTAATATCCAGAAAACCTTCAAACATGCCATGAAATTGTGGACAGTAAGAGTGATAGTGGGTAAGAAACAAACAAAATGTATACCCATTCAACGTGGTGTATACCAAGGTGACTCGATATCACCATTATTATTCAAACTAATTACAGCAAGCATAATCAACCACATAAAAACAAACAAAGAAATCACCAAAACATCCAAAGGCAAACAAACAATATTAGCTTTCATGGATGACATAAAATGCCATGCACCGACATTAAAAAGTATGAAACTGATAACGGACTGCCTTGAAAAAGGCGCTGAAGAAGTAGGATTAACATTAAATCGAGCCAAATGTGGTTTATATAGTAGAGAGAACCAGTTGAGAACGATGATATTACACCATTTCTACCAGAAATTCGAGAGGGATACAAATGTTTAGGCCTCGACCAACTCGAGAGAGATACTTTAGAAAACTTTGATGCAATTCAGAAAAAAATACACCTAATACTGAAATCTGACCTAACTTCACATCAGAAAATTCATCTATTGAATAGCACAATAAACCCAGCGGTTAATTATGTAATGGGCAATATCTATCCAAATGAAAAACGGAGCACAACATTAAAAAAATGTAGGGATCTAGATACGAAAATTCGGAAAAAATTAATTGAGCACGATATCAAAGGAAAAACAACTTCAAATGCGAGAGTTTATCTAGTTAAGAATAAAGGTGGTATAGGGTTGAGGTCTATAGAATTCGAAGCAGAATGTCAGTACATAAAGAAAGGAATATATCTGCAGATGCACCCTGAAATGAAAGAAACTTTGGAAGCTTACAAAGCACTAAAAAAAGCAAGTTGGAGAAATCCTATTAGTGATTTTGATTATATTAAAGAAAAATATGGCATACAATTAAATATAAATATTCAAAATTACAATAATGACTACAAAAGATGCTGTAAAGACACGACGAGAAAATTAAAAGAAATTTGTCATAAAAACACCGAACAAGAATGGTCAGCAAATCTTCTGTATGCAAAAAATGTTTTGAAAGAAGAGATTAAGCATGCTTAATGCAGCGGCAGAAGAACAGCTACATGGCTTAGGGGCAAATCCACAAAGAACAAAGTGTATTAAAGGCTGTAAAGCAAATGAAAATGCTTATCATGTTGCCAACGCTTGCCCTACAACAGCATTTATTGGTAGACATGACTTTGTGGTACACTGGACCCTAAAGTGCATATTAAAGAACTTGAAAGCACCAGAAGAAGCGCTAAAAAACCTCCAGTTTGGAAAATCAACGATTCACTGCCAATATGAGTTTGGAAGAAGATGTATAACAATTGATGCGGGAAATAAAATATTAACAGAAAAAAAACTTTATCACAATAGACCTGACATTGTTATCAAACTGACTAATCCTTGTGAAATTTATGTTTTCGAAATTGCTGTGTCTCACACACAAAATTACAGACAACAAGAAAATCTGAAACATGTCAGATATGCCATAAATCCTGTAGCTAAAATTGACCCCATTAACACCTCTAACATCACGAGAGACTTTAATTTAGTTTCGGTACTAGAAAACATCCATAAATGTCCAGTACACCTAGGGATATTTGTTGTTGGGTGCTTTGGATAAATAATTGAGACAGAAGCCCATAACAAATTCAAGAAACTTATGGTTCAAATAGGTATCAGTAATAAAGAACTGCAAACACTAATCAACAAATGTAGTTATTCTGTCCCAGTCTCTACGACAAACTTGTTGTTAAGAAGAATGGAAGAAAGAAGAAGATGCAACCCCTTACCCAGTCCATCAGATCTAGAACAGTAATATTTAAATAAGCCTCAATTTAATTACTATAAATCTTTTTTATTTCTTAGACTTTCTCGTACAAAAGTACACATTATTGTAAGTACAGCCTAATTTTAGTACAAATTAGTACTGTACCTTATAAGAAATAAAGTGATATACTACCGAGGACTTTGTATACCTGGCTCAAGGATTGATTGTCGTAACGTTTGTCCAGGATGGCGATAATCTTGTCGAAATTGCCTTGTTCATCGACTGGAATGCTTTGGAGGAGTTCTAGGGCCGGACCTCTTAACGAAATTACCAGAGACGTGGATTTTTCTTGGTTATCCCATCCATTTGCTGTAGCCACGGCTTCAAATTGCCGTTTATACATGGGCCAAGATGAGCTGCCATCAAATGTGGGTGGTTTGCTAACAGAACCTTTGGTACTCACGGTGTGCTGGTATTTTCCTCGCTGTAAGTGCTGTTGATTTTTTTTGATTTCTGTTTCTACCTTGTTTTGAATAACACTAATTTCAAATTTCACCTGGCTCTGTATGGAATCGATGTCATCTACTTTGGTTTCAAGGGCCTCCACATTATTTTTTAGGATTTTTATGTTGTCGTTTATCTCTTTTATATCTGATTCTACTATTTGCATTCTTTTATTAACTGTTTCGTTAACTTGTGATACTCTTTGCATTAGTTGTTCAAATTGCAATATGTCTTTTTCCTTCAGTTATTTTTTGTTTTTGTTCAAATTTCGAGAACAATCCTTCAATTAAATTATGTTGTTCACTTTTCATCGTGAAAACCAGATTTTGTTGTTTTTCTTCCATCGTGGAAACAAGATTTTGTTGTTTTTCTTCCATCGTGGAAACAAGATTTTGTTGTTCGCTTTTCATCGTAGTGACAAGATTTTCTAATTCTATTTTACGTTTTTCATGAAAAGATTTTACTAACCTTTGTTGTATTTCTTCTTGATGTTGTTTCTCCTTCTTGTCACGTTTTTCTAGAATCTGGGCTATTTTTTCGTCTAGTCCCTCGGTAACCTGCTTGACTATTTTTTTGGCAGTTTCGTCCATTTTTTCCATGCTCCGTGTTTCCATAAATCAAATTACGATTTTAACTGCACTTAATCCTTTACTTCTGATCACCAAATTTGTTGTAAAGTCCGTGGGTTCAATTTAAAATTATAAAATAATATTCACTTTCACTTTTCTAGAAACTTTTATTTACATCGAATATACAACAGCTGATTCAAATATCACAATAACAACTTTACATATAAGATCTTCGCTCCATCAACTGAACTCGCGATCGTGGCCTGCTTCCCTTATAAAACCAGCATAGAAAATTCTCGTAAAAATCATCATCACTCCTACAGGTGCCGAGTCTTTTTTTGGAGAACCATTTTTTATCTCAAAGCGTTTGTTGTCGTCCTGAAATGAAACAGGGTCGGTTTTGGGTAAATTTCGTAACAATATGTTTTATTTTCTGTTGCCATCAATCTTTCACCACTTCTAATAAAACTTGTAATTGCTTCCTCCATTGGATGTTGGCGTTCATAACTTTCTTCAAACAACAAGCACCAAAATTGAGTGAGGAATCAAAATGCACAGATCATACAATAGAGAATCAAAATGGCTAACCACAACACAATAGTCACAATCTGAATCGGTAACGATCGATTTTATTCGTACGTCATCATTTAATCAGTGTTGTCGCATTGTTACTCTTAGTCGTACCAAGCTGCTTACATTTTTACATACAAATCAGTTGTACCACATTTAAATTTAAATGATGCTAAAATAATTGTGAAACAATGATAAATAAACAAAAAGATCTATTTAACAATAATATTCAGTAAAGGTATACTTACCTAACAATTAGTTAATTGTCACTTAAGGTTAACGTTTTTAGTGAATTGCTCGAAATTAGTTACAATCTGGTAATGGAATGCAAACTGTCGTTTAGATTTTAGAAAATGCGGTATGTTTAAAATCATTCATGTTTGATAACACAGTTAAGGTAACAATTATTATTTAAATTGGAAATACGTTCCTAATTAAATAGAATATGAGTCTCTCAAATTATTTTATTTACCTGTGGTAGAAATATAGAGATTAAATATTTGATTTGAATTTATTTAACATGTAATAGGTGTATGCAATTAAGTTTAGGTAAGAAATATTGAACAGGTACTTCAATGTCTAAAAATTGTTTTTCCCAAAATTTCCGAAAAAGAATCTTTATGGATGTTCCTGGTACGTACTGATGGAGGTCCATACTTACATTTCCATATTGAGACGGTAGAGGACATCCTCAGGATGTCCGATTAAGGTGTAGGAGTGGTCTGTGCTTTGTGGGAAGGAGCATTAATGGTGTAGAAACTTGCACTTATCGACTTATCGACATACACAGTATAAAAATAAAAACATGATTTGTTACATAAACATAACTTTAATTTGATATCAGTTATACGTAAAAGCATGACTTGTAAGTGACGTTTGAGTATGATGGCCTCCTTATATCAATTTTACGTAAAGCTCAGACTTATTTCTTACTTAAGGTTATGACGGCATTATTATATCACTTTTACCTTACATCATGACGTGTAACTTATGTAACTGTATAATCTACTTGTTACGTAAATAATATATAAATATATGACTTTGAAGTGATGTCACAATATGATGAAAATATTATATATTATTTTTGTAATATTTAAATCATAATCATGACGTCATATTAAAGTCAGATTTTGTGTCAGTATTATGTCATAATGATGTCATACTAGATAACATAAAATAAAAGTCATCAACAGAGTCACTATTATGTCATATCTATGTAAAAATTGTATGATCTCTATATGATCATATGAGTATCATGTGTTCACTGGGTGTAGACCATAAGCAGTTGCATAGTTGAAATATAGTGTTAGACAGTGTGTCGGGTTATGGACTAGGGATAATCTAAATACATTTAAAGCAACTATTTTAATACACAAATACACCATATACTAGGGCTCAATACCCCACCCCTCCATATGGCAGCCATTTTTTTTGATGACCTATTCTCTACGTGTGAACAAAAACGTCCATATCTCTTAAAGTTACTGAGATAAAAATAGGCTTATTTGAGGAACAATAATACTGTCTATCAACAATATTTCAAAACAAAGTGTTAACGTTTTCTTAACTTGTGAAAAAAAGATGAAATACAAAAAAGGGTAATAAAATTATGCAATTCAACAAACTATTGCAAATCAATGCAAAAGCAGTCCCGATAACCTTTCATTTTTTTCACTAAATCGAAAGTTTTTGAGTTAAGCTACAATACAACATCAAATTCACAACTGTATGTTTATTACTTTAGGAGATATTGTTGTTTGAACATAGCGTATGCGCAAGCACAAAAGAGTGTTACCTTTATTATACCGTCAACATATGTGGTTGCAGCTAGATGGTGCACCCGCGTAATATTCTCGAGAAGTGAGAAAATATTTGAACAATAACCATGTACCGTGGATCGGTCGCGGTGGTGTAGTAGCGTGACCAGCTGGCTCGCCCGATTTGACCCCCTTGGACTATTTTTTGTGGGGTGATATGAAGCAAAAGGTGTATGCTACAGTTCCAAACACCATAGAAGATCTCGTCGCTAAAATTATGGCAGTCGCCGAAGAAATAAGATCAGACCTAAAACTAATTAAGCACTCAACTGCCCAGATAGCACAAAGAGCATTAACTTGTCTACAAGCTGGAGTTGGGCACTTTGAACAATTGCTGTAGGATGAAATTTAATGTGTATAAAAGATTGTAAAAGTATCAAATAAAAATTAATATAATTATAATTATATATATATATATATATATATATATATATATATATATATATATATATATATACAGGGTGTAAACGGTTTGAGTGCAAAGATTTTGAGGATCAATACTTCAGGTCAAAACAAATCAAAAAGCTTTATAACATTTCCAGAAATAAACTATAGTTTTGCCAAAAAAAAATAAGAAAGTTAGAAGTTATATAGCCTTTATTACAGTGAATAATAGACTATTTCCGGCTTCAAAATGCTTGTAAAGCTAAATATTTAAATACTCAATAGCTTATACACCTTTAATAACTGTATTAACAAAGAAAATAAATATTTAAACTCTAAATATTCTGTTAAAATTTGCGGTATGTTTTTCCGTACAGATGTGGCAACATAGCATATAATATGCCTTATTCAGTACTACAGCTGACCACTGCCACGAATGCTTTTTTTGCTGCACCGGTTCTTGTCAGAAAGTGAAAGTGATATTTACGTGACATTCTACGTAGCGTTCGTGATTTGATTTTCGTTTTAAAAAATAAATTTGAGAAATAAATAATATCTGTTGTCAATTGTGAGTTCGAGTGTATTAGTTTGTGACAAATAGTGGCAATTATACAATTAGGTAAAGACCTGCCATGCTATTAATTTGTGGGGAAAACACTTGTAATAGCAACAATGTTGAATTTTGAATATTTACTATAAAGAATCCTTTGTTCTCCAGAGCTCTGTCATAATGACAGCCTGTAAGTACATGGGTATTTATTTGTCTAATATAAGTAATATTAATTAAATCAGTAATAATGACTCTTCGAATAATTTAACTGGTAAAAAACTACATATACAGATCTCTTGAGTTGAATATCATATTTACCCAACTTTGTATAATTGCATAAAAGAAACCGCCAAATACAAATTCTAATTGCAATACCTTGTATTAAAAACGTAAATATTTTCAGCAAAATATTTCATACATTTTTATTTAATTCTAAGGTCAATATCATCAGTCAATACAAAAAAACACAGGTGTTTATTTTTTTGTCGGCGTAGTCATGCCTTTATTATTCGCGCAAGAGTGAATCTGCTTCGAACGCGAGCGACGTTGCCGAATTGACAATAATTTACTAAATATGTTTTAGGGATTTTCTTGGTTATTAAGGCCTACTGACCATAGTGGTATAAGAGTTTTTTGTTTAATTTGGTGTATACTACCTCCACCTAAAATATATGCACTCAAACTATTTACACCCTGTATATATATATATATATATATATATATATATATATATATATACAAATTAATATAATTATAATATTAATATAAAAATTTTATGTGGTTTTAATGTTTACCTGTTTAAAGTCCCGACAAAGGTCTTTTGTGCTTGCGGATACGGTATGTTCAAACAACAATAACTCTTACAGTAATAAACATACAGTTGTGAATTTAATGTTGTATTGTAGCTTAACTCAAAAACTTTCGATTTAGTGAACAAAAATGAAAGGTTATCGGGACTGCTTTTGCATTGATTTGCAATAATTTGTTGATCTGCATAATTTTTTTACACTTTTTTGCATTTCATCTTTTTTCAAAACTTAAGAAAACGTTAACACTTTGTTTTGAAATGTTGTTGATGTTATTGTCCGTCGAATAAGCCTATTTTTATCTCAGTAAGACCAAAACTTTAAGAGATATGAATGTTTTTGTTCACACGTAGAGAATAGAAAAAAACAAAATGGCTGGGGTATTGAGCCCTAGTATATGGTGTATTTGTGTATTAAAATAGTTGTTTTACATGTATTTAGATTATCGCTAGTCCATAACCGGACACAATGTATAGTCCGTGGGTTCAATTTAAAACTATAAAACTAATATTCACTTTCACTTTTCCAGAACTTTTATTTACATCAAATTATACAGAACATCTGATTCACAATAACATTACAATATACGCGAGTCGTCGCATTTTTTATCTTAGTAGCTATCGGTGGCGTACTGAAATGAAACAGGGTCGACGTTGGTAAATTGGAACCCTAAAAAGGGACTATTCTGAAATTTCGATAGGTACAAAAAGTGGCAACCTCCAGAAATTTCTTGAAGAACGCTCGGACAACAACGAAATTACAATGGAGATACATTTGAAGAGGCGAGATGTAAAGACCGACATCTATTATTTTCGGGGAAACTAGCACATAGAGGTTCCGAATCTGGAACCGTTCCATGTAATTGCTGTTACCTGTAAATCCTAGGTTAGAATGTCACGATGAAATTTTCAGGTTAACTTCACCTGTCAGAGATATTGAATACTCTCTTCGAGGTGTCATTCTTTTGTACAAAAGAGTGGATATTGGAAGGTTGGAATGCATGGGCTGTTTCAGTTCACTGTCATGCTCTTTGAGTTATGTAGTGCTCCAGCTTGATTTGAGAGGCTAGTGGAGTATATACCTACTGAGCGGGTTGACATGGAGAACATACTTAGTATACCTCATTCTGGTTATGTGTCATACATTCAACAACCATCTGAAGAACCTGGGCGAAGTATTCTCCAGAAATAAGGACGCCAACCTGAGACTCAACCCGAAGAAGTGTTCCAAAAAGACGGAGAGTTTTTGGGCCACGTCTTTTATGAGTGAGGAATCCGCACAAACGAAGACAATATAGAACCGATTCGTTATTGGTCAGTCCCAAGAAACAAGCATGAACTCCGAAGCTTCTTGGGTCTGTGTTCATAATACAGGCGATTTGTGGAGGGATTTTCCACCATTACCGCACCTCTACATCGACAGACCAGTGGAAAAGAGACCTTCCATTGGAATCAGGAGTGTGAAACATTGTTCAGACTTCAGGCATCCCTCCGTTCCAGCCCAATCCTAGTGTTTCCTACACAGTCGAGCAAGTTAATCTCAGACCACTGAGAAACAGACCTTCCGTTGGAATCAGGATTGCGAAACATCATTCAGGCGACTGAAGGCATCATCCAGCCCAATCCTAGCCTTTCCTACACAGTCTGGCAAGTTCATCTTAGACACCGACGCCAGCAACACAGGTTTGGGGGCCGTCCCATCCCAGGTACAAAATGGTGAAGAGAGGGTGATCGAGTACTACAGCCGTGGATTCTCGAAACCGGAAAGAAATTATTGCGTCACAAGAAGACTTCTTGCAATAATAAGGGCGGTAGACCATTTCCATAAATATCTCTATGGTCGTCATTTCCTAATCCGAACCGATCATGCCGCCTTCAATTGGCTGTTGGATATGAAGACACCTGGGTATGTGGATGGACAAATTACAGCAATACGATCTTAAGGTAGAACATCGTGCCGACCGTCTGCTTAATAATGCCACACACCTTATGAAGAAGACCCTGTAGAGCGGAATGCGGACATTCTTTGAAGACAGAACAACGAGTGGGTATCTTCATCCAACAGATCCGCGCACAAACCAATGAAGACTGGACAACGGAACAATGCATCTAGGACCAAATGGCGGATCCAGAGAGAAAGGGGCACCCAGACCAGGGACGAGGTAGCTAGATACTGAAGCGTCCTGAAATAGTTATGGGCCCAATGAACTGTCTAAGAGTAGAGAATGGAAGGTGAATTTGGTAAAGCACTGACGGCCGAGAAACCAAGTCTCAAATGGTAGGCCCAAAAAAAGGTACCAGCCGTCCTGACCAAAGTACACAATGGGATTATTGGAGGTCATCTGGTCATGAATAAAACCTTGGATAAAATTCGCCAACGGTACTACTATGTAAATTACTTCGAAGACGTCAGGGCTTGATGCCGGAAATGTGACACTTGTGCAGTTAGTAAGGGCCCAAAGTCCCGGACCCAGGGCAGAATGCAGCAGTACAATGTGGGCGTCCCATTTGAGAGAATTGCCATTGATGTCGCCGGTACATTTACAGAGTCTGTGAGGGGGAACAAATACATTCTGATTGCAATAGATTACTTCAGGTAATGGCTTGAGGCATATGCTGAATTAGTGGAGTGTTATAAAATTTATTTTACGCCACAAGTAAAAAAGAGGAACCTTTTAAATAAATCGTTTTGACAAGAACAACGTAAACAAGCCGGTTGAGATAATAAGAAAGGGACTATCGAGAAATTTTTTGAAGAACGGAACAAAGAAATAACCATCGAGATAAATTCGGTTATATTTCACACTAATTATAAAAGAGCCGATCGTAAATGTTCCCAGTTACTTAGTTGGTTTAATTGTGTGTTTAGTTTAAGTTAAAAATAAAGACATTCAAAGTGAATGTGTACATTGGTGAATTGAACACATGGAATCTATTGCAATATATTACAGACCTCAATAATAAAATTTCCCATTGGTATAAGATCTCCCGTGAAAAGACAGAACAACAGAAATAAAAAGTCAAAGTCCAATTTGACAAACATGTTTCCGGTAACACTCCTAATTGCAAAGTGGGAGACAAGGTCAACATATGAAAATCCCAAATCAAAGACAAACTACAGAATAAGTCTAACGGACCTTTCGAAATACTAGAAATCCATAAAAATTCAGCAACTCTGTTAAACAAAGTGGGAGACAAAGTCAACATAACAAGATCCCAAATCAAAGACAAAGTACAGAATAAGTTTAACGGACCTTTCGAAATACTAGAAATCCATAAAAATTCAGCAACTCTGTTAAACCCCAGGACTAACCAAAATACGAAAGTAAATTTTGATCGTATGAAACCATCATAGAAGACTAATTTATTTACAAGGTTATCCTGTTGTTCGGATCAGCACCATCGCAGTTCGAAATAAAAACCATAAATAACATAATAGGATTTTACTATCACTAGGAAAAATGAATTGACGTTTCTAATTGCAAATGGACAAGCCTAGTTCATAGAAACCTAAAACAAATCTTTACTATTAACAACAGACTACTTGATAGATTAACAAGATCTATTTCTTACAACCTCAACTCAATGAACTTATTCCGTGCCGACGTTGAAACACACAAAAATCTACTCAACCAAATTTCTAAATCCATATAAAAACAAATTTACAGAAATTTACATGGATACCCGAAAATACAAATGCCGATTAATATATGGTCTTGGAACCATCTTTAAAGCAATAACTGTGGCTGACGGGGAATATTTCACAAATAGTGCCAATAAATTAAATCAGGAACAACTTCAAGTTTAAAACCTTGTGAAAAATCAAATTAGTGAAACAACTTCCTTGATAAAAATCTTTAACAAAACTATACAACAAATCCAACTTGACGAAAAAACCCTCAATGACAATATTGACAAATTTTAAAATACTATACGTAAATTAAACGATAAAAGACCTACGTGTAAACTAAACTGTCATTTTTAGAAATGCCTTAAAAACTTAGGGAAATCTATTTTTTTTTTGGAATATAATTTAATCGACCCAAAATCTCGTGAAAAATAATTTGCCTCTACCTGTTAAATATTCCAGTATTGAGCAATTTTTATAAATAACTAAATTGGAGGCCTTTCAGACAGACTTAGACCTTATTTTTATATTAAAACTACCTCTAATCGAACAACATACACTGCTTTCCTTATATATGCCATTCCTGTCTACGATGATAGAACTGGCTTGCATTGCCAAAAACAGTGGTTCTTTGCTGTTTGTTCCCATTAAAAACTTAAGTGAGTGTAAATCATTAATGATCCGGAAGAAATTGTGTTCAGAACTCTATGCATACCCAATAGACTCGAGTGCTCTGTGTGAAGCCCAACTCCTCAAAAACTTTAAAATCGTACCAGATAATTGTAAAAGTGTAGTGATACTTGCCCAAGTCTACCATGTTCTAAAGTTGGAAACCAACGTATGGTTAGTCACGGTCGCGGAACCTCTCAAATTCAGTTGTCAAAATATTAGTGCAAAGACTAACAATTACGAATATTCCTTATTAAGATTACAAAGCGAACGCAGTGCTTTTGTTGGAATAACTAAAGTCCAACCAGAAGCATCCAAACTCATCAACATGATAGACAATTATCAGCCAGTTGTCATTCCCTTCAATTGTTGTGACACAATTTCGGAGTCCCAGACCTAAAACCTTTAAAGCTCAACGACTTAAATGTGGATGAATTAAACGTCACCAACCATAAGTTGACCGAGTATTCAAAAAAATTGGACGAACTAATCAATCAACAGTTCGTCAACAAAAATATTTTATGGTTTACATATGCCACCATAATTTCCGTAGTGATTATTATCGCTGCCTTTGTCCTCAAAACGTTTTGGACCAATGGGGTGAACAACAACCGTAACAACGCATTGAAAATACTAAGTGAGATCTTGGTGAAACGTCTGCAGGACTCAAACATGAATCAATATAACGAACGGATGTATTCCCGGATAAATATATATATATATATATATATATATATATATATATATATATATATATATATATATATCTTGTAAATTGCTTTTGTGTTAAATAAAATATTTATTAAAAATACAAAAATTAAAATTTGGATTGAAACAATAAATTGAAAATAAAAATGAACTAACTAAATGGTACAATTATTTGTGTAATACTAACGATAAATGACAACCGGGGGGTCGCGTCGCTCTGATTTATAACATTAAAAATCTGACTCACGTCGATGCGTTTCCACGTTTACATCATGAAGCAGGAAACTGGTCAGAGAAATATGATACTTTGTAGCATACACGTGCTTGATATTTACTCCTAACAGCTCCCCTTTAACAAGAAAAGTTGATCCTATAACATCAGCTTTTGGAATGTACTGGACATTAGATAAATAAACACAAGATTAATAAAACACAAATAACTAAAGAATTAAATTAAAATTAACGTAATGTACTTAAAATAGGTTACATAAAATATGAAAAATATATTAAACAAAATTAGTCAATTAAGGCCTTAGAAATGTATCAATAAAATGTAATCTCACTTCCATTGTTCTGGCTGTTCAGGTTCGTTTTCGATGTGGGGCCGCAGTTTTGGTATTAGTCTGAAGAACGGTTTGGAAAAGGTCCTCAGACTCTCTGGGCTAGGGTTGTCGTTTTTCGGTTTTTTCTTAACATGCCTTATAATTTTGAATGAACTGTATGCAACAACAATGGTTATAATGATAATTATTGTAGCATACGTGAACCAGGAAATATTTTTATTAACGAAGGGTTGATTGATGAGTTCGTCAAGATCCCTTGAATACTGGTCCAGCTTGTGGTTGGCTATGGATAGTTCTTCCATGTATAAGTCATCCAGTTTAACGGGTTTATGATCTGGGATTGTAGGTTCCTCAGGATGAGAATTGCAGCAATTGAAAAGAATTAAAACTGGGTGAGAATTTTCCGAAATGTTCATGAATTTTTGCGGTTTGGCTTGGATTTTTGTAATCCCAAAAAAGCACTTCATTCCGTTTGTAAGCGAATGATAGAATTGTTCGTTACCACTAAAGTTTTAGCATATATTCTTGGACAATTAACCGTCACATGTAAAGGTTCGGATATAATCACAATCCACGCATTTGTTTCAAGTTTGTGAACATTGTACCCTTCACTGAAAAAGATGGCACTTTTACAAGTTTCTGGGACAGTGCGAATGTTTTTCAGGAACTGCGCCTCACAGGGTGCATCTGAGTCTATGGGGTACGCATATAAATCTGTGCACAGTTATCGGAGTAGAGTCAGCTGTTTACACGCACTGAAGTCCTTGATCGGTATGTACATAAGAGGATGTGATGAAACCCAGTTCTGTCATCTAAAATTGGAATAGGGTATAAATGGTAAGCTGTGAAAATCTGACTGATAACGGTAAATTATTTTTAACAAGGTCTTGGGAAATCCCCTGTAATGCGGCAATCAATTGATCTGGTGTAATAATAGATGAATGAATAATTTTCAAGCGAGCAAAAGGTATTGAATTTAAAATACCGTTGAGGTCATCCTCAAGAAATAAATAACTGGCCATTAGTTTTTCACAAATGTCTGCCTGGTTAAGTCGGTTTATGCTGCTAGTATAGAATTCTCCATCGGATGCGTCTAGGTTCCCGGTTATTGCTTCTGATGGTTCCAAGACCGTCTATTAATCCGCGCTTAGTTCTTTTAGTGACTAGAAATACTTCTGAAAATTTTGTTTTGATGGAGTTTTGAGGATTCTGTCATTATTTTCAAATAGTTGATTAAGGGTTGTCAAGTTCCGGTGAACTAATAGAGTCCATTTATAGTTTGATACAATTATTCGACTCTCGTCATGGTATTAGACACCGAGTGTTGTTAATCGGTTTGATATCGTACTGTGAAACTGCCGAGCAGCAGTAGAAATCTGAAAAGAAACTTAGTTTTCAAAATATGGTTTCACCCTGCCAAAGTTCACTTTCGTTCGTTGGTTAGTTCTTAAGTTTAAAAGTGTAGCAGAGTTATTGTGGATCTCGATCATTTGGAATGGACCATTAAATTTGTTCTGGAGTTTGTCTTTTATTTGTGACTCTTTAACGTATACCTTGTCACCGATTTTGTATTCAGGAGGGTTTTTCGAAACGTGTTGGTCAAATATTTTTCGCTTTTTGTTTCTGTAAGTTAGTCTTTTCACGTGCAATGTTGTAATAATAAGAAATTCGGTTATTTAGGTCTCGTATGTATTTGCTAATTAGTTTTTTTGGTTATAAAAAGTCTCTGGGGGTCTGCCGGAAGTATGTCCGAAAACAAGTTCGAACGGGGTAAAGTCATGGGTCTTATTAGTTGAGTTGTTATAGGCAATAATTGCATACGAAAGTATGTTTAAGGGGTGTTCGTCGGGATTTTCAGCTTTGTGAATGCGAATTATTCTAGTAGTGTAGAATGAAATCGTTCCACGGAGCCGTTTGTTTGCGGGTGTCCTACGCTAGAGTAAGTCAATTTGATGTTATAAAGTTTGCATAGATCTTTAAGTATGGCATTGTCAAATTCTCTGCCATAATCGCAGTGGAAACGCAATGGCGTACCGGAATGTTGAAAGTACAACATAATGGTACTAATGACAGATTTAGCGGATTTTTCTGCCAAAGCATAGGCTTGTGAGAATTTAGTCAGTTCCCTTATCGTCAAAATGTGGTTTCTATTAGGAATTTCTAAGTTGGGAGGTTAATTCTTTCAAAAGGTCTCTTAGGTGTTTCAGTTATGACGAGGGGATTACCTAAGTTTTTTCGACAAGCTTTGGTGTGTTGACAGATTTCGCAGTTCTTTATGAAGTTCTCAATGTCTTTAGTTAATCCCGGTCAGTTGAACCTCTTTTTGATATGGCGAATAGTTTCGTTGATAGCGCGGTGTAAGTTGTATTTTCCGTTGTGGTATTGCTCGAGTATTAGTGGTATTTCGTCTTTTTTAGGAGTTTTGTGATGTTTTGGCAAATCTTTTAATTAATTTCCTTTTCAGAGAAAATAAAGGAAAGCATTTCCAGAATTGAAAGATTAAGGTTGTTTTCTACACAATATATTTTCGATGGGGAGAGAACGTCTTGATTTTTGAAAATAGATGCGAAAAGGACTTAGTTTACGATTTCAGGATCGTTTGGAAGTAGAAATATGAAGTATTGTCTGAATTCATGAAGGTTTGATGATTAGGAAAAGATTAGAATATTGTTATTTGCCTTGTCTAGAAGTTGGTGATTAGAAAATTCGATTTTACTATAGCAGTGATTTACAGAGAAATTTTAAATGGGTTCTAATTTGATAGTGTCGAAATTTATAGTTTTTAGACAGGCATTGGCAGTTAAAATGGATGTCAAAACTTTGCCTTTATCGTTAACTTGGATTAAAGCATTCAGGAGTTTCACATTTTCTAATACGGTAGTGGTTTGAATAGCGTCCCTGTTGCGTAAATCACATTTGAGTTTGCAAATCCGTTCTTTTCGCGGTTCAATAGTAATCATGTTTGAATTTGTTGGATTAATTGTTGGAGATTGCCTCTTTGAAGATATTGTTTCGTCTGTTACTTTTGGTAATGAGTAGTTTTTTATTAAACTCAATCATCCAATTGTAATGTTCTAAAAAGTCAGAACCTAGTAGACCATCAAATTCAATGTCTAAGTTACATTTACAAACTTTGTGTGGATCGTTAAGGTTACATGGGATTAAGGTTGATTTGTTAATCAGATTAGTGATAGCTTGTATCACAACATTTTATGGGTATCGGTGTTGAAAGTTTTCAGTTTAAAAATTGATAAACCAGCACATGTGTCTATTAAGAGTATATACTTATTAGTTGCGTCGTTGATATAGAATTTACCGAAAGTGAACGGCTTATGGGAAAGCTTGTTACGGAAAATTCCGGTTGGGGTTGAATTCGTCGAAGTAAACTCATTGTTTAGATCTGGATTTGAAGATTGCAGATCTGTGTATCTGGTGGTTTGTCCATTGTAAGTACCTATTGAAAATTTTGTCGTTGGTCTTCGGGTAATTCAGGATAATTGCTTTAAAAAGTTTCATGATAGTCATTTTGAGAGTATGCGAAATCTGTATTTTGAAGGTCTGAATAAGAACAATCGTCTTGATAGGTAGTATAAATTTGTGTAAGGATCATCGTTTGTGAAATTGTTCGAAGAGTTGTAGAACTCATCTTGGTTGAACTGGTAAGTTTTTTGTTGATGGTTTCTGTAAAAATTGGGATTTGGTCGAGATTGATTAGGACTGATATTGTCCACTGACAGAAGGTCGATTTTGTTGTGCGGGATAACTATCGGGGTCAATATTGGGCCTAGTATGATTAGTCGATTGATAAGAAGGATTTGATCTCTAACTTGTTGCGGGTTGTTATTGTTAATGTTTTGATGTGGTTGTTGGTGTGGTTGTTGTTGTCGTTCTCGTGTTAGACATTCGTTATACAAGTGTCCGGTACGTTTGCAAAAGGAAAAATGTTTTACAAAAGTTTGAGGAGATGGTCGTCTTTGTGGTTGATGTTGTTGAGGATTAAGTGTATTAGAGAATTTTTGATTCTCCAAATGACATATTTGGAGTACTCTTTTTATTCGGGAAAGTGCGGTAATTATATCAGGAGAGTTACTAGTCCGGACAATTTGGCCTATTTTTGGTTCGAGTTCAATCAAAACACTATTTAGAGCCATGGAATCGATTAATGAAATTTGTGCAGCTTTTTATTTTGCATTGAGATTCTTTTTGTTGACGGCCGCGTGCATTTTTGCTTCGTGGCTCGGTATTCGCCCTGAGAAAGTTAGTGGGGATTCGGTAGATAGTTGCCGCATTCTCTGCAAGTCTTGGATTAAATTTTTCTAAAAGTGTTTTTATTTCGTCCCAAGTTGACGAATTTCTTGAATTAACAAGTTCGGCCTCTTAACTTGTTTTTAATTTGCAAAACTAAGAGCGTTATTTAATTTGCTTCAGCCATATTTTGGGCTGTCGAACAAGAGCTGATAAAGGTATTTAAGAAAATTGGATTGCCGTCTTATTCAGGGATGATAGCGAAAATGTTCTACCGTAACTTGACGTGTTTCAACCATATTTAGAAATTTTGTGAACGAGTTTATATAAACAAATCGATTAAATTAAATAGGAAAATACAAAAATCAGTGTATGGATATTTTTGTAGGTAAATTTGTTATACAAATAATAAACAGGTTTACAAAAATGCAATAAAAAAAGAATGCAATCAAAATAAGATAAAAGGTGTTATAAAAAAGGAAATAGGTTTTCTTATTATTCCCAGAATAGTAGACCCTATGATACCATACCAAACATTAAAAGCAAATTTTATCTTGGGTCGTCTTTGTTCTACATGAAAAGGGTTTTCTTTAGCCCAGATATGCTCATTGTATCTATTGAACATACCGAAGTTAGTAAATCTAGTTTCATCTGACCATAACACCTTTAATGGAAACTGTGGATTGTCAAGGCACATGTCTCTAAACCATGTACAAACCAAAATACGTCTATGTTCGTCACCAGCATGCAAAGTTTGAGAAACTGAATGTTTTGTACGGGTGGAACTTGTGCGCTTTCAGTACCTTAACTACAGTTCGTTGAGATGTGCCAGCTTCTGCCGCAATCTCACGAGTTGATATAGATGGATTTTGATTTACCATTGCCAAAACATTTATTTGTGCTGCTTCGTTAATTTGATTACGTTCCTTTGGTGGTTTAGTAAAAGATCCATATCTGGGTAAACTATCGTAAAGCCTCTTAAATGTACATAGAACAGGTTGATGACGATTAAAATATCTATGAAAGTATTCCTCAGCTGCACGAACTGAATTTTTGTGGTATATGATATAACATTCCAGCATATTCAGTTTTTCTTTGTTACAATATTCCATTTTATCACGAAAACTTGTCAATATCGACTGTCAATTCAGCACTACTAATGGAATTACACTCAAATGAGGAAACGTCAAAGTGAAAACAATCTTTTTCATGGCTACCTACGTTAAAAGTGAAAATAAGAGAGAAAAGCATCCATAACTCCGTTATTTTTATGAATAACTATATCGAGTATTATATCATTGAAAAGCTCTAAAAATGTCCTATTTTTGAGGTCATAGTCAACTATGGTTTCCATTCAAAAAAAGATAAGTTTGTGTCATATCACGAAAACGAGAGCTGTCACGCAAACGAGGACATGACAATCATATTCGGGATACAATTCCCTTCAATTTTGATATTTACACTTTTTTTATAAAATCAATAACAAAGGAGCTAGAGGGATTTGACTAAATCGACAGAATTTCCTTTTTTCAAAATATCTAGTAAGCCATGACTTGACAAAAATCCGAAAGTGTCATTAAATTGGGCCAGTAAAACTGCAAATCTTTCCCAATTTAACCATTGCTCTATCTCCGACAGTTTCCGAAATCCCCATACTGATCATCAAAAAAAAACTCACCCTGTATATATATATATTAGATTAACTCTTTTAAATTTACCTTTTTTAAAAAAAATATTTTCATTTAATAATGAAAAGTTGATGGAATAGCAACAACTTTTAGAAAACTGTATTATAAAATATAACATTGACTGCAAAATTCAAACTACTAGATGGTGTACAAAAAGGAATGATATAGAAGATAATAAAAATTAATGGAATCAAAATCAATAATCATATAAAATATAAGTTTCTAAATTAAAATAGGTTACGAATATAGTGATAAAACGATATAAAAATTAATAATAATAAAATAGTCCAGATCAATGTTAAAATCATGAATAAAAAAAGTGCATACTTTATTAAGCAGTTTCTTTCAGTTCAATGTCTTTTCCGGGAATGTCCATAGTCGGGCGAAGTTTTGGAATTAAGTGCCTAAAACTCCTTTTGGTCGGTTGTAGCGTTTGTTGTGCAGAACAGGTTTCTTCCTATTCTTCCTATTATTATTATAACTGCAATGGTTATATATGTGAACCATGAAATATTTTTATTACAAATAGTTGATTAATTAAGTCATTTAGGTCTCTAGAGTATTGGTCGAGTTTATGACTGGCTATATCTAATTCTTCAATATTGAGGTGGTCCAGTTTTAAGGGTTTGAGTTCTGGTACTTTGACTATATCTGGTATAAGTTTAAACAGTTATAAGGTATGTAAACTGGATGATAATTATCAGTGATATTTATGAATTTCCGATTTTAGGCTTGTACCGTTGTGATACCGATAAAAGCACTGCACTCCTAGTAAAGTTTGAGAATTGAGTTTTTATTTATTGTTACAGTTTTTACATGAGTTTCTGCACAATTTATTGCGATTCGTATGGGTTCTGAAATTATAATTAGCCACGTATTTGATTCAAGTTTTTGCACATTATAGCCTTGGCTGAAAATAACGGAACTTTTGCAATTTTCCCGCACATTTTTTAAGTTTTTCAACAGTTGGGCTTCACATAGGGCGTTGGTGTCTATAGGGTAAGCATACAATTCGGAGCAAAGTTTTTCGCGAAAGTATAGCGGTTTGCACGCACTTAAATCCTTTATTGGGATGTACATCAAAGAATCATCATTTCTCGCAATGTATTTCTGGGTGAACTGAAGTACATGGTGTAGACCTGTTCTATCGTCATAGATAAGTAGGATAAAGATGGAAAACGGTATAGGGTTGCTGTTCTACCAGTGGTATTTTGAGAACAAAGACCCTGAACGTGTTTGAAAAGCTTCAAGATCTATAATCTCTAAATATTTGGCAACATTTGAATGTCTTACCGGAAGAGGTAAATTATTTTTTACTAAATTTTGTGAAATTTCTTGTAGGGCTGTTATTAAGTGTTCCGGGGTTAAGATTGATGTATGTATAATTTTCAGTCTTGCAAAAGTAATAGCGTTGAGTAAATCGTTTAAGTTATCTTATAAATAAAGGTAGTTTTTCATCAATTTTTCGCAAATCTTCAAAAAGCTTAGTTTAGCTTCGATATGCGCATTTTTGTCAGCGAAGTGAATGATTGTTCTTTGAAGACGTTTGATGTCTTCGTTAAAGATCTTTTCGTTAATTTGTAATTTGGCGATTGTCTCATTAAAATTTTTGATATCTGATGTTGTTGTACTGATTTGATTTTTCATTATGTTTTCAATTTGCAATTGCTTCCGATTTAGGTCATTAATGCTGTTTGTGTAACATTCGCCATCTGAGGCGTCTAGATTGCCTGTTATCGCTTTGAATAGGTTTCCCGCTCCGTTTAGAAGTCCACGTTTCGTTCGTTTCGTGTCAGAGTAAATTTCGATAAATTTTTCCATTAGGGATGTAGATATTTAAGTTAATAAACTAATGTGAATTTGAATTTCAGCTCTGAACCTGTTCATGGAATGTATGTCAGGACTTACGGTTTCGATTAAGATGTCGAGTAACTGATTGTTCGATATGAAAGCAAGTTCTAGTGCTATTAGGTTGCGGTGGGCTAGAAGAGTCCATCTGTAGTTTGATCCGACGATCCTCGTTTCGTCATGGTAATATATCCCAAGAGTGTTGTTTATTGTTTTGAGTTCAAAGTGTGATATTGCTAAGCCGAACAGCAAAAAGAATCTGAAAGAGTTTTCTGAATAAGGTTTCAGTTTATCGAAGTTAACTTTAGTCCTTTGATTAGTTGCTAAGTTTAGGAGAGTTGCGGAATTGTTATGGGTTTCTAAAATTTGAAAAGGTCCGTTGAATTTATTTTTAAGTATATTTTTAAGTTGCGATTCTTTGACATAGACTTTGTCCCCGATTTGAAAATTTGGAAGGTCTTCAGAAATATGTTTGTCGAATCGTTCTTTTGTTTTTTGCTTGTGAACTTCTGATAGTTCGCGTGCAATTCTGTAATAGTGTGATATGAGGTTATTCAGGTCTCGAACATATTTAGAAATTAATTCTTGTTGGTTATAGATTGTTTCGAGAGGTCTGCTGGATGTGTGGCCAAATACAAGTTCATACCGTGTTTTATGATTTGTGAATCCTTATCATTTCTAGAAGTGTCTAATGAAAACGCTCAAGTGAGCCATTGTACTGTGGATGTCATACACTGGAAAATGACAGTTTAATATTAAAAAGTTTGCAGAGGTCCTTGAGTAAGGCATTATCAAAATTCTCTACCGTAGTCTCAGTGTATGCGAAGGGGTGTTCCGTAATGCTGGAAGTAAAGTAATAAGGTGTTGACGATTGTTTTGGCTGATTTATCGCCTATAGGGTAAGCTTGGGAAAATTTGGTAAGTTCATCACGGATAGTAAGTGCATAGTTTTTAGTTATTACGTCGAGGATATCGATGTTGATTCTCTCGAAAGGTGTCCTAGGAGTCTCAGTAATTACGAGTGGATTATCTAAATTTTTACGATACCTCTTTGTCTTTTGACAAATATCGCACTTTCTGATGAAGTTTTCTACGCCTTTAGTTAAACCGGGTCAATTAAATTTTTGTTTGATTCTGCGAATTGTTTCATTTATTCCACGGTGAATATTACTTTTACCGTTGTGAAACCGGTCAAGTATTACGGGAACTTGGTCTTTTTCGATAGTTTGTGTAAAATTTTGACAAATTCTCCATTTTATATGTCTGCGAAAATAAAAGAGAGCATCTCTAATATGGGTAGGTCAATGTTGTCCTCTACGCAATAGGTTACATGAAGTGTTAAGAGGTTTTTGCCTTTGTTGAGAGAGGCAAATAATACCTCGTTAATAATTTCCAGATTGGATGGAATCGGTATGAGCAGGGATCTTCTCACTTGGTCTTGGGAAAATTTTCAAGGTCACGTCCCCCACTTGATTACAAGATGACCCCACCCACGCTCATTCGCACATGCCTTGTTACGAAATCATTTGAGGGTCAATGACCTCGGTGACAGGTGCGTTGACACGGAACGATGGGGCGTTCGTATAGAACGACGGAACGTTGGTGTGGACACGTATGGCATAGAACGACGGAACAAAGACTAGTAGGCCATAGAGATGAGGACCCCAGTGCTGCTGATGACAGGCTGTGATGGAATGGAGGTTATGGACTATTGGGTAGGGCTGCTGTCACTTGGATGGATGGGAGTCCTCGTAGAGGTTAGGTTATGTCGTTATTAGAGGTTAAGTTTCACGGAATCGGCATAAAGGTTAGACAGCTGACATGTAGGCCATAGAGTTGGGGCGTTGACGTATGGCATAGAAAGATGGCACGGAACGATTGTATGGGGCGTTGACATATGGCATAGAACGATGGCAGGGAATGTTGGTATGGGGCGTTGACGTATGGCAAAGAATTTGCACGGAACATTGACAACTGACAGGTAGGCTATAGAGTGAGTGGTACGGAACACGGTTGACATCGGGCGTATTGTATCACAGACAGATTATGACGTAATAGATAACCAGTTACCCCTTGAGGCGCTCTTATTGGTTAATTACCACGTGCTCAGGCATGCCAAGCTCCCATGGGTCAACAGTGACCACGTTATCTGTTCAATCGCGCCAAATTTAAATGATGTACAAAATAATTTATATTACAAAAACCGATGCAGTGTTGGGGAATCGAACCCCAGTCCATCAGTTTCACTGCATTTGTATATTCTAAAGGTTGATACAATGTTGAATAAAAACCCGTTTAAGACGCATAGTAATACTATCACCATCGACACCGGCGCCGCTGTGTCTATTGCCAACTCCAGGGTTTTGAGAGCATCAGAAATCCGGCCAGTTACCAACAACATCCAGCTCAGAACAGTCACCGGCGAGTCCATGTCAATACAGGGTGAGGCCGATGTCGTGCTACAGATAGAGGACAACATGATCCGGCATAATGTCCTGGTAGCGAATATTGAGGACGATTTTATACTGGGTATGGACCTAATCAGCCAGCATCGATTTATGTTCGACCCGAGATATGATGTTCTTCGATTCCTAAATGAGGAATTTGTATTGACACGGCCCGTTAACAGCTCATCGACCTCCATAAAAATTGTAACAAAATCTCCAGCCAGAATTCCCGGTCGAACGGAACAGATTATTCATGGACAGCTAGTCACCCATCCTGGGAGCTGCGTTGGAATGGTGGAGTCCGTACACTCAGCTCATGTCTACTTAGTTGGACGGGCTAAAGTTAAAACTGGACGAGATATACCAATTAAAATCATGAATTTGTCCAACCACGGCATCAGAATTGCCAATGGTCAAGGGATACCTTGTTTCGAGCCAGTAGAGACCATCATTAATTGCGAAGAAGAGTACCAGACATCGGTGAAGGAGACAGGGCCTAGTAAAGAGTTCCTACAACAGTTTGCTGACCATTTGACACACCTAACACTAGAGAACCAGTAGAAAGCCAAGCAATTTATCACAAAGCACTGGCAAATTTTTAACAGTCAAGATGGAACCACCAGTCGCACCAACATCATCCAGCATCGAATAGATACCGGAAAGGCTCAACCCATCAGAATACCACCTACACGACTACCATTGGGGCAACAACAGGCAGTCGAGGAAAACATCGAGTCCATGTTACAAAATGGAGTTATTGAGCCATCCATCAGCCCATGGGCCTAGTTAAAAAGAAGGACGAAACCACCCGATTTTGCGTGGATAACAGGAAGCTGAACGACGTCACCAAGAAAGACAGCGATCCACTACCCCGAATTAATGATACTCTGACCACACTAGCAGGCTCCCGTTGGTTCTCCACACTAAACCTAAAGAGTGGATATTGGCAGGTTGGTCTACACGCAAACGACAGAGAGAAGACAGCGTTCTTCGCCAGTAAAGGGCTGTTTCAGTCCATAGTCATGCCCTTTGGGTTATGTAATGCACCCGCTACATTTGATGGAGTACGTACTCAGCGGGTTAACATGGAGGACGTCCTTAGTATACCTCGACGACATTTTAGTCATGGGTCAGACATTCGACGACCATCTAAAGAACCTGGGCGAAGTATTCTCCAGAATTAATAACGCCAACCTGAGACTCAACCCGAAGAAGTGTTCCTTGTTCCAAAAAGGAGTAGAGTTTTTGGGCCACGGCGTTTCCGAGTCAGGAATCCGCACCAACGAGGACAAGATAGAAGCCATCCGTGATTGGCCAGTCCCAAGAGACAAGTATGAACTGCGAAGCTTCTTGGGCCTCTGTTCCTACTACAGGCGATTTGTTGGGGGATTTGCCACCAGAAAGAGACCTTCCGTTGGAATCAGGATTGCGAAAAATTATTCAGAAGACTGAAGGCAGCACTATGTTCCAGCCCAATCCTATCCTTTCCTACACAGTCCGGCAAGTTCATCTTAGACACCGACGACAGCAACACAGGTTTGGGTGCCGTCCTATCCCAGGTGCAAGATGGTGAAGAGAGGGTGATCGAGTACTACAGCCGTGGATTCTCGAAACCGGAAAGAAATTATTGCGTCTCCAGAAAAGAAGTTTTGGTAATAATAAGGGCTGTAGACCATTTCCACAAATACCCTTATGGTCGTCATTTCATGCCGCCCTCAAATGGCTGCTGGAAATGAAGACACCGGAAGGAGAACAACAACAGCAATACGATTTCAATCTCCATCAGACAGATCCGAGTGCAGGCCAATGAAGACTGGACAACGGAACAGTGCATCCAGGACCAAATTGCTGATCCAGACATCAAACCAATATTGTCACTCAAAACGAGAGGGGCACCCAGGCCACGATGGGACGAGGTAGCTAGATACTTGGGCGTGCTGAAATCGTTAAGGGCCCAATGGGACTCTCTAAGAGTAGTGAATGGAATGCTCAAGTGAGTTTGGGAATGCACTGATGGCCGAGAAACCAAGTCCCAACTGGTAGTTCCTAAGAAAAAGGTACCAGCCATCCTGACCGAAGTACATGATGGGATTACCGGGGCCCAACTGGGGATGAACAAAACCCTAGACAAAGTTCGCCAGCGATACTACTGGGTAAATTACTTTGAAGACATCAGAGCTTGGTGCCGGAAATGTAACCTGTGAAGCCAGTAAGGGCCCGAAGACCCGGACCAAGGGCAGAATGCAGCAGTACAATGTGGGCGTCCCATTTGAGGGAATTTCCATCGATGTTGCCGGTCCGTTTCCCGAGTCTGAGAGGGGGAACAAATACATTCTGGCGGCAATGGATTTCTTCAGCAAATGACCTGACGCATATGCGATACCCAACCAAGAGGCAACCACGGTAGGGACGGTGCTAGTAGAACAACTATTCAGCAGGATTGGCGTCCCGATGGAACTACATTCAGACCAAGGGCGTAACTTCGAATCGAATGTATTCCAGAAGGTCTGCATGATGTGGGGGATCAGGAAACCGAGAACCACACCATTACACCCACAGTCAGACGGAATGGTGGAAAGATTCAACAGGACCTTGGAACAACACCTATCTAAGGTCGTCAGCCATAACCAGCGTGATTGGGATGAGCATATTCCCCTATTTCTGTTGGCATACCGCTCAGCCGTACATAATAGTACAGGCCTGACTCCAGCCACGGTCTTGTTCGGAAAGGCGCTGCGATTACCCTGCGATTTGGCATTTGGCTCTCCCGAAGAACCTTCCCAAGACATCGACGATTATGCCGACCAGCTCCGACATAACATGCTGGCAATACACGAATTAGCCCGATCGCAGATGTTGGCCACCAGTGACCGGATGAAGACGCGATACGACCTCAATGCCAATTCAGTCGGGTTCCAGGAGAGGGACAAAGTCGCTGTACAACCCCCAACGGAGCAAGGGTAAATCCCCAAAGCTTACACCCGCCTGGGATGGTCCATACGAGGTGGTCAAGAGGCTTAATGACGTGGTCTACCGGATCCGTCGAAACCCCAGGGCTAAGTTGAAGGTGGTCCATTTAGATCGAATTGCTCCCTACCATGGAGAGGATGTTTCTAACCGGGACGATCAGAATTAAAGGAGGAGTGGTGTAACAAAATTTCCTTAAGCCGGCCCTGTCTTCATCGAGCACGACACTGATCGCTTTTTGGAAAAAAACTGTTCTCGAAATGGCTCAGCAGCTGTAGATTTGTTGATTGATTGTACGAGAATTTTCGATGCTGGTTTGAAAAGGAGGGCTTCGCGGCAGTGAGTTAGGCAGCGACGACGAGAGTATATTGTAATGTTATTGTGAATCTGCTGTTCTGTATAATTTGATGTAAATAAAAGTTCTAGAAATGTGAAAGTGAATATTAGTTTTATAATTTTAATTGAACCCACGGACTATATAACAATACTATCGGTAAGAATGTTAGGAGCGGGAATACTAGAAACGAGCTGGAAACTGGAAGGTTGCAATTGGGAATGATGGAAAAGAAAATGTTAGAAGCGGGAGAATGGGTTGGTAGAAACGAGAATGATTGAAAAGGGCAGGTTGGAACAAGCTTTATAGAGTTGGAATGCGAATGCGAGAAACGGAATATCGGAACGTTGGGAACGACAATAAGGGAAACGACATAGTGGGAACAAGAATGTTGTGATGACGCGTGGTTCATAAACATGCCCAATGAAGTTGTATGGATGTTAGACATGCGCAGTGATGTTGTATGATGCTAGGCATGCGCAGTGATGTTGTATGTATGATAGGCATGCGCGGTGATGTTGTATGTATGATAGGCATGCACAGTAATGTTGGATTTGTGTTAGGCATGCGCAGTGATGTTGTATAGATGTTAGACATCCGCAATGATGTTGTGTGAGCGTTATAAATGCGCAATGATGTTGAATGTATGTCAGACATGTTCAGTGAAGTTGTATGGCTGATAGACATGCGCAATGATGTTGTGTGAGTGTTAGACATGCGCAGTGAAGTTTTATGGATAATAGGCATGCGCAGTAATTTTTGTAAGTGTGAGCGTTAGACATGTGCAATGATGTTGTATGGATGATAGACATGCGCATTGATGTTCCATGAGTGTTAGACATACGCTGTGAAGTTGTATGAGCGTTAGGCATATGCAATGATGTTGTATGGATAATAGACATGCGCAGTGAAGTTGTATGGATATTAGACATGCGCATTGATATTTTGGGAGAATTAGACATGCGTACTGATGTTGTGAGGGTGTCTCACATGCGTTGTGTATTGTATGTTGCGTGAGTTTACTTTACATAATTTGTCAACAACCGAGATGTATGGATTTTTCTCATCTAAACAATAAGAAGCTATATATAGGTTGTTCTTGCAGCTCTAGAGAAATATACGAGATTCTGACGCTACAGCTCTACGTACAGAACCCAATGTTGTCACAAGCTGATGTGTCTGTCTTTAGAAATATAGGAGGCCTGAACCAAACATTAACCAAAATTCTGAAATATACCAGCATTTTAATGTTACCTGTCTGATTCAACATTACTGCTATAGGTATCAAGCTCCGCACCTGTTTTCTGTGATAGATAGAAGATAGAAAAGTGAAAGTGGGCTGCTTGTATGCACACTCACTTTCACTGGTCATTTCAAACTATTGTCAAGTAAATAATTTCATTCAAATTTGATGCTCCATCAGTCTTATGATGCGATGAAGATACCATACGAATCAATTCACTGAAGTATGTGGCTTTCCAAGATCTAGGGAGCTTTTTTTTGAAGGTGGATATCCATTTTGGACAATTTGAGCTTAGAGTCTATCACTCAAATTAGTGTGGGACTCACACCCACTAAAACCACCTTGTTGTTTCTGCAGTTTATGAAGGTGGTGGTACTGTTATTTCTAACTTGCGTCACCACCTTCCTGCCTTTCTTTCTTCACACAATTCTGTTTAAATCTTCTTTCTCCTTTTCCTCTATAATTTCCCTTATCCATTTGTATATAATTTCCTTGTTCTCTTTACTTTCTATCATTAGTTTTGTCACGTTAGATGGTGTTATCCTTTCACCAATCGTTGTTTCTGTTCTTGTTTTATTCCTTGCATATCTTTCGCAGTTAAAAACCACGTGCTCCATTGTCTCCTCAATTTGGCACATATCACAGTTATTCTCCCTCATTTTCCCTATCCTTTTCAGGTATGCTTTGACACTACCATGCCCAGACAAAAATTCTGTCATAAAGTAATCTGTACTTCTATTTTTGCTGCTCGCCCATTGTGTTAGGTCTGGTATTAGTTTCTTTGTCCATTCCGCTTTTCCCATTAGCACGTCCCATTCTTTTTGCCATTCTTTTAGCGTATTATTCCTGTTTTCTCTGTATTTTTTATTTTGGTAATTTTCTCTAAATTCTTCTACCGTCAGATGGATCGGAGGAATACCGACTATAACTGATGTTGCCTCATACGAGATCGTTCTATATCCGCTTATTACCCGCAGCAGCGCCTGTCTTTGAATTTTTAACATCATGTTCTTATATATTTTTATCTTCATACCTCTGTGCCATGTTGGTGCCCCGTACAAAAGTGTTGATTGTACCACTCCATAAAGCAGTCGTCTCTTTGCATGTGATGGTCCCTTTATGTTTTTCATAATTTTTCCAAGTTTTGCTAACTTATCACCCGCTTTGCTTACTGCATTTACAATATGTGTCTCGTATGTACCTTGGTGATCGATAAATATACCGAGATACTTTACGCTCTTTTGTGGTTTTATATTTAGATTCCCTATTTCTATTTTTATTTTTTCTCTTACTTTCTGCATTTTTGTACCTTTTAGTAGCACCGCCTCGCTCTTTTTCGGTGCCCATTTCAACTTTGCCTCTTTCATCCAGTCTCCTATTATTCTTATTGCCTCATTTGCTTTTTCAACCAGTCTGTCAGCGTTTTTCCCTTCCACATATAGTGCCAGGTCGTCTGCGAATGCTATCGTATTTGCAGCAGTTGGCAGCTTCTGATTTAGAAGATCGTCGTACAATATTGTTACGAAATTTACCCAAAGCCGACCCTGTGTCATTCAGCACGACAACAAACGCTTCAATATAAAAAATAGGATTCTCGAAAAGGCTCGGCAGCGGAAGGAACGACGATGAATTCTACTGGAGAATTCCACGGGGATTATAAAAGAAGCACGCCACGATCGCAGTTGAGTGATACCGCGTCGACTAGCTTATATGGGCTTGTTATTGTATTTGAATCAGATGTTTGAATGTAAATAAAGTTCTAGAAAAGTGACAGTGCATATTAGTTGTTATAATTTTCAATTGAACCCACGAAGTATATTGCAATTTGGTGTTAGAAGTGAAGGATTAAGTGCAGTTAACATCCTAAATTGATTTATGGAAACTCGTAGTATGGAAAAGATAGACGAAAAAATTGCACAGATTCTAGAAAAACGTGACAAGAAGGAGAAACAACATCAAGAAGAAATTCAACAAAGGTTAGTGAAATCTTTTGATAATAAACTTAAAATTGAGTTAGGAAATCTTGTCACTAATATCGATGAAAAACGTAAAATAGAATTAGAAAATCTTGTTTCCACGATGAAAAGTGAACAACAAAATCTTGTTTCCACGATGGAAGAAAAACAACAAAATCTAGTTTCTACAATGAAAAGCGAACAACAAAATTTAATGGAAGGATTATTCTCGAAATTTGTAGAAAAACAAGATCAAACTGAAGAAAAAAGACAAATGCAATATGAACAACTAATGCAAATAGTAGGACAAGTAAATGAAACAGTTAATGAAAGAATGCAAATAGTTGAGTCAGATATAAAAGAGATAAATGATGACATTAAGACCATAAAAAATACCGTGGATACTCTTGAAATAAAAGTAGATGATCTTGATTCCATCCAAAGCCAGGTAAAATTTGAAATCAGTTCAATTCAAGACACAGTTCAAGATCAAATTAGTTCCATCAAGCAAACAGTACACACTGAAGTACAAGATAAAATCTGTGCCATCCAAAATAAACTAGAAACAGAAATTAAAAAAATGCAACAGGACTTACAGCGAGGAAAATACCAGAACACCGTGAGTACCAAAGGTTCCTTTAGTAAACCACCCACATTCGACGGCAGTTCATCTTGGCCCATGTATAAACGGCAATTTGAGGCCGTGGCTACAGCTAATGGATGGGATAATCATGAAAAATCCACATCTCTGGTAATTTCCTTAAGAGGTCCGGCCCTAGAACTCCTCCAGAGCATTCCAGTCGATGAACAAGGCAATTTCGACAAGATCATCGCTATCCTAGACAAACGCTACGACAATCAATCCTTGAGCCAGGTATACCAAGTCCAACTCAGTGGAAAAACGCAAAAATCCGGTGAAAGCCTTCAAGAATTCGAAGCAGAGATTAGACGGTTAGTACACTTGTCCTACCCAGACCTGCCAGAGGAAACGAAAGACCAGTTGGCCACACAGAGTTTCATAAACGGCATCAGAGATGTGGAAGTACAAAGAAATTTAAGACTGAGTGGCGTCAAGAAAAGTAGTGAAGCTCTACTTCGGGCTTTGGAAGTAGAGGCCGTCATGAACATGCCCAAGCCGAGGGTCCGAGCAGTTTCCTTCAACCAGGAAGAGTCAGAGTCACAATTTCAAGCGCTGCTGGCTGGTCTGAACAAATTATTAGACCGGTCACCAAGAACTGGCACCAGAGGGGCATGTTACGGCTGCGGACGGACAGGGCACTTCCAACGTAATTGTCGAGTGAGGCCACCTGAACGATCACCGACCAGGGGTAACCAACAGAACAGCCACATGTACAGGGACCGTCAGTCAGTCAGCATAGGGGGGCGAATGCTGACTGTCTCTCCACCAGCCCCCAAAACGTTATCCATCCGGGGATTTTGCCGAGATAGCGGCAGCCTAGTCATCAGAGGCACCATCAACGGGCGAGCAGTTACCATCACCATCGATACCGGCGCCGCTGTGTCCATTGCCAAGTCCAGGGTTTTGAGAGCATCAGAAATTCGGCCAGTTACCAATAACATCCAGCTCAGAACAGTCACCGGCGAGTCCATGTCAATACAGGGTGAGGCAGATGTCGTGCTACAGATAGGGGACAACATGATCCGGCATAGGGTCCTGGTAGCGAATATTGAGGACGATTTTATACTGGGAATGGACCTAATTAGCCAGCATGGATTTATGTTTGACCCGAGATATGATGTTCTTCGGTTCCTAAATGAGGAATTTGTATTGACACGGCCCGTCAACACATCAGTCACCCCCATAAAAATTGTGGCAAAGTCTTCAGCTAGAATTCCTGGTCGAACGGAACAGATTATTCAAGGGCAGCTAGACAGCAATCCTGGGAGCTGCGTTGGAATGGTGGAGCCCGTACACTCAGCTCATGAGTACCTAGTTGGACGGGCTATAGTTAAAACCGGACGAGATATACCAATCAGAGTCCTGAATTTGTCCAACAACGAGATCAATCAGAATTACCAATGGTCAAGAGATAGCTTGTTTCGAGCCAGTAGAGACCATCATCAATTGCGAAGAAGAGTACCAGACGTCGGTGAAGGAGACAGGGCCCGATAAAGAGTTCCTACAACAGTTTGCTGACCACTTGACACACTTGACACCAGAGAACCAGAAGAAAGCCAAGCAATTTATCACAAAACACTGGCAAATTTTTAACAGTAAAAATGGAACCACCGGTCGCACCAACATCATCCAGCATCGAATAGATACCGGGAAGGCTCAACCCATCAGAATACCACCTAGACGACTACCATTGGGGCAACAACAGGCAGTCGACGAAAACATCGAGTCCATGTTACAAAATGGAGTTATTGAGCCATCCGTCAGTCCATGGTCTGCTCCCGTCGTGTTAGTTAAAAAGAAGGATGGAACCACCCGATTTTGCGTGGATTACAGAAAGCTGAATGATGTCACGAAGAAAGACAGCTATCCACTACCCCGAATCGATGACACTTTGACCACACTAGCAGGCTCCCGTTGGTTCTCCACACTAGACCTAAAAAGTGGATATTGGCAGGTTGGTCTACACGCAAACGACAGAGAGAAGACAGCGTTCTCCACCAGTAAAGGGCTGTTTCAGTTCACGGTCATGCCCTTTGTTTTATGTAATGCACCCGCTACATTTGAGAGGCTAATGGAGTATGTACTGAGCGGGTTAACATGGAGGACGTGCTTAGATACCTCGACGACATTCTAGTCATGGGCCAGACATTCGACGACCATCTGAAGAACCTGGGCGAAGTATTCTCCAGAATTAATAACGCCAACCTCAGACTCAATCCGAAGAAGTGTTCCTTGTTCCAAAAAGAAGTAGAGTTTTTGGGCCACGTCGTTTCCGAGTCAGGAATCCGCACTAACGAGGACAAGATAGAAGCGATCCGTGATTGGCCAGTCCCGAGGGATAAGCATGAACTCCGAAGCTTCTTGGGCCTCTGTTCATACTACCGGCGTTTTGTTGAGGGATTTGCCACCATTGCCGCTCCTCTACATCGGCAGACCACAGAGAAGGAGACGTTACGTTGGAATCAGGATTGCGAAACATCATTCAGACGACTGAAGGCAGCACTATGTTCCAGCCCAATCCTAGCCTTTCCTACACAGTCCGGCAAGTTCAGCTTAGACACCGACGCCAGCAACGCCGGTTTGGGGGCCGTCCTATCCCAGGTGCAAGATGGTGAAGAGAGGGTGATCGAGTACTACAGCCGTGGATTCTCGAAGCCAGAAAGAAATTATTGCGTCACCAGAAAAGAACGTCTTGCAATAATAAGGGCTGTAGACCATTTCCACAAATACCTGTATGGTCGCCATTTCTTAATCCGAACAGATCATGCCGCACTCAAATGGCTGCTGGACATGAAGACACCGGAAGGACAACTGGCCAGATGGATGGAGAAATTACAGCAATACGACTTCAAGGTGGAACACCGTGCTGGCCGGTTGCACAATAATGCCGATGCCCTATCCAGAAGACCCTGTAGAGCGGAATGCAAGCATTGTCTAAAGACGGAACAGCGAGAGGGTATCGCCATCAGGCAGATCCGAGTGCAGGCCAATGAAGACTGGACAACGGAACAGTGCATCCAGGACCAAATGGCTGATCCAGACATCGAACCAATCTTGTCACTCAAAATGAGAGGAGCACCCAGGCCACGATGGGACGAGGTAGCTAGATACTCCGGCGTGCTGAAATCGTTATGGGCTCAGTGGGACTCTCTAAGAGTAGACAATGGAATGCTCAAGCGAGTTTGGGAAAGCGCTGATGGACGAGAAACCAAGTTCCAACTGGTAGTTCCGAAGAAAAAGGTACCAGCCATCCTGACCGAAGTACATGATGGAATTACCGGAGGCCACCTGGGCATGAATAAAACCCTAGACAAAGTTCGCCAGCGGTACTACTGGGTGAATTACTTCGAAGACGTCAGAGCTTGGTGCCGCAAATGTGCCACATGTGCCGCCAGTAAGGGCCCGAAGACCCGGACCAAGGGCAGAATGCAGCAGTACAATGTGGGCGTCCCATTTGAGAAAATTGCCATCGATGTCGCCGGTCCGTTTCCCGAGTCTGAGAGGGGGAACAAATACATTCTGGTCGCAATGGATTACTTCAGCAAATGGCCTGAGGCATATGCGATACCCAACCAAGAGGCAACCACGGTAGCGACGGTGTTAGTAGAACAACTATTCAGCAGGTTTGGCGTCCCGATGGAATTACATTCAGACCAGGGGCGTAACTTCGAATCGAATGTATTCCAGAAGGTCTGCACGATGTTGGGGATCAGGAAAACGAGAACAACACCATTACACCCACAGTCAGATGGAATGGTGGAAAGATTCAACAGGACCTTGGAACAACACCTATCCAAGGTCGTAAGCAATAACCAGCGTGATTGGGATGATCATATTCCCCTATTCCTGTTGTCATATCGCTCTGCTGTACATAATAGTACAGGCCTGACCCCAGCCAAGGTCTTATTCGGAAAGGAGCTGCGATTACCATGCGACTTGGCATTTGGCTCCCCCGAAGAACGTCCCCAAGACATCGACGATATGCTGGCAACACACGAATTAGCCCGAATGCAGATGTTGGCCACCAGTGACCGGATGAAGACGCGATACGACCTCAAGGCCAATTCAGTCGGGTTCCAGGAGAGGGACAAAGTCTGGTTGTACAACCCCCAACGGAGCAAGGGTAAATCCCCAAAGCTTACACCCGCCTGGGATGGTCCATACGAGGTGGTCAAGAGGCTTAATGACGTCGTCTACCGGATCCGTCGAAACCCCAAGGCTAAATTGAAGGTGGTTCATTTAGATCGACTCGCTCCCTACCATGGAGGGGATGTTTCTGATCGGGACGATCAGAATTAAAGGGGGGGCAGTGTTACGAAATTTACCCAAAGCCGACCCTGTGTCATTCAGCACGACAACAAACGCTTCAATATAAAAAATAGGATTCTCGAAAAGGCTCGGCAGCGGAAGGAACGACGATGAATTCTACTGGAGAATTCCACGGGGATTATAAAAGAAGCACGCCACGATCGCAGTTGAGTGATACCGCGTCGACTAGCTTATATGGGCTTGTTATTGTATTTGAATCAGATGTTTGAATGTAAATAAAGTTCTAGAAATGTGACAGTGCATATTAGTTGTTATAATTTTCAATTGAACCCACGAAGTATATTGCAATATATTCCATAACGTCGGTCCTAGTACTGATCCATGTGGTACGCCTGTGCTCATTTTTAACGTGTTTTCTTTCCCGGGTATAATACTTCGTTTGGAGAAATAACTCTCTATTATTCATATTAGATATTCACTAATCCCTTTCTTCTCCATTTCCTTAACAATACGTTTCCATGATGCCGAATTGAATGCATTTCTAACGTCAAAAGTGATGAGTATCACCCATCCCGCTCAAGTGCCCCTTGCTTTGTCACGAATCGAGTTTGCTGCTTTTACTGTTGATTTCCCTTTCCGAAACCCAAATTGTCTAACTGAAATTTTTTCATCTCCTAATTCTTTGTCTATTCTGTTTCTAATTAGTGTTTCTAATACCTTACCCATAACGTCCAACAGACAAATGGGTCTATTCATAGGTTTAGCGCTCTTCCTCAGAAATATTACTTTAGCCTTCTTCCAGATTGTAGGGAATTCCTGTTTCTTTATTAATTCGTTATACATATCCCTTATTGTGGCTTGGTTCTTTTGAAATGTTATTTTTATGACTTCTGGCGGTAGATTATCTGGTCCAGGTGCTTTTTTCATCTTGATATGCTTAATTGCTATTTTAAATTCTTCTTCTGTTATTTCGGGTACTAAATCTCTTGATATTTTTATTCGCTCTTTCCATTCACCTCTGGTCTTTATAAAAAGGGTATTTGCTATTTCTGTTTTCTTTTCTGTACTAAGTGTCAACAATAGTGTCGGTTGTATCTTTTGGATTGCTATCCCATATGCCCTTCCCCTGTTTCCAGCTGTCTACATAATTCTTCCCAGCATTTCCTCTTGCTTCCGTTTATGAGTTTCTTTAATTCTATCCTTTTCTT
The DNA here is from genome assembly GCA_034190945.1 of Octodonta nipae. Lineage (NCBI taxonomy): Eukaryota > Metazoa > Arthropoda > Insecta > Coleoptera > Chrysomelidae > Octodonta > Octodonta nipae. Next base: position 88,882,328 of record CM067218.1, on the reverse strand, counting down.
ATTCATTTCCTCCATCATATCCGGTAGTTCTGTTCTCTTTTTCTTTGCTTCTTTTGTGATTTTCCGCCGTATCTCTACGCACTTCCTTTCAGCTTACGATATTTCAGCTGTCCACCAGTATGGGATTTCTCTGTTTTCGTTTCTGTTTATCGGCCTTCTGTTGGCCTTCAGGCATTTTTTGATTTCTGTCGTTATTTTTTCTGGTGTCAATTCTTTGTTTATTTTCCCGGTTACTGTGTTAAACATTTTTTCATATTCTTCGATGTTATATTGTGTTCTTGTTTTAAGGATTTCTCTCGCTTTCCCCCCTCTTGTAAATGGACCAGGATATATCTGTGGTCTGTAAATATGTTTTCGTCTATGGTTTCCCATTTCTTAATGTGCTGTACCATGTTGCTCGAACACATGGTGACGTCTATGTGTGTTTGTGTACTACCTCTAACGAAAATTGGGTTGCCGTTATTTAATATCTCTAAATTGTATGTAGCAGCCAATTCGGCTATTGTTCCTCCCCTAGCATCCGTCTTAGGAGCGCCCCATTGCGGGGATTTTGCGTTGAGGTCTCCCAATACCATGATTTTGTTCCGTGGTAATTTCCTTAGTGATTGTGCTATATCATCTATCCTACTTCTGTATTCTTCTATTGTTATATTCGGAGAAATATAGCAACATCTTATATTGACATCTCTATGTTTAATAACTATGAAACCTTTATATGTCTCGTATTCATCAATACCCGTCTTTCTATTCCTAATTTCGACAGCTATGCTTTCCTGCTTGTCTACGATTCATTTTCTGTTTTTTCAATTATTCTTATGTTTGGCTCGCTAGCTACTATTACGTCTATTTTATTTTTGAGGGCTATTTCGTTAGCCTCATCATGGGCTTTCTCCGATCTTCCTAGATCACTTTGCAGTATCCGAATCTGCATCTTTTCTTTCTTCTGTATTTCTGTTTAGTTGCTGTTTTTTCCTGTTTCTACATTTTCCATCATTATATCTATGTCCTTTCGATTCGCACTTAAAGCAGTATTCTTCGTTTCCGCAATCAGCTGCTTTGTGGCCCGTCTTGCAGCAGTTCCTACACTAGCCCATTCTATCCTCCCTTTTGCATTCCCTGGCCACGTGCCCACTTTCCCAGCATTTAAAGCATGTCTGCATTTCTCTTTTCCTTTTAATTAAGCCTGTTGTCAGCCCTATCCTAATCTCTTTCACTTCCAACAGTTTTTCAATTGTCTTTTCGTCCGCTATGATAGTTGCCATCTGCATACCACCATTTTGCGGTCTAAGAGCTTTGACTTCTAAATCCTTGCATTCCAGTTCCGTCTTAAGTTCCAATTCAAGGTCTTCTCTATCCGTTGTGATGTCCAGATTGACAATGTTGACGGCCTTCTTGTTTTTCTCCTCCGCCAGGTTTCTTACCCGCATCTTTCCAGGTGCCCCTTTTAGCACTTCTGCTATAGGAGCCGCATTTCCTTTTCCTTTTTGTGTCGCTATTAGTATGTTACCGTTTCTAGTTTGTCTAATGGTTCTAATTTTGTCTCCTGCCCCTTTATTGATTAATATGTTTTTGACTTGCTTCACCAGGTCTGCATATGTTTGTTCCCCTGCATCAATTATAAGAGCTTCGTACTCCGGATTCCTCTTTTTATTTTTTGTTCTTTTTGTTCTATTTTTCATAGTCATTGAAGGCACAGTGTACCAGCTTTCTATTTCTTCCCGTTCTTTCTTCCGTTCCAATAATGGCTATATGTCTCTCCTTAATTTCTTTTTTGATACACATCTTTTAGAGGTTCACTAACTATCTGTCGTCTTCGTCTGCATAGTTCGCGTAAAAAGTATATTGCTCTTCTGTTTCTTCTTGCTCCTCAATCCCTATTGTCCCAAATGTCTTTTTGAATATTATTTACGATTCCTTTAGTTTATTTAGTCTTATATTTTTTCTCACTTTACTCGATTTCCCTATCATTCTTGATATTAATTTGTTATCTTTTTGCATGTAATCTGCTATTAACGCCTTGTCCTCCGCACTTTTCGTTATTTCTTCCTTCACTGTTTGAACTTTAAACATATCTTCTGGCCATCTCATTTGTAGTACTTCTTCTAGGTCTTCTTTTTTCATATTTTCGTCTATATAACTCTCGATTTCCATTTGTAGGTGTTCTTCTACTGTCTCCGAAGTTTGGGTACCCATATCTTTTTTCGATACATCTTCCTTTCTGTCCCTCGATCCAAATAAATCTTCTACTTTTCCCATTAGTGCTATCATATCGGCCGTCATAAGCGCGCTGCTAATACTTCTTAACCTTCTTGCTTTTTCTTTAATCTCAACCTTGGTCTTGGTGTTAGCCATAATTAACGCTCCTAGTGCCCTGGTTTCTGTATCAATTGCATTTATGTATCCTCTTACTTTATTGAACATTAATATGTCAGAAACGAGTTTCGCCAATTTTAGTCCCGCCATGTCTTCATCTGCAAGACTACGCCTTCTCTTTGTGGACTTTGCCTCTTCATTGTCCCACAATAGATCCATCACCGTTCTATTTGCCATACCGCCTGCGTTACTCGAGCTCGTATTACCTCCTGTTATTTCCTTTTTCGTGTATGCCGTTTGACTATCTAGTGAGTTCCTTCTTTGGGTACTCGTTATCTTATCTATTTGTCTATTCGTAACCTTGTTTGCGTTTGTCATTTGCTCTTTGCTCTTGTTGTCATCAGATTTTTTATTGTATTCTTTTATATTCATACTATTCCCACGAGTTGGGTTGTTTTGCTTGTTCCGTGGGGCAGAGCGCCCTTACCCCACTAAGGCTGCGTTACTCTTTGAGGTCACCTGTTATCTCAGAGGCTCCGTTCTAGACCAACTACACATGGCCATCCATCCCTCGGCACGGGTCGCTTGACACCTTGGATTTCGGATTTTTTCGACAGGTTTTCTCCTGTGAGTCAGTTCTTAGTCGTCGTACACCCTTCCCTCCGACCTTACCGGCATGGGAGACCCTACCAGGAACCGAAGTTCCCGCCGGTATTGCTCTCGGGATCATTAGGTGTATGACTTAAGCCCCCTCACGAACGACAAGGTCTTGTGACTCCTAGAGGTGGAAGATCTAGGGAGCTGCTCATCGTTGGTATATATAGAATATAAGGGGAAATTTGCACGTTTAACCTTCATCCAAACATGTGAAAGGAGCTGTCTATAGGACTTTGAATAACAAGAACGGGATACGAGGAATTACAGGATCGCTCCAAACGGTTGGATTCTGTGTCCGTTGATAATCAAATGGGGTATTGAAAGGATGAGTGACAGGAGCAGGATAGTGAGAATGGACTAGACTACGTTGATCGATGATCTGATTACGAGGAATAGCAGATAGGTGGGTGATAATGGTAGGAAGGGGACGTGAAAGAAAGTATAGGACAGGAATTCAAGTAACAATCCCAATGGTTGGATTTCATTGGTTGTTGGTTATTGGACTGACAGGTTGAATGGTAAGAATGAAAAACCAAGAATTCAAGGAATGGTTCTAAAGGCTAGAATGAAAATTGGATAGTTAATGGACAAGTACGGGATACCAGTTACTCAAGGTACTGTCCTATCGGTTGGATTATGTTGCTAGTTTGTAATCAAGTGGGGTATTGAAAGGTTGAATGACAAGAATTGGATTTCTGGTATCCTACTCTTATCATGTAACCTTCTAGACTCCAACGTGATTACCAACGACCAATGGAATCGTAACAGTCAAAAACATTCCTTTGAATTCCTGCTATCCAATTCTTATCATTCAACCTTCCAGTCACTGTTCTGATAACCACTGGCTCTCGGAACCCTAGCCGTTAGGACTGTTTTTTGAATTCCTGCTATTTCAGTTTTGTCGTTTAAGCTCCCACGTGATTACCAACAGACAACGAAATCCAACGCTTTGGACCATTCTTGTCATTAAACCATCTAGTCTCCCAAGTGATAAGCCTCGACCATCTAAGTCCAACCATAAGGACTGTTCCTTGAGTATCTGGTATCCCATTCCTTGGCATGCAACCTTCTAGACTCTCACGTCAGTACAAACAGACAACGGACTCTAACCATTACAATTATTCTTTGAATACCTTGTATACTATTCTTATCATTAAATATTAAATTCTTCCACATGATAACCAATGGTCAACTGAATCAAACCGTTAGGACCGTTAATTCCATTCTTGCTATTTCAGTCTTGTCGTTTAACCTTTTAGACTTCCAACAGACAGCGAAATCCAACGTTTTGTACCATTCTTGTCATTCAACCTTCCAATCTCTCACATAATAACTATTGGCCAACGAAATCCAACCATTCGGATCATTCTTTCGAATTTCTCGTATCCAATACTTGCTTTAACCTCCCGCTCCTACCATTACCTCCCATCTTTCTACTATCCCAGGTAATCAGCATCAGTCAGCATACTCTAATCGCTAGCATCATTCATTCCATTCTCATTATATCCATTCTTGTCATTTAACCGTCCAATACTCCACTTAATTACAAACAATCAACATAATCCAGCCGTTAGGACAGTCCCCTGACTAACTGGTATCCTGTTTTTGTTATTCAATCATCCACTCTCCCATGTGATAACCAACGACCATTCCAATCTTCATTGTAATAACCAACGGTCAACGAAATCTGGGCGTTAGGCACCTATCAGTTATGTATTTAAAATCTTTTGCTTGAATTCTTTCAGTTTTTCCATCATAATTTCTACCATACAATAGTAGCATAACGTAGATATACCATCTTGATCAATCAGACAGGGTCCAGTAGGTTGTTTGTCCGATTCCCCATATCCTGTTCCAATCATTCAAACTTCAAAATTCCTATTCTTTCTATTTCAAATATCCTATAACTGCTTTCACATCCTCAATAATAACATTACCACCCATCGTTCTACTATGCCTCGTAAGACGTCCAACATACCCCATTCGTTAGGACCATTCATTACATTTTTATTATCCCGTTCTTGTCGCTCGAACTTCCAATACCCCATTTGATTACAAACAAGCAACATAAACTAGACGATAGGACAGTTCCTTGAGTAACTGGTGTCTCGTACTTGACATTTAACTTTCTAATTTTCATTCCAGCCTTTAGAACCATTCCTTGACTTCTTGGTTTTTCATTCTTACCATTCAACATGTCAGTCCAATAACCGACAACCAATGAAATACAATCATTGGGATTGTTCCTTGAATTCCTGTTATCTCCTATACTTTCTTTCATGTCCCCGTCCTACCGTTATCACCCATATATTTGCTATCCCTCATAATCAACATCGATCAACATAGTCTAATCCATTCTCACTATCCTGCTCCTGTCATTCATCCTTTCAATACCGCTATTTGGTTATCAAAGGACAACATAATCCAACCGTCTGGACGGATCCTTTAATTCTTCGTATACCGTTCATGTCATTCAAAGTCCTATAGACAGCTCCTTACAATTTACTGTTTGTTATAGAGGTATAGAAAAACATGATTGGATGAAGGTTAAACGTGCAAATTACCCCTTATATCCCATATATACCAAGGATGAGCAGCTCCCTAGATCTTGGAAAGCCACATATTTGAGTTAATTGATTCGTATGGTATTTTCCTAGCACCATAAGACTGATGGAGCATCAAATTTGAATGAAATTATTTACTTGACAATGGTTTGAAATGATCAATGAAAGTGCGGACTGGTGACGTCATAAACACGGGAGTACATGCATATGTCGTGGCCATATCGTAGATTTGCTCATTTCATGAAATGCTTGAGTATTTCATGAAATGGTCGCATTTCATGATCTGGGCAACTCAATTTGACCAGATCATAAAATCGTCTACGTTGCACGATTTTGTCATCTACGTTTGGCCGAATCGTATAAATAGGGTGTCCATAAAATATTTAATAAAAATCCAGAATATGGTAAGAACTTATTTATTGTAATTTAAGTCTGATTATCACAAACTTATGAAATTTTCGTAACAAAATTAAACAAATTTATCCAACAATATTAAACAAATTTTGTTAAATAGGTATGACACATGTCAAGTTACACATTTATTTTTAGAATAGAATCAAATGCTTAGAAATAAGTAGGTACGTACTTTGGTTATAGTTACAACAAGTAATATAAAAATCACATGAAATTAAAATTAAAAAATATTAAAAATTATTATTTTATATGAATTAAAATTAAAAAGTAAGTCTTACACCCTTTCAGTCATTTGTTCGCGCATGACAAACTTTGGTGACACTTTGAAGTACAAAGTGTTTTGTTCTTGAAACATGCGCATCTCTTCGTACAGCACTGATTTTTTGCTGGCTTGCAAAAGCATTTTTTAAAGCCTTGACCTCCAAATGCAGATTGGAAATTTACAGCTTCCCTCAATGATATTGGCAATTCGGATATAACTTCGCAATAATCTTTCGATGACGCTAGCAGATCCTGCCGGGAAAACCAATTTTTAATTGTTCCAGAGCCTGTTCCGATTTTGTATACTCCGTTCCTAAAATCAACTACTTTTCCAGCAATATTTTTGGTGTCAAGAGGTCCACGGTCAATTTTTGGTACATTCAAAAACACGGAATTTCCAATTTCTAACAGTGGACGTTTCTTGGCGGTGTTATCGACCATTTTCTCTGCAGCACGTTTAACACCGCGATGAGCTTGATCTCTTTCATTGACAATGAACTGTTCCTTTTGGCAAATAAAACATTGAACTTGAGATCCATAACCTTCTTCTCTACAAGCATGCACAGGTTTGGAACATAAACTAGAGAAATGAGCTCTGGATGTGACATTGTCACAGACGAGACACACTGAACCATCAACTGCCTCTAATATCATATTATTATCTATTTCAATTAGTTCAATGTTAGACAAACCCTCATCAGCAACTGATTTATTAACTATTACGACATTTGACGATGACGGCATAACATTAACTATCTCTTTGTTCTCCGGTGTAATATCATTCTGGTTTATTTGGTGCATTTCTTCCACCTTTTTCTCCTTCTGATTGATTAGGTTCAATTCGTCGTTCTTCTTCTCATTCTGATTTATTTGGTTCAATTCTTCTTCCGTCCTGATTGATGTCATAATACTTTCAGGAATATTACAACCTTTCAATATAGTTTTCGGCTCAGAACCAAACAATGCACGGTAAGGGGATCTGCCAATTATGCGGTGATAAGAAGAGTTTTTATAAAATTGAACAAAAAAACAACCGATGGACCAATTAGTAGACTTATTGTCTTGCATCCAACTCCGCAACTTATTTTCTACATCTTGATTGGATCTTTCCACGCTGCCTTGTGTTTGAGGACGTCGAGGACTACCGTGAATAATTTTGCATTCGGGCCACATTGACACCAGTTCTTCTATAACATGCGCGGTGAACTCTCTTCCATTATCACTTTGTAATATGAAGGGAGCGCCAAATTCCAAGAATATTTTTAAAAGTTCCATGGCTACTTTTGCAGCTTTCTTCGATTTCAGTGGTCTGAGGTGTAAAAATTTTGTTGCATGATCTTGATAATTCATCAGCCATTTAAATTCTCCATCCGGGGCAGACTGTAAATCGATCAAATCCACCTGCCCTCGTGTGTTAAAATCCTTGGACACTATCGGCTGAGTTACTATACCTTTCCTTAGTACTGCACGTTTCTTCTCACAAACAGAGCACAGGACAACAAATAGCTCAATAGGTTTCTTTGGAATATAAAGCCTATTTTTAATGTGTTGAATCATTTTTAGTCGGCCACCATGTCCAACAGTTTTATGAACCTTTAATATTCCAAAATACTTCTCCACTGGAATTATTCGAATAGTAGGATCGTCTACGCATTTTTTCTTGAATATAAGGTATTCCTCGTCCGCTGTTGCCATAATGTCGTATTTTGAAAGCCAGTAATAATCCATGGACTTCTTTTGCGTAGTCACCCTACTCTCTTTAATTTGTTGTATAATCTAAAAAAAAAACCAAAACAATCTTTATAATGTCATAATTAACAAACTTAGAATAATATCAATTAAATAGAAATACAATATACGTTAGCTAGGATAGGTAATAGGTAATTTAATAAAATAAATTAATAATGAAATAATTTAACAGTAAACTACTAACCTGTAAAATCCGAACCGAAGTCCAAGGTTTTTTTACATTTTGCTGAGTTTTTGCGTGACTTGCATAGTACTCCAGAACCTTTTCGTTGTATAATCTTTTGTCATCACTTTCTTCTTCACTTAACAACGAATTATTAATTTTTTCTCTGCGAGAAACAACATTATCGTCCGCGGCCGCCATCTTCACACATAAACAAAGCGCTTACAGCGCCTCCTTGCGCATGTCTCTCATCCATACAACTTCACTACGCATGTCTAACATACATACAACATCATTGCGCATGTATAACGCTCACACAACATCACTGCGCATATCTAATATCCATACAACATCACTGCGCATGCCTAACACAAATTCAACATTTTTAGTATTCCCTCTATACTGTTCAGTCAACCAACTTCAAACGTATTCCGACCATCGAACTACCTATCATTTCTACCATTCGCAACTTTTCTGTTTCACCCATTCGACTTCCCGCTATTTCTACTATCCCCACTGTTTCTAACATTCCCAAGTCTACAATGCCTGTTCCAACCATCCATTTTTCCGCTACCCTACCCTCCAACTTCCTACCATTTCTACCCTTTACAACGTTTCTGCTTCAACCAATCAACCAGTTCTACCTTTTCCAACGGATCCAACCATTCAAGCCTTTTCCTTGTTACGCCGTTTCTACCGTTCCCGTTAGGGTGTTTATAGCGTTTGCAACGTTTCTGCTTCAACCATTTCTACCCTATACAATGTTTCTGCTTCAACCATTTCTACCCTTTGCAACGGTCCTACTTCAACCATTCAACCAGTTCTACCTTTTCCAACATTCCTGTTCCAGCCATTTAAACTTTTTCCTGGTTACGCCGTCTCTACCGTTCCCGTTAGGGTATTTCTAGCATTCGCAACGTTTCTGCTTCAACCATTCAACCATTTCTGTTTCATCCATTCGACTTCCCGATATTTCTACCATTTGTATCGTCCCAGTTTCATCCATTCAACTTCCTGCCATTTCTACCTATCCCATTTCCAACATACCTGTTCCCACTAACCTATCATTTGTAACGACCCTACTTCAATCATCCTACCATTTCTAGCATTTGTTACGTCTCTAATATAACTATCTTACCGTTACTACCATTTCTAACATTAACACTAACCCATTTGTAGCGTCCCTGTTTGTAATTGTTCTGTTCCAGTCATTTATATCATTTGAAAAGTCGTGGTCCAACCATTTCTAACATTTGTAGAGGTCCTGCTTCAACCATTTCTACCATTTGCAGAGAGGCTGGAAGCTTACCATCCAACAATCCTATTCACCAAATACATTATTACTGTATGCTGGCTCCCGAATTTCCGCGTCTAATTTCTCGAATTCCAGCATCTGCTATCTCATATCCCCACGTCTATTATTCTGAACTTCCATATCTAATATTTTCCGAGACACCCTGTAATCTTTTTATTAGTATATATGCTCCGATTTAAAGTTTTGACTGTAGGTGGAACGCCATCTATCGACACGATAACGCACATTGTGTTTATTACGTGTTGTTACCGGATGTCTTCTACACACAAAATGTTTTGACCTTTGTCTACTCGCTCACAGAGGGAGCGTCTCGCTTCCAGTCGTTGCTGTGCAGTCTTCTATACACGCCATGTTTTCACCTTTGTCTGCTCGCCAACAGAATGAGCGAACTGGTAGTACGTCGATGTGTGAATTTCGGCAAGGTCGTCGTGTCTCCACCCAACAGCTATCTCTCTACGTTGCTTGCCTGTGACTGATATTATTACTACGCGTTTGAAACGGGTTTTTATTCAACATACTATCAACTTTTAGAATATTCAAATGCAGTGGTCTTGTTGGCACATATGATAAGTGCTTACATAGGAAACCGATGGACTGAGGTTCGATTCCCCATCACTGCATCGGTTTTTGTAATGTAAATATATAAATTATTTTGTTCATCATTTAAATTTGTCGCGATTGAACAGATAACGTGGTCACTGTCACTGACCAATGAGAGCTTGGTATGCCTGAGCACGTGGTAATTAACCAATAAGAGCGCTTCAAGGGCTAACTGCTTATCTATTTCGTCATAACCTGTCTGTAGTCCAATACGTCCGCTGTCAACCGTGTTCCGTACCACTCACTCTATGGCCTACCTGTCAGTTGTCAATGTTCCGTGCAAATTCTTTGCATACGTCAACGCCCTATACCAACATTCCCTGCCATCGTTCTATGCCATACGTCAACGCCCCATACAATCGTATTTTTAAGTTAGATTTTCTAAGGCGTTTGAAAACTTCTGTTAGTCGAAGGGTGTGCTCATTAATTGTGGGCGAGAAGACAAAGATGTCGTCCATGTAGACAAGACATATTTTGTTTTGTATATCTAGAAGTATATTGTCCATGACGCGCTGGAAAGTGGACGGGGCATTTTTTAATTCAAAAGGCATTCGGACGAATTCGAAATGTCCATTTTCTACGGTGAATGCAGTTTTCTGGATATCTTTGGGGTCCGAGTTGATCTAATTGATCGGAAATATTTGGAAGAGGGTATTTGTCGTCTATGGTTTGGTCATTGAGTTTGCGGTAATCTACGACTACACTCCATTTTAACTTACCTGAAGTATCTAATTTTTTTGGGTACGACCCAGACTGGGGAAGACCAAGGGGAGTTAGAAGGGCGGATTATGCCTTGGTCAAGCATTTTAGAAATTTGTGACTTAACTTCTTCTTTATGAATATGGGGATAAAGTTAGGACTTAGTAAAGATTGGTTTGCAATTGCTGGTATCGCTGGAGAGTTTCACTTCGTTAGTGAACGTCAACTGATCACCTTCTAAGTAAAAGATGTCTGAGAATTCGAGACAGAGTTGAGTAATAAATTCGCATTCTTTGTCATTCAAGTGTTCGAGGCGAAGTTAATTAATTATTTCGTTACGCCTGTCAAGTTGCGTATCTGCGCTTTGGTATTTGTAAACAAACTAAAACTGTAAAGTTTGTAAGGGTTCTAGAATTATTTTTTCGAAAATGAAGGTTTTCGGAATGGCGTTCGCGTTTAGAATGGATGTTTGGGATGTGAACATTGTCCTGTTTGGTTCCTATTAGTATAGCGTTAGTATTTCGCAGGTTGCTTTTGAATTTGCAAATTTTTTTGGTTCGCTGTTCAATAGTTACCATATTAATTTGAGTTATTGGAGAGTTCGTGTTTGGTGGAGTAGAAAGTGTCGAGTTAGGGTAAATAGTTTCGTTAGTTACTCTGTATAGGGGTAGTAACTTGAAGTTGGTTATAAGTTGTTTATTTTTTAAATCGATTACGCAATCGTAATGCTCTAGGAAGTGTGATCCTAAGAGTCCATCAAATTCTATATCTAAATTACAAATATAAACTTTATGGGGATCGTTGATATTAAAGGGTACGAGAGTTTATTCATTAATTATAATTTTTTCGTTTATAATTCTATGAATTACGACATTTTCTGGGAATCTGTTGGAGAAACATTGACAGGTTTGGGGTTTAAAAATAGAAAGTCCTGCACCTGTGTCGATCAAAAGTTTGTAAGAATTGGAAGCATCTTAATATAAAATAAGTTTTTCGAATTAACGGACAGGAGAGGTCTTACAAAAACTGCTGTTCTGTCTTGACCGAGTTTGGGTGAGCTTCTTGTAAGTTAAGGGATTTCATTTGAAGTATTGGCACTTCGAATTCGGGTTTGTTCATAAGAGAGATAGTTTGAAGACTCTTCTGTCGTTGTTTCTGGTTGTTCGAATGAGTATGTGTAATCTTCAGAACTGTTATATTGATATTGGTCGTCAGTCAATTGATAGTTGTATTTATCATATTCGTAGTCGTATGTGGTATGATAGTGATTATATGATTCACCTTATTCGAGATTATTTAGGGGATGAGTTCTTTGCTGTCTGAAAAAATTGGGGTTTGGTCGGTATTGACGAGAATTGTGCGGGGTTTGATTCGAGTTTGATGGAGGTTGATTCATTGGTCGAAGGAATGAGTTGTTGATTGTTTTTAAAATTTTGAAATTGTGGACCAAAATTCTTTCCAGGAGACGGGTATTGTTGTCTCATTCTTGCCTGGAATTCAGTAAGGGTATGCCCTGAGCGTTTGCAAAAAGAGCATTGTTTTATAGTTGGAGGAATCATGGGTTTACGGTTTGGAATTGGTGGTTGTCTGACACCTTGAAACTTTTGGTTTTCTAAATGGTGTAACTGTAATTCGCGCTTAATTCTCGATACAGCGGTTAATATATAGCGAGGGTCACTAGCTCGTAAGATTTGTCCTATCTTGGGTTCTAAACTTTCTTTTCCTCGTTGGTGCGGATTTCTGACTCGGAAACGACGTGGCCCAAAAACTCTACTTTTTTTGGAACATGGATCACTTCTTCGGGTTAAGTCTCAGGTTGGCATTATTAATTCTAGAGAATACTTCGTCCAGGTTCATCAGGTGGTCGTCGAATGTCTGACCCATGATGGTAGTCGTCTAGGTGGTATTCTGATGGGTTTGAACCTTTCCGGTATGTATTCGATGCTGAATGATGTTGGTGTGACCGGTGGTTTCATCTTGACTGTTAAAAATTTGCCAGTGCTTTGTGATAAATTGCTTGGCTTTCTTCTGGTTCTCTGGCGTCAGGTGTGTCAAACGGTCAGCAAACTGTTGTAGAAACTCTTTACTGGGCTCTGTCTCCTTCACCGACGTCTAGTACTCTTCTTCGCAATTGATGATGGTCTCTACTGGCTCGAAACAAACTATCTCTTGACCATTGGCAATTCTGATCTCGTTGTTGGACAAATTCAGGACTCTGATTGCTATATAGCTCGTCCGGTTTTAACTATAGCCCGTCCAACTAAGTAGTCATAAGCTGAGTGTATGGGCTCCACCATTCCAACGCAGCTCCCAAGATTGCTGTCTAGTTGCCCATGAATAATCTCTTCGGGAATTCTAACTGAAGACTTTGCCACAATTTTTTGGAGGTTACTGAACTGTTGACGGGCCGTGTCAATACAAATTCCTCATTTAGGAACCGAAGAACATCATATCTCGGGTTGAACATAAATCCATGCTGGCTAATTAGGTCCATTCCCAGTATAAAATCGTCCTCAATATTCGCTACCAGGACCCTATGCCGAATCATGTTGTCCCCTATCTGTAGCACGACATCTGCCTCACCCTGTATTGACATGGACTCGCCGGTGACTGTTCTGAACTGGATGTTATTGGTAACTGGCCGAATTTCTGATGCTCTCAAGTCCCTGAACTTGACAATGGACACAGCGGCCCCGGTATCGATGGTGATGGTAACTGCTCGCCCATTGATGGTGCCTCTGATGACTAGGTTGCCGCTATCTCGGCAAAATCCCCGGATGGATAACGTTTTGGGGGCTGGTGGAGGGTCAGTCAGCATTCGCCCCCTTATGCGGCTGGCTGACGGTCTCTAGATATGTGGCTGTTCTGTTGGTTACCCCTGGTCGGTGATCGTTCAGGTAGCCTCACTCGACAATCACGTTGTAAGTGTCCTGTCCGTCCGCAGCGGTAACATGCCCCTCTGATATCACTTCTTTGTGACCGTTCTAATATTTTGTTTAGACCAGCCAGCAGCGCTTGAAATGGTGACTCTGGCTCTTCCTGGTTGAAGGAAACTGTTCGGACCCTCGGCTTGGACGTGTTCATGACGGCCTCTACTTCTAAAGCCCGAAGTAGAGCTTCATTACTTTTCTTGACGCCACTTAGTCTTAGATTTCGTTGTACTTCCACTGATGCCGTTTATGAAACTCTGTGTGGCTAACTGGTCTTTCGTTTCCTCTGGCAGGTCTGGGTTGGAGAAGTGAACCAACCCTCTAATCTCTGCTTCGAATTCTTGGAGGCTTTCACCAGATTTTTGCTTTTTTCCACTCAGTTGGACTTGGTATTCCTGGCTCAAGGATTGATTGTCGTATCGTTTCTCTAAGATGGCGATGATCTTGTCGAAATTACCTTGTTCATCGATTGGAATACTTTGGAGGAGTTCTAGGGCCGGATCCCTTAACGAAATTACCAGAGACGTGGATGTTTCTTGGTTATCCCATTCATTAGCTGTAGCCACGGCTTCAAATTGTCGTTTATACATGGGCCAAGATAAGCTGCCATAAAATGTGGGTCGTTTGTTAACGGAACCTTTGGTACTCATGGTGTTCTGGTATTTTCCTCGCTGTAAGTCCTGTTGCATTTTTTTAATTTCTACTTTATATACTATAGCGCTTATTTCAAATTTCAATTGGCTCTGCATGGAATCGGTGTCATCTACTTTGGTTTCAAGGGCCTCCACATTATTTTTTAGGATCTTTATGTCTCTTTTATATGTGATTCCACTATTTGCATTCTTTCATTAACCGTTTCATTAACTTGTGATACTATTTGCATTAATTGCTCAAATTGTAACTACAATTTTTTCTTTTTTCTTCAGTTTGGCCTTGTTTTTCTACAAATTTCGAGAATAATCCTTCCATTAAATTTTGTTGTTTTTCTTCCATGGCAGTGACAAGATTTTGTTGTTCGCTTTTCATCGTGAAAACCAGATTTTGTTGTTCGCTTTTCAGCATGGAAACCAGATTTTGTTGTTCGCTTTTCATCGTAAGTAGTGTAGCTAACTTGGTCCCAAGACACTTTTCATGTTTTAGTTGAAGATGGCATGAGGGGGTTACCATGAGATCACATAACTAGATGTGTCAAGTCTGCTGAAGAATCAGCAATAACCAGTAGGTGACAATTATATCTGTGACACTTTGATTTTTATTAGGTTGCAATATATGTGACACTTTTGATTTTTATTAGGTAGGTGGCATTAATATGTATGACACTTTTTATTTTTCAAGTGACACTTTTAATTTTATTAGGTGACATTATTATGTGTAAAACTTTTGATTTGTCAAGACAAAAATGTCAACTAGTAACTCCTGATGCGAGCAACATCTAAAACACACATATCACGCGTGATGTGAGTGATATTTTAAACACTCAGTTCACTCGTGATGTGAGTGATTTTGATTTCATGTATTAGGTTTTACACAAGGAAAATAAAAATGTATGTACTATTTAATTTGGTTTATTATCTATACTATTATATACATTTATATTTACAATTTCACCATTTTTGACTTTCATCAAACTCCCCCCAGTCGTTTGTTAGGTTAACTGGTGGAACTGAAACTGATGGTGGTGGTGTTGTGTAGGTTGAATATGGTGGTGGTGTGTTCTGTGAAGCTTCCCCCCGTTGTTTCCTTTTCTTACGTGGTTCATCTGTTGTGGGCGCACTTACTATAATCTGATTTTGTAAGATGTCAGCTTTTCTTTTTCTGGTAGGTTGAATTATCGGTCTTGGAATTGGAAGTTCAGCTGATAGAGATTGAGGCTGACTTATTGGTAGTGGTAGAGTTTGATCTTCCTCATCCTCTCAAGAAAAATTTATATTTAATTTTTCTATGCCACTACACAATAATTTTAACTCGTCATCGTTTTCGGCGAAAACTCGCATATAGCTCACAGGGAGTTGTTTTAGTTTTTTATCATCTGTCTCTTTTTTAGGACAGTAACTTAGTGATAAATATATTTTATCCCCATTTATATTTATACTTGTTCGTCCAAATCTAAAATATATAACAGTTTAAATGTTAAAATTTTTATTACTTAAACTATAAAAATTAAAATATAGTAATATGAATACTTACATGAATAAATGTTTTAAAAATACTACCAACAAATTAGTTGATAAAATGTTCTTATTGTTTAACTCAATGATAAATGTTGTTGGTACATTCATGTTTTCTTATGTGGATCTTCAAAACGACTGACTGAATGATATGAATGAATATTAACTAAATATTGCTTTTATAGCTATTAGAATTTTAATAATAATGATGTTATAAATAATTATTCACGTAATTTTCAAATCAAAGTTCAATAAAAATTTACACAAGTAATATTTATCTAATAAAATTAATTGAGTTGTTTACTGAAACTAATTTAATGTGAATAATAAGCTTGAGTTAATTAAAGTAATGGAAATGTTTCATTACATTGATAAATGATAAGTGTTGCAATCTAACATGAATAAGAAGGATGTTTTTAATTAGTTAATTAGACTATTAGAAATTTATGATTTGCGTCATATGATAAAATGTGTACATGCAATCTAACATGAATAACAAGAATGTTTTTAATTGAAGTACTGGAAATTTATGATTTGCGTCATACGATATAGAATGATAAATATTTTAATCAATTTTAATACATTTAACGTTTATACTTCATAGCGATCAGTTGTATTCCACTATTAAAATAAAATATGAGTACCTCTAGTAAAATAAATACATTAGTTGAAGGTATTGTGTCTAAAATTCAACAAGTGGGTAAGTTAATTAAAACCAAAGATGATTATTATATATGGTTAAAATATTTAAATTCTACTATTTTGATTTAAAAAAAATATTTTAAACGTAATATATCTGTATTAGATAGAAAACACTTTTTAAAATTAGAATCAAACTTATCACTGTTAAAATATTTCAAACAAAAATTTTCATATCAAAAAAGAAAGAATTTTAAAAACAGTAAGAAACAAAATTTAATTTGGCAAGATTTAGAATCGTGTTTTAATAATCGCGTGAGAAATGGGGCAATCATAAATTTGGGTATAAGGGATCCCTTAGAATTTTTCAATAAAGCTCGTAGGTCTTTTATAAGTAAAGTAAAAACTGAACTACAAAATTCACTATTGAAAGTAAATGTTACACTATTAGCTAATTTTGTTAAACCTCAATCTGGTGAAACAGATATTAAGCATTTCCAAACAAAAAATAGAGTAATTGATTTTAATACCAATTTGAAATTATTTTATGATGATCACATTAAAAATTCAATTTTAACAAAAATGGAGGAATTTCAGGAACGAGACTCAGGTTGGAGTCTTTATGAAATTCTCCAGTTAAAAGTAAATTTTAATAATTATACTCCAATAAATGTGGGTATTTCAACTTATATTGAAATACCTAAATTTTTACAAAATACTAGGGCAATTCTTAATATTCAAAATAATGATAAATACTGTTTTCTATGGTCTATTACAGCAGCTCTTCATCCTCATCCAAAATTCAAAACTCCCCTGTAGGACATCATCTTACCCCCATTTTAGTAGCATTCTTAAATATGATGGTATCAAGTTTCCAATTTAACTAAAAGATATTTCTAAATTTGAGAAAATGAATAATTTATCTATAAATGTATTTACTCTAGAAAAAAGGGATGTTACCCCTGTTTGTTTAAGTAAAATTGAATCTTTGAGAACCATAAATTTACTAATGCTTCCATTAAATTATAATGATGGTGGTTTTTATTCTCAGGAAAGTTTACATAAACATATGATAACTTGCAGACTTATGAATAAGTATAAAATATTCAACTGAACAAGAAAAATTTGTTTCATTTTCTGATTTTAAAAATAAAGAGAAAGTTCCCTTTGTAATATATGCAGATTTAGAATGTATACTAGAGAAGGTTAATGAGTATAATTGTAGTAGTAGTATTATTTAATATCAAAAACATGTTCCATGTAGTATTGCTTATTACTTAGTTTGTAGTTTTGATAATTCTCTTTCCAAATTTGAATTATATACAGGAAAAGACTGTATTAATTGGTTTGTTAAACGTCTACATCAAATTGCAATGAATTTAAATCCTATGTTTCAAAATATAATTCCAATGATTCCATTAACTAGTTCACAATTAAATGATTTCTCATTAACTGAAATTTGTCATATTTGCGGGGAAAATTTTACTGAAACTGATATAAAGGTTAAAGATCACTGTCATTTTTCTGGAAACTAAAGAGGGGCTGCTCATTCTTCCTGTAATTTGAATTATAAAGACGATTTTATGATACCTGTAATTTTTCATAATTTATCCGGTTATGATAGTCATTTTATTATTAGAGCATTAGCAAAAGATATACCTGGTGCCATAGATTTACTTTCAGTTAATAAGGAAAAATACATATCATTTACTAAATATATTTCTAATACAAATTTAAAGTTTAGATTTTTAGATTCCTTCCGTTTTATGGCTAGTAGTTTAGATAAATTAGGATCCTATTTAAAAGATTCTGAAAAAGTAATTATTAGAAGTTTTTGTAAAACTGATGAGGAATTTAAATTCTTATCTAAGAAAGGTATCTTTCCTTATTTAGACAACTGGGATAAATTAGCAGATTCTAAATTACCATCAATTAAAGATTTTTTAGTTCTCTTAAAAATTGTAATGTTGGAAAAAGTGATTATGAACATCCATGTAAAGTTTGGAATACTTTTAAAATTCAAAATTTACGTGAATACATGGAGTTATATTTGAAAACTGTTGTTCTATTGCTTGCTGATGTTTTTGAAAATTTTAGAAAAGTTTGATTAAAAACTTATAATTTAGAATGTTTGAAATATTATACAGCCCCAGGCTTAGCTTATGCTAGTTGTTTGAAGATTTCTAACGTTACGTTAGAATTACTTACAGATATTGATAAAATTATGTTTATAGAGAGAGGAATTAGAGGTGGAGTTTCCCAATGTGGTAATAGATATGGAAAGGCAAATAATAAATATATGAGAAGTGAATATGATCCAAGTCAACCTACCTCATTTTTAATGTATTTTGATGTTAATAATTTATATGGGACTGAAATGTGTGAATGTTTACCTGTTGGGGATTTTAAATGGATTGAAAATGCTGACTATTATAAAGAAATATAGTTAATAACCCAGATAATCCTGATACAGGATATATTCTTGAGGTTGATTTAGAATACCCTTCAGAGCTACATCATCTTCATAAAGATTTTCCTCTATGTCCTGAAAGTATGAAACCACCAATGTCATCATCAAAACATCCCAAATTATTAACAACACTTTTTGATAAAAAAAATTATGTTATTCATTATAGAAATTTAAAACAAGCGTTAAGTTTAGGTTTAAAACTTACAAAGGTTCATAGAATTTTAAAATTTAAGCAATCTGCTTGGTTGAAATCGTATATTGAATTAAATACAAATTTAAGGAAACAAAATAAAAATGATTGTGAAATTTTTTTTATAAACTAATGAATAACGCAGTATTCGGTAAGACTATGGAAAACGTTCGGAGATATAAGGATGTTAAATTAGTTACAAAATGGGATGGTAGACATGGTGTAAAAAATTACATATCAAAACCAAATTTTTATAGTTTAACCATTTTTGATGATGATATGGTAATAATTGAGATGAAAAGAATGAATGTTAAGTTTAATAAACCCATTTATGTTGGATTTAGTATTTTAGAAATTTCGAAAACAATTTTATATGATTTTCATTATAATTATATAAAAGTTAAATTTTGGGATAGAGCAAAATTATTATATACAGATACAGATTCATTAATTTATCACATTTTTGTAGATGATATTTATGAGCATATTAAGGAAGATAACCATAAATTTGATACTTCAGATTATTCTATAAATAATAAATATAACATACCTCAATTAAATAAAAAAGTTTTAGGGCTTATGAAAGACGAAAATAATGGTAGAATTATGGTTGAATTTATTGGATTAAAATCAAAAATGTATATCATAAAACTTTTTTATACAAGGGAAGAAAGGGAAGCCGAAAAAATGAAATTGAAAAATCTTTATGAAGGTGATGTAGAGGTTAGCTTAAACAATTTAGGTATTATTGAAAAAGATAAAGGAATAACAGAGACATCTTTGAAAAAAATAACATTTGAAGATTACTTGCAATGCTTGTTTAATAAAACTAATTTCAATGTAAATGAGAAACTTATTAGAAGTAAAAAACATGAAGTGTATTCTATTAATCAAAGAAAAGTTGCTTTAAATCCGTTCGATGATAAAAGAATTGTAAATTATATCTATACAGATACTTTACCTTGGGGTTTTAAAAATGTTTAAAATAATAATCATCTCAAGTTTTTCTTAATATTAACTGTAATGAAGGACATAACACCAAAACGCTGAAATACGTTAAACTGGACCCAAAAGCTTTCACCCCAACAAGAGCTTCCAATAAATCGGCTGGTTTCGATTTAAAAAGCTTGGAAGAGTACAATATACCACCTCAAAGTAGAGCCCTAATTAAAACAGGAATAAAAATAGAGCTACCTGAGGGGTGCTATGGAAGAATAGCCCCAATATCAGGATTAGCCTTACATAATTTTATTGATGTTGGGGGTAAGTTTTACTAAAATAAATTAATTAAATAATATTGATTCACTTTTTCAACAGCTGGGGTTGTGGATGAGGACTATCGAGAAGAGGTGAAAGTACTATTATTCAATCATGGGCACCAGAACTTCATCGTAAAACCAGGCGATCGGATAGCCCAGTTAATTCGCGAGAAAATTTACTATCCTGAGTTGAAGGAAGTTGAGGTATGTATACACAGATACGTATATACATATTGTTTCAATATACATTTTTATTTCAGCATTTATCATCTGATACTCAACGGGGAGAAGGAGGTTTTGGATCGTCTGGAAGGTGAAGTTCAAAACAAAATTTTAAATAAAATATCTATATATTAATATATACATTAAAATTATACATATGTTTTATTTTTATTACAATAGATACACCAATAAGCTAAATATTGAACATTTTCTAATGCACAACTAAGTTCATTATTATATACATGTTTCTTACAATGATTAGATTTCATGAAAGATTTTAAGGTTTCAAGTGCTGGACAGTCTTCCTCAGATAAATCCACAATTTTGTTTGAAATTAATTTCCGTAACCACAGTTTTTTTGGAGATCCTTTAACAATAACAACAGCTTCTAATGGAATTGAATTCTTCAGAAATTCAGATATTTGCTCATACTCTATGTCATCATAATTTTCCCATTCAAAACCATGTAGATTTTTTGTTAACCAAGTGAAATGTCTTTGTAATGTTTCATTGAAATGTTTTTGTGGATTTAATATTTTTACAAAACGTTGGGTGTACCATAAATTATCTGTATTGATAATGGCCATTTCTTTACAGATGAAATTACTTTCACCATACTGAAAACCTTGCACATCAATTATAAACATTTTTATACTACGTTTACTCACTTTAATATATGTTTAACAACTAACACGATTAAAGGATATCAGCTTTATTTATCCAACTGTTAAATTTGTTTTCAAAACCTAACCATTTAACGAACACTTTATTTCCCCTTCTTTTTAATATTTTTTCTACCAAAAATGCATTAGGATATTTCACCTTCTGTAGTTGTTGTTCATAAAAATCACCAAGAATGTTATGATTATTTTCATCTTGTAATAAATAGGTTGTAGGGTTCGTAAGCTGAACTTTTTTTATTGAAAATATTTCTGTTGAATAGTCACCTACTTTAAATTTTCTCTTTAGATGGGAAATTTTTATGTTATTATATACAGTGTTTAATAGATCTTTTTCAACTTTCTTTGTAACCTGTATTGGAGCCATTGCAATAGTTCGATGTTTTTTGTTATTATACTTGGTAACAATTTTTGATAAACCATGTAACCACTTATAATGTCCTTGTAAACTAAATTCTTTCCACATCATATTTACTCTTTCTACTATTGCAGTTTTTTTCACTATATACATTGTAATGATTTATTTTATATTTAAACATGAGCTTCTTAAAATAATTATTAAAAAATTCAGCACCAGCATCAGTTTACAAATTTTTAGGTATTTGTTGTTTGAAGACTTGTTCCATGACTTTGCTAACTTCTAAACCTGTCTTAGATTTTAGTGGGAAAGCCCAAAAAAATTTTAAGAAACAATTTATTACTACTAGGATATATTTATAACCTTTGTTTTCTTTTGCATATGGAATCATTTCTACTAAATCAGCTTGAAAGAGATCATTTAGAGATTTAATGATCACCCTACGTCTTTTAAAATTAATTCTTGCTGGTTTATGTATTTCTTCTACAATTTGCCGTTTAACATCATTAACTATTTTTCTTAAACAGTAATTTGAGCTTCTCTCAGTTCCTCTATTATTGATGTTATTTCGTTTGTATGACCTGTATGCCCCGCAGTTTGAGAAGCGAGAAGTAATCGCAATCTATCAACGAGTTCGTTT
The DNA here is from genome assembly GCA_034190945.1 of Octodonta nipae. Taxonomy (NCBI): domain Eukaryota; kingdom Metazoa; phylum Arthropoda; class Insecta; order Coleoptera; family Chrysomelidae; genus Octodonta; species Octodonta nipae. The sequence continues at coordinate 88,860,037 of CM067218.1, read as the reverse complement.
GGATCATCCCAGTGAATGTAATCGATTTTATTATTATTCACCAACATAGAAATTCCTTTCCCTGCCACTATAGGAGCAATAATTTTTTTATATTTTTTAATTTTACTACCATCTATTTGCTTATTTGGTTTATAGTAACGTCTAGGAGCATTTGTTTTTGCAACAATTTGTTTATAATTATCTTCATCTTCTTTAGAGTAGTGTTTCGGTTGTTTTTTAAACATTAGTTCATATAACCCTATACTACCTCGATATCGTTTCTTCTTAACAATAATATCAGATCCATCAATATCTAATCTTCAGTCACCAATCATTAGTTTCTCAGTATTAGTATCTAATCTGACACCATACTTATGATCAAATTCCTTATTGTCATCATCATAATACATGTCATTTATATATTTTCTTGAGGATCATACTGGTCTAAATAGTCAACATAGGATTTTTCAGCAATATCAGCGAACCGTCCAGGTGTTGTAGGAGAATTTAATGATCCTATCTCATCATCAGATCTGATTTCTTGAAGAATTGTCATTTCATTTTCACTAGGATCTTCATTTTCATCTTGAAATAATTGTAACTGACCTGTAGGTGTGGATAAACTCGTTGACAGTTTGCGAGGAATCTTTGGTGTTTCCTGATACAATGATTCAGCTTGTTGTGAAAATGTTGATGGATACAGATCATCGTTAAAGATATAATCTTTTTCCTCATCAACATGACTAGGATCCTCAGTTTTAAAAAAAGTTTTCTCTTCTTCCATCTTACTAGCTCCATCCATTTTATGTTCCTTGTGACTCAGTTTACTTTCAATGTCCTTTAGATGTTTTGTTATTGGAGAAAATAACTTTTCCTTAACAATTTCTCCATGTTTGAGAAGCTGTAATTTTTCTTTTACAATTCTACGTTTCTGTACAAGAAGTTTTTTTAGTTCCTTCTCTGATAGATTCATTTTGATCCGCTTTCTATCTGTTTTCAATCCGCTTTCTATCTGTTTTCAATCCGCTTTTGATCCGCTTTTATCTGCTATTATCCGCTATTTATTTAATTCAATCAGTTTCTGATATATCTTACACTTATGATGTTAATGATTATACTGAAATTCATTGTCTTATTCGAAACATATATAGTCATCAAAACCTCTTCTGTAACGTCCCTCATTGATGTTGCTGTCTTTAGAGATACATAAAAATCCATATGGTCTGTACCAACACATGGCACATAAGCTTTTAAACTTTTCAAACGACATGTCACTACCAATATGATCATTACAAACATGTTTCAGATTTAAATCATCTTGTTTGAAAAGAACCAAAAAATTTGCATTATCTCGAATGAGATGTTTTGGAACCTTCGCATACGTTTGAGACAGATAAAACGAGTCCACTAGACTGTGTCTTCCCATAGAGAAATATTGACATATAACATCTTGATTGTCACAAGCCACATCATCAAATATAAAGATTGAATTTTTTTGCTTCTGAAGGATGTAGAATATTTTCAATAGCATTGAACGGGTAATAACCGATGCCTTGTATTGGCTTTAGTAACTTCTCCAGATAAATATATTTAGGTTGATACAAGGACTTTGAATAAACATAAACATTCTCAAATCTCAGTCCGTTCAAGTGTTCAATTAGATTAACCATAACATTGGTTTTACCGCAATTGCTTGGTCCCACCAGAATACACCTCACAGTTGACGGAAACAATGGGCCATGCTTTTTATTATTATCAGAAATACTATTAAAATTATCATTTTCAATAGCTAAGGAAGTTTTTTTACGACCCTCATTCTTTGACACATTACTATAAAATGAGATAAATATTCATAAAAAAATATTATATGTTAGTTTTAAGTTGATAGTTAATGAAATAACATCATGAAGTTATATTCAGGTCAAGGTTTATTAAATTCAGCTATAAATAATTTACCATTTGAAATGCATATACCATGTTATAATTATTGCGGACCTGGAACAAAACTTAAACAACGTCTGTTGCAAGGAAGTCTACCAACAAATCTGCTAGATGCTAGCTGTTTAAAACATAATAAATTCTACGAAAAAGAAAGTGATACAAAATTACGTCATAAGGCAGATAAAATATTAGCAGAGGAAGCTCTTCAGAGATTTCATTTAGAAGACTCATCTGTAGGTGAACGTATAGCAGCTCTTGGGGTTGCAGGAGCAATGAAAGCCAAAGTAAAATTAGGTATGGGTTTGAAAAGACCTAATAACAAACAAACAATTCGAAAATGTCTTAAGCTTATGGGGAAAACTAAAACTATGAGTGAAGGTATACTCAAGAATATACAGGATAGCATAAACTTAATGAATGGTAGTAATATGGAAGTTATCAAACCTAAATCTACATCTAGATTAAAAAAGGATAAGACTAGAAAGCCCTCATGACTACCACGATCTCAAATGATGAGAAATAAACTAAATGAACTATCGAAACCACCACTAAATGGTAATGATGACATTGATATGGAAGTTGAATATAAAATGAAACGTAAAAGAGAAATAAATGATGATGATATTTATGAAAAACACTTAGCACCTCCGAGGAAAAGGGGTAAATTTCGAGTAGCTAAACGATAACTAAAACCACAACAAAAAGATGAAGATGAACAAAGTGCTTCTAAAAAATTAAAACTTAATTTAAATGAACCTCTTGAGTTTGTTGAACATGATCGAGGTAGTAATATGGAAGTTATCAAACCTAAACCTACACCTAGAAACAAAAAGGATAATTCTAAAAAGTCCTCACGATTACCATGAACTCAAATGATGGGAAATAAACTAAATGAACTATGGTAATGATGACGTTGATATGGAAGTTGAATATAATAACGTAAAACGTAAAAGATAAATAAATGAACACTTAGCACCTCCGAGGAAAAGGGGTAAATTTCGAGCAGCTAAACGAAAACTAAAACCACAACAAAAAGATGAAGATGAAGAAAGTGATTCAGACAATGATAGTTCACCAAATCAAAAAGTAGTAAAATTTCATTGATATAAAAATTGTTAATCTTAAAATTGTATTAGTATTTGCAAAACACTCAGATAGACACATATACTATCAGCACTAGAGGAGAAGTATGGTTAAAACAAAATCAAAGTATAAAACAAGAAGACTAAGAAAAAAAAGAGTTACAAAGTCAAAGTCACCGAGAAAAAATTTTGGGTTTATAAAATCTGTAGGACATATAAAAAAACAGGTGTTGAAACAGTAACCTACCACCTTAGGTAATGCTATAAAAATTGCCTTGAATTCTGCTAAGTTAATTAAAAAGCATATGAAGTCAACCACTCCTCGTATCATACCTATACCAAAGACAGGAGGTTTGCTACCTCTTATTCCTATTTTTGCTGGACTCTCAGCCTTGGGGAGTATCGCTGGTGGATCGGCAGCCATAGCCAAGATGATAACAGACGCTAGAAATACAAAACAAAAATTAGAGGAGGCGAAACGTCATAATAGAAAAATAGTCTATAGTAATAGGTGGAGAGGGGCTTTATTTGCAACGATATAAAAAAGGTTATGGTCTTTTTTTATACCCTCCAGGAAGCTACCACAACGACCGTTAACTAATATTGATTTAGCTAGATATGTAAAAATATGGCAAATTCCAAATTTTCGAGGTGTATTCATGAGAGATAAATTACCTAAGAAAATTTATAAAACTGAAAGAGGTATTATCAATTTAGATTCTAATACAGGTCCTGGAACTCATTGGACAGCTTACAAGAAAAATGATTGACAAATATCCTATTTTGATAGTTTTGGTAATCTTAAACCTCCATTAGAAGTTTTAAAATATTTTAATTCAACTGAACAGTGTAAAATAGAATATAATTATAATACATTTCAAAACTATAACAGTTTTAATTGTTGTCACTTATGTTTATATTTTTTATCTCAATAAAAAGTGTAATGAGAAACATTAGTATTAATGCGAGTTGAAAGTTGTTAATAACTCAGTCATATTAATTCAATTGAAAATTATAAATAGTAAAAAATATTTAAGTAAATATATTTAATAAAACCATATCAATAGTTTTAGTTATTTAATAACCATTGACAGATTAAGATGTCTTCATATACATTTACGTTCTCTGAACGTGCTTCTATTCTCAGTAACAAGATTTACCCACCAATTATTCTAGAAGATGGTGCTACTTATGTGATGGGGTTAATTGATTTTATGACCTTTAATACCATCTCAAATATTGATGAAACCAACAACAAGTTTTCTATTAACGGTATAAAATTAGAATTATACTTTTACAGCAAAGTCAAAAACATACATGGGCAGTGAAAACGACAAGTCAACTGGAAAAACCTCGTTTTATTATTGTAGCATTCCATACTGATCGAAAAAACAATATTCACAAGACCATGTCAGAATTTGATCACTGTAACATCACAAATATAAAATTGTATTTAAATTCTGAAGTTTACCCATATGATAATTTAAATCTCAATTTTGATCAAAAGAATTTTGCAACATTTTATGAAATGTTTACCAACTTCCAAGCGGTTTATTATAACAGAGAATTCATTCAAGTTTCTATAACACCAGAAGACTTTTCCAAACAAATCACATTATTTGTAATTGACTGTAGCCGACAACTATGTTGAACCACCTTAGATAACTATAAATCTACCAATCCTGAATATATTTCACCGAAACTGTAAGCACTTATAGGTCACCCTATATAATAATTCTGTTTAACATTTTTTGGAACCACCTTGTATAATTAACTCTGCTTCATCCTATAGTGCAACCATCATGTATAAGCTGCTGTTTATTTGTTAACCAATATAACATTTGTAAATTACCTAACTATAATTCTACTCCAAACTTTCTGCTATATAACAGTTATTTCTGATAATTTTTGAGCCACTTCGTAAAATATAATTTCCCTCCGCCCTATATTTTAACCATCCTTTATATGCTCCTTTTTCTAAAATTGTGTTAAACAAAATATATAACTATAATTTTGCTTCGCCCTATATGTCAGGTATTCCATATATCAGGATGCAACTGTTCATGGTCTACTTTATACTTATAGGACACCCAATATTACTTTTTTATACCACTATAAATCCACCAATCCCCAACATATCTGACCCAAATCGCAACTTTTTATGGTCACCCTATCTAAAAATTTTATTAATTTTTTTAACTGCCTTCTATAGCTATAAGTCTACTTCCATCTTTATTTAAATCATCTTGTATATACTGCTGCCAATTAGTCAACCATTATAACTTATTTGCCTATAATTTTTTGAACTATCATATATAACCAGAATTTTATTCTACAAAATATTTCAACCACGCTTTATATGCATCTTGCTTAGGGGTCACCATATACCTATAACATTTTTTAAACACTTAACTATAATTCTGATCCCCTCTATATTACAACTATCTTATCTATGCTACTGCTTATGGACTACGCTAAATAACCATTTTTCTGACATTTTTTAACCACTCTGGAAAATATAATTTGTCTCCACTTTATATGCTAACCTCCCATTATATGCAACTTCTTTTAACATTGTTTTAATCACACTGTATAGCTATAAGTTTACTTCACCCATGTTGCAGATATTTCATATATGCAACACAGCTCATGTTCTATTCTAGAAAATGTTTCATACATTTTTTTATCCACACTGTTAAACTATACGTCTACTTCACCCTCTATTTCAACCACCTTCTATGTACAACTACTTATCGGCCACCCAGTATAACTTTTTTGTACCATCCTGTATAAATATAAATCCATCACTTCCCAATAAATTTCACCAAAACTGCAACTGCTAATTGGGCAGTAAAAAGTATAATTTCTCTCCACACTTCATTTAAATCACCCTTCATTTGCAACTTTTTCTAACCTTGTTTGAATCACACTGTGTAACTATAACTTGACTTGGCCCCATATTTCAGGTACTCCATTTCTCTAACCTATATAACATTTTTTTCACCCACACTGTATAATTATTATTCTACTCCACCCTATATTTCAACAACCTTGTATATGCAAGTATTTATGGGCCACTCAATATAACATTCTTGCACCACCCTGTATACTTAGAATTCTAGTCCACCTTATATTTCATCTATCCGGTATATGGAACAGCTTGCAGATCATAACATTCAATTATAATATTTTTTAAACCCAACTGTTTAGCTGTAATTATGCTCTGCTCCATATTTCAACCATCCTGTACGTGAAACAGGTCTTTACGTATTAGTTGTGAACTTGTGAACTACTTGTGGATATAAAACATTTTTTTACCACCCAATGCGGCAAAATTTTCTCTTTCGCTGCATATTTGCATTTAATTTAAGGCAAATTAGTCGATATTCAAATGGTGAATATTATGACATGGTTGGGCTAACATTACGCGAGAGATACGCCTTCAATTGTTCTGATCAAATTTTATTAAATGACCAATCTTCAATATTCTGACTAACTTAACAACAAAATATACTGATAACATGATGCAGGCAGCATACTCCTGCCTTCCTTACCCCAATAATTGGAAAAAATATATAAACATAAGTACGAAAATTTTTCATCTATTCTATCTATATCTATACTATTAAAAAATTGTAAGTTTATCTGTTTGTTTGTTTGTTTGTTTGTTTATTCGGGCATCACTTAAGACCTACTCAACTGATTTTGCTGAATCCTTTTTTGTTGCAAAGCCTATAGTTTGACTAATTCTCTGGTATACATTTTATCTTCCTACATTGACAGAAACGGTAGATATAGCGAAACAACTTCTTTCATGTCGGGTTGTAGACAATTACTCTATTGGTTCCAGCGCACGCACCAAATATCAGATACTTGCATCAGCTTAGGTTTTATTCAAAATTCGAAATATGCCAATGTAACATGTTGCGATTTAGAAAAAATCAACTGATATATGAAGCCAAATTTTACAGGGTGTTCTATACATAGGAAACTTAGAGCGAAGTAGAATTACATGGATTAAAAAAAAACAAAAAGTGATATTGGGTGGACCTTAAGCAGCTCCATATATACAATGTGATTGAAATAAGAGGGGAGTGGAATTAGCTATACAGGGCGTTTGAGAAGAGTTAAACCGAGTGGGCCATAAATAACACAGCCCCATAAAAAAATAACGTCTTGTGCATCGGACCGGATCTATGTAGGCCTATGTTTTTGGGGTCGCTGAATCCGAATCCGGTTTGATCTTATCAGGTCAGGTTGAAGGTCAAGCCAAGGTCAAATCTCCAAAATCTAATAAAAAAATCTGAAAAAAATCATAAATGTTTTTTGAGTCGCTAAATCCGAATCTGGAATCAGCTAAAGTGTTACTCCAAAGTCATACTGAGATATTTCTAATGTCAATGACATCGAGTTTTTTTGTTCTAGTCTATTGGTTCAACTACAACGCAAGATAGAATTAATTTGAAAGAAATTAACGAAACAAATTGTAGTAAATTAAGATGTCTTATAAATTGCTGAAACCGAATCTTGGTTTATTTTTATTATAAGTCAGTGTCGAGATCATTAGTTCATATTTAATAGCCAACCCATGGGACTAGTAAAGCATGTAACAACATGATAACTCATAACGATAGAATTTATTCGTATGTTTTTCATATTTTTAGAGCCATATTAATCTATGTGTCCTTATTTATTCAACAAAAGATCTTTGAAAATTTTGATGCTTCATAGGCTGAATGTTATTAGACTTAATTGCAAAAAAAGCGTTCAAAAAATTTATCAGAGCATATGATTTAGATGAATTAGAATACTATAGCAAATGGAAAAAAATCCATTTACTGTTTGAAATTCACGATTAATTTGAAATTAACATTTCTTTGTTTTAGTAAGGTTGTTCAATTAACATACATCAAACTTAATAGTTACCACATATCTCAAAATAGGTACATTATTCTGAAATACCGATTTCAATTCGCACAAAATCCTGTGTCCATGAACCTTACTAGGAACGATGACAACTGCTTCGAAAGAAGATGTGTAGAATGATTTGAGTTCTAGCCCTTCACGGTGACGAAGCCAGCAATCGCACGCTGCCTTGCAGGTGGGCGTTAAGGTATGAGGATGAAGCCGTAGTTTGTCTGACGACGAGTTGACATTGTCCTCATCAAAGTCAGAAAGCTCTCATACTTAGACCCGGGGAGGTATGAGAGTTATCACTCCCAGGACGGTTAACTCACCTGTGACCGGATCAGGACCTTGACGTGAGGTTGTTTTAATATCTTATGGATGGTAGAACAAAAAAAAACTCGAAGTCATTGACATTAGAAATATCTCAGTATGACCTTGGGGTAACACTTTAGCTGATTGCAGATTCGGATTTACCGACCCAAAAAACATATGTATGAATTTTTTCAGTGTCAGCGAAAATTTTTATATATTTGATGTCAACAGATTTAGATATTTATGTCAGGAGGCTTATGTGAGTCTGTACTTTTGATTTGAAGATTTTAATGTTAGTTTTATTGTCGTTAATAGTATCTAAAATTCTGTTAAGTATATTGTCGTTCGAAATAGCGTCTCGAAAGGGGCTTAGATCTTTGTAAACAATGAGTGTCCATTTCTCATTAGAAATTTTAAGGGGGCCTTTTTCATGGAAGAAAACCCCTATAGTATTGTTAACCGGTGCAATGGAATACTGTTGAAGGTTTACGACTGAAAACAGTCCAAAGAATCTGAAAAGAAGGGATTTATTCAAAATAGGGTTTTAGTCTGTCAAAGTTAATTTTACTAATTTGGTTAGTCTGTAAGCTTATAAGTGTTGCAGAATTCTTTCGTATCGCGGTAATTTCAAATGGTCCATTGAATTTGTTTTCGGATTTTTTTTTAATCTGAGATTCTTTCACTTTGTCGCCTACTTTGTATTCCGGTTGGTTAGTTGAAACATGTTGGTCGAATCGGATTTTTGTTTTTGTTTTTCGGTTTCAGCTCGGGCAAGTCTCTAATAGTAATTCATTCTATTATTGAGGACCCTAACGTATTTGGAAATGAGTTTTTCCTGATTAGTTCGTAGGGCGTAAAACCGGTTTTTAGTATTGTTGTAGCAGATAACTGCCTTAAATGGATGTTCCTTCGGATGTTCGGATATATTTGCCCTTATCATTACCGCTAAAGTCGCGTGAAACCTTTAGATAGAACCGTTTGATTCGGGATGGTGGATGCTTGAAAAGGATAACTTTAAGTCATATAGTTCGCACAGGTCCCATATTAGACTATTTTCAAATTCACGTCCATAGTCGCAATGGATGCGAAGAGGTGTTCCGTAATGTTGGAAAAATATTAAGAGGGGGTTTACGACTGTTTTAGCTGTTTTGTCACTAATAGGGTATGCTTGAGTAAATTTGGTAAGTTCATCCCTAATACTCAGTGCATAGTTTCTCGTTGGATATTCGAAAATATCAATGTTGATACGTTCGAAGGGTGTTTTTGGAGTTTCAGTGATAACAAAAGGAGCACTTAAGTTTATTCTCCAAGACTTTATCTTTTGGCAAGTTTCGCAAGACTTAATGAATTGCTCTATACTTTTGATCAGTCCAGTCCAGTTATACTTTTTCCTAATACGTTGAATGGTCTCATTAATTCCACGATGTAGGTTATTTTTGCCGCAGTGGTACTGTTGCAGTATAATGGGAATTTCGTCTTGGGAAGGGGTTGTAACAATGTTTTGACAAATTTTTAGTTTTATGTCTTTGTCCACGAGTATAAAAGATAACGTTTCAAGAATAGGTAGTTCTATGTTATTCTCTACGCAATATGTGTCAGCGTCTTTGAATTGGTCATAGGGAAAGGTACAATTAAGTATGTCTGACAGTTTTACACTAGCTAAGATGTTAAGAGTGTCGTTACTGAAATTAGGTTCTTCTTCCAAAACGTCTTGAATAATTTATCGTGTAAGTCGTTAGTTTTGTTTTGAGAAAAAACCTTAACTATACGCTTAAGGCCATCTGGCTAGACGACTGCCAGGATCTTTGATCGAAAAGCGGACGGTGGTCACAGATAAGTGTAAACCTTCTCCCAAAAAGTTTAAGGTCTGCAGTGCTTGACAGCCCAAACTATGGCCAACAATTCTCGTTCGATGATGGAATATCGTGTCTCTGCAGCACAGAGAGTACGAGAAGCGTATGCAATAGGGAGATATTTTTCCACAGGGCCTTGAGTAATAACCTCTCCAATATCAAAAGCACTAGCATCAGTAATGTGCAGGAAGGGTTATTCAAAGTTTAGATAAAACAGGATAGGGTCAGATATAAGGCTTGCTTCAGTTTATCGAAGGAAGACTTGCAATCTGCATCAAAGATGGATTTGATGTCTTTCGGAGTTTGGGGTTGAGGAAAGTTCTGAATGCATTCAACCTTTGAAGGGTTTGGTTTTACACCTTTTTGTGTGATAAGATGACCAAGATAAGCCACTTATTTACGAAGCAATTCGCACTTATCAGGTTGAATTTTTAGGCTGGACTTCCGAAGTCATTTAAAAACCGGAAAATATGTTCATGTATGGACGGAGAATAGACGATGATATCATCCATGTAGACAAGACAACCTTCATTCTGTATGCCCAGAAGAATATTGTCCATGACCCTCTAAAAAGTAGAAGGTCCATTTTTTAAACCAAATGGCATATGAACGAATTCGTAAAGACCATTTTCGACAGAAAAGCCAGTCTTGAGAATATCTACCTTTTGGATTTTAAACTGGTGGAACCCAGAAGCGAGATCCAGTGTCGAAAAACACTGACACTTTCCAAGTTGGTCTAGAAGATCAGAGATATTTGGTAGAGGATATTTATCGTCTACAGTCAATTCATTTAATTTCCTGTAATCGATAACAACTCCCTACTTTTGTTTACCAGAAGCATAGAGCTCCTTAGGGATGAGCCATACGGTGGAGGACCAAGGGGATGAGGAGTGCCTAATGATACCTTATTTTTAAGTTTTCTTGGGAATAACACCACAATTGAATTAAAAAGCTTTATATTGAAACAAAATACCAAACGTTTCAAAGTCAATTCTGACTTCGTTGCCAATGGCTTTAAAATATGTAATGAAAACGTAACTTGCAAAATTGAAAGTTTGATAATGAAGAACATGCCACAAATAACATTTAGAAGATAATGATACCTTGTTCAAGCATTTTTCCAATTTGGGGTTTCACTTCCTCTTTATGAACTTGAGGATATCTGTATGATTTAGTGAAAACGGGCTTTTCGTTATTCGTATCAATCGAGTGTTTAACCTCGTTAGTGAAAGTCTTGACTTTCACTATCGAGGTCACCTTCAAGACAGAAAATGTCTTGAAAATGTCGTAATCGGGAACTTTGTTAAAATTTGTTATTAGCTGTTTAGATATTAAGTCAACTATGCATTCAAAGTGTTCAAGAAAATCAAATACTAGTATGCTGTCAAACTCAATGTGCAAATCGTATATGAATACTTTATGTTGGTTACGTGGAGCGAATGGGATTAAACTAGATTGTGAGAGGGGAATTTTTTTGTGGGCAATACCTTGAATAGTTACCCTTTCAGGAGATCTTTGGGTGAAATTCTTTACGATATTTTCTTTAAAGATAGAGATACCAGCTCCGGTATCAAAAAAAGCTTGAATTTGGAAGAAGAGTCAAGAATGTAATAAAGGTTTTTAGAATTATCAGTACGAAGATCGTCGAGATTCAGGTTTTGAATCTGGGTTTCGACTTCGCAGAAAGTTGTTGTCGAATCGGGAGGTTGGTCTAGGCTCGGAAGCGCTAGAAAATCCTGATAATCGTGACAATTAAAAGCCAGAATAATTTTGACTGTCATCCTCGTAGTCATAAGTGTTGTTATTATCGGTGTAACAGTCCGAATATTGAGTATAATCAACATTTTGGTGTTGATTAAAATGACGAGTTCGTTTAGGACGGTTATTGGGGTTGTTCTGTATGACAGAAGGGCGAAAATAATTTGGGTTCATTTGAGACCTAAAAAGAAGACCTCTGGAAGTTTTGTGGACAAAACTGTTGTCCTTGTTGAATAGGAGGTGATTTGAGGGGAAAGTTGACCTTGTTTGTTGGTTAGGCCCAACAGGATTTGGCCTATGGTTTTGATTGAATTGTTGAGAACCATTTTGCTTTTTTAAGAGGCAATTTAAGGCTATGTGGCCTAACCGACGACAATGAAGACACTTAGGAGGTTGTGTCGGCTTTCGTGTTTGAAAGTTGGGTTTGAGAGGCACATATTTGTTCGTTTTCTGAGCCTCGAAATAAGAAAATTGAAGCTCTCTCCTAATCCGGAAATGTGCCTCTAGAAGTCATTTGGATTACTGACACGAATGACTTGTCCTAAACGGGGTTCTAATCCCGTAAGAAGGATATTCATAACCATTGTATCCACTAGAGTGGTCTGGGCATCTTTTTGTTCTAGATTTAGCCCAGCGGTTTTGTGGATGCAGGAGTGCATTTTTGCACTCAAGACTTGGACTCGATTGTAAAATGTTAGTGGAGACTCGTTTGTAAGTTGTTTCCGACGTTGTAAGTCGTGAATAAGGGAAGAGAGATCACGAGAATCACCAAAGTGTAGGGTCAAGAGTTATTTGATTTCAAGGTATGATCTGGGATTTCTTGAATTTATCAACTGCGCCGTTTTCCCTTTGAGATTATTTTTTATATCGATCACTAACAAACATTTTTGATCCGCTGTCGACATGTTATATGCGCAATTACACACATCTATAAAGGTTCCCAAGGAAATTTGGTGGCCTTCAAATTCATATATTACGGAAAATATTTCCGTTAACCGATATCTCTCGGTTTCAGTGGTAACCGGGGTTGGTGAAGCTTCTGCCATTTTTATATAAATCAATCTAAAAGAAATGGAACAAGGGTGTAAAAATGAAATGTTAAAAGGTATAGAAAATTAATAAACTGTAGAATACGTTAATGGGAATAACGATTGTTGAACGATAGAACAGTATGGTAACCAATTAAAATAGTAATCTCAAATAAATCAGTTATTCAAATAAAAAAATCAATGAAATAAGTAAATCAAATATACCAATATCAATAAGAAGAAATTAAATACATATATCAATAGAATAAAATAAATCAATTAATGAAATAAGTCAATATTTCATTTGAATCAAATATATCAAAATATTAAAATCAAATTGATAAATATGTAAAATCAAATAATAAAATAAATCAATATCAATCAAATCAAATAAATTATATCAAATATTAAAAATCAATGCTCAATAAAATAAACCAAATAATATTTACTTAAAACGAATGACGATTCACCATTACTTACATCAACAGGAACATTGAAAGCGCCGTGTTCTACGTTTGATTGCAGTGAGGACTTCTTTCAGGTTCGCTGTTCCGTTGAGGGTTAGGAATCCGCCGCTACCAGTTAGAGTACTCGTGTTCTAGTAACGTTAGATAGATCTACTGACTGCGCCAATTTGTTATATCACACTTTCAAAATTTCTTTTTTTAAAAAGATTTAATTTAAAGTTACACAATTAATCACTTTTAATATAAAACTTTATATAACAACTAAAAAGACAAAATGAGTGTTAAACTAAACTAGACAAATGTGTAAGTAATAATGAATACAGACATAAGGCAAATGTACAATTTAAAACTTAAAAATGCTGACTAAGCTGTCGCCGCGCTTGCTGTTCTCTCGGATGTACGTCGTCGAAAGGTAGCCTGAGACGACATTTGTACGCTGATTAAGCTGGGAACTGTTGCTAGATGGTTTCATATAAGTCGATGGTATAACTTATAAATATATATATATATATATATATATATATATATATATATATATATATATATATAAAGCCATTGACAACGAAGTCAGAATAGACTTTGAAACGTTTGGTATTCCTGCAATATACGTAGTTTTATTTCTATTGTGGTGTTATTCTCCAAAGAAACATAAAAATAATCAAGAATATGCCACAAACAACGTTTAGAAGACAACAAGGTCTGAGTCTGTTTGAAAAGCCTCCAATTCAGTGATTTCTAAATATCGCGCAATACTCGAATATTTAACAGGTAGGGGCAAATTATTCTTTACGAGATTTTGCGATATTTCCTGTAGGGCGGTTATGAACTGTTCCGGGGTTAAAATGGAAGTGTGAATAATTTTTAAACGGGCGAATGCAATTGAGTTTAACACGTCGTTTAAGCTATCTTCTAAGAATAAGTAGTTTTCCACGTATGTCATTTTATCGCTTAGTTTACGTATAGCATTTTCAATTTTCCGAATATTTTCATTGAACGCTTTTTCGTCAAGTTGGATTTGTTGTATAGTATTGTTTTTTATCAACGAAGTTGTTACGCTAATTTGATTTTTCAAAAGGTTTTCTACTTGAAGTTGTCCCTGATTTAATCTTTTGATATTATTTGTGAAATATTCCCCATCAGCGGCATCTAGGTTGCCAGTTATTGCCTTGAAGATTGTACCGGGACCATCTAATCCGCGTTTATATCTCTTGGTATCCATATGAATTTCGCTAAATTTGTTTTTTATGGATTTCGAAATTTGGTTAAGTAGATTTAAGTGAGTTTGGACGTCGGCACGGAATAGGTTCATTGAGTTGAGGTTATAAGAAATAGATCTTGTTAATGTGTCAAGGAGTTTGTTATTAGTAGTGAAGACTTGTTCAAGAGCTGAAAGGTTTTTATGAACTAAAAGTGTCCATTTGTAATTTGAAAGGTCAATTCGTGCTTCCTCGTCATAGTAAATTCCTATTGTGTTATTTATGGTTTTTATTTCGAACTGGGATGCTGCGGATCCGAACAGCAGGATGACCCTGTAAACAAATTAGTCTTCTATGAATGGTTTCATGCGATCAAAGTTTACTTTCGTATTTTGGTTAGTTCGGGGGTTTAATAGAGTGGCTGAATTTTTATGGATTTCTAGTATTTCGAAAGGTCCGTTAAACTTGTTCTGTAGTTTGTCTTTAAATTGAGATTCTCTTATGTACACTTTATCACCTACTTGGTAATTAGGAGGTTTTCCCGAAACATGTTTGTCAAATCGGACTTTAGCTTTTTGTTTCTGTTATGTCCTTTCACGGGCGATCTTATAGTAATGGGAAATTCTGTTATTGAGGTCTCTAATGTATTTTGTTTCAGGTCTTTTTCGTTTTATAAAGTTTCTGGGGGTGTGCCGGAAGTATGGCCGAAGATAAGTTCATAGGGTGTGAACCCATGTGTCTTATTTGCCGAGTTGTTATATGCGATTACCGCATAGGGCAAAATGTTAAAGGGGTGTTCATCGGGGTGTTCTGCTTTATGAATTCGTAACATATCTAGAAGAGTAGAGTGAAACCGTTCTAATGATCCAGTGGATTGCGGGTGTCCAACACTTGAATATGAAAGTTTAATGTCGAAAAGTTTACAAAGATCTTTAAGTAGAGCGTTATCGAATTCGCGACCATAGTCACAGTGTATTCTAATAGATGTTCCGAAATGTTGGAAAAATAGGAGAAGCGTATTGACTACTGTTTTAGCAGACTTGTCGGTGTTTGGGTATGCTTGGGAAAAATTGGTTAACTCGTCTCGTATGGTCAGGGCATAGTTTTTGTTCGGGACTTCGAGGATGTTAAGTCTTTCGAATGGAGTTCTTGGAGTTTCAGAAATTACCAGAGGGCTATCAAGGTTTTTGCGAAATGTTTTAGCTGTTTGACATATTCGAAAGTTCTTAATATAATTGTCAGCATCTTTTGTAAGACCCTGCCAATTATATTTTTCCCTAATTCGCCTAATTGTTTCATTAATACCCCTATGTATGTTGGTTTTTCCGTTATGAAACTGTTCAAGAATTATTGGCACTTGATCTTTTTCGATAGTTTGAGTTATGTTTTGACAAACTTTCCATTTTACGTTTAATTCTGCAAAGATAAACGGAAGCATTTCTAAAATAGGTAATTCCAAATTATTCTCGACGCAACAGAGTTCTGATTCGGTTAGTACATTTTTGCTTTTAAATATTGAAGCAAATAGAATCTCGTTTACGGTTCCAGGATTAGATGGTAGGGGTATAATATAATACCGTCTTTTTCTAACACTTTTGCTGGAGAATACGTTAATTTTATATCGTTCTTCAAAGATATCTTCCAAGATTTGGTGGTGAAAGTCTTTAAGATTGTCGGTTTGAAAGAAAACTAGGATGTTTTTATTTTCTCTGTCAAGAAGTTGGCAGTTAGAGTATTGTATCTTACTGTAGTCAATGAGTGAAACTGTTTTGTAACGTTCTACGAACGTTCGAAATTCGGTACATATTAGGTCATCGTTGTTAATTGTTTCAGGTTCGTCTGAGTCGGTGTCATCGTTTTCGTTAAGGGGGTTTATTGGAAAGTATTGAAGATTATTGGTTGACTGGAAATTGATGCATTCATTGAAGTGAGTTATTTTAATGCGCGTAAGGGCGACGGCATTTTTGTTGACTTTTCCTGGCTTGTATATGGTTTCATTCATAATCATATTCCTCAAGTTTGAGGCGCCATCTCGCAAGTCGACTATCCGGATCTTTAATAGAAAAGAGCCACGTTAACGGGCGGTGATCGGTCAGGAGTTTAAACTTGCGGCCAAAAATTATTGGACGAAAGTATTTGACAGCCCAGACGATGGCCAGAAGTTCGCGCTCTATGGTAGAGTATCTAGTCTCCGCTTTGCAGAGAGCATATCCAATAGACAGATCTTTGCCTATTGGTCCCTGCGAAAGTACAGCGCCGATTGCGAAAGCACTAGCGTCTGTAGTTAGAAGAAAAGGTTCGTTGAAGTCGGGATAGATCAAGATCGGAGTGGACGTGAGAGCTTGTTTTAATTTGTTAAAGGAGTCAAAACAGTCTGAATTAAAATGAAATGAAACGTCTTTTTCGAGCAGTTTTGTGAGAGGTTTGGATATTTTGGCAAAGTTTGGCTACAAATCGACGATAGTAGCCAGCCAGATGCGGTTGGGGGAAGTTAAGTATACATTCGACTTTGGACGGGTTCGGTTTTACTCCGTCCTTTGTAATGAGGTGTCCTAAATATGCGACCTCCTTGCGGAGAAATTCGCATTTATCAGGCTGAATCTTAAGATTTGCCTTCCTAAGTCGTTTGAATACTTCAGTCAGTCGGGCCAAATGTTCGTGTATAGTTGGTGAGTAGATGATTATATCGTCCATATAAACCAAGCATTTCTCTTTCTGGATTCCGATGAGAATGTTGTCAATCACCCTTTGAAAGGTTGAGGGAGCATTCTTCAAACCGAAAGGCATGCGAACGAATTCAAAATGACCGTTTTCTACAGTGACGGTTTTTTGAATGTCCTTCGATTCAATTTCGATCTGGTGAAAGTCAGAAGCAAGATCTAGTTTAGTAAAGTATTGGCATTTGCCAAGTTGGTCCAAGTCCGATATATTAGGTAAGGGATATTTATCGTCTACTGTGAATTCATTAGGTTTACGGTAGTCTACGACTACACGCAACTTTTGTTTGCCGGATGCATCTTGTTTTTTTGGGACAACCCACACAGGGGAAGACCAAGGGGAATTTGAAGGGCGAATGATACCTTGTTCTAACATTTTTGAGACTTAGGTTCGAACTTCTTCCTTATGGATTTGGGGGTAGCGATAAGATTTGGTTAATATGGGTTTCGAGTTATTTGTATCAATAGAGTGTTTTATTTCGTTAGTGAAGCTAAGATTGTCTCCTTCTAAATAGAAAATGTCTGAGAAATCGATGCAAAGTTGTTGGATTAATTCTGCCTCTTCTTCGTTGAGATGTCCGAGTCGAAGTTGTTTGTGAATTTCTGTTAGTCTGTCTATGTTAGAGTTGTTTCCGAAAGAGATTTGTTCGCAGTGGTTAATAGAAAGATTCTAAATGGGTTCTAATTGGATTTTGTTAAAATTTATAATTTTTGGGCTAGCATTTGCATTTAAAATAGTAGTGAAAAATTCACCCTTGTCGTTAACCTGGACTAAAGCGTTGGGTAATCTTACGTTTTCTATTACGGTGGAAGTTAGAAGGGCCTCCGTATTTCGTAAATCGCAATTAAGTTTAAAAATGCGTTCTGTCCGCGGTTCGAGACTGATGGTATTTGAAATCGTTTGGTTGTTTATCTGTAGTTGTCTGTCGGTTGATAATGTCTCTTCAGTAACTTTCATGAGCGGGATGGTTTTGAAATTGGTGACGAGAACTTTCTTATTAAAGTCTATTACACAATTATAATGCTCCAGGAAATCGGATCCTAATAGGCGATCGAATTCGATGTCTAGATCGCATATGTAGACTTTGTGTGGATCTGTTAGATTGAACGGGACTAAAGTGGATTCGTTTATGAGAATTTTTTGGTTAGTGATACCTTGTATCACAACGTTTTCAGGAGAACGGTTTGGAAATTTTTCACAAGTTTTGGGCTTGAAGATTGATTAGCCTGCTCCTGTGTCCATTAACAATTTGTAAGTGTTAGAAGCGTTATTGATGTAAAAGAGGTTCTTTGAGTTAACAGAAAGCGTTTTCCGGGAAGTTGAGGTTTGGATTGAAGCTGTCGTTGAAATTCATTGTCTCGAATTGAGACTGAAGATTGAGGATTTGAGTGTCCGGTGGTTTGTCTACGGTGAGAGCCGTTTGAAAATTTCGCTGAGAATTATCGGGTATATCAGAGCAGAATTCTGGGTAAAGATTTTTATAATTGTCGTAATTTTCATAGTTGTGAACCTGAGAGTAATACAAATCGTTACTTTGTGTTTCAGTATTCAAATGTGAGTATTCATCTTGTTGAGTGTTATAAAAATCTGACTGGTTAAAGTGATGGGCTCTTTGTTGCTGATTTCTGAAAATGTTTGGATTGGGTCGGAAGCTGTTAGGTCCTTGATTTTGTTCGCTAGTTGAGGGTCGATTTTGTTGAAATTGTATGTCTATTCTGGTCAAAGTTGGGTCTCATTTGATTTGTGGGCTGAGAAATTGATTAGGTGGAAATTGTTGGAAGTTATTATTGTAAAATTCGAGTTTGGCTGCTGTTGCCTTCGTCTAGTTAAGCATTCGTTAAACGAATGCCCTGTTCGTTTGCAAAACGACCATTGCTTTATAAAAGTTGTAGTGTTTGGTCGTTTTTGTTGATGTTGGTTACGTGTCACTAGAAACTTTTGATTTTCTAAGTGACACAGTTGTATCTCTGTTTTTATTCTAGAAACGGCAGTTATAATGTCGTCCGGGTTGCTGGCACGTATAATTTGCCCTATTTTTGGCTCAAGACTTGTTAAAAGGCTGTTCAGAACCATAAAGTCAATGAGAGAAATTTTTGCGACTTTTTCTTTTGTAGTTATGTTTTGTTTATTGACGGCCGCGTGCATTTTGGCTTCGTGTGTTTAAAGGCGGGCCGCGAAAGTTAATGGGGACTCATTGGGAAGTTGCCGCATTCTCTGAAGATCTTGAATTAATGCAGATAAATCGCGTGAATCACCAAGTGTGTTTCAAGAAGCGTTTTGATGTCGTCCCAAGTTGATGGGTTCCGGGAATTTACAAGTTCGTCGGCACGGCCTCTCAACTTGTTTTTTATGTGAAGGATTAATAAGGCTATTTGATTAGCAACAGCCATGTTGTGTGCTGTTGTGCAAGAGCTAATAAAAGTGTTAAGGAAAATGAGATTCCCGTCGTATTCAGGAATAATCGCAAATATCTCTGAAATTTTGTAAGGTTCTACCGTTGGGGTTGTGGCACCTTGTCTAGTCGTTGCCATTTTGTATTTAGAATACGGTTATTGCACAATATTAGAAAATTCAATGACACAAAAACAATAGCAATAGCAGAATGAGAATTCTACTATCAGATTAAAGTATATAAAATGTTACTAAAAAGGGATAATAATAATTTGTTGTGAAAATTATTTAAAACCTTAGTATATTGCAAAATATTTTATCGATATATAGTGTAGGGGAATGGTAAATTAGTTAAGAAGGAAATCAAAAATCAATAAATCAGTACAAAAAAAATAAATATGCTAAAATAAATTGTCTTTGATGATAGAAATGTTCGATCAAAAATAAAATAAAAATATAAAAAAAGTGTAAATTAAATGTGATTCTTACAGTATAAATCTCGGAATGGACTGTTCTGTGAGGACCGCACTGGTTAGTCTGGCTTGTTCCTGGTGCTGATTTACTCGCAGTTGTGTCTCCAGCTCGAAGCTCGTTGTTCCACAAAGGTTTAGAAACCACCACGACGAGTGAGAATTCTTCGTGTTCTTGCCGTGTTGGAACAATCCTACTGACTGCGCCAATTTTTATATTATTACTAACATAATTAACTTTTTCAAAAAACTTTTTATTTGAAACACAAAAATTAATACTTGAAAATAACAATGTTGAAATAAAATATAACTTAATGAATTTAAAACACTTAATGGCGTTCGCTGTCGTCGCATGTGAATTTATAATCTTGGTTTTGCAAGCTAAGCATCAGCAGATTACACGTTTGAGGAAGCCGAGAGTTGTCCGTGGGAATTGCTATACTGTGAAATATGAGATGTAATACGATATTTATGAGAAATCATTATTATATTGTTGCTATGGTGTAAATATTCTAAGTGTGGTTTATGACGGATATAACATATATATATATATATATATATATATATATATATATATAAGAGTATAAGAGCAATGAACAGAAATTAAAATGTATATATGACAAAGTCTTGAACTAAAAAAATCCTTAAGTAAAATAAACCAAGGTAATGTTGGTTGCATAACAACTTTTTTTCAACAGAGTTTGATGCCATAAACATGTTATATTTTATAAATTTGAAAAAAGTCAATTTAACAATAAAGACTGCAACAACGTTGTGTGAATACAATGAACGAAAGCAAATGAAAGCATTTCAATAACCTAAATTGTAACATGCTTTTGTGAGATAAGAATATTTGTTCAAAATGATTAACATTTGTTTGGTAGATATCATAATAAAGTGTTTGTTGATAAAATGATAATCGTACAATGAATATTTACTGATAATGTAAAAAGACTATTTCTAGGTAGAAATTTGTTATCTTGTAAAATCTGTACATAAGTAGAATAGGTCCTTATATAAGTTGTAAAAAAACCCAAAGAAAGCATAATCATCCAGACTAAAAATAAAATAAACATCATATATATATATATATATATATATATATATATATATATATATATATCTATATATATATATGAATATGAACAATGATAATTGAAAGGAATTTTACAGAATAAATAGTTAGAAAGGTGTAGGAGAACAATATTTATATATTAAAAACAAGAAATTACATTCAGATAGGAAAAAAATGCATTTATTTGAAAAATTTCATAACTTTTGACATCTGAGCAAAGGATTATATTTTGTTTGAGTTTTTCAAGACAAATTTCCGTTCAATTAAAAATTGAAATAACCTCAAAATTTGAAGTGGTTATGAAGTTTGAAATGTCAAAATAGATTTAAGTTGTGTCATTGGTGTAGTGTTTCGAAATACTTTAATGAACGTAAAGCCAAGTCAACAATTGTAACGCTCGAATTACATTGGACAGTTGGGAATATTATTTAAAGTTTATGAAGGAAAAAAATTATGAAATTTAATAATTATTTCTTGTACAATGGGAAATAATACAATGAATGGAATGTACGTATTAAGTAAACTCAATGTAGCTAAGTATCTTTAGGAAGGATATCACATAAAAGAAGAGGACAAATAAGAACTAATGAAAAGGAAATAGGTTAGTGAATTAAAAAGGTACTGTACTTTGCTAAATGCAAGTCTATAATGAAAATAAATAAATAAAATATATAATAAAAAATCAATAAATATATGAGAAAGGAATTATAGTATAAAAAAAACAAAATTTTTGATAATAAGATTTTTCAATTGAATTATGAATAATAAACAATGAAAAATAAAAGTATTAGAGATTTGGTGAATGAGACAAGCAGAAGGAGAAGGTATATATATATATATATATATATATGAGATACGTATGTAGTCTTGGGATGTAGAGGTCAGGTGCAAATTAAAACAATTTAATCATTAGATTACAACGTTTCGGGGTTTAATATTACTTAATAATTTACCCCTTCATCAGGTAATGTGATTGTATGCCTTTTCACACCGTGGAGTTTGCAGATTCTATTACTATTTGTCATTTAAACATCAAACTGCTCTAGAAATTCTTATCCTAATTAAAATATAAAATACTATATACTACAAAATACGTTAAAAATTTTTGCTAGTCATGTTGACAACTGACAACACAAGTTGACATAAAACATAAGCACAGATTATACCACAGAGTAACATAAATCGTTCTTAGTAGTTTTCATTTATACCGTCAGAGATATTAACTAGAGAAATCTATAATAACATTTAAACTTTATATATAGATTGATGGCTGCAGTAATTAATGCGCAATCGGTATAGTTCGCCCTGCAATAGTAAAATTACTTAACAAAATTTATCTACGTACATATTCCGATATCTACACCATGTATGAACCGTACACTACACTACACTCAAATAGAACACAGACACGTCTAAACACTTTAAAAACATTTAAAAAATAAATGATAATACATTTGGACTACGTTGCTAGCTTTCAGTGTTCTCCTGCCAATGGTTATGTGGAGTGTAAGGCCTGTCAGGTGTCTGCTACCAGGCCCGGTTTATATCTTCTTTTGTCTATCTGGATCAAATGCTAGTATATGGAACTCAGATTTTGTATATCTGTTCTCGCATTAAGGGCATTATCTTCTTGGGCTATCCTCCATGATTTCTTTCCATCTCCAACACACTAATATTATCAAAATCTGGCTTGTGTCCTACTATATTGGAGTGAGCAGCCAAAGCACAGGTGTTGTGGCCTTTCTTAATATTGCTTTTATGTAGGCTGACTCTTTGGCTGACTTTAGTATTCGTAGTTCCAATATAGCTTGCATCACACTCCAGGCATGGAATTCTATACACTACAATAGACTTCTTTATTTCTGGGTCAGTGTCTTTGGTTTTAGTGAAGATTTTCCTTATTGGCTTTACATTTGAGGTTGTTATCTTTTTAAGGTTCTTTGGTATCACTTCCTTTAGTTTTTTTGTTAGTGATCCTGCATATGGAATTGTAATGAAATTATGAGCCTGTTCTTCTGTTGATGAGCCACCTGTCTGGGTTGTATTACTGTTGTCAAGGTTCGTTAGAGTATTTGGATTATTGTATAGGATTTTGAGTAATAATGCTCTTGGGTATCCATTCTGGACTAACAACTTCTCCAAGATTATTAAATTTTTCTGTTTAAATGTTTCATGTGAGATCTTCCCTAGTCTAGTCTTAATATTGTGGATAATGTTCATTTTTACCTTGAATGGGTGGTATGACATAAAGTGTATGTATCTACCTGATGCATAGTTTTTTTTGATGCCAATCTGTCTTTGAGAACACCAGAGTACTGGCACATATAGAACACCCGAAATCAAGACTCGTAAGAGAGGCAATTGAAATAGCGAAGAGGCCTTACAGTCTAAACGCACGCAATGAAATCGAGAACTTATCGAATTGTTGGAAAATTCTATTAAACACCGTACCGGCCCGGACCCGTCCAATAACAACTCAACCGGAAATAACAAATCAGCAGGCGGGAAGCGTGCACACTGAGCGCCCAGGACCAATCAGACGCAGCCGTTCACGGTGCCAACCAATAGACGCCGAGCCGCGACTATATAACACCGTGCGCGTTCCTGAAAATATCAGTATTCAAGTAACTAGAAGCGAAAGCAGAAGGCTACGAGAATTATGTGAACCGACCTGAAGAAGGCAGATGTGACTCTGCCGAAACGTCGTCATTTTACCATCGATCCCGGCAGGGATCAGTTATCAACTACGCGAATGAATTCCCGGAAACCATCTAATATATATATATATATATATATATATATATATATATATATATATATATATATGTGTGTGTGTGTGTGTGTGTGTTTTTTTAACCGAAGAGGGGGGAAATACAATCCGTACTTAGCTAGCACGTGCTGGCCGTCGTGCGGGACTCCCGATGCAATGACTTCAAAGCAAGAGTAAATCGTTGCATTGAAACCAGTATACCGTATACCCGCTAAAACCCTAACCTCTTTCTCCTACAACCATGGTCCCTTGCGGCACTCTTACTCAATACTACTTCGCAAGGGTGGTTCATTGCAGATGTTTACTGCTCTTACATTGGAAGCCTCTAACGCCTACTCCTCGAACGTATTGCGGAGTTCTTTGAGGATAGTCTCCGCGTAATCTGATACCAAGTTCCAGGCTTGGGGGCCCTTCAGCATGGCTTCTACTATTTGTTCTGGAACGATATTAGTCTCCAGAATCCTCTCCACTTCAGCACGTTGATCCTGAAACCGGGGGCAGGAGAAGAACACGTGTTCCGCGTCCTCTACCACGTCCGTACAGTGTGGGCAGTTTGGGGAGTTTGCCCTCCTGAACCTGTGCAAATATGCTCGAAAGCATCCATGTCCAGTCAGTAGTTGAGTGATGTAAAACCCAACCTCCCCATGCTGGCAGTTGACCCAACGACTGATGTTAGGTATCAATCGATATGTCCACCGGCCTTTAGTAGAACTGTCCCACCTCTCCTGCCATTACCCTAGACTCATGGCTCTTTCATCGCTGTTTCTTGTCGGCTGGTCTTTTTCTAACTTTCTGCGATAAAGCCGTCCCCTTTCTGCAGCCAGGATGTCGATTGGCAGGGTAGAGGCAATCACACTCACCGCCTCGTAAGACACAGTGCGGTAGGATGATGCCACTCGAATCGCTGAGAGCCGCTGGACTGATTTCATTTTCCGGCGGTACGATGGTAGCTCGAGCGATTTCTCCCATACTGGTGCCCCGTACAACAAAACAGAAGTAGTCACTGTTGCCAGTAGCTGTCTTCTTATCTGTCTAGGGCCTCCGACATTCGGCATTATTCTAGATAATGCCCCCTGTACCCCAGCTGCTTTCCTGCTGGCCGCGATTATGTGCTCTTTGAAGTTGAGCCTTGTGTCCAGGAGCACCCCCAAATAGCTGATGAAGGGCTGCGACTGTATGTAGGTGTCGCCTATTTTGAGGGTGATGGTTTCCCTTGCCTTTCGACTGCTAACAAGAAGTGTTTCAGTCTTTTGCTCTGCTAAGCTCAAATCCGCTGAGAGCATCCAATGCTGAATTGTGGCTATAGCGAATGAGAAGGTTGTTTGTATCTCCTCTATGTGCTTGCGCACTATGATCAATGCCACATCATCGGCGAATGCCACTAGCCTGACGCCCTCAGGCAGACCGAGCAGGAGCAGGTCGTTGTACATTACGTTCCATAAGAGGGGGCCAAGAACAGAGCCCTGAGGTACACCTCCTGTGATCTTATAGTCTACTTGCCCATTTTCAGTTTGGTACAATAAGATGCGGTCCTTGAAATACGCTGAAACCATTCTGCGCAAGTACTGAGGAACTTCCATCCTGGCAAGAGCCTCCAAAATGTGGTCCCAGCGGGCCGAGTTAAAGGCGTTCTTGATATCCAGGGTGGCTATTAGACAGTACTTTTTTCCACCTCTTCTCCATCTCTTTCCCGAGATAGCCTCTCTGGCGATGTTGGTAACGAGTGTCACGGCATCGATGGTTGATCTCCCCTTTCTGAACCCGAATTGGTTGGTGGAAAGTTTTGGCTCAACGTAGGGCTCCAGCCTATCTGCTATTATTCTTTCAAGGAGTTTTCCCGCAGAGTCCAACATACAGAGGGGACGATATGATGACGGTTCGTCTGGAGGTTTCTTTCCCCTTTAGGTAGGAGCACAAGCCTCTGCTTTTTCCACTTAGTCGGGAAAACCCCCTGCTTTAGGCAGGTCTCATACATGTGTAGAAACATGTCAGGCCTATTGGCTATGGTGCATTTTAGCGCGATGTTAGGTATGCCATCTGGACCGGGAGCCTTACCGTTTTGGAGCCGGTTGCACGCGCCCATCAGCTCATTTATAGTCACTGATGGTATATCTTCGTCCCTCACCTGCCACGAAGGATAAGCGGGTAGCTCAGGCTTCGCAGGAAACAAGTGAGTGACAATGCGGTGCAATGATTCGGGGCAGTTCGTTGATGTCATGGGGGTGGCCTTGATTTTATGCATCACGATTTTATACGGTGATGCATGGATCCCCATGGATCTTGGTCAACTTCGTCACACAACTCCTTCCAGTAGGATCTCTTGCTTGAGAGAATGGCTCTTCGTAGTTGTTGTCTTTTGATCTCATAGTCGAGCCTTAGTTCTTCTGTTGTGACCCTGTCGCGTCTCCGTGCTCGTTGATGCAGCCTTCGTGCTATGAGACTCTCGTCGGTGTTGTGAGATCGTGTCATTCCACCAGTAAACTGGTGGGCGGCTGTTGTTCTGCCGTCTCCTTGGCATGGATGCATCGCAGGACTTGACAACGCTTGTCATTACCTCTTTGGCAGTGGCTTCTGCGCTTGTTGCTATTGACAATGGTTCCTGCTCCATAACCAAGGCGAATGAATCAGCATCGAAAGCATTTTTGTTCCAACCGACTGGCTGTGACCTCGCACGACTGACACACAATCTTCGTTTGGGAGTGGTGTTGATTTCCCATATAATAGCTTGGTGGTCGCTATTAGTAAACTCCTCATCGACCCGCCACTCACAGCCCCCTTTAATTAGGTTGCTGCTAACGAATGTCACATCGATAATGGAGCTGGCTGTGCCTTTGCGATATGTGCTTACGTCTCCTGTGTTGAGGAGTACCAGGTTGAGCGAAGACATGGTCTCAAGGAGAGCTCGTCCTCTCGCGCTCGTTTCCCGGCATCCCCAGTCAATTGCCCAGGCGTTGAAATCTCCTGCGATGGCGACCGATTCACGCTTCCGTACATCCTCCGCCAAGGTGTCCAAGAATAACTCGAACTCCTCGAGCTGTGCACTAGGAGGTGCATAGCAGCTATAGAAGTGAACCTCTCCCACTTTGGCTCTCACAAGCCATGGTTCGGGGGTATTTGGGAGTTGTTGGAACGGAAGTTTACCGCAAGCCCATATCGCTGCTCTGTCCGTTGTGTCATTTACCCAGGACAGGGTGTCGAAGTTTTTGTACTGCTCGCAGATTATGGCTACGTCGCAATCCAATTCCCGCACCCGCTGTACCAGTAGGTCTTGGGCTGCTTCGCAATGGTTGAGGTTGAGTTGCAGTACTTTCATTTACGGGCTTGTGCTGCTCTCATCGCCTGTTGGTAGATCGGACATTTCCAACTACCCGCAACGTGCCGGCAGTCTGACCTACTATCTTTCTCTTTGCAGAGTAAGCACTTGGCAAGTTGTTGACAAGCCGAGGCATTGTGACCAGCGCCTCCGCATCTGTGACAACAACTGCTTCGGTCAGTCTTGCCTCTGCACGCCTGGGCGTTGTGCCCAAAGTGCCAGCATTTGAAGCACCGTCGAAGGCTGATCCTCTCGCGAACACGTACTGTGCCCCACGCAAGTTTCAGCTTTCCAAGTGCGATGGATTTCTTGGCCTGGACCTCTGGGAGACAAACAACTGCCGTTTGTGTTGATCTATATGCCCGTCGAAGTGATTTCACTGCCTCCTCAGTGATCTCTGCCAGGCCGTCGATATTATCTTTGAGCAGGTTTACTACGTCTTCCTTTGGTACTGATCTCGTCCAGGTCTTTAATTTCAATCTCGATTTGCGGTATTCGAGATTGTACAGTGGCCCCACTTGGGAGCTTATTCTTGATGGCGTTACAATAGCGCTCCATCTCCTGAGCGTCTGCCTTCGCGAATAACAAACAGGAGATCTCCCTTAGCTGTTCGTCGGATCTTATTGACTTTTTTGCCTATATCCTGCAAGGTGGGATCATTTTGATATCTCGCAAGATATCTGCATGGGAGCTCTTCTCGCCTTTCTTTATAAGCAGCGTACAATGTGGCGCTGGTTTTTGCTTATTGGTCCTCGGGGCCTTTTTCCTCTTTACCACTTGCCAGTCAGTCGACTGGTTTGAAGGTTTGTTTTTTGGTCTGCGGTTTAAACTTGGATTTTAATCCATTGTTTCTCTCGCTTCTGAATTGACCACCCTACTTGTTGTTGCCTGGGTGGTTTGCCCGATGTTCTGGCAACCTTCTTTACCGGGCTTTAGCTTGCTAGCTAGCACCGGTTTAAGTTTAGTTTTAAGTGGTGGTGCCTTACTTGATGAGGCTACTGAAGGCGAGGCCTTCGGTGGTGAGGTCCTTGCTACAGAGGCTACTTTTATTGAAGCCGCCTGCTTTGGGGCCGCCGGTGTTGATGCAGCCGGTTTTGAGTTAGCTGCTTTTGAGGCAGCCGCTTTTGGGACCTCCTTTTGCTTTTCACCTTGTGTCTGAGTGTTTGACACCTTTACTGGCGATGTCTGTGTTGTAGCAGGTTTCGCTACAGGAGATGGCCGCGTCGTTGACGTCTGATATTTGTCATATTCTGACTTAATGGCGTGTGCCAGTTTCTTGATCTCATGATGTACATTGTGCCTAGGCCCAATGAACTTCAAGAGCTCATCGATCTTTGCTCCTAATTTGTTTGGAGCGCCACTCTCATCTGTTGCCCTTTGGGGGACGTCAACTCCACTATTCGCCTTTTGGAGGACTTGGCTGAATAGTGTCTTGCTGCCAGCTCTAGTTTTAATGGTCGATGTTGTACCATTACAGTGTTCTTCTTCTTCTTATCACTATGTGACGGAACCAGTGATAATTCGCTCCCCCCAGAATCCGTGGAGCGTGCACCGGCCACCGAGGCTTTCACTCGATCGGAACCGGTGGTGGGATTATCCTCTGCAGAGGTACCCACCTGGGGTATTAAGTTCACCTTATCACCCATATCCATAAATGGTTTATTTTCGGGGTTCCTTCCCCTATCTGATTTTGGTCCGCCCTGAGGAAATCCTCAGTACTCCCCATTGCTGGAGCGTTCCCCTATCCGCCACCTGGGGAGGCGCCCGTAGTGGACCAACAACCACCCGTGTGTGTGTGTGTGTGTGTGTTTTTTTTTTTTTTTTTTTTTTTTTTTTTTTTTTTTTTTTATCCGAAGAGGGGGGAAATACATTGCGTACTTAACTAGCACGTGCTAGCCGTCGTGCGGGACTCCCGATGTAATGACTTCAAAGCAAGAGTAAATCGTTGCATTGAAACCAGTATACCGTATACCCGCTAAACCCTAACCTCTTTCTCCTACAAACAATGGTCCCCTGCGGCACTCTTTGTCAATACTACTTCGCAAGGGTGGTTCATTGCAGATGTTAACTGCTCTTACATTGAAAGCCTCTAAAGCCTACTCCTCGAAGGTATTGCGGAGCTCTTAAGGATAGTCTCCGCGTAATCTGATACCAAGTTCCAGGCTTGGGGGCCCTTCAGCATGGCTTCTACTAATTGTTCTGGAACGATATTAGTCTCCAGAATCCTCTCCACTTCAGCACGTTGATCCTGAAACCGGGGGCAGGAGAAGAACACGTGTTCCGCGTCCTCTACCACGTCCGTACAGTGTGGGCAGTTTGGAGAGTTTGCCCTCCTGAACCTGTGCAGGTATGCTCGAAAGCATCCATGTCCAGTCAGGAGTTGAGTGATGTAAAACCCAACCTCCCCATGCTGGCGGTTGACCCAACGACTGATGTTAGGTATCAATCGATATGTCCACCGGCCTTTAGTAGAGCTGTCCCACCTCTCCTGCCATTGCCCTAGACTCATGGCTCTTTCATCGCTGTTTCCTGTCGGTTGGTCTTTCTCTAACTTTCTGCGATAAAGCCGTCCCCTTTCTGCAGCCAGGATGTCGATTGGTAGGGTAGAGGCAATCACACTCACCGCCTCGTAAGACACAGTGCGGTAGGATGATGCCACTCGAATCGCTGAGAGCCGCTGGACTGATTTCATTTTCCGGCGGTACGATGGTAGCTCGAGCGATTTCTCCCATACCGGTGCCCCGTACAACAAAACAGAAGTAGTTACTGTTGCCAGTAGCTGTCTTCTTATCTGTCTAGGGCCTCCGACATTCGGCATTATTCTAGATAATGCCCCCTGTACCCCAGCTGCTTTCTTGCTGGCCGCGATTATGTGCTCTTTGAAGTTGAGCCGTGTGTCCAGGAGCACCCCCAAATAGCTGATGAAGGGCTGCGACTGTATGTAGGAGTCGCCTATTTTGAGGGTGATGGTTTCCCTTGCCTTTCGACTGCTAACAAGAAGTGTTTCGGTCTTTTGTTCTGCTAAACTCAAGTCCGCTGCGAGCATCCAATGCTGAATTGTGGCTATAGCGAATGAGAAGGTTGTTTGTATCTCCTCTATGTGCTTGCGCACTATGATCAATGCCACATCATCGGCGAATGCCACTAGCCTGACGCCCTCAGGCAGACCGAGCAGGAGCAGGTCGTTGTACATTACGTTCCATAAGAGGGGGCCAAGAACAGAGCCCTGAGGTACACCTCCTGTGATCTTATAGTCTACTTGCCCATTTTCAGTTTGGTACAACAAGATGCGGTCCTTGAAATAGGCTGAAACCATTCTGCGCAAGTACTGCGGAACTTCCATCCTGGCAAGAGCCTCCAAAATGCGGTCCCAGCGGGCCGAGTTAAAGGCGTTCTTGATATCCAGGGTGGCTATTAGACAGTACTTTTTTCCACCTCTTCTCCATCTCTTTCCCGAGATAGCCTCTCTGGCGATGTTGGTAACGAGTGTCACGGCATCGATGGTTGATCTCCCCTTTCTGAACCCGAATTGGTTGGTGGAAAGTTTCGGCTCAACGTAGGGCTCCAGCCTATCTGCTATTATCCTTTCAAGGAGTTTTCCCGCAGAGTCCAACATACAGAGGGACGATATGATGACGGTTCGTCGGGAGGTTTCTTTCCCCCTTTAGGGAGGAGCACAAGCCTCTTTTTTTCCACTTAGTCGGGAAAACCCCCTGCTTTAGGCAGGTCTCATACATGTGTAGAAACATGTCAGGCCTATTGGCTATGGCGCATTTTAGCGCGATGTTAGGTATGCCATCTGGACCGGGAGCCTTACCGTTTTGGAGCCGTTGCACGCGCCCATCAGCTCACTCATAGTCACTGATGGTATATCTTCGTCCCTCACCTGCCACGAAGGATTAGCGGGTAGCTCAGGCTTTGCAGGAAACAAGTGAGTGACAATGCGGTGCAATGATTCGGGGCAGTTCGTTGATGTCATGGGAGGGGCCTTAATTTTATGCATCACGATTTTATACGGTTTTCCCCATGGATCTTGATTAACTTCGTCACACAACTCCTTCCAGTAGGATCTCTTGCTTGAGAGAATGGCTCTTCGTAGTTGTTGTTTTTGATCTCATAGTCGAGCCTTAGTTCTTCTGTTGTGACCCTGTCGCGTCTCCGTGCTCGTTGATGCAGCCTTCGTGCTTTGAGACACTCTCGTCGGTGTTGTGAGATCGTGTCGTTCCACCAGTAAACTGGTGGGCGGCTGTTGTTCTGCCGTCTCCTTGGCATGGAAGCATCGCAGGACTTGACAACGCTTGTCATTACCTCTTTGGCAGTGGCTTCTGCGCTTGTTGCTATTGACAATGGTTCCTGCTCCATAACCAAGGCGAATGAATCAGCATCGAAAGCATTTTTGTTCCACCGACTGGCTGTGACCTCGCACGACTGACACACAATCTTCGTTTGGGAGTGGTGTTGATTTCCCATATAATAGCTTGGTGGTCGCTATTAGTAAACTCCTCATCGACCCGCCACTCACAGCCCCCTTTAATTAGGTTGCTGCTAACGAATGTTACGTCGATAATGGAGCTGGCTGTGCCTTTGCGATATGTGCTTACGGCTCCTGTGTTGAGGAGTACCAGGTTGAGCGAAGACATGGTCTCAAGGAGAGCTCGTCCTCTCGCGCTCGTTTCCCGACATCCCCAGTCAATTGCCCAGGCGTTGAAATCTCCTGCGATGGCGACCGATTCTTCGCTTCCGTACATCCTCCGCCAAGGTGTCCAAGAATAACTCGAACTCCTCGAGCTGTGCACTAGGAGGTGCATAGCAGCTATAGAAGTGGACCCCTCCCACTTTGGCTCTCACAAGCCATGGTTCGGGGGTATTTGGGAGTTGTTGGAACGGAAGTTTACCGCAAGCCCATATCGCTGCTCTGTCCGTTGTGTCATTTACCCAGGACAGGGTGTCGAAGTTTTTGTACTGCTCGCAGATTATGGCTACGTCGCAATCCAATTCCCGCACCCGCTGTACCAGTAGGTCTTGGGCTGCTTCGCAATGGTTGAGGTTGAGTTGCAGTACTTTCATTTACGGGCTTGTGCTGCTCTCATCGCCTGTTGGTAGATCGGACATTTCCAACTACCCGCAACGTGCCGGCAGTCTGACCTACTATCTTTCTCTTTGCAGAGTAAGCACTTGGCAGGTTGTTGACAAGCCGAGGCATTGTGACCAGCGCCTCCGCATCTGTGACAACAACTGCTTCGGTCAGTCTTGCCTCTGCACGCCTGGGCGTTGTGCCCAAAGTGCCAGCATTTGAAGCACCGTCGAAGGCTGATCCTCTCGCGAACACGTACTGTGCCCCACGCAAGTTTCAGCTTTCCAAGTGCGATGGCTTTCTTGGCCTGGACCTCTGGGAGACAAACAACTGCCGTTTGTGTTGATCTATATGCCCGTCGAAGTGATTTCACTGCCTCCTCAGTGATCTCTGCCAGGCCGTCGATATTATCTTTGAGCAGGTTTACTACCTCTTCCTTGGTACTGATCTCGTCCAGGTCTTTAATTTCAATCTCGATTTGGGGTATTCGAGATTGTACAGTGGCCCCGCTTGGGAGCTTATTCTTGATGGCGCTACAATGGTGTGTGTGTGTGTGTGTGTTGTGTGTGTGTGTGTGTGTGTGTATGTTCTGAGAGGCTTCCGTGGTCATTATTATGAACAAGAGTTTCAGTTACTTAGTGACTTAGTGACTCTTGGGGAGTATTCAGATTGAGGCTCCGAGTTCGATCTAGACTCTGTTGGTATTTTGGAAAAACGCTAGGACACGTCTTTTTTTTGGGCTGCGGTTTTTGTGATGATAAACTAATTTATACATAGTGGCCAGAAATAAATTGCCACCATCAACTTCATTTTTTCAAATGGAAACATTTGGTTGGACGTTATTTGATATTTTCCGACATTTTGACGCATAGAAACAGTGAATATCAGAGTTGTCCGGTATCATACGCTTCAATTTGTGAAACTATATACCACCCTTGATACTACCATTCTTTATTGTGCCAGATATTGTCACTCAAATTATGAAAATCTAAAAATAACTTAATTTTTTCGCATAGAAGAATATCTGTGTTAAATTTTGATTTTGAAGTGTGGAATTAAGTGAAGTCAATATCGTAAATTGATTTATAGCTACAACTCGAAGCATGGCAGAAATGAACGAGAGTAGGAAAAAATACTCAAACAGGTTACGAATAAATTAGACGAAAAAATAACTCAGATCTTGGAAAAACGTCACAAAACGGAGAAATAACACCAAGAGGAAATCCAACAAAGGTTAGTGAAATCTGTTGATGAAAAACGTAAAATACGATAAAAAGTGAACAACTAAATTTAATTGAGGGGTTGTTCTCAAAATTTGAATTAACCAGGCAGAATGATTTTAAAATATTTGAAGAAAACAAGAACAAACTGAATTAAAAAGACAAAATGAATTTAAAGTTTTTGAAAAAAGGAGACAGACTGATGAATTAAAAAGGTAACATCAATTTAAACAATGCATGCAATACTGAGAGAATGCAAATAGTGGAATAAGAAATAAAGAGATAAACGACAACACATGATCCTAAAAAAATATGTGGAGACTCTTGAAACCAAAGTAGATGACATCTATTCCATCCAGAGCCAGGTAAAATTTGAAATCAATGCTATCCAAAACAAAGTGGAAATCGAAATTAAACAATTGCAAGGAGATTTGCCGAGAGGGAAATACCAAAATACTGTGAGTACCAATGGTTCCTTAAGTAAACCACCTACATTTGATGGTAGTTCATCTTGGCCTTTGTACAAAGTGCAATTTGAAGCCGTGGCTACAGCTAACAGGTGGGAAAACCAAGCAAAATCTACCGCCATTGTAATTTCTTTAAGAATTCCGACATTAGAGCTACTTCAAAGCATTCCAGTGGATGAACAAGGTAATTTCGGCAACATCATCGTCATCTTAGACAAAGGATACGGCAGTTACTCTTGAGCCAAGTATACCAGATGCAGCTAAGTGGAAAAACGCACAAATTTGGAGTGAGTCTTCAAGAATTCGACGCAGAGATTAGACGTTTAGTACACTTGTCCTACCTAGAGTTACCAGAGGAAATTAAAGGTCTATTGGCTACACAGAGTTTCATAAACGGTATGAAAGACATTAAAGTGCAAAGAAATCTAAGCCTTAGTGGCATCAAGAAGAGTAATGAAACTTTGGAGGTAGAGGCCGCCATAAACATGTACCAGCCGAGGATACGAGCAGTTGTTTTCAAGCCAGACGAACCAGAACCATCCCTTCAGGTAGTGTTGACCGGTATTAGTATACTACTGGAACAGTCATAAAGAACTGACACCAGAAGAGCGTGTTACCGCTGTGGACGGATAGGGCACTTTCAACGTGATTGCAAAGTAAGACTATCTGAATGATCACCGACCATGGGTAACCACTAATACAACCCCATATCCAGGAACCGTCAACCAGTCACCATAAGAGGGCGGATGCTGACTAATCCTCCACAAGTCAGCAGCCTAGTTATCAGGGGCAGCATCAGTGGCAGGGCAATCACCATCACTTTTGACACCGGCGCCGCTGTTTCCATTGCCAGGCCCAGTGTTTTAAGGGCATCGGAAATCCGGCCAATTAACAACAACATCCAGCTAAGAACAGCCACCGGCGAGTCCATGTCAATACAGGGGGAGGCATATGGACGATTGAGGACGATTTTATACTGGCAATGGACCTAGTTAGCCAACATGGGCTCATGTTCGACTCGAGATATGATGCCCTTCGATTCCTAAATGAGGAATTTGTATTGGCACGGCCCGTCAAGAGCTCAGCGACTTCCCTGAAAATTATAGCCAAATTCTCAACCAGAATTCCCGGTCGAACGGAACAAATTATTCATGGACAGCTAGAAAGCAATCGTGGGAGCTGCGTTGGATGGTGGAGCCCGTACATTCAGCTACTTAGTTGAACTGGCTATAGTTAAAACCGGACGAGACATACCATTAGAGTCCTCAATATGTCCAGCAACGACATCCGAATTGCCAGTGGTCAAGAAATTGCTAGTAGACACCATCCTGTGCAATTTGTCATTTTTATTATTAGTATTTCCCTTTCCATTTAAATGTTAAATGATGGTTTATGCTAACTAACACTTACCCTATGCCCTATGCTAACTAACACTAACTTTTTGTAAACACTTTTCAATTTATTTTTCAGGTGTGTGTAAGTCAAAATTTCCAAGTACGAGAAAATCCTAGTTATCACTATATGCTGGCAAAAATGGAGAAAAAAGCTGGAAATTATTCTGATGCGATTAATTGTTTCTCTACCGCATTAAATTTAATGGAATTAAAATCCAAGGCTACAGGTTTCTTAGAGAAGTCATCTATTTATGTGGAGTTAATAGACACTTTAAACATTGTTGGACAGATTGAGGAGTCATCAAACATATTAAAAAAGGCAACCGCAGAGCTTAAAGGGACACCAGAGGAGGGGAGGTAATGATTATTCGCTTTAAATTCAAATTTAAATTTAAAAACTCACTTAGTCGTTATTGCTAACTAATAGATAAAATCATGTTTAAAATGAGTATTTTTCGTACTTCTTTTGTTGGTATAAAATTTCTCGTATTGTTCCAAAATGAAGTCGGCCATGATCTTGCGATTTCATTGCCCTTGCTAGCTCTCCAATTTTAACACATCTTGATGAAAAAAAATAGGTATAATATCTTTAAACCGACCGAATTTCAAACACAACATCCTTAAACCCAAAAATGAAAATATACTTCGACATTTACACTTTATTTTGACAGAACTACATACAATGCCTTTATAAAGTTTCTCAATAGAAACTGAATGACTTATTCTACCTACACCATTATATATATATATATCTGAAAACAGATTTCAACTTTTGAAAATGCCAAATGAGATTTTGGCGAAACGTCAGGTAAATTGTTCTTTTCAGAGCACAAACCGAGAAACGGATGTATACCGGATACAACAAAGAAAATCACATTGTTCCATCCGTGAAGGTGTACAATCTAACATATGTATATATATATACATATTTCTAGTCTAGTAGGCTTTCACGAATGGAACAATGTGAAGAAATATTTATCCGGCAATACATCCGTTCGTTACGTTGATTCATCTTTGAATCCTGCAGACGTTTCGCCAAAGTCTCACTTGATATTCTCAATGCGTACTTACGGTGAACTGAGAGGTGATCTGCCTGAGCTGTTTATTTATAGTCAAAAATAAAGGTACCTTACCATTTAGCCAAATTCATATTTTCTACCAAACCTTATAAACGACTTAAAAAAATTAATATGTGATGGTTTCATTTTAGATTTAAGACCATGCAGAACTTTTTATAAATAATACTTTTTTTTCATAAAACCAATAATAAAAATATTTATATATATATATATATATATATAAATATGCCCCGAGCAAGAAGTGAGCCACCTCTCAAAGAAATTCCCGTAATAGTGAGGTCCAAGTCAAAGAGAGGACCGTATACGGTCCCACTTTGTAATCACTCTCAAATAGTCCCAAATGTGTAATTATTAATTCTAGCATTATTTTGACTG
Organism: Octodonta nipae; assembly: GCA_034190945.1. Taxonomy (NCBI): domain Eukaryota; kingdom Metazoa; phylum Arthropoda; class Insecta; order Coleoptera; family Chrysomelidae; genus Octodonta; species Octodonta nipae. The sequence continues at coordinate 88,823,167 of CM067218.1, read as the reverse complement.
GACCTCACTTTGAACGAAAAATGCAAATTTTAGTTCACCGATTTTAGACTGAGGGCGCTTCACCGTATGTATATTTTCACGACATATTATTTTTACGACTATTCAAATATTATGCTATGCAATAGTGAGGACATATAATACGGCAAACATGTACAGTCCTGCACTAAGAGTGTAGGTGGTATAACATTCTATTTATTATATACATGTTATTTCCATTGACGTTTACGTAAGTAGTAAATTCCTTGTTTCGATGTTTTACAGTAAAACTGAAAATTCTAATTTCCGT